>JASDDO010000031.1:80088707-80688707 GCA_030015575.1 Agapanthus africanus
TCCAACTCATCAGTGGGATCGGGATCCAACTGTCATTGTGTGATAACCTAGATGGAATCCACTCTAGTCACCACACTCTAGAAGGTATGCTAAATCTGCAAGTTTCAGTACTTTTGAAACTCCCGATGTGGTTTTTGCCCCTAGGACCCAAGTGATCTTGACGGAGTCAACAAATCAAAGAATCCTAGTCAAGTTCAACCTGTCATTATCTGGATTGCATTAAACCCACCCGCATAACCCTTGACGGAGTCAACAAGGTTATACGACTATCCTAATCAATCCTATATACCGATACAAACAAGCAGCACTTAGCTACCGTACACTACGCCTTGACGGAGTCAACAAACGCAGAACGAATACTAAGTGTTACTTGTAAGAAATGACGGAGGGCTACGGCTGGGTTTTTGGCGAAAAACCCGTTAACGTAATGAACTTGATATCGTTGAAGGAACCTGGTAATCTTTTCGAAAATATAGTGGCGAAAACTTTTGCTAAAGAGGTCACTCCCTGTGAAGGGATCTCGGCTCTTTCCTCGTCGAATGAGGTGCAGGATATTCCAAACTGAATACCTCGATGCAAAGCAAGAATAATCGACTATAGTGAAGTTATTACCCTGACGCAAACTTTTGTCCAAGGGGTCACTCCCGATGAAGGGATCTCGGCCCTTGCCTCGTCGACTGAGGTGCTGGGCATTAACAACCGAATACCGCGATGCAAAACAAAAATGAACGTCCTTGCAATAACAGCTTTTTGAAAAATTGTTCCAACAACGTCTTTTAAGTTTATTTTCTTGCATTAGTTCTTTTAATACGTCCCATCATTTAAATCCTACCATTGCAGAAAACAACCAAAATATGACGTACGCTTATGCCATTCGCATTCGCCACTGGGCCCCGTCATCACCCGTTAGGTTACTTAATTAACGACAGAGCGGGGGCTGGGCTAGCGCGGCTGTAAAACATAAGCAACGCCTAAATAGTTATTATATATAGATATACTGCAATGATAGCCAATCCAGATCACAGATGAACACTTTGGATATACTAGGAACCCGCGATTCGTTCGAGCCTGCAATGAAAAGCGGATTACACGGTAGCGATGAATAGCCAAAACCCCACCCAAGACCCCTACGGGTGCGGCAAACTACCCGCCAAGTACCCGAAGCGAAGCAACCTCCCTCAACGCCATGAGTAGGCCACTCGGCACTTCGAGATACACGGTAGTTTGTGCACCCCCTCCATGGGTCTATCCTAGGAGCAAAAACAGTAAAAAGAATTATACAATGACGGCTACAACCCCGACCCGGTTGTGCGGCCATACAAATAATATTACATCAATTTACAAATTTATTACATGAATGAAAGAAAAAGAAACTCTCATCTCACATCCACCCCGGCTATTCATCCGCGACAATCCAACGAGTTCATATACACAAACCATCAACAACAATCACAGATCACAGATATGTATAACCTCGACTAATCGACATATAGCGATTAGCCGACGTTCAATACATATGAACATCACAGATATAACCTTTATAGTTAAAGTATATTGATGTTCGGAAAAAACATACGGATTTATAGGCCCCCAAAAACAAATTTCTATTCTGGCAAATCTGGGCACATTTAAACCATCTTAAAAATCCTAAAACCAAGTCAGAAACACACTGCACCAAAATCGATCCAGTGACTCACCAAGATGGCCGCGGTTCCGCGGCAATAGCTTGCTATTGCCGCGGAAACGCGGCGCTTTGGTCGAGTTACTGGCTCGTTTTTGGTGGCTTTCTTCTAAAAACCCTGAGATGATTTTTGGAGTATAACAAATTTTGTTTTGACCAGAAAAAATTTTAACAGAAACTCAGGTTTTTTATAACTCGGTTTTTTGATTTTTCCGTTTCGAACTTCGATACACTTCACTACCTAGCTAGTTTATGTTTAGTTAGGCTCTGATACCACTGTTAGGTCCACGTTACCTCTCCCGGTACTTTCGGGGTTGCGGAAATGGTAAAACAAAAAATTTTCTAAACTTTGTAACATGGACCGTAAAAGCCGGATCTTTGCTAAACAATACACTAGCATCCTAACTTGAGATGTTATCTACTCGGTTAGGGGTTATACCTCAACTTGAACTCCTTCTCTTCTTGTTGTTCTTCACTCCTTGTTGTTCTTCACTTCTTGTTGTTCTTCTCTTCTTATTGCTCTTCTCTTTGCTTGCTCAATGGTTGATCCGGACTTTGGTCACCTCCGCGGCCTCCTTGAGTCGAAGATGATCCACCCGAGAGATGTACACCGAGCTCCACCTCAAGCCGAGGTAACTAGGGCAAGGAGATTGCTAATCTAGAAGCCCTAGGATGTGTAGAGGAGATGTATGGATGTGTTTGTCAAGTGGAATCCTTTTTCTCTCAACACATGAGATCAAAGGAGAAATCAAGAGGAGGAAGAAGAAGGAGGAAGGTTAGCAACCATGGAGCTTCTCATTTCAAGAGAGAGAATGAGAATAAAATTATGATACAAAAGAAAAACAACCATGGTTGCAAATAATGCAAAACAACATCATTACTAATCCCATCAAGATAAAGTTGATGGCTACTTTGAAATGACCATTATTATAATCCAAAAGAAAAAGGAAAAGAAAAGAAGAGTGTGGAACCCTCTTGAAAGTCAATGGTCAACCCGGTCAACCGGTCAAAAAAGTCAAGAGAGGTCAACGGGGTCAAATGGTCAATGCAATTAGCCATCATAAGATTATCACTAATAGGATTAGTAAATGATGTTCGCGGTTCATAATGGTTTTGACCAAACGAACTGTCAAAACCCTAATGAGTCCGCCTCAAAATGGTTTTGACCGAATCAACTGTCAAAACCCTAATGAGCCTGCCACATAACGGTTTTGGCCGAACCAACTGCCAAAACCCTAATGAGGCACCTCCTCCTTCATCACTCCGAAAAACTGTGCATACACACCTGCATCCGTATTCCGTAGAATACGGATGCACAGAAGACAAAACAAATCCATCCGTGCAATACTAGGATCCGGCTTAAACCAAAGCCTACTAGTACTGCCTGCCCGAATGTCACGCCCCACTTCCCAAAAATACGGAAAACGAGGGATGACTAGGCCAGCCATGCTCCTACGGTCAAGGAATCATCCCGCCGTTGTCACACTTCGGCTTCTAGCATTACATGGTAATCAGTAAATAAAGCGCAGTGGTAAAGGAATCACATCACTAATTTATTACATTAATATTCCATTGTTCACAAATTTCAGATAACAAGAACAAATACTAACCAAAGTCAAACTTACGATCACTTTTATGGAAAGCAGAAAAAGAAGGTACACCAGTCTAAATCTCCATGAACTCGAAGGGTAGATCTGTCTCCTGTGCCGGTCCTCCCGCGGGATCTGAGCATGCATACTCAGGTCGTCAGAGTGACACAATAACAATATTATTGTAATGAGACGAAACAGGTATATGAAGTAATACTGGCGTAAGAACAATGCAAGTCACTATGTCGTTATATGATGCAGAATATGTTATGTGTCCCTATCGGTCTCTAGGTCAAGTTTGAAATCACATAGTGGAAGGAGGATCATGTTTAACAGGAGTCTCGTACATACCCGAGACAACGGCCCACATGCTCGGGACATAACCCTGTCAGCCGTATCGCTAGATCCTGTCCTACATGTATCAGTATCTCTGTTCGAATGATCATCCTCTAAACACGGTCCCGCTAAATACGATACTCTTTCCACTTTGATTTCCCCTTTTTCCCCAGGTTCTCACTAGTTATGATCTTGATCTAGTTGTGTATAAGTATACCAATGGCACGGTTTTATCACTGTTCACTGTATCAATCACTGTCACGAATATTCACTTTCCATTGGTGTAATCGTCACAACTAAACCAACATCTATCACGTACGATAATGCAATGTCCACACGTACTAACACTGATTATATGGCAAGGGTATGACATATGTATGTATGCTACCACTGAGTTCTGTATATCATGAATCAACATGCATGTCATGAACTAAAATAATTTGCATAAATTAATATATTACGAATTCGGCAAAATGATATAAATAATACAATTAGAACACTCAGTCAGCAATTCATCAAAAAAAAATTCAGTTCAATCGGGATTCCGGTTCTCAAGATATAGCTATTTAAGTGCTCGCGGCTGGAAATTCAGTTTCAGATCTGAACGTCCATTTCGCGGCACGAATTGCACCCAGTTGGGCTCAGAATTTAGCGACGTTACAGTTACATGAAATCTAGGGTTTCCAATAGAGTATTCAACGCAATAGACGGATCCTCAATCGCATCTGTACTTTGAAAGCTATGCACAGTTTAAGCTCAATATGTCATTTCTGAACCTGTTCTGGACAGATAGACGTTCTGCCCTTTTAAATACATTTAAAAATAGCAAACGGCGATAAAATGGAATGGAACCACTTGGTTTGTTTAACTAACAGAAATATCTTTATTCTACTGTAGGATTCCGTAACATACGACTTCAAGAAAAACAGTGGTGCGGGTCTTTGAACAGAACACAATAATCAGAAACGCTCTGGACTGCAGTCCAGAGTCGTGTTCCGACCCAGTTATCTTCATGATTACAGAACAGAAATCATTAGGATTTTCCATAGGGTTAAATTTTGTCGAGACGGCTTCGATTTAAGCCCTCGAACGCAGAATTCCAGTTTGAACATAGTTTATGGTGATTTTATTCGTTTTCAGGTACGAGGAAATTCTAGTTTAAACGGCATATTTGGGGGTATAAATTTTTGTTACAAACAATCATATTTTCCAGCGAGATTCATACACTATATTTATCACTATATGGGCCAACAGAAAGTATCGGTTTCCGTCAAATTAAACAGTTATTTCCATGAGAGACGAGCATCGAACACCTAGGTCATGATACATATCGGTAATCGTTAAGTTCGTAAACTACGTGATCTAAGTTTGTAACACAACTATAATAGCATGAAGCAAGTAGACACTTGCCTGGAAACGTCCCGGGGTCGCAAGGCAGCAACGATGTCGCGAACGCGCGTTGTACACAACGAAACAAGTTCGCGCGAGCTTCGATCGAAACACGGATTTTACGTCGGACTTGCCAAGTGCTCGTTGGGGGTATGGAGTGTGCTCTGTTGGTGGACTGGGACTTGCTGGGGTCGACGATATCGACGGTGGTCGCTCCGGCGACGTGCACAGTGCAAGCGCAGAGAGTGGGGTTTTCTTTTGGAGAGAGAGAGAGTGTGCAGTGGGGGGTTTGGGGTGATGGAGTGGTGATGCTGAGGATGTAGGGAGTCTCAGAGTGGTTCAGGCGAAGTGGGGGAGGCTCGTCGGCGTCGGTCGCAAAGTGGCCGAGCTCGGTAGTGGGGGGTTGGATGTGCGGGGAGCTTGGTGGCTGAAGGTGCAGGGGAGCTTGGTGAGTTCTTAAAAGAAGAGAGCGAGGGAAGAGAACGGGGGACGAGGAGAATCGTCGTCGTCGGCACAACGTCGGCGTATGGAGAAGTTGGCCGTGGGTCGTTGTGGGTTTGAGAGAGATGGGGGAGGAGAGAGTTGGAGAGATGGAGAGTGTGAGGGAGAGAGGAGCTCGAGACGAGAGTTTGAGGGGGTGTGGGATCGTGGTCAGGGGTCGCGAGTTGTGGCAACGACGAGGGCGACGTGGGGAGCGTGGGTTCGCGACGAGGGAGAGAAATGAGCGGGAAAGGGTCTGTACGAGGGGAAGAGGGAGTTGAGGGAGTGGGTCGGGTCGTGGGGCAGCGGGCCAGGGGATTGGGCCGGTAAGGAAAAACAATTAATTCCTTAAAAGAAAATTGGGCTGAGGAGATATGGGCCGAGGGATTTTAATTTACGGATTGATTTTAAACAAAGTTTTGAATGGGCTGGGGTTTTGTAAAAATAATAGGGTTAATTGGAATTAGTTTTATTTGCTTTAGTTTTTGGGCTGAATGTTTAAAATTTGGTTTTAGTTTAATTGGGTTTGGTTTTTAAATCTTGGGTTTTAAACTTTTAGGGTTTGGAAAAATAAATATTAGGCTTAAACAATCAATTCAAAATATGAAGGAGAAGAAAAGAAATCATTGGAAATAGGAAACTTCTATTAAAATGGAAACGGGGATTTACATCATACACCCTTAAAAAAAAATTTCGTCCTCGAAATTTGACAAGAATGCAAAGATACATGGTACTAAACAAAAAGATGTGGATAACGATCACCGATGTCTTCCTCCCGCTCCCAGGTGGATTCTCCTGGGGAACGACCGCCTCAAGTCACTCGGACTAACGGAATGACCTTATTCTTTAGCACTTTCTCTCTGCGGTCGAGAATGGTAGTAGGCTGCTCCTCGTACGATAAGTCAGTACCCAAAACTAGCTCTGAGTGATCCAGGACATGGCTCTCATCCCGAACATAATGCCGCAATTGTGACACGTGGAAGGTATTGTGTACACCAGCTAGCGATGGAGGCAAGGCGAGTCGATAGGCCACCTCTCCTACTCGCTCTAGCACCTCAAAAGGTCCGATAAAGAGGGGACTAAGCTTTCCCCGACCTCCGAACCTGATAACTCCACGAGTAGGGGAAATCTTCAAGAATACATGATCTCCGACTTCGAACTCAAGTGCTCTTCTGCTGGTATCTGCCCAACTCTTCTGTCGATCCTGAGCCGTCTTGATGCGCTGTCTGATCATTTGAACTTTGTCGACTGTCTGAACGATGAGTTCGGGGCCCAGTAGTCTTCGCTCTCCCACATCATCCCAACATACTGGTGACCGACATTTCCGCCCATATAGTGCTTCAAAAGGAGCCATCTGAATACTAGCCTGATAACTATTGTTATAAGAGAATTCGACTAGATGCAGATGGTCCTCCCAGGAACCTTGAAAGTCCAACATTCAGGCTCTCAACATGTCCTCGAGCGTCTGAATCGTACGTTCGGATTGTCCATCCGTCTGTGGGTGATAGGCTGTGCTGAAATTAAGGCGGGCACCGAAGCTCTCCTGTAAGCTCTTCCAAAAGTGCGACAAGAATCTCGTGTCCCGGTCTGACACAATGCTGACTGGAACACCGTGAAGTCGTACAATCTCCTGCATATATCTTTCTGCCAATGATTCTGTCGACTGTCCTACTCGGAAAGGTAGAAAGTGTGCAGCTTTTGTGAGGTGATCGACGATCACCCAAATGGCGTTATTGCCCCTAGGGCTCCGTGGTAAGGCCGTCACGAAATCCATAGTAATGTGCTCCCACTTCCATTCCGGTATCGGCAGGGGTTGTAACAGTCCTGCTGTCCTCTGATGCTCCGCCTTCACCTGTTGGCATACCAAGCACCTGGATACGAACCTCGCAATTTCCCGCTTCATTCCGTTCCACCAAAAGTGCTGCTTTAGGTCCTGATACATTTTTGTACTTCCCGGATGCACCGAATAAGCTGAACTGTGTGCCTCAGCCAAAACTTCTTCTCGAACTCCTCCCTTAAGTACGCAAAGTCTGCTACCAAATCTCAGTGAGCCATCTTCATGTATAATCAAATCCTTTCTTAGTCCAGCTTTCACTTCCTCTCTAAACTTTTGCAATCGGGGATCGTCCGCTTGCGCAGTCTTGATGCGGTCCACCAGAGAAGATTGCACCTATAGCTGCCAAAGTTGACTGAGTGCGTTCGGCGTAACGACCTCAAGTTCAAGCCTCTGAAAGTCCTCAATAATGCTCCTCTGATCGGTGAACATCATGACCGCTGGCTTGCGACTGAGCGCGTCAGGTACAACATTCACCTTCCCCGGGTGATACTGAAGGTCCAAGTCGTAATCTGCCATCAACTCTAGCCATCGGCGCTGCCTCATATTCAATTCCTTCTGGGTGAAAACATACTTCAAACTTTTGTGATCTGTGTACACCTCCACTTTCTCACCCAATAGATAGTGCCTCCAAATCTTCAATGCAAAGACTACCGCAGCTAACTCCAAGTCATGTGTGAGGTAGTTCTTCTCGTGATTTCTCAGTTGTCGAGAGGCGTAAGCAACCACACGTCCGTGCTGCATCAAAACACAGCCTAAACCCTTCCCTGAGGCATCACTGTGTATCACCAAACCACCTGAATCATCTGGTACAGTAAGAATAGGCGCCGTGGTTAACTTCTGCTTTAGTGTGTCGAAAGCCTGAGTGCACTCCTCTGTCCATGTAAACGGCACGTCCTTCCGTGTCAGCCGCGTCAATGGTTCCGCGATTCTGGAGAAATCTTGGACGAATCTCCGATAATAACCTGCCAATCCCAGAAAACTCCTGATCTCGGCCACTAACTTCGGCGTCGGCCAATTTCTGACAGATTCTATCTTTGCCGGGTCCACCGAGATGCCTTCGCCCGAAACAATATGTCCCAAAAACTGTACCTTGTCGAGCCAGAACTCACACTTGCTTAGCTTCACATACAGCTTCTCCTCCCGAAGAATTTGTAAGACCGTGCGCAAATGTTCAGCGTGCTCCTCCTGAGTCTTCGAGTAGACAAGTATGTCGTCGATAAACACAACGACAAACGTGTCCAAGTATTTTGCGAACACCCTGTTCATCAAGTCCATGAATATTGCTGGGGCGTTGGTAACGCCGAACGGCATCACAAGGAACTCGTAATGTCCGTATCGGGTCCTGAAAGCCGTCTTGCACACATCCTCGGCTGCTACCCTGATTTGATGATAACCAGAATGGAGGTCCAACTTCGAGAAAACCTTGGCTCCACTTAGCTTATCAAATAGGTCGTCAATGCGCGGTATTGGGTACTTGTTCTTTATTGTGACCTTGTTCAGCTCCCGGTAATCTATACACATTCGCAACGATCCATCCTTCTTCTTTACCAATAGAACTGGTGCACCCCACGGTGAAGCACTTGGCCGAATGAATCCTTTCTCCAATAGTTCTTCAACCTGCTTCTTCAATTCCGCCAATTCAACTGGTGTCATTCTGTATGGAGCTCTGGATACTGGGGCTGTACCTAGAGTCAAGTCGATTGAGAACTCCAAAATTCGAGCAGGTGGTAGACCTGGTAAATCCTCGGGAAACACGTCCAGAAAGTCCCGAACAATTTCTGGGGCTGGGCTCCTATCAATCTCCATAGCTGTCAGCTCCTTAGGCTTTGCTCTGTATTTAGCTGGCTCCAAAGATTCGCTTCCGCCCTCGAAAATGAACTCCGGGTGATTGGGAATGCGGAAGATCACATTCCTTGCACGACAATCGATAACAGCATGAAAAGTGCTCATCCAATCCATCCCAAGAATTGTGCCGTAACTGCCTGTCCCAATTAAGAGGAAATTCGCATAGAATTTCCTGCCACACACTACAACCGGGCATAATCTGCATTCTCGACTAGATATTATGATGCCATTACCCGTATGAATTTCCCATCCCTTTGTTAGTGGTTCATGTGGTATTGAGTGTGTATTAGTGAAATGCTCAGACAAGAAACAATGCGATGCTCCTGAATCAAAAAGTACTCTAGCTGGCAAGGAATGTATGAGCAGAGTACCTGTAACCACATCTCCTGACGCCTCTGCCTGCTCGGCGGTCAAGGTGAAAGCCCGTCCCTGACCGCGACCTGTAAAGGGCTGTCTCTGCTCCTGCGGCCTCTGCTGTGGCGGTCCAGAACTTCCCTGTACCTCTGCTCGCTCAGAGCAACTGCCAATCTTGTGCTGACTAGAACCGCAAATCAAACACTGTCCCTTGGCAAGGCGACAGTCCTTCTGGGTATGTCCTCCTCTACCGCAATAGCCGCAAGTTACGTCCTGTCTCTGGGGGCGATGCTGTGGTACGAACGGGCGCTTCATTTGTGTCGTTCCTGCTCTGTGAACCGGTATGGTTCCTCGAGATGGCGTGTGGGTACGTGCTGGAACGACCGGGGGTCTCCTGAACTTGTTAATCAATTGCTCCTGAACTCTCGCTGCGTTGAGCACCTGCGCGAAAGTCTGTAAATCCAACGATGCAATCAACTGCTGCAACTCAAAATCTAACCCCTGAAGGAAACGCCTGGCCCTGGTGACATCTGAGGCGACCATGTACGGATCGAAGCGGCTCAAGCGGTTGAACTCTGCCGCATAAACATCCACTGGGCGTCCATTCTGCTTCAAAAGAATAAACCTGTCCTCCATTTCTGCCTTGGCCGTGGAAGGGAAGTAATGATCTAGGAAGCACTCCTTAAACTTGCTCCATTCGATCGGCCTGTCAAGTCTGCTCTCTTCCACCGACCACCATGTGCGGGCCTCGTCTTCTAATTGTATCTTTATCACGTCCACTCTGTCTTCCTCTGGAACCCTGGCGGCAGTCAATAAATTCTCCATGTTCACCAGCCATTGCTCAGCCTCAAGGGGTTCAGCTAGCCCTGTAAACGCAGCTGGGTGTAACCGTCGGAAGTCTGCTACTGTACCAGCCCTTGCATGATAAGCTGGTGGAACAACGCCCTCGGGGGAGGTAATAAGTGCGGAGGGTCCTCCTGTGGCGGTAATCGCCCTGAGTCCCTCAGTGAGCAAGTCGGTCTTCCTCTCCTGAGCTTCCGCGAGAGTGGTCAATGCACTGAGTATCCTTTCCGTGCGATCCTGAGAGCTGGAGTCCGAGGAGGGGTCGTTCGGGGACGTCATATCACTGGAAGATTCAAAAGGATAAGATCAGATTCAAGGATGGAAATCAAGAGTGGTGAAACAAGAATATCGTAATACAGCATAGTTAATGTTATCCCTTGATACTAAACACAGGCTCTGATACCAACTAAACCATGTCACGCCCCGCTTCCCAAAAATACGGAAAACGAGGGATGACTAGGCCAGCCATGCTCCTACGGTCAAGGAATCATCCCGCCGTAGTCACACTTCGGCTTCTAGCATTACATGGTAATCAGTAAATAAAGCGCAGTGGTAAAGGAATCACATCACTAATTTATTACATTAATATTCCATTGTTCACAAATTTCAGATAACAAGAACAAATACTAACCAAAGTCAAACTTACGATCACTTTTATGGAAAGCAGAAAAAGAAGGTACACCAGTCTAAATCTCCATGAACTCGAAGGGTAGATCCGTCTCCTGTGCTGGTCCTCCCGCGGGATCTGAGCATGCATACTCAGGTCGTCAGAGCGACACAATAACAATATTATTGTAATGAGACGAAACGGGTATATGAAGTAATACTGGTGTAAGAACAATGCAAGTAATCACTATGTCGTTATATGATGCAGAATATGTTATGTGTCCCTATCGGTCTCTAGGTCAAGTTTGAAATCACATAGTGGAAGGAGGATCATGTTTAACAGGAGTCTCGTAGATACCCGAGACAACGGCCCACATGCTCGGGACATAACCCTGTCAGCCGGATCGCTAGATCCTGTCCTACATGTATCAGTATCTCTGTTCGAATGATCATCCTCTAAACACGGTCCCGCTAAATACGATACTCTTTCCACTTTGATTTCCCCTTTTTCCCCAGGTTCTCACTAGTTATGATCTTGATGTAGTTGTGTATAAGTATACCAATGGCACGGTTTTATCACTGTTCACTGTATCAATCACTATCACGAATATTCACTTTCCATTGGTGTACTCGTCACAACTAAACCAACATCTATCACGTACGATAATGCAATGTCCACACGTACTAACACTGAGTATATGGCAAGGGTATGACATATGTATGTATGCTACCACTGAGTTCTGTATATCATGAATCAACATGCATGTCATGAACTAAAATAATTTGCATAAATTAATATATTACGAATTCGGCAAAATGATATAAATAAGACAATTAGGACACTCAGTCAGCAATTCATCAAAATTTGTTTCAGTTCAATCGGGATTCCGGTTCTCAAGATATAGCTATTTAAGTGCTCGCGGCTGGAAATTCAGTTTCAGAACTGAACGTCCATTTCGCGGCACGAATTGCACCCAGTTGGGCTCAGAATTTAGCGACGTTACAGTTACATGAAATCTAGGGTTTCCAATAGAGTATTCAACACAATAGACGGATCCTCAATCGCATCTGTACTTTGAAAGCTATGCACAGTTTAATCTCAATATGTCATTTCTGAACCTGTTCTGGACAGATATACGTTCTGCCCTTTTAAATACATTTAAAAATAGCAAACGGCGATGAAATGGAATGGAACCACTTGGTTTGTTTAACTAACAGAAATATATTTATTCTACTGTAGGAGTCCGTAACATACGACTTCAAGAAACACAATGGTGCAGGTCTTTGAACAGAACACAATAATCAGAAACGCTCTGGACTGCAGTCCAGAGTCGTGTTCCGACCCAGTTATCATCATGATTACAGAACAGAAATCATTAGGATTTTCCATAGGGTTAAATTTTGTCGAGCCGGCTTCGATTTAAGCCTTCGAACGCAGCATTCCAGTTTGAACATAATTTATGGTGATTTTATTCGTTTTCAGGTACAAGGAAATTCTAGTTTAAACGGCATATTTGGGGGTATCAATTTTTGTTACAAACAATCGTATTTTACAGCGAGATTCATACACTATATTTATCACTATATGGGCCAACAGAAAGTATCGGTTTCCGTCAAATTAAACAGTTATTTCCATGAGAGGCGAGCATCGAACACCTAGGTCATGATACATATCGGTAATCGTTAAGTTCGTAAACTACATGATCTAAGTTTGTAACACAACTATAATAGCATGAAGCAAGTAGACACTTGCCTGGAAACGTCCCGGGGTCGCAAAGCAGCAACGATGTCGCGAACGCGCGTTGTACACCACGAAACAAGTTCGCGCGAGCTTCGATCGAAACACGGGTTTTACGTCGGAGTTGCCAAGTGCTCGTTGGGGGTATGGAGTGTGCTCTGTGGGTAGCCTGGGACTTGCTGGGATCGACGATATCGACGGTGGTCGCTCCGGCGATGTGCACAGTGCAAGCGCAGAGAGTGGGGTTTTTCTTTTGGAGAGAGAGAGAGAGAGTGCAGTGGGGGGTTTGGGGTGATGGAGTGGTGATGCTGAGGATGTAGGGAGTCTCAGAGTGGTTCAGGCGAAGTGGGGGAGGCTCGTCGGCGTCGGTCGCAAGGTGGCCGAGCTCGGTAGTGGGGGGTTGGATGTGCGGGGAGCTTGGTGGCTGAAGGTGCAGGGGAGCTTGGTGAGTTCTGAAGAGAAGAGAGCGAGGGAAGAGAATGGGGAACGAGGAGAATCGTCATCGTCGGCACAGCGTCGGCGTATGGAGAAGTTGGCCGTGGGTCGTTGTGGGTTTGAGAGAGATGGGGGAGGAGTGAGTTGGAGAGATAGAGAGTGTGAGGGAGAGAGGAGCTCGAGACGAGAGTTTGAGGGGGTGTGGGATCGTGGTCAGGGGTCGCAAGTTGTGGCAATGGCGAAGGCGACGTGGGGAGCGTGGGTTCGCGACGAGGGAGAGAAATGAGCGGCAAAGGGTCTGTACGAGGGGAAGAGGGAGTTGAGGGAGTGGGTCGGGTCGTGGGGCAGCGGGCCAGGGGATTGGGCCGGTAAGGAAAAACAATTAATTCCTTAAAAGAAAATTGGGCTGAGGAGATATGGGCCGAGGGATTTTAATTTACGGATTGATTTAAAACAAAGTTTTGAATGGGCTGGGGTTTTGTAAAAATAATAGGGTTAATTGAAATTAGTTTTATTTGCTTTAGTTTTTGGGCTGAATGTTTAAAATTTGGTTTTAGTTTAATTGGGTTTGGTTTTTAAATCTTGGGTTTTAAACTTTTAGGGTTTGGAAAAATAAATATTAGGCTTAAACAATCAATTCAAAATATGAAGGAGAAGAAAAGAAATCACTGGAAATAGGAAACTTCTATTAAAATGGAAACGGGGATTTACACCGAACACCATACGCACACAAGTGTACGTAAGTGATCGCAGCCCTGCCGTAAAACCATACGGCCTCTACACGTTTCGCTCAGTGCAGGGAAACTCTCTGTGTGGGACTCTAAAGACTCGACACTACGCTGGTAGTGGGTTTAACCACAGACCGCAAGCGGCACTAGCTGTACGTAACGGTCCCCAGGTAGACATCGATAAGAAGGCCGATGAGGTATACCCATCCGAACTCCTACTGAGCCTGTATGTGACAATCTCCGTACAGTCCGGTCTGTTCGTCTGATACATCGCATGTCGGGCCTAGCGGGGCGGCAAGCGTCAGACCCCTAATAGCGGTACAAGTCGTGTCGGAGTGAAGCTCAGAACACCCTGAGATAACACTGGAACCTACCAGTATATCTCGCTTGCCCTGGCTAGGGACTACTTGTGTAATGGCTCTCCTAGACACAGCGCGATGTCAACCCCCAATACCGGGAGAGACGAATCCTGTCTAACCTTCACTGCCTCCAAGAGCTTCGGGACTGCTCCCAACTACTACCTGTTTGCACGACTCAGTAGAGCCGTGGTAGGGTAGTAACCAAAGAACAGTGGGAACACACTCGAGGCGAAGTGGCAGTGTCAAGTCAGCGGACTAAGCTGTACTCATGTCACCTGGGAACTGATAACTGACGATAGGTATAATACCAACCATCAGTTCCCGACGAGTCCTGTCCAGTGTACCCGTAACCTAACAAGCACCCGCATACTATCTCAAGTACGGCGTACCGACGGCTGTGGGACAGACCGTCTCCCGTGCTGGGATGAGAAGCGCATACGCTAGTCTACTCCGGAGCATCGATGCCCTATCTCGATACTCCCACGACTAGGGACGTGTATAAGGATGTGCTTGTAGATTACCCAGCCCCCACGAGTGTGATCGCCATCACAACGCTGGTAATCAAGCAAAGATCCTAAGGGCTCTACTAATGCGTATAGGTGATATAATAAATAAACACACATGTACACATTAAAGCAAAGACAAACCAAGTAGCATACTACTATATTGAGCAAGATTGTCTGTACAACTATGAATATCCCAAGCTTCCATCAAGTAATATACATACTAGTATGATACAGTAATGGCCTCTAGGGCATATACACTAACATGCCCCTCGTCAGAAGGAGAAACTATAACTTTGACAGCCACTCTGCCATCCATGTCACCTTGGAAGCCTGGAATGATAACCGTCTCCTAAAAGAGGCTGTCGTTATCACATCCCTAGAACATCAACTTATGTTCTAAAACTTCTTCCGACCGTTTCTCCAGGATTGGATTAATATCAACTTATTGCACCTACTGCAAGAACAACATCTGGTGTGGTACTTGACATCTCATGATTGACTCAATTGCCTAAGCAAGTGATCTGCCAATCATGCGCATCCCTCTCCCCTTTAGTCTGTAAGACACCTTCAGAGAGGGTGACTCCATTACCTGCAGGTATACCACCGTGCCAGGAGTCGTCCATTCTAACTACTCATAGAATGCTGTCAAGGTACCCAGATTGGGAAACCACCCAAATCTAGATCTAAAACCATAGATCTAGTAACCAGAATGTCTGATATAATATCCAAGTCCTGTGTGGAGAAACCACTGTGTGACAACCAAAGTATAACCGATCGTAGTATAGGAATATCACTTCCTACTCTGTGTATGTCATCAAATACCAGGACATCACACCCTACTACCTCCTTAGCAGATCCATCCCCTATTCTGATGAAGTCAAACCTATGACTTCACATCAGAAATAGATGATCTATCTCCGCTATTTCTGCTTCAGTCTGTAAATAGACATAAGCCAACTGTCCACCAATGCTTCCGCTGCTCCTACTGACTACGACAACCCTCTGGCAGAGTCATATAGACGTACACTTCTAAAGCCAGTTTAGAATGACGCTATACTCATCCTCATGCCGGGTTTCACAGTCTGGAACTACAGCAATGGGAAGTCTGGATAAACAAGAACCTCCCTGCCACCATCCTTGAGCATACCGAAGTACCTCTCGGGTGCCTGAGGTTACCCACCATATCTGCGGAGTGGCTAATGAAATGTCAAACCAGATTGAAACTTTAGGTTCCTATCAAATTTTCAGTAATCGTTTGCGGTTCTGGAATCACTTCCAGTTCTACCATACTCCCACTGCTGTTTTTCTGAAAAAATCCATTTTTGTTAAAACTGTGGCGAGTCAAGAACAATATTACTATTGATCTTCCAGATGGTAGAAAATCAACCCTCGTCATAGCCTGGGTCAACCCACAAACAGCCATTACAGAAACGTGCCTTGAGTTATCCGGAGTCTGGTTTTAAGCATAATCCGGACAACTCCCCGTACCTTAACATCGTTAAGATATGAACTGTTCTATATCCAATACAGAAACAGAGGCACTGATTTAATTGAACCAGATTCAAATCATGCAGCTGTCTCCAGTGCATGTCAACTAAAAGGAAGAGAGGCCGATCAGCGTTACTCAACTTAGGAATGCTTCCAATTATGAGTAACCTGAAAAAGAAGCAAGTTCTCTTATTCATTACTATCAAATGAATACCACACACAAGTATCTACATCTTTGATCTCCTTGAAGAATCCCGATACTTGCAATACCCGGTTCTCTACTTTATTCATATACCCATAACTTCTCAAAACATGGACCCTGTGTTTCTACGAAACACTTGTCTAAGTACTAGAGAAGTTATAAGTAAGCAGAATATAGTACGAGTACCAACCCCTCTGTGCTAATGGACACTGGACAATACACAATACTCTGTATAAGTCCCCTGAGTCTAATAACTCATTCACTGTGCGTCGTAGTTTGAAAACTGTACTTATGTTTAAGAAGAATTACACCGCTGTTCAATGCTCCTTACCTAACAATCCACTGATATAGGTAAATGTCATAGACATAATTTCAAAAAGGTACATCTCACTCTATAAAAATAGACGTACAGATATATCAATTTGAAATTGGTGCATAACAACGGATATTCAAAACCAAATATTTGCCGACCGGAAAACAACCCAGGTGGCTTCCTCAAATATCACCAATTACAACGAATCCCGATATAATGAGGATGGTCACCTAATTCCCAATAACTTACTCCCACTCATCATCTGTAAAACCTTACAGATGTGAGAATCCAACCTGGTAAATACATACCCTGGAGCAAGTGTCCAATCGGGAAATCAGTTTTCTTTTAACAGTACACAGTGAAACTGAAACATTGAAATGTTTCGATGGGGTATCCTGGTATTCCTAGTAATGCCTCTACCATTATCCAGATTCATAACTATAACCGTATATCTCTTTGCCATCTGTCTAAATCCCTTTATATGTCTTCAGTCATTACCGTCTGCACACCCCTTTAGGCCAAATGGTTTTCTTCCTTCCCTACCATTCGGCACCAGCCTATGGTTTGGAAGAAGACTATCCAATAAGCATAATGGGTGTACTGTCCTAATCCTAGGAGCACTCGCAACGCGAGAGAAGGTGAAGATAAAAGACACCTGAATGAACTTTATTCCTATTTCTCCTGAACCAGGATCCATCCCCGAACTGGAACAAGTTCCTTTCGAGTTCGTATATAACCATACGATGGAATATCTAAATAAACTGTGGATCTTCGTAGTGATATGGAGTGTCCTGGAGAAATACAAATGTGATTTAGGATTGGCGAAGAAATACTTGGTTTGGTCGTGAATAACAGTCGCAGTTTACTTTGCCCTCTTACTAATCCCTTGCTTTGTCTTAACTTAATACCTTCTGTACACCATCGTTATGCTAATTGGTTTTCTTCATTCCCCACCGTTCGGCACCAGCCTAAGGTTTGGAAGAAGACTATCCAATTTGCATAATAGGTGTACTATCTCCTAAACCAAGGAGTACTCGCAACCTGAGAGAAGGTGAAAGGAAAAGACAACTAAATAGTCCTATTCGTTTTCTCCAGAACCGGAAACCATCCTCGAATAAATTCCTTCGAGTTCGTATCTAACCATAAGATGGTTTTGTCCAATGGAAGTGGACGTTCGTAGTAATACGGGGTGTCCTAGAGAAAAGGGTAAAAGTAGGAGTGGCAATGAGGTTTGCAACTCTGACAATCCAAAAGCCTGTGTTAAGAAGGTTCGGTCTACTTGGTCACTGAGTCAAAGTCCAGGGTCGGGTCAATGGTCGCTGCCAAAGAGAGAGAGAAAAGAAACACTCAGCGTGCACTCTAACCTAGATCAGAATGGTTATCACTTTATCTAATCAGGAAACCTCCCACTGTAACCTCAAATTCTTCTCCAAACCTGAAAGTAGAATTAGTCGGGATCACCCGAGGAGTAAACCAACTCATCAGTGGGAATCGAGATCCAACTATCATCGCATGATAACTTGACGGAATCCACTCAAGTCACCACACTCCAGATGGTATGCGCATGCATGGCAAGTTTCAGTTCTTTTGAAACTCCCGATGTGTGATTTTACCCCTAGGACCCAAGTGACCTTAACAATGCCAACATATCAAAGAGTCCTAGTCAAGTTCAACCCGTCATTATCTTGATTGCGTTAAACCAACCCGTACGAGTCCTTGACAATGCCAACATAACCGTACGACTGTCCTAACCTATCCACTTATCCATGCGACAGAAAAGCATTACAGAGCTACCGAACACTACGCCTCGGCAATGCACGACATACGTAGCACGAATACTAAGCAATACTAATCTGAAATGACGGAGGGCTACGGCTGGTTTTTGGCGAAAAACCTTTAACGTAATGAACTTGATATCGTTGAAGGAACGGATAGCTTTTTAGAAAATATAGTGACGAAAACCTTTACTAAAGAGGTCACTCCCGGTGAAGGGATCTCGGCTCTTTCCCCGTAGAATGAGGTGCAGGATATTCCAACTGAATACCATGATGTAAAGCAAAATTAATCGGCTATAGTGAAGTTAATGCCCTGACGCAAACTTCTGTCCAAGGGGTCACTCCCGGTGAAGGGATCTCGGCCCTTGCCTCGTCGACTGAGGAGCAGGATATTCCAAATGAATACCACGATGGAAAACAAAAGTGAACGTCCTTGCAATAACAGCTTTTTGAAAAGTGTTCCAACAATATCATAATAGGTTTGTTTTTAACTTGCATTGATCCGAATCAACGCAGTCCCATCAATGGATCACACAACAAAGAACGAAAATATACTGATGTACGTATATGCCATCCGCATTCGCCACTGGGTCCCGTCATTACTCGTTAGGTTAGCTAACTAACGACAGAGCGGGGACTGGACTAGCGCGGATGCAAAACATATACAACATCTACTAATATATATACAAATATATTATATTCGCTCAAGGTGTGATAAAATGCAACATCACAGAAATATACAGCATCACAGAACAATACAGATATCTGGAAGCCCCGGATTTCACAGAGCCGCTGCTGAAACCCGACGTTCCCCTGGTCGTGTGGATAGCCTGTGCAATGAAAACCTAGACCCCTACGGGCGCGGCAAGTCACCCGCCAAAACCTGAAGCGAGGCAGCCCCCTTCAGCACCGTGAATGGACCACCCAGCACTTCATGGAATCCGGTAACTTGGGCACCCCTCCAGGGTCAACCTGAACCCCCTACGAGTGCGGCGAATAGCCCGCCAATCCTAGAGTGAAGCCTCCTCCGTCTCAATGCCATGAGATGCGGGCCCGTTGCCCTCTAGAACCCGGCTATCCATGCACCCCTCCGCGGGGTAATCCTAGTACAGAAAGTAAAATATACATACAATGGGTACATCGACCGCAACCAGGTCGTGCCCCAAAAGAATAATACAAACAGGCAGTGACGGCAGTCCACATGTCGGACGCTCGCCCCGCAATATCAAATGTACATAATACAACAAAACTGTACTAACATTGCATCCAGGCTATCCCCCACGACCGATCCGCAACATCACAGCAAAATCACAAGACATCAACGTGAATGTCAAGTTCACAAATCCGTCGAACCGGGATATAGCAGTTAGACAGGATTTACCGATCAAGTGACATTCACGGTCGCAGATATAATGTAAATACTATGAACCAATGTGTTTAAAATATCCGATCGATCAAATTTTACCAAGTGGGTCCCCCAAGTACTTACTGTAGCACACACAGAAAATCTGGGCCTAAACAAAGTATACCAAAACCCCTATTTTCAGCCCAAAAGCCCACTGCAAAGAAATGGTGACATGAACCCACATTTCTGTGGCGGAACCGCGGCAAAAGGAGGTTAAGGCCGCGGTTCCGCGGTCGTACGGAGGGATCATGGTACCAAATTTTTCCAGTGTTCTTATAATTCCATGTACATCACTTTTCCACAACCTGAAAAAATTTTCGAGCCCGGAAAAAATCGACAGAAAACTGATGTGAAGAAAACGCGGTTTTGGAATTTTTGTTCAATCGGAAAAGTAAAACACACTAGAACAAGCTAGACTAGGTTAATGGCGTGGCTCTGATACCATATTGCGCCACGGCAGCGCCCCGACCTTCTATCCGAGGCCAAAATGCGGAATCAAAATTTTTCTTAACTTTTAAACTGGCGCTACCGCGGACAATATACCCGGATCGTAACCATTAACCGATACTAGCTAACAAGAGAAAGGGTGAGAGATATACCGAGTGATCCGAGTCCTCCGGTCTTCTCGTCGTCGTCCCGATCTCCCGCGGAAACTCCGGTCGTCGCATCCTTGCCAGAAGGGCACCACATCGTCTGCATCTTTTACGGGCTCCCACCTCAATACCGAGGCAACTCGGGCACGAAGCCGGCTAGTCGACGTGCCAAAGGTTTGCTGAGATTGTAGTGTAGAATGCGCTTTGTCTCAATGGGGTTTGTAGTTGCCTTGATGGAGGAATGGATTGGAACTTTTAAGTGGAGCTCTCATTTATCAAGCATGGAATGAGATGATAAATTTTCCTCATCTAAAATGAAACCTCTCATTTTCTCTCCTCTCATGGAAAATGTGGCCGGCCCCCTCATTAGGAAAAGGGTGGAGGAAAAAATGAATAACCACCTCCAGGGAGGTGAGTGTAGGAGAACAAAGGTGGTGACCACAACATAAAGCAAGTCTCACATCAAGGAAGCAAATCAATCCTATCTTAATCCTTTATCATTAATACAAGTAATGATGCATGAAAACAAAAGATGGAAAGGGAATCTAAAGATGCTATCATAATCTCTCATCTCACAAATAAACCCTCCACAAAATGTTATTTGCAAACTTGCAAATAACCCCCTCCATCGGAAAAGTCCGGCCGGGAAAGAACAAAGGAAAACCGGCCGGAACGGAATGCAAACTGGCAACTCCAGAAAACTGGTCCTGTAATAAATTACAGGAGAACCCCGATACTGTGCATACACACCCGCATCTGTATTCCGACCGGATACAAATGCAGTGAGACAAAATCTACACAGTACTAAACTAGGATCCAGCTTAAACCAAAGCCGGCTAGTAATATCCGTTCGATCCTGATCCGTGCAATACCGCATGTATCTGATCGAACCTTGCCATATATCTATACATCCTCTAGTACAAACCGTCCGATCCTGATCCGTGCAATACCGCACGTATCTGATCGGACCTTGCCATATCTCCATACGGCCTCTACAGCGTTTCGCCCGAAAGCTTGAGTAACTAAAAGTGTGGTGGACTCTAAAGACTCGTCAATACTATGGCTGTGGATTTAACCACTACCACGTCAGAGGTATAAGCCAATACGTGACGGGCCACCAGCTATTGACCAAAAGGGACGTCGATGAGCGAACTCATCCTGACACCCTACTGAGCCTGTCAGTGACAATATCCGTACAGTCCGGTCCGTTCTTCTATGAGTATCGCATGGCGGGCCTAGGGGGTTGGTAAAAGTCAGACCCCCAAAAGCGGTACAAGTCATGTCGGAGTGTAGCCCGGAACACCCTGAGATACTACTGGAATACCTACGAGTAAATCTCCTGCCTCGGCCGAGGGCTTTGTGTAATGGCTCTCCTAGACACAGCGCGACCTCACCCCCAATACCGGGAGAGACGAACCCCTGAAGATCCGCTCACTGCCTCCATGTGGCTCGGGACTGTACCCAACTAAAACCTGTTTGCACGACTCCTTTGAGCCGTGGTAGGGTAGTAATCAAAGTACAGTGGGAACTCACACGAGGCAAATGACGATCCCCAGGTCGATGAAATAACCTGTACACATGTCACCAGGGAACTGCTATCTGACGTCAGGTATAAGACCAACTAGCATGTTCCCGGCGAGTCCTGTCCGGTGTACTCTTAACCCAATGAGCACCTGTATACATCTTAGGTGAACCAACTGACACCAGTGGCTTGTGAGACCGGCCACCGCCCCTCGTCGGGGTCTCGACTGTATACACTAGTCTACTCTGGAGAATCGATGCCCTGTCTCGAAACTCCCACGACTAGGGACCTTTTAAGGATGTGCTTATAGACCACCAGCTCTCACGTATATGATCGCGCTCATACTGCTGGCAATCAAGCAAGAATCCTAGGGGCTCTATCAGCGTGTAATAGCGACCTGTAAGGTCACCTGAAGCAGTACACGATGATAAAGGTAAACCAGGTAGCATACTATCATCTCGAGTAAGACTGTCCTACCGGGATAGGTCCTCCCTCAATCATTGCAATCACGTGCCTGTGATCCAATAATTGACTCTGAGGGCACTATCTCCAACAATTCTATTGCGCACTGCCAGCTCGAACAGTCTCCTTGTTTTATTCTGAGGAAATGAGTAAGGACGTCCTAGTCTTCCCTCAAGGGATGGGCGTGGACGCATATTGTTTCGACGGACAACCGGCTTTAAGTTGCTCGGCTGTTGTTGAGTATTGGCAACAACGATCGCTTTCCTTTTTTCAGTTCGAGAGTCCGGCTTTGGAGGAGACAGTTTATGTCCCATCTGATCTATCTGGGCTAGCTTATCAATTAAGGCCTGGAACGTAGTCGGTTTCATGAAAATCATGAATTATGAGATGGTTGCTTGCGGATCAAGAGTGCCTACGAACATGCCTACCGCAGGTGCTTCTTCGATCCTCTGTTCGCATTTCGACCACAGATTCCGCCATCGTGTTGCGTATTGAACCCACATTTCGCCTGGCCTTATCCTGGCATTGATCAGTGCTGTTATCGGGGTGCGTTCACTAGCACTCGCGAATCTTTGTGTGAACAGTAGCTCCATCTCCGGAAATGTTTTGACAGTGTTGTTAGGTAGCTCCGAATACCACTCGACGGCCGTTTCTGCTAAGCTGCCGACGAATTGGCGAAGAAAAAATTTGTCATCGCCTCCAGTGTTGCCGTATAAGGCCCTGAATTGAGCAACATGCTGATGTGGATTCCCTGTCCCTTTATATACATGGAACTTAGGGATCGTATATCCCGGCGGGTAACTGATTTGGTCATACCAGCTTGGATAGGGTCGTCCGGTTCTAACAATTTGACCGGCTGCTTCATTTGCCTTGTGAACTCGTATTTGTTGAGCAATGTAGTCATCTAGGGCAGCTTTGGAGATCGTTTCTTCTTTAATTGTTGAAAGAGCCGGAGGTAGATTTGACGTTTCCCCTCTGTCATCTTCGAGGACAATCGGAGGATCTTCCGCCGGGGGATCTTGCTGGATCATCATACCCATCATGTCCTGGAACAGAAGGGCCATTCGCTTTATATTGGCTGCTTGTTCCGCAGCCTCTTTGTCCTTCTTTTTAAGTATCCTACGAAGGAATTCAGCGTCAGTTTCTTGCTCCTGGCGTTGATCCGAGGACGCTTCTGGTCTTTCTTTTGGCCTAGTGAGTGCGGCCATCGCATTCATCATTTCTTGGAGCGTCTGCTGCTGCTCCTGAGCTTTAGTCACTGATCGCGTAAGCGGTCTATGACCTATAGATGTACGACTGTCCTCTTTCCCGGACGCCATGTAGACTGTATACACCACCATGCCCCCAGACTTAGGGCGTTTGGTCTCGACGTTTTTATGGTCTGCCACGTTCACAGGGACTTTCTCTGGCCTCCTTCTTTTCAGAGTGGTTGACGTTGAGGGGGCCGCTGCAGTGGGCACCCAAGTAGTTGTCATCTTTTGTGGCTTGACAGGACGGTTCTTTTCGTCCTGAATTTTCACCTTTTTCTGCCGGTGAGAGTGATCTCGAACGATTACTGAGTCCTGAATCCGTCGCCAGACCTTATAGATTTTGGAGGACAGCCGTTAAGGAGGCTGCTCCGGCTTCGCTTCTGTAACACTTCCCGCAGGTGGAAGAGATCTTTTCAACGTGGCAGTCGAAGAGTTCTTACGTACCCTCCTTAGCGGTTCAAAGCTGTTCCCAGTTGGAACAGCAGCATGAACTTCCACCATTGGAGCCGGTGGAGTTAGTCCTGAGGGGGAGTTGCCCCGGGCCTTCCTTACTCGGCGCCAGTGGCGACGTCGAGCGTGTCGAGCCGTTGGAGCTGGTCCGGTGATAGGGATGGTTTCGTTTTGCCCCCTGTCTGTATGAGACGCCGCTGGTGCCAGCCTCTTGAAGACTAGCGTCTTTTGAGTGGCGGTGTCCAATCTGTCAAAGACAGACCCTCGAGCAGGAACGGGAGCCGGAATTGTCAGCCTTGAAAAGACCGACTCTTTAGCAGGGGAAGCCGTCTTGACGACTTCAGGAATGGGAATGGCTGTCTTCTTCGCGATGGCCACGTCAGGGGTCATGAGCTTCTTGGCAGACCCATCAGATTTTAGGTTCAACCAGGTAAAGACCGAGGCTGCCGGCTTGGCATTCGACGACCCGTTGAGAGGGGCCGTGGTAGTAGTAAGCCGATCGAAGACCGACTTCTTTTGCGCCTCCGGCACGGGCACCGGAATGGTGAAGCTTGCAGGCGGGAGCATGGTCCCATAGAACAGACCGGTGGTGGCCTGAGTCACTTGTTCCACCGCATGGCAAGGATGGAGGCCGCTTAAGGCCCATAGGCTACACCTCTAGGTGAAGAGGAGCGTCGGTTGCACTTGCATTTCGAGCAGCTCGAGCAGTTGGATGCCATTGATGCTTGATTTTTGCGCCAGGAAAAAGACCAAATCTTAGTAACTTGAAACCCAAAGGCAACCATTAACAAACCGCGATTCGTTCGCGAAGACGACACACGAAGTGTGAAGTGGAAAGAGGAAAAGGTCCCACCGGGCGTGCCAGAATCTGTTCCCCTCCGAATAACGGCGCGACAGAACGTCTTGCCTGAAATTCAGGGCAGATGCTAATTGGTGCTATCCGTCTACCTCTCCGAAGATGCCAAGTTGATTTATGGCACCATGTATCGAAGGTTTAAACGGATGCGTCCGATATAGCAGACTTCGTCAGATTCCCCCTCGCTTGAGGGGTTTTTGATTGTGGGGACGCGCTTCCCTGCAGGCGCAAGCCCCTGCAGTTAATTACGCTACCGCATCACGGTAACAACTTTCTCCTTCTCCAGCTGGTCACTTCGTGTCGTGTGTGTTTGTTTTATTTGTGGTTTGGTTGCCCGTGGATTATATACGGAGACTAAGTTATGTTGTCGCCCGTAGGGCGCAGATTAGTCCAAATCCGTATTTTCTTAGATTTGGGTTTGGGGTTTTGGTTTAAGGATACGTTAGCCATATTTGAGGCTAAGACCAACTTAAACGTTTGTTAAGGATACGTTAGCCCAATTTGAGAATAAGATCAACTTAAACGTTTGTTAAGGATACGTTAGTCTAATTTGAGACTAAGATTAACTTAACTGGATCGTTTAGATCCGACAAAAGAGCGTTTGGGCTCTATTGTTCCAGTTTAGAGACATAGGGGTCCATTGCCAGTTTAGGGACATAGTGGTCCATTGCCAGTTTAAGGACATAGTGGTCCATTTAATATATGGCCGTCGGGACCCGTCACCTCTCTAACGACGTTGAAGGATTACAACGACAGGTGTCAGAGGAGTTCGGAGATGTACCCTCGAACCAAAGTTAGTTGGGAGATCTATAGTCCAATTTAGGACTAAAGTCTGTTTGAAGGTTTTGGTTTAAGGATACGTTAGCCATATTTGAGGCTAAGATCAACTTAAACGTTTGTTAAAGAAACATTAGTCTAATTTGAAACTAAGATCAACTTAACGGGATCGTTTAGATCCAACAAAAGAGCGTTTGGGGGCTCTATTGTTCCAGTTTAGGGACATAGTGGTCCATCGCCAGTTTAGGGACATGGTGGTCCACCGCCAGTTTAAGGACATGGTGGTCCATTACCAGTTTAAGGACATAGTGGTCCATTAAATGTATGGCTGTCGGGACCCATCACCTTTCTGAAGACGTTGAAGGATTACAACGACAAATATCAGAGGAGTTCAGAGATGTACCCTTGAACCAATGAGTTGGTTGAAAGAGCAGATGTGCTCAGTTCAAGATGATTTGAGGACTTATGGCCAGTTTAGGCTAAGTCCAATTATATTTGAAATATTGGCCCTTTGGGCCATTAGACATTTGTCTGGGTTCGGACCCTCATCATTCAGCAGTGCTAAACAGAGGTTTGAGAGTTCTGACAATCATTTTGTCTTTGATTTCCTCAATTTTGAGATTTATTTGGAGGAGGAACTTTTTCCTCTGGAGAACTAGCCAATTTGGCTAAAAGTAGTGTTAAACACTAAAAAACAACAGTGTTAAACACTGGAGATAGAACTCTCAAATTAGTGTTAAACACTAAAAGACAATCAGTGTTACACACTGGAAATATAATCTTCAATTTAGTGTTAAACACTAGAAACAATCAGTGTTAAACACTGGAAATATAATCCCCAAATTAGTGTTAAACACTAAAGAAAGAGGGGTCACATGTGGACATGTGAGAGCGCCAAAAGGTGGGACCAGATCCCTTTTCTTCGTTCTGCAATTAAGTGTTAAACGCTTCTTCATCTTTTGAATATCACATGTTGACACGTGATGGAGATTTATGCACTGATCATTAAAGCACTCGCTAAGGGGTCATGTGGGGACACGTGAGAGCGCCCAAAGCTCATATTTCCATTGCTTTTTCTTTCTGTGTTTTGTAGATCACGTGGGAGCACGTGAGGCATTGCCTCAAAGCTTTTTTTCTTTAGGGATCTTTTCAAGGGTCACGTGGGGACACGTGACCTTGGTCTTTTGCATGCATGGAGATCTTTTAAGTCTCTTCATTTTATTTTGAGAATTTAATTCTCTGTAAGATTAAGAATTAAATTATTATTTAGGGTAAAACCCTAATTTCTTTTTAAAGGAATTAAATTCCCAAATATGTAAAAGAATTAAATTCTTATATAGGGTTAAACCCTAGTTTTGTTTTGGGAGAATTAAATTCTCATAACTCAATTCCCCTTCTAAGTTTAGGATCTGCATGGCAGGATCTCGACCCGATGAGAATTAATTCTCAACTTATAGGGAGATGTGCTCTGTGCAGTTCTTCAACCAGAAGAAGAACTAAGTTCTTTTTTGTATAAGAGTTAAACTCTCGGATTGAGAATTAAATTCTCTTTATTGAAGTTTTAATCCCCTTTCTTTTCTCACCTAGGGTTTTCTTTTGTTGAGAATTAAATTCTCCTTTCTTTTTTTCCCTTGAGAATTAAATTCTCCTCTCTCTGTTCTTCTCTCTAAAAAAAGTCCCTTGTCTTCTCTTCTTGGCTCCTATTTATAGGAGAAAGAAAAGAATCAATTTGTTTTGTGAATCTCTCACTGAAAGATTTGATTTGTTTTCATATTTAATAGGAGCCTTTAGATCATTCAGTGAATTTTATTCACCGTTGGATTTTAAATCCAAAAGATATTCTGTTTGTTATTTCGGTGAGATTTAGGGAGATCTTTCCTTGTATCAAATCTTTCCATAAATTGGTGATCTTTAATCACCCTTGGATCTTTAATCCTACGGTCCCCATAATCCTTTTCAATTTGGAAGTAATTCTTATTTGGAAAGATTTAAAGAAATTTAGAATTTTAATTCTGTTAAACTGTAAGGCTTTCAAAGCCTGTCACGTGCTAGCACGTGACCCTTGGTCATGTGTGAGCACGTGACCCCCAATTGGTTGCTTTAACAGCCGCTTGTTTATGTTGTTGTTTTAGCCATCACGTGTCAACATGTGACCATTGCTCATGTGTAAGCACATGATACCTCATTGTGGTATTTTCTAACTTTTAGAATTAAATTCTTTTAAACTGTGAGGCTTTCAAAGCTAGTCACGTGCTGGCACATGACCCTTGGTCACGTGTGAGCACGTGACCCCCAATTGGGTCCTTCTTCAGCCGTTTATTTTTATTTCTGTTTTAACCATCACGTGTCAACATGTGACCATTGATCACGTGTGAGCACGTGATACCTCATTGAGGTAATTCCTGATTTTTAATCATGGAACAATGCATAGCATATTCGCTCATAACTTTTGATCCCGAATGAATTATGAAGCCCATAATATATCAAATCTAAGGGTTTTTCGAGACACTTTCGATACCATCAGAATTTAATAGTTTCTCTTTTAGGAGTTTATCAAAATACAGGCCGGAAGATATTGGTTCGCATTTCCTTAAGCGTATCGCTACCATTTGATACCTTGGACTCTTCTGCGCAAAAATTTTTGGCGGGAACAGTTGGTCCGTACATGGTCACAAAACATATCCTCATTGCCATGAACACACAACATCGAAATTTTTGAATTTTAGCAGGAAGCTTTGTTATTGCGTCCATCGACGTTTCCTGCCTCTAGATCAGCCCTATAGGTTAGACACGGTTCACTTTGATGGTCAACAGGAGATTCTTGGACCTCCATCCCCATTGTCCGGAGAGGACGTGACTGCTAAATGGGATGGTTACAATAATGTGACCTTTAGGATGGATCCGACGAAACAGGTCAAACCACCATTTTGGAACAAGTTAAGCATTTTCTTCGAGCTTCCGTACTGGTCTACAAATTCAGTGCGTCATTGTCTGGACGTCATGCATATAGAGAAGGGAGTATCAGAGCACATACTTAACTTACTTCTTTGTAAAGACGGGAAATCGAAAGACAACCTGAATGCTCGGATGAATCTACAAGAGTGGGGAATAAGAAGTGAATTGCACCCTAGACCGGTAGCGGGTAAACCGGGCAAGTTTGTACTTCCCAATGCCGCTTATCATATGTCACAACCGGAGAAGAAAAGATTCCTACAGGTGTTGCATGATTTGAAAGTTCCCACAGGTTTCTCAGGATCATTCAGCAAGAAAATAAAAATTGTGAAGGGCAAGATCGATGGGCTGAAAAGTTATGATCACCATGTTATCGTGGAGCACCTTCTTCCATTAGCCCTCAGGACTTCTCTCCCCGAATCGGTTGGTCTAGTAATCAATGACCTATGTTATTTTTTCAGGGAGTTGTGTGCTAAAACACCGGAGGTTGTGACGCTGGATAAACTAGAAAATTCTATTGCGTTGATACTTTGCAAGTTTGAGCGTATTTTCCCACCGTCATTCTTCGATATCAAAATACACTTGACGGTTCATCTTGCAACTGTGGCGAAGTTAGCCGGACCGGTACAATATCGATGGATATATCCCGTCGAGAGGTACGTGTAATTTTTCGTTTCGCGCAATTTATAAATTTATTGTTGTTCTGTATGCCCGTATTTATTTATTCAACATATTTTCATTAGGTACCTCTACACTCTTAAGAAGTATATACGTAATAAAAATCGACCAGAGGGTTCTATCATGCAAGATTATCTTCTTGATGAAGCAACCACATTTTGTTCCCGCTATCTGGAAGAGAACATTGAGACAAGGCTGCACGAAGAATTCAAGACGGGCCATATGGTAAAGCCGAGTATAAGAGGGTAGACACTATGTTTATCAATAAGATATACCGGTTTATCTTGCTTAATTGCGCATGTCTTGAACAAATTAGAGAGTAAGTTTTTTTGGATTAATTGTTATATCTGTGTTTGTGTGTGTATGAAATGATATAATATTAATGTCACCATTATTTTTCGAAAACAGAATTCATTTTAACGAGGTACGTGAGGGGCATCCTGATTGGAACGAAGAACGATTGGAAAAATATCATCAGGATAATTTTTGTGATTGGGTCACAGATCATTTAAGTTATTCGAATAACATTTTATTGCTATTAGTTTTAATCTAAACTTGTATCGTTATGTATTTGTCGTAAAATTTGTTTTGTTAGATCCACGATCCGAACTTGTCTGCTTCATTTGAGAGTGATTCAAGATGTTTAGCTCAATTTCCTAGTATGGAGGTTGCATATTACAAAGGATTTGGTGTCCTTAGATACAAATTCGAAGTTAAGGACATAGAAACATATAGAACCACTCAGAATAATGGGATTGCGACGGTAGGATCGGACGGTGTGATTTATTATGGGTACTTAAATTGTATACTCGGCATCCACTATCTCGGACGATCAGAACCCTTTTATATATTCCAGTGTACTTGGTACGATACGCGAACCGATACAGACAGGTGGAGAAGCAATCTTGGGACTTGGAAAGATGAATATGGATTGACCAGTGTGAACACACTTCGATTTTACGGTCAGGAAGATCCGTTTATCTTTCCGAACCAAGCGTTTCAAGTATACTACTCACAGTGTTTGAAGCATCCGGAATGGAGTGTTGTATGCCGATGGAAACCCAGAGATGTCTACGATGTCCCAGAATTCGAGGACAGCGATGAGGATGAAGAAAAGAGAAGGCTTAAAGTGCTCCGACCGTTTGTTTCGAAGGACGGGTTTTCTTCGACCGATCATGAAGTTCCGTGGGTTAGAAATGACATCGACGATGAAATCCAAGTAGATATGTATAATGCGCCCATGAAACGAAAAAGGTTATCAGTAATGTTATATTATTACTTCACATTTTACGCTCTATACATATATAGTCAATATTTTTAATGATTGTCTAATGCGTCCACGAAACGTTTATCTAGATTTGATGACGATGTCGGGAGCAGCGAGGGGCGACAGGAGCTCCAGCCGCGGCAGAGGCAGAGGCATAGCGGTTCTGCCGCCCGGAGAGTTGCGTAGGGAGCTTCAGAGGGCCGGTCTTGCACCCAGATCGGAGACCCCTTCGGATGCCTCCTTCCGTGTGGATTTTTCCACACCTCCAGGTATGCTGCACGCATATCCATTTTGAATGTAATATTACAGATATTCATGCCTGTTTATGTCAAAATTACTTATATTGTCAATGTTTGATTGTCTAGTTGTTGGTGATGCGTCCACATCTGGGACAGAGGCCACTCCCGCTCCTCCAGGTATGTTTATATATCATAGAGTGAAAGTATATTGATTTAGAATGCTATATCATAAATATACACACATTCCTTTTGCTCTTACTTAGCAATTTTTATTATTGTCTAGCTGTAGGTGGTGACACCACCGCACCTGCGAGTATGTTTATATATCCTATAGTGCATACATATTGATTTAGAATGTTATATTATTGATCTACACATTCTTTTTGCAATTACTTATATAATCTAATTTTAAGTATCTAATTATAGGTGGTGCGTCCACATCTTCCGCAGGGGCCACTCCTGCCGCTTCCATACCCTCCGTATCGTCTGCAGGTTAGTATGAATAAATATAAAATATTTATTCATTTTACATATGTTCTATAGAATAAATATGAAATTCATGGAAATTTAGCGTCAATGTTTTTTTTCATGTTGGAAGGGATGTGTCCGCATCCGGGACCCCGGTTGTTCCTCACCGGAGGAACTATCGTCCCGCTCGTGCTGCTGCCCGGGCCCAGGCTCATGCGATAGTCACCGAAGGTATATATCACACTTCAATTTACGTTTAAGTTTGATTTCTTAATACAACCTTGTCTTAATATTGATTGTCTTGATATTTCATACAGACTCAGGGTCTCCCCATCCCCAGAGGGGGACTCGAGGCCTGAATCAGACCCATAGGCTGAGGCCTGACAGAGCTAGGGGGAGGCAGCATTCCCCTTCTTTTTTACCCTTGACTATCGCTATACCGGTCCTTATGCCGAGTGGTTCGTCCGGTATATGGAGGACGAGAGCCGGCTCGTGAAGAACTATCCACTTCACGTTGAGTGGGGCGAGCAGCACCGGCGCTCATTCGCCCTCTTCTTTGATCCGGCTCGGGTACGTATTAATATATATTTTCATTTGATTTATACAATATATTTATTATTAACACTTGCAATCTAATAACAATGTTTTTTTTGTATTTTTAGTCGAATTACGATTTTCAGTCTGTACCCGACCCTGATCACCCTGGGAGGGTGCTCGACCTTCATGCTATGTACAATGGCCTGATGAAGAACATGCAGACCAAGGTCCGATACAACAGGAATGAACTGAAGGCCGACTGATACTCCCTGTGGATGGCGACCCCCGAGGCAGAGAGAGCGGCCCTTCAATCTACTCCGGCGTTTGCGAGAGTCGATGTAGAGACATGGCCTCTATTGTGCGAATATTTCGACTCCCAACGCAAACAGGTATGTATTTTAAATGTAATTCATTGTTTAGGATATAATTTATTTTTTTGTGTTCCTTAATTAGAAAACTAAATGTTAATGCGTTGTGCAGAAACAGGCCGCTCAGAATACAGAGAACAAGAAGTCGGCGAAGAGGGGTCCCCCACTTACACAGGTGGCTCGAGGAATATTACTCGAGCCATGAAGTTATCGGTAAATTACAATAGACCGACCTTTGTGATATTCTGCAATATTAAGAGTTATTTTTTAATATTTCTAATATTAAGAGTTATTTTCTAATATTGCAGACAGCTCAGACCGTGGCGCAAGGTGGTACACCGAGCGTGCTGTCCGCATATCTTGCCGTCCACGGCACCTCGACAGATCCCGCCACTGGCGAGCTTCGATATCCCGACGTCTCTACCCAGGAGTATTGCGTAAGTGTTAATATTTATTCTACCCATATTTGAAATTTTAGTTTTGGAAGGTTCATGTTTAAATTTTATACTTATACTTTACTGCTTAATGTGGGTGTAAGAGTGGGTGGTTGAGCAGGCCGAGGCCTCGGTGATCGATTTTACCGGACAGAGCGATCCGAGGCTGCTGACCACAGTTCTGGACGCCGCACACGGAGGGAACCACGGAGGTTGGGAGAGAGGCCGGGGACTGGGCCCTAGCAGGGCCCATATAAGGTTGGACTCCACCCCGGCGGTTACTTCATCCATATCCAGTGAGCGACGTGTCCAGCAGGAACTGGAGAGCTTGAGGGCCGCCGTTCAGGAGTTGAAGGAGATGCTGGTATGTATACTACTTTATAGTAAAATATCATGTCATATTATAGATATCAACATATCCATAATTAGTACGTAGCTTGAGCTTATTTGGTTTTAGACTTAGGTTTGATTAATCATACATACATATGTAATTAAAATAAACAACGGTTTTCCAAATTAGATATCCAAATGGAGTTTCGAAATAACTTGATAATGATACGAATTCGAATAATACACAGTTCTTACACGCTTCTTACACACGTTAGGTCCAGACGCGACAGGGTACACCGGCCGAGCCTCCACATGCATCTCCTTCGGCTGTGGCTCCGCAAGCCACTACATCGGCTGCGGTTCCGCAGACATCTTCTATAGCTCCACCGCCCGCTCAGACTCCCGCAGCCGTGGCTCTGCAAGCGACTACCTCGACGGCGGCTGCGCAGACCACATCGCCAGCTCCACAGGCCTCTCAGACTCCCGCACATGCCGAATTGCTTGGTTTATTTACCGAGGAGCAGACGCGCTTGATTCTATCGTTTATCAGAGGTGGAGCTGGACCGAGCTAGGGTAGCTTTTTGATTCTTATTTTTTGAAACATGTATTTATTTATATCATACATATTGTACTACATTTTGAAACGATATTGATATTGATATTGGTTTATATTTATATCATATTCAGTTTTTGGGTTCTTTTTGTATATTATATGCGTGAGATGTGATTATGAATACTGCGATATATATTATGTGATGATTAATTTTATATTTTATTGATATATATATTATTGTGCACAGGGCGGGAAAAAAATCAGGCAGCCCTTTTTTTTAAAAAAAACAGATAATGTGTACCTACGGATTAATCCGTAGGTACACATGTTGCCCCTACGGCTTAAACCGTAGAGGCAAAATATCAGCATTAACTGATATTTCCCCCCTGATCTCAGTATCAGGGGGGTTGGGATTGCCCCTACGGATATATCCGTAGGGGCAAACAAAGGTCCCTATGGAGTTATCCATAGGGGCCAAATATCAGGATTTCTGATATTTTGCCCTTACGGATAAGTACCTACGCATATATCCGTAGGGGATAGTACTTGTCCCTACGGATATCTTCGTAGGTACAGTTAATATATTTAAAAAAACCATAAATAAAATAACTTTTTTTCCTCTACGGCCTACTCCGTAGGTGAAACTGTACCTACACAGAACTCCGTAGGGGCAAGTTCAGGGCTTCAACTTGCTCCTACGGCGTTTGAACCTACAGGTTATTTTTTCGCCCCTACGGAGTTATCCGTAGGGGCAGTGGTTTGCCCTAAATCCGTAGGGGCAACCCTTATTTGTAGTAGTGTTATAGTGCCCTCAAGTCAATTATTGGATCGCAGACACGCAATTGCGATGATTGAGGGAGGACCTATACAGGTAGAACAGTCTTACTCGAGATGATAGTATACTATCTGGTTTATCTTTATCATCATGTACATATTTCAGGTGGCATTACAGATCATTATTACATGTTGATAGAGTCCATAGGATTCTTTCTTGACTACCAGCGGTATGATGGCAATCATATATTTGTAAGCTGGGTAGTCTATAAGCACATCCTTAAATGTATTCGAGACTGGGCATCAATACTCCAAAGTAGACTAGTGTATATTGATCAAGATCCCAATGAGGGACGGTGGCCGGTCTCACAAGCCATTAGTATTAGTTTGTTCACCTAAGATGTATACAGGTGCTCATTGGGTTATGAGTACACCGGACAGACTCGCTGAAAACATACTAGTTGATATTATACCTATTGTCAGATAGTAGTTCCCAGGTGACATGTGTACAGGTTAGTCTATCGACGTGAGATCGCCATTTGTCTCATGTAAGTTCCCACTGTAATTTAATTACTCCCTTTACACGGCTCAAAGGAGTCGTGCAAACAGGTTTTAGTTGGGTACAGTCCCGAGCCACGTAGAGGCAGTGAGCCGATCATCAGGGGATTCGTCTCTCCCGGTATTGGGGGTTGATGTCGTATTGTGCATGAGTGTCCATCACCAGAAATCCTTGGCTAAGATAGTCAAGAATTACTAATTTAGGATCAGTAGTTTCTTAGGTGTTGGTGGTCTTCATACCGACACTAAATGTCGTGTTATTAGAGGTCCGACATTATCCACCCCTAGACTCGATATGCGATACTCATAGACTAATGGACCAGACTGTATGGATATTGTCACTGTCAGGCTCAATAGGGGTTTCAGGATGAATTTGCTCGTCGACCTCCCTTTCGCTCAATATCTGGATAGCTGTTACGTACAGCTAGTGCCGCTGACATGCTTGTGGTTAAACCCTCTGCCAGCGTATTGACGAGTCTTTAAAGTTCCACACAGAGGGTTTCCCTGTTTTGGGTGAAACGATGTAGAGGTCGTATGGTTTTAGGGAAGGGTTCGATCATATACGCGCACTTGTGCATGGATCATGATTCGGACGGATAATACTAATGGCCTTTGGTTTAAGCCAGATCCTAGTATTATATTGTTGGATTATTTTCGTCTCATTGTATTCGTATTCTGTCGGAATACGGATGCGGGTATGTATATACGGATGAGGGGTATTCTTGTAATTCTTTACAAGATTGCTTCTAGAAGTTGCCATTTCTTTGTATTAAACATTTAGGGTTAAAAGTTTAATGAGGTGGAGGATGAGATTTGTTTTAGCATTAATTCATGACTCATGGTGGCATGCTTGAACTTTTGTTTTTGATGTGAGATATTTGTTGTGAGACTTGGAGATATTTATTCTTGAGTTGTTTTCTTGAGTTGCTAGCATGCTTGATAAAACTCACAACAAATAACTCATAACACTTGAGCCTTTTCTTCACTAGTTTTTCTTAGCCTCACTCTCTCATCGTCTTATGGCTTCTTCTACCTCCACCCTACATATCTCATGTTTTGAGAAAACTAGGGTGTATTGAGACAAACTAATCCTACACACTCTCTACTTCATCTTGGTTATCTAGTGTGGCAAACTAGGTACTCGAGTTACCTCGGATATGAGATTGGACCTTGATGCAAAGACTCTTGGGTGGATCATCTTCGATTGGGGAGACCGGAGATCAAACTTGATCAAGGAAGCCTCGAGGAGATTGGGATAAAGGTTAAAGACCGAAGGACATGGATCATTCGGTATAACTCTCTAAACTCCTTTGTAGATTGCTATATTAGGGTTTATGGTCGATCCGTAGTATGGGTTCCGTTAACGACGGTTTAAAAAAAAATTTGTTCCACATTTGGCCACGGTTTGATGGCCGAGGCGCTGGCGTAACCCAACATGGTATCAGAGCCAACCTATAAACCCCATACTAGCTTGTTCTTACGCGGTTAAAATATCAATCGAGCATATTCCCGAAATCACAATTTCTTTTTACCCACTTTCTGCCGATTTTTCAAAGTGGTCAAAAAATATTTTCCAGAGTCCCTAAAATTCGTGCAGGGTATTTTAGAAGTACACAAGAAAATTGGGCACATGATCCTATTAAACCACCATGGAAGCGCCGCAATTCTTTCCTATTGTCAGCGGTTCTACGGTCGTTTATTAGCAACTGTGCACAAAATTTCCGGCATTCTACTAAATGGAATTGTGATTTTTGGTATATTTTGTTCTTGGCCTAGATTTGTTTCAGTACTGGATTGCACTTGGGGTCAATACGGAATGGTTTTTGTAGATCGAAATTTTAAATGCGTAACTTAACAGTACATGCATTACTATCTACGACCGTGAATGTTATTAGAGCGGTACAACTTGTCTAATTGCTATATATCTTTTAGACGGGTTTGAGAACATGACATTCACGTTGATGTTCTGTGTTGTGCTATGATTTTGGTTGGATCGTCGTGGTGGATAGACAGTGGTGCAATAATAGTACAGTTTAGATTCATTTGTACATTTGAAATTGTGGGACGAGCGTCTGACTTGTGGACTGCCGTCACTGCTAGTTTGTATATTATTTGTTTGGGGAACGACCGGGTTGAAGTCGATGCCACCCTTGTACATATATTTTCTTTTCTGTACTATGATTACCCCACGGTGGAGTGCACGAATAGCCGGGTTCTAGAGGGCAACGGGTACGCATCTCATGGCTTTGATACGGAGGGGACCTTACTCTAGAATTGGCGGGCTATTCGCCGCACTCGTAGGGGGTACAGGTTGACCCACGGATGGGTGCACAAGTTACCGGATTCCGTGAAGTGCTGGGTGGCCCATTCACGTTGTTGATTAGGATTGTGTTCATCTCGTAAAACTGCATTTTAATATCTCTCATTCATTATCTATTTTGTTATATATTGGTGCTATTAATCAGTGCCTGCTCAGTAATTAAAGTTAACAGGTATTCATGATACCACACTGAAAAAACACTCAATATCACGGATATAGCATTTGGGAGCCGACACTGCAAACAGAACAGGGAAACGACCGATATCCCAAGAGCTTTTGTAAAATAAATGTGTGCACACTCTTTTTGGTCCAACACAATGCATGTTGCACTGAACTCTTGGGTAAGGACTAAGTGCGGGCAGCCATGGCATGATGGGTTGTGCAAGTGGGCACAATGGGTGTGACCTGCATTAAAGAGCATTTATTGCTTAAAGCTTTGATGTGAGTTAAAGCAACCATGTTTCCCTCTAAAACTCTAAAGATAAATCAGGTTAATTCAGACCAAGCAAATAGCACCAGAGTGCTATTGGAGTGCACACAAGACCACACAATGAACACGAGCCTCAGTGCTCGGTTTTTGGCCGGCGTAGACCCCACTAAATCCGACGAGCTCGGCCCCTAATGCTCCAATGGGCCCTATCATTTCACTATGCCTCCCTTGCTGCCATATCATATTATTTTTATTGTTTGTTTATTCCTCTTTGAGGCCTATAAATAGAATATCGGTAGGCAAGAGAGAGGCTACCATGTACATACAATTCTATCTTTTTGTTTTGTTTTTCTTTTGGTTTAGATTGAGGGTGAGTGATCTTCATTTGGTTTTTTCTTCTTCTTCTCTCTTGAAGCTCTCTTTGGAGAGCTTCATTAATGAGGTTGAACAAGCTACCATAATCATGTATCTCAATTCTTCAAGTGCTTAATATATTGTTGCTTTCTTTATACTTGCTTTCTTTTTCTTATTTGCGTGTCTTATTCATGATGAACTAATTCTTATTTTGGTTGTGGTGTGGGTGAGGAAGTGAGATGAAAAGTTTTTCCTCCTCCACCTCTTGATTATGTTTCATGTGCTTAACTTATGATTCTAACTTAATGATTGTTAATGTATTGATATGATACGATATTTTGACACATGGTTACTTGTAACCTCCTCATATACCGTATTCATTCCCTTTCCCCATTTCAATATTTAAGTTAAAATCCATTTGGTGTTTAGTTTGCTAAGCTTGGATATCGTATCTTGTGATTAAGGACTTGACAAATCTGTTAATTTCATATACGATATACCATCATAAACACATAGAAAACTCAACACCAAAATCATTTGCTCTCACTAACCACTTTGTGTTTTTGTTGTTGCGGTATGCTTGCTAACCCTTGTGTTTAGTATTGATACCCTAAGAGCGAACATACAAACGGTAAGTGACCAAAAGGACTCGTTTCGTACTTTGCGGCGAATATCGGATATTGACGGTTTGTGCTCTGCAACCGCATTGAAAGGTCGTGCTTCATGCCGGGATCAAGGTAAGGCCAGACAACTCATGATCACGGGAGGGTAGAGGTAAACGTCGCGATTCAATCTTCCAAGCCGAAGCCACAACCATTCTTCACATAACTTGTTTTCCTCTTTTCTTTGTTTTTCGTATTCTTTATAATTTTTGTGACAACCCCTAATTCGTTAATTTGTTAACCTTAAACAATAATACTTAATACACAATTCCCCTGCGGATCGACCGGTGCTTGCCGGCTCGCAACAACGCGACGTGCCCTTGCGGTTATAAATAGTAAAACGAGAATGATCTCGCGTGCGCAATCCGTTTTCCTAAAACCATATCTCATATTCCAAAATATACGCTTTTACACGCGCGGGTGAATTCCCAACAAGTTTTTGGCGCCGTTGCCGAGGAGTTGTTGTCATTAGGAATTGTTATTTCTGGTTCTTACTAACAGTAACTTTTAACACAATTTTTTCAAAACTAACACTAACTACATTCTTTTCACTTTTGTTCTCTGTTCTGGAAACCTGCAATCACCCTGAATTTGAATTTAAAAATAAAGTAAGACCATTAGAATATTAATATAGCATAGAGATCCCAATAAAAATTTTATCCCCTCTTCTCGGAGTTTGGCCGGCGAAGATACCCCCATATCCGGCGAGCTCGGCCTCTGTATGAGGTTTTTGGTTTTTTATTTTTTAGTGATCTCCAGTGCAGTGTTGGTACTCTTTTGATATTGTTTGATTTTTATAATTTTGTTTGTGCAGGAATTTTGGCAGACGTATCGCTTTTTGGCACTAAATATCGTATTTTCCGACATTTCAGGATTTTACGGAATTACGATCAGCGATCGTGCGGACCGAGGCTTAAATTCAATTGCAAGACGTTAGCGAAGTATAGTGCCAAAGATCTGGATAGTTTGACCCGCGCAAGCGAACATTCAACGACTCGGATCACTTTCAAAAGGTTTTCTTAAACCAAATAATATCAGTACAGATTTCCCAACACCTTCGCTCGAATCCGACGCAATCCAATTTTCTATCTTTTGCAGGATTCTTCGCACAATTTCGCCGCCAATTGTAAAGAGAACTAACCGTATTTTTTTGCAGTGCTTAACTTAAATTGAAAAAGAATTGCTTTAATTGATTGATTTTCTTAAATTCTTTTATTTGATTGCGCATTGCATATTAATACGGAATTAAGAGAAAAAAATGACCAAACAAGATACGGTAAAGGATTTCATCACCTTTTCTCCGTAGCCCACAAATCACAAAACTGCATTCTTGCATACCCCCGGTAATTTTAAAATCAATTAGAACTCAGACTCTAAGGATTTCGAGCTCATTAGGAGAAGCTAACTATATTTAGAATTTTGCTTAACGGTATATCGTTCACGGGGTATCTAGGCAAGTGTTCAAGAGAAAGGGTTATTTAATTAAGGACCGTCGGAAAAGCATTGGAAAACCTCTCATTCTCTCTTGCACTTATCTGACTTCGTGATCAATATATCTTGAGCCTATTTCTCGTTACAGTTTACATCGTCAATTAGGTTCTGGAGCAGGTCTAGTTGACTTAGAATAACATACACTGTTAGGGGTGTGATATTCTTTATTTTTTGACATTTGTGCATCTTGTTAATATGGGTGATACACGATTCAATTCTTTTTTTCACGATTCTTACTCTTTTTTTTATACTCAGTCCCAATCCATTTGTTCAAATTGCAATGATTCTTCCCACATTAATGATAATTGTCCTTTTCTAAGGGGTGACCAACCGTCCCAAATTTTTGATAACAGTCACCCACCTAACACTCCTGAACCCAGTCCCACTTCAACCATAGACCAAATGATTGAAGATCTAGAGAAAGAAGTCGACAGAATGACTGCTTTAACATCACCACCATCACAACCCCATCAACTCGAAACAATTGAACCATCATTAGGGTATGATAGTGAGATGGATGCTAGGTTGACCGCTCCAGAAAAAGGTATTGAAATGATGACTTTGGTCGAGAATCAATCAGCTTCTACGTCAGCCCTATTCATACAGCAGTCTGAGCAATTATTTATTACTCAAGCCCAATCATTGGCTAACATAGAGGAACAAGTGAAATATTTAGCTGAGAAGATTCTAGGGAATGAACACAGTCAATTGGAACCCCCATAGTGTCAATATCTGTCATCTACGAAGTCACCTGAGAGAGTTAAACGATCAACCAAATTTTGATGATTTCATAGATGATGATACGATTGAATTGACTAAGTGTTGCCAAGACACACAAGCAAACCCTCTAAGTCGGTCCACCACTAGCCTTCAGGTATCCACGGAGCCTCTTGTCACTTGTGATTTAGAGATTGATTTAACTGAAATAATACTTGATGAGGAAATTCTTGAACCGACTGAATTTTGCTTTCCAATTTTAAATAAGGGAGCTTGTGAATTTAACGAGTATTATTGGGATAAATTGTTAGAAACGATCAATGATCAGGAACCCACAACTTTTGTATCACCTGTTGATATTGTTTCGGAAGAAACATTAGTGTGGGAACCAACTTTTTTAGATGATATGAACCTACCCATTTGTGAATGTGATGAGAAGGAAATTGTTTTGGGGGAAAGTGTGAATACTGAGAGTAAGATTGTTGAAAATAATAGGGAGGAAGACGGTATTGAAAATTATTACAGAGTTTTGAGGAAATTTTTGCTGATGAACTTGATATTCTTGGTGAGTTTGGGTCATGACCAATTTGGGAACATCCGAGAAACCTTTCTTTTGCTGAACTTTTTGCGGATGAACTCCAGTTTTTACACGAACTTGACTTCGGAACTCAACACGTGCTTATTGAACATTTAATTCATTCATAAAACAATTCTTTTTCCTCTTGAAGACTTCGTCTTCACTTTCAGCGTATTCCGATCCCTACCTTCACACACCCATGCCCTTTACTAACATCTAACCATTTTTTGTATATTCTCTTTTTCTTTTTATTATACATATTCTTTTGCCAGCCATGGTACTATATCGACAAAATTTTTGAATGGCTGGTATTAATGTCTGCACTAACCCAATCTTTTAACTTGTACATGCTGTAATTAGTCTTAGGTTTTTTTCTTTTTCTTTTAATAAAATTCTTACCCTGATGTCTAAGTCTAGCCACCGGAGACGGGGGAAACGACGAGGACATCGTAAAACTCAGGTTTGGAGGTGAGCACTGCATCATGTGTATATTCTGCATTGCATACATATTTAAAAAAACATAAAAATTGAAGAAAATTGAAAAAAATATAAAAACTTTTTCATGTTAGCTAGTGGGGGAACTTAGATTCAAAGTCTAACGGTTCGGTTGATGAGTTAAAAGCAACTAAACCCTTTTTGTGAGACCGACGACCCGAAAAATAACCCTCCTTTGTGTTTAACCATAGCTAATATGCGTTTTTATATCACTTTTCACGTGTCGTATGTTTTTGAAAATTTTATGAAAGTCTGACAAGTCTATAAACTTTTAAAATTGATAAATATCTTTAGGATCAAACAGGTTTGTTCTGAGTTAAGTAATATCAGGAATAGTTCATAAAGTAAGGTGAATATGAAGAATATTATTGAAGTTTTAACAGAAGCTATAAGTCTGAAAACTAACCCATCTGAAACCTTGTTGGAGTAATTACATACCTTATTCATAAATCATGTCTTTTGGATTTAAAAAGGAAAAGCTAGGTATATCTCCAATTTCACTGCTTTCAGAATACTTTAAACGCAAAATGAGTCTTTTGTTTTGTGGCCTTGGTAATTTGGGTAATTAAGTCCTTGGGGTGTCTCCACACCTAATGCCCTAAAACCATCTAGTTTGGGAGGCATTGACCCAAAGCTCGCTAAGTTTTCAATCGCCAAATAAAACAAGTTAAGAAAATGTTCTCTTTTAGTTAAAAGTCCTAACGGTTCTTTGTGAAAGAATAATCTTGGCGGAAACACTTTTTCAATTATAAAACAGTTTTTTTTCGTGGAGATATGAAGGTTTACATTTTATAAAGACGTTGTACGCAATCACGAAGGTATGTATGACCGACAACAGGTAAAAGGTAGGAGTGAAAAATAAGACTTAGGTTATCTGTTAAAATTGATATTTATTCTGACTTGAAACCTAACCGGAGAATAAAACTTGAGAATATCTTAACTCCTTTCAAACTCATGTGATCCTTTAGAAGTCTATCCTGGTCTGTATTTGTGACATGATGACCCTAATCAATTTTCTTAAAAACTTATGGACACTATCCACACAATCACGTAAAGACGCGTATTAGCTTATGTTAAACAAATTGCGAGGAGTGAAAAATAGGGTCTAACGTTTCTGACTTGGGTAATAGAACTTATAACTTTAATCTCTAACCTTAAGATTAGAATCAACAATTTTTCCATGATGCTAACTTGACTGGATTTTGTGGGTGTAATCTACTGAAAACCCTCAGGAGACAACACTCCTCCTACTAGGGACACCTAGAGGTTTAATGGCTTGTTGCACATGCTCAGTGTAATCGCGTTCCCTGCGAAAGTGAGGCTAGGATTTTTGTATTGCTCGGGACGAGCAATAGATAAGTTTGGGGGTATTTGTTTATCTCGTAAAACTGCATTTTAATACCTCTCTTTCATTATCTATTTTGTTATATATCGGTAATATTAATCAGTGTCTGCTCAGTAATTGCAGTTAACAAGTATTCGTGATACAGCACTGAAAACTTACTCAATATCACGGATATAGCATTTGGGAGCCAACACTGCAAACAGAACAGGGAAACGACCGATATCCCAAGAGCTTTTTTAAAATAAATGTGTGCACACACTTTTTGGTCCAACACAATGCATGTTGCACACAACTCTTCGGCAAGGACCAACTAGGGGCAGTCATGGCATGATAGGTTGTGCAAGTGGGCACAATGGGTGTGATGTGCATTAAAGAGCATTTATTGCTAAAAGCTTTGATATGAGTTAAAGCAACCATGTTTCCCTCTAAAACACTAAAGACAAACCATGTTAATTCAGACCAAACAAACAGCACCAGAGTGCTACTGGAGTGCACACAAGACCATACAATGAACACGAGCCTCAGTGCTCGGTTTTTGGCCGGCGAGGACACTACCAAATCCGGCGAGCACGGCCCCCGATGCTCCAATAGGCCCCATCATTTCACTATGCCTCCCTTGCTGCCACATCATATTATTTTTATTGTTTGTTTATTGCTCTTTGAGGCCTATAAATAGAAGATCAGTGGGCAAGTGAGAGGCTACCATGTACATACAATTCTATCTTTTTGTTTTTCTTTTCTTTTGGTTCAGCTTGAGGGTGAGTGATCTTCATTTGGTTTCTTTTTCTTCTTCCCTCTTGAAGCTCTCTTTGGAGAGCTTCATTAAGGAAGTTGAACAAGCTACCATAATCATGTATCTCAATTCTTCAAGTGCTTAATATATTTTTGCTTTCTTTATACTTGCTTTCTTTTTCTTATTTTCTTTTCTTATTCATGCTTAACTAATTCTTATTTTGGTTGTAGTGTGGGTGAGGAAGTGAGATGAAAGGCTTTGCCTCCTCCACCTCTTGATTATGTTTCATGTGCTTAACTTATGATTCTAACTTAAAGATTGTTAATGTATTGATATGATACGGTATTTTGACACATGGTTACTTATAACCTCCTCATATACCGTATTCATTCCCTTTCCCCATTTCAATGTTTAAGTTAAAATCCATTTGGTGTTAAGTTTGCTAAGCTTGGATATCGTATCTTGTGATTAAGGACTTGACAAATCTCTTAATTTCATATACGATATACCATCACAAAGACTTAGCAAACTCAACACCAAAATCATTTGCTCTCACTAACCACTTTGTATTTTTGTTGTTGCAGTATGCTTGCTAACCCTTGTGTCTAGTGTTGATACCCCAAGCGCGGACATATAAACGGTAAGTGACAAAAATGACTCGTTTCGTGCTCTGCGGCGAATATAGGACTTTGACGGTTTGTTCTCCGCAACCGCGTTGACAGGTCGTGCTTCATGCCAGGACCAAGGTAAGGCCGGACAACTCATGATTACGGGAGGGTAGAGGTAAACGTCGCGATTCAATCTTCCAAGCCGAAGCCATAACCATTCTTCACTTAACTTGTTTTCCTCTTTTCTTTGTTTTTCGTATTCTTTATAATTTTTGTGGCAACCCCCAATTCGTTAATTTGTTAACCTTAAACAACAATACTTAATACATAATTCCCTGCGGATCGACCCGTGCTTACCGGCTCGCTACAACGCGTCGTGCCCTTACGGTTATAAATAGTAAAACGAGAACGGTCTCGCGTGCACAATCCGTTTTCCTAAAACAATATCTTATATTTCAAAACATATGCGTTTGCACGCGGGTGAATTCCCAACAGATTGCTTCGCTTCTGGGATTGCCGGGTAACTTTCCACACTCTTAGGGGTCTAGGTTTTCATTGCATAGGCTATCCACATAACAGGAAATGTCGGGCTTCACTTGCGGCTCAATTGGAACCCGTGGCTCTAGGATAATCCACCACTCTGTGTTGCTTAGATGAGTTTCTGTGATGTTTCTTTATATCATGCCTGAGACGATTGTTATATATATTTATATATATACTAGTAGGTGTTGTATATGTTTTGCACCCACGCTAGTCCATCTCCCGCTCTGCCGTTAGTTAAGTAACTTAACGGGTGATGACGAGGCGAATGCGGGTGGCATATACGTACATTATATTTTTTGTTCTTTTCTGACTTGATTAATTGATGGGACTGTGTTGATTCTGATCAATGCAAGGATAAAAAAACCTATTTGATGTTGTTGGAACTAAGTTTTTTAAATAGACATTGCAGACATTTGCTTTTGTTTTGCACAGTGATATTCAGTTATGAATATCCAGCACCTCATTCCACGAGGCAAGGGCCGAGATCCCTTCATCGGGAGTGACCCCTTGGGCAAAAGTTTTGCGTCAACGTAATAACTTTACTATTGTCAATTCCTTTGCTTTGTATCATGGTATTCAGTTTGGAATATCCTGCACCTCATTCGACGAGAAAAGAGTCGATATCCCTTCACAAGGAGTGACCTCTTTAGCAAAAGTTTTCTCCACTATATATTTGTAAAAACACTTGGGTTCCTTCAACGATATCAAGTTCATTACGTTAAAGGTTTTTCGCCAAAATCCAGCTGTAGCTCTCCGTCATTTCAGATTAGTATTGATTAGTATTCGTGCTACGTTTGTCGTTTCTATTCGCAGAGACGTAGTGTGCGGTAGCTCTGTAATGCTTTTCTGTCGCATGGACATGTGGATTGGTTAGGATAGTCGTACGACTTTGTTGATTATTTGTCAAGGATAGTGTGGATGGGTTTAACGCAATCAAGATAATGACGGGTTGAACTTGACTAGGACCTTTTGATTTATTGATTATTCGTCAAGGTCACTTGGGTCGTAAGGGTAAAAATCACATCAGGGGTTTCAAACATACAGGAAACCTGCCACACATGCGCATACCTTCTGGAGTGTGGTGACTTGAGTGAATTCCATCAAGTTATTATGCGATGATAGTTGGATCCTGATTCCTACTGATGAGTTGGTTTACTCCTCGGGTGATTTTAGATGATCCCGGCTAATTCTTCTTTTGGATTTGGAGGAGAATTTGAGGAAACAATGGGAGACATCCTGATTAGATAAAGTGATTAACCATTCTGATTTAGATTAGAGTGCACGCTAAGTGTTTCTTTTCTCTCTCTCTCTCTCTCTGGTAGCGACCATGGCTCGACCCTAGACTATAACTCATGAACCAAGTTAACCGAACCTTCTTAAAGCACTTTGGCTATTGGATTGTCATAGTCGCATAAATCATTGCCGCTCCTATATTACCCTTTGTATTTCTCCGGAACACTCCGTATTACTACGAAAATCCCTTTTTATTAGATATGCCATCATATAGTTACATACGAACTCGAAGAAACTTGTTTCAGATTCGAGGATGGATTCTGGTTCTTGAGAAATTGAATATGATTATTCAGTTGTCTTTTCCCTTTTACCTTCTTTCAGGTTGTGTGGCCTCCTGGTATTTAGGAGAGTACACCTATTACGCTTATTGGATAGTCTTCTTCCAAACCATAGGCAGATGCTGAAAGGTAGGGAAGGAAGAAAACCAATTTGCCTAAGTGTGGTGTACAGAAGGTAATAAGTAAAGACATATAAAGGGATTAGAAAGAGAGCAAAAGGAAATTGTGACTGCTATCATTCATGACGAAGCCACATATATTATCACCACTCCTACTTCACCTTTCCAGTTCTCTGGTGTAGGAGAAATTGAATAGAATTATTCAGGTTGTCTTTTCCCCTTTACCTTCTCTCAGGTAGAGTGGGCTCCTTGTATTAGGAGAGTACTCCTATTACGCTCATTGGATAGTCTTCTTTCGAACCATAGGCTGGTGCCAAAAGGTATGGAAGGAAGAAAACCATTTAGCCTAAGTACGGTGTACAGAAGGTAATAAGTAAAGACAAATAAAGGGATTACAGAGATGGCAAGAAAATATACGGTTAGAGTCATGAATCTGGAGAGTGGAAGAGGCATTACAAGGAATATCCGGATACTCCTCCGAAACATTTTCATGTTTCAGTTTCACTGTGCATTGTAATTGAAAATTGATTTCCCAATTAGATCCTTACTCCAGGGTATGTATTTACCAGATTTGATTCTCACATCTATATGGTATTACAGATAATCATTGGGAGCAAGATATTGGGAATTAGGTGATTATATCCTCATTTTATCAGAATTCGTTGTAATTGGTGATATTTGAGGAAATCACCAGGGTTTTTGCCTAATGGAAAAAAAAATTGGTTTTGAATATCCGCTGTTATGCACCAATTTCAAACCGATATATCTGTACGTTTATTTTATAAAGTGAAATATAAATTTTTGAAATTATGTCTATGACATTTACTTGTATCAGTTGATAATTGGGTAAGGAGCATTCAACAGCGTTGTAATTCTTCTTAACCAAAATGCAGTTTTCAACCTGCGACGCACAGGGTATGAGTTATTAAACTCAAGGGACTTATACAAAGTATTTTATGTTGTACAGTGTCCATTAGGACAAAGGGGTTGGTACTCGTACTATATTCTGTTTACTTGTGAATTCTCTAGTATTAGACAAGTATTTCGTAGAAATACAGGGTCCAAGTTTAGATAAGTTATAGGTACAAGAATAAAGTAGAGAACCGCATGTTGCAAGTATCAGGATTGTTCAAGACGATCGAAGATGTAGATACTTGTGCTAGGTATTCCGTTGATAGTAATAGTTTTGAGAACTTGCTTCTCTTTCAGGTTACTCATATGTGGATGCAGTCCTAGTTGAGTAATGCTGATTGGCATCCTTCCATTTGGTTGACATGAATTGGAGACAGCTACATGATTTGAATCTGGTTCCAATTAAATTAGTGCCTTTGTTTCTATATTTTATATAGAATGGTTCAAATCTTAACGATGTTAAGGTATATAGAGTTGTCCGGCTTATACTTAAAACCAGACTCTGGACAAACTCAAGGAACATTTCAGTAATTGCAGTTTGTGGGTTATCTCGGGCTGTGACGAGGGTTAACTTTCTACCATCTGGAAGATCAATAGATTTATTGTTCTTGACTTGCCACAGTTTTCGTAAAATGGATTCTTTTCAGAAAACATAAGTGGGAGTATGGTAGAACTGGAAGTGATTCCAGGACCACAAACGATTACTGAAAATTTAATAGAACCTAAAAATTCAATTGGTTTTGACATTCCATTAGCCACTCCGCAGATATGGTAGATAACCTCAAGCACCCGAGAGGTACTTCGGTTTTCTCAGAAACAGTGACAAGGAGGTTCTTGTTTACCCAGGCTTGTCATTGCTGCTATTCTAGACTATGAGACCCGGCAGGAGGATGTGTACAACGTCGTTCTAAACTAGCTTTAGAAGTGCACGTGTATATAACTCTGCCAGAGGGTTGTTGTAGTCAATAGAGCAGCGGACGTATAGTGGACAAGCAGCTTGTGTCTATTTATAGACTAAAGCAGTTATAGCGGAGATAGATAATCTATTTTTGATGTGACAGTCATAAGCTTTGACCTCATTAGAATAGGAGATGGATCTGGTAAGAAGGTAATAGGGTGTGATGTCCTGGTATTTGAATGACATGCACTTGATAGGAAGTGAAATTCCTATACTACGATCGGTTATACTGTGGTTGTCACAAAATTGTTTCTCCACATAGAATATGGATATAATATCAGGGTTTCTGGTTACTAGATCTATGGTTTTAGAATATGGATATAATATCAGGGTTTCTGGTTACTAGATCTATGGTTTTAGATCTAAATTTGGGAAGTGTCCCAATTTGGGTACTTTGACATTATTCTAAAGGTGTTTTAGAATGGTTGACTCCTGGCTTGGTGGTGTACCTGCAGGTGATGGATTCACCCTTTCTACAGGATGTCTTTCAGACTAAAGGGGAGAGGGATTTGCATGATTGGGATATCACTTGCTTAGGCAATTGAATCAATCATATGATATCAAGTGCCACACCAGATGTTGTTTTTTCACTAGCTGCAATAAGCATTTATATTAATCCAATCCTGGAGAAACGTTGGGAAGCAGTTTATGAACATAAGTGGATGTTCAAGGGATATGATAACGGCAGCCTTTTTCAGGAGACGGACATCATTTCAGGCTTCCAAGATGACCTGGATGACAGAGCAACTGTCAGAGTTTTAGTTTTCTCTCTTTTGAGGGACATTATATTAGACAGGTGGTCCAAGAGGATACTGAGGAAGGTATAGTGCAGGATACTGATTAAATTCAGTGGATGATACAGTCTAAGAAGTTTGCTGGTTTGGAGTTCATTTGTGAACTGGGTCCCATCAGATATCCACACATAATCTAAGACAGGTATTGCTCATTTCGGGAGATAGCTCTCTTCGCGAAGTTGAGATAGAAAGATACAGAAAGAAACACTAGAGCGGATCCACTCATTGGGGCTATTTCTCGAACGAAATAGTTTTAAAAACGAGATTTGTGAGACTGATCAGTAGAGAAGTTGGGTGTTCGGTATCACACGGGCTGTGAGTATGCGACATTGCAATAATTATCATTAAGTGCAAATGGGAGATTGTTAGCTATAGTGCCTTCAAGTCAATTATTGGATCGCAGGCATGCGATTGTGAGGATTGAGAGAGGACCTAAACAACTAGAACAGTTTTACTCGAGATGATAGTATGCTATCTGGTTTGTCTTTATCATCATATACATGCTTCAGGTGGCAATACAGATCACTATTACATGTTGATAGAGCCCATAGGATTCTTGCTTAACTACCAGCAGTATGATAGCGATCATATATGTAGGAGGTGGGTAGTCTATAAGTACATCCTTAAATGTCCCTAGTCATGGGAGTTTCGAGACTGGGCATCGATACTCCAGAGTAGACTAGTGTATACTTCGAGACCCCGACGAGGGGCGGTGGCCGGTCTCACAAGCCATTGGTGTCAGTTTGTTCACCTAAGATGTATACAGGTGTTCATTGGATTATGAGTATACCGGACGGACTCGCCGGGAACATGCTAGTTGGTATTATACCTATTGTCAGATAGCAGTTTCCAGGTGACATGTGTATAGGTTAGTCTATCGACCTAAGATCGTCATTTATCTCGTGCGAATTCCCACTGTGCTTTGATTACTACCCTACCACGGCTCAAAAGAGTCATACAAACAAATTTTAGTTAGGTACAGTCCCGAGCCATATGGAGGCAGTGAGCGGATCGCCAGGGGATTCGTCTCTCCTGATATTGGGGTTGATGTCGCGTTGTGCACGGATTGCCATCACCAGAAATTCTTGGCCATGGTCATCGAGAATTACTGATCTAGGATCGGTAGTTTCTTAGGTGTTGATGGGCTTCATACCGACACTAAATGTCGCGTTATTATGGGTCTGATTTTATTCACCACCTAGACTTGATATGCGATACTCATAAACGAACGGACCGAACTGTACGGATATTGTCACTGTTAGCTCAGTAGGGTTTCCGGTTGAGTTTGCTCGTCGGCCTCCCTTTCGCTCAATACCTGGGTAGCCGTTACGTACAGCTAGTGCCGCAGACGTGCTTATGGTTAAACCCACTGTCAGCGTATTGATGAGTCTTTAGAGTCCCACACAAAGAGTTTCCCTCCTTCCGGCGAAATGATATAAAGGCCATATGGTTTTACGGCAGGGTTCGATCATATACGTGCACTTATGCATGAATCATGATTCGGACGGATAATACTAGTGGGTTTTGGTTTAAGCCGGGTCCTAGTATTATATTTTTGGATTATTTTCATTTCATTCTATTCGTATTCTGTCGGAATACAGATGCGGGTACGTATATACGGATGAGGGGTATTCTTGTAATTCTTTACAAGATTGCTTTCAGAAGTTGTTGTTTCTTTTTTTATTAAACATTTAGGGTTAAATGTTTAATGAGGTGGAGGATGAGATTTGTTTTTGCATTAATTAAAGTATAACTCATTGTGGTGAGTCATATAGTGACTCATGGTGGCATGCTTGAATTTTTGTTTTTGGTGTGAGATATTTGTTGTAAGACTTAGAGATATTTATTCTTAAGTTGTTTTCTTGAGTTGTTAGCATGTTTGATAAAACTCACAACAAATAACTCATAACACTGAAGCCTTTTCTTCACTTGTTTTTCTTAGTCTCACTCTCTCATTGCTTCTTCTACCTCCAGCCTATATATCTCATGTGTTGAGAAACCTAAGGTGTATTGAGGCAAACTAATTCTACACACTCTCTACTTCATCTTGGCTATCTAGTGTGCAAACTAGGTACTCGAGTTGCCTCAAGAGACGAGATTGGAGCTCGATGCAAAGACTCTTAGGTGGATCATCTTCGATTGGGGAGACCGGAGATCAAACTTGATCAAGAAAGCCTCGAGGAGCTTGGGATAAAGGTTAAAGGCCGAAGGACATGGATCATTCGGTATAACTCTCTAAACTTCTTTATAGATTGCTAGATTAGGGTTTATGGTTGATCCATATTATGGGTTCCGTTAGCACCGGTTTAGAAAAAAAATTGTTCCACATTTGACCACGGTTTGATGGCCGGGACGCTGGCGTAACCTAACATTATGTAACATCTACTAAATCTCTCACATTTACAAATAAAACCATTTACAATTAAAAACCTTTTACAAATAAAAACCTTTTACAATTAAATGCCATAATCGTAATAAAATCCTTTTATCGTTATTTAAAATTCTAAAAAAACATTTAAATTTTTTTTGAAATATTATATACGGGTTTTGCAAAACTTAGAGTATTTTATTGAAACATCTATAATGCATTTGAGCGACTCCCGAAGGTCGAAGTATCATAAAAATATGACTTTTAGAAACCCGAGGCAGTATTTTAAAAATACGACTTTAGAAGTCGGGGTTTTATTCAAATCTAACTTTAGGAAAGTTGAGGTATTTTAGTGAAATACGGAGTTTTGAAAACTTTAGGGTATTGAAGTGTGAAACAACTTTAGAAAACCTATGATGGTTTCAAGAAATTATGTTTAGGTTTTAAGGGTATTAAAGCGACAAGAGACTATTTCCAATTTTGATAGCGCCCCGGTTTGAAAAAGGTTTTTCTTTAAATAGATTTATGCAGCGTAACAATGTGAATGTGTTTGTGAGTCCAACATTGAAAAGGGGTTGGGATAGGTCATTATCTCGTGGCAAAAGAAAGTGCATGATGACGATTAAATGTATATCGATAGGTTTTTGCTACATTTATTTAACAAGACTAAACCAACATTAATTTGAATATCAATTTGCGGTTGTGAACATGAAGGAACTAATTAGCATGAATAGACGACGAGGGCAAAGGAGATCGATTGAGAATCCTACCTTTGAACAAGTTTGAATGAGACGGATCGAGAATCGTCGAGTCGTACTGTAATGCGTGCCTCTCTCTTCTCGGCTCTTTTCCAATCGTTTGGGCGGCACCAATGCAATGGTGTCAAAGAGACAAAAAGGTGATTTTTTAAGAATTTTTTGAGGAGAAACGAGGGAAAAAAACTCGAAATAGCATCGAGTATAAATATGGATTAAAACCCTAGAACCGAGCCCGATTTTTAGCCGACTGCCGCCTTGATCTCCGCGATCTGTTGTCCCCCGCGATCCCCAACCGCCCAATCCCATGATCGGGTACCTAGAACCGGCCATGCGCCTGCACAAGCAGAGGCGTGGGGTCCATGCGGCAGCAGCAATCACTACTGCTGCTGTGGAGGGGCCCGGGTCGGGTTGTGTCCAACCCGCTCTTTAACCTAGTTTTCAAAATTCTTTTTTTTATTTATATATATTTTTAAAAACCTTTAAAACTGTTTTTAAAAATCCTTTTCTCTTCTAAAAACCGTAAAAAATACTTTTAATTACCAAAAAAATACAGAAATTTTATAGGAACATTTTGAATAAATATTTATTCATTTCCAACCATTTTTACATCAAAAATAATTCATTTCCTAGGAAAACCATTCTTAAAATAAATCCTAAAAATTACCCCAAAATTATATTTTAAATTCTTAAAAATTACTAAAATTAGTTTTAAATATAAACAACCTTCTAAAGGTATTTAGTATGTCCATCAAAATGAAGCATTAGAAAAAATACTAGACACTAGTAAAAGTATAAAAGACTTTTATTTAAGCATAGGAAAATAGTAGACATTACAACTTCTTTTAAAAAAATATACCATCTGGGCGCTCTACCGGGATTAACTAGTAAAAGACCTAGAGCCGGAAGTGATCTTAAAAACCCATTGCGTTCCGGGAAAAAATCTCAATATCGTATTCGTCTAGAAGAAAAACAGAAATTATGTTTTCATTATGGTCTGACAGAGCGGCAATTACTTTGATAAGTGCATATCGCCGAAAAAGCTAAAGGGTCAACCGGCTAGCACTACTACAAATAAGGGTTGCCCCTACGGATTTATCCGTAGGGGCGACACACTGCCCCTACGGATATATGCGTAGGGGCGAAAAAATACTCCGTAGGTGCAAAGGCCGCAGGTGCAAGTTGAGGCCCTGAACTTGCCCCTACGGGCAAATTCTTGCCCCTACGGATTTCTGTGTAGGTCATGTTTCCCCTACGGAGTAATCCGTAGGGTATAAAATTTATATTATTTACGGTTTTTTAATATATTACATGTACCTACGGACATAACCGTAGGTCCATTTACTACCCCCTACGGATATCTACGTAGGTACTTTTCCGTAGGGGCAAAATATCAGGATTCCTGATATTTTGCCCCTACGGATAACGCCGTAGGGGAGAGGCAGTGGCCCCTACGGATATGTCCGTAGGGGCACTCCCAACCCCCTGGCACTGAGATCAGGAGGGAAATATCAGTTACTGCTGATATTTTGCCCCTACGGACATATCCGTAGGGGCAACATGTGTACCTACGGATTAATCCGTAGGTACACATTATCTGTTTTTTTTTTTAAAAATGGGCTGCTTGATTTTTTCCCGTCCTATGCACAATAATATATACATCAATCAAATATAAAATTATTCATCACACAACATATATTGCAGTATTCATAATCACATCTCACGCATATAATATACAAAAGAAACCCAAAAACTGAATATGATATAAATATAAACCAATATCAATATCGTTTCAAAATGTAGTACAATGTGTATGATATAAATAAATACATGTTTCAAAAAATAAGAACCAAAAAGCTACCCTAGTTCGGTCCAGCTCCACCTCTGAATAACGATAGAATAATGTGCGCCTGCTCCTCGGTCAATAAACTCTGCAATTCGGCGCGAGCGGGAGTCTGAGCGGCCTGTGGAGCTGGCGATGTGGTCTGCGCAACCGCCGTCGAGGTAATCGTTTATGGAGCCGCGGCTGCGGGAGTCTGAGTGGGCGGTGGAGCTACAGGAGCTGTCTGCGGAACCGCAGCCGATGTAGTGGCTTGCGGAGCCGCAGCCGAAGGAGATGCATGTGGAGGCTCGGCCGATATACCCTGTCGCGTCTGGACCTAACGTGTGTAATAAGCGTGTAAGAACTGTGTATTATTCGAATTCGTATCATTATTAAGTTATATCGAAACCCCGTTTGGATATCTAGTTTGTTGTTTATTTTAATTACATCTGTATGTATGATTAATCAAACTTAAGTCTAAAACCAAATAAGCTCAAGCTACGTACTAATTATGGATATATTGATATCTATATAATATGACATGATATTTTACTATAAAGCAGTATACATACCAGCATCTCCTTCAACTCCTGAACGGTGGCCCTCAAGCTCTCCAGTTCCTGATGGACACGTCGGTCACTGGAGACGGAGAAAGTAACTGCCGGGGTGGAGTCCAACCTCATATGGGCCCTGCTAGGGCCCAGTCCCCAGCCTCTCTCCCAACCTCCGTGGTTCCCTCCGTGTGCGGCGTCCAGAACTGGGGTCAGCAGCCTCGGATCGCTCTGTCCGGTAAAATCGATCCCCGAGGCCTGGGCCTGCTCAACCACCCACTCCTACACCCACATTAAGCAGTAAAGTATAAGTATAAAATTTAAACTTGAACCTTCCAAAACTAAAATTTCAAATTTGGGTAGAAAAAATATTAACACTTACGCAGTACTCCTGGGTAGCTACGTCGGGATATCGAAGCTCGCCCGTGGCGGGATCTGTCGAGGTGCCGTGGACGGCAAGATATGCGGACAGCACGCTCGGTGTACCACCTGACGCCACGGTCCGAGATGTCTGCAATATTAGAAAGTAACTCTTATTATTAGAAATATTAGAAAATAACTCTTAATATTACAGAATATCACAAAGGTCGGTCTATTGTAATTTACCGATAACTCCATGGCTCGAGTGATGTTCCTCGAGCCTCCTGTGTAAGTGGGGCGACCCCTCTTCGCCGACTTCCTGTTCTCTGTATTCTGAGCGGCCTGTTTCTGCACAACGCATTAACATTTAGTTTTCTAATTAAGAAACACAAAGAAATAAATTATATCATAAATAATGAATTACATTTAAAATACATACCTGTTTGCGTTGGGAGTCGAAATATTCGCACAATAGAGGCCATGTCTCTACGTCGACTCTCGCAAACGCCGGAGTAGATAGGAGGGCCGCTCTCTTTGCCTCGGGGGTCGCCATCCACAGGGAGTAGCAGTCGGCCTTCAGCTCATTCCTGTTGTATCGGACCTTGGCCTGCATGTTCTTCATCAGGCCATTGTACAGAGCATGAAGGTCGAGCACCCTCCCCGGGTGATCAGGGTCGGCTACAGGCTGAAAATCGTAATCCAACTGAAAATACAAAACAACATTGTTATTAGATTGCAAGTGTTAATAATAAATATATTGGATAGATCAAATGAAAATATATATTAATACATAACCGATCCTGATCAAAGAAGAAGGCAAATGAGTGCTGGTGCTGCTCGCCCCACTCAACGTGAAGTGGATAGTTCTTCACGAGCCGGCTCTCGTCCGCCAAATACCGGCCGAACCTCTCGGCATGAGGACCGGTATAGCGATAGTCAAGGGTAAAAAAAAGGGAGAATGCTGCCTCCCCCTTGCTCTGTCAGGCCTCAGCCTATGGGACTGATTCGGGCCTCGAGTCCCCCTCTAGGGATGGGGTGGCCCTGCGTCTGCACAAAAGATCAAGACAATCAATAATAAGACAAAGTTGTATTAAGAAATCAAGGTTAAACGAAAATTCGAGTGTGATATATACTTCCGGTGACTATCGCACGAGCCTGGGCCCGGGCAGCAGCACGAGCGGGACGATAGTTCCTCCGGTGAGGAACAACCGGGGTCCCGGATGCGGACGCATCCCCTCCAACTAGAAAATAAATATCGACGCTAAATTTCCATGAAGTTCATATTTATTCTATAGAGCATATGTAAAATGAATAAATATTTTAAATTTATTCATACTAACCTGCAGACGATGCGGAGGGTATGGAAGCGGCAGGAGTGGCCCCTGCGGAAGATGTGGACGTACCACCTATAATTAGACAATTGAAAATAGATTATATAAGTAATTGCAAAAAGAATGTGTAGATCAATAATATAACGTTCTAAATCAATATTCATGCACTATAGGATATATAAACATACCCGCAGGTGCGGTGGTGTCACCACCTACAGCTAGACAATAATAAAAATTGCTAAGTAAGAGCAAAAAGAATGTGTGTATTTATGATATAGCATTCTAAATCAATATACATACACTATATGATATATAAACATACCTGGAGGAGCGGGGGTGGCCTCTGTCCCAGATGTGGACGCATCACCAACAACTAGACAATCAAACATTGACAGTATAAGTAATTTTGACATAAACAGGCATGAATATCTGTAATATTACATTCAAAATGGATATGCATGCAGTATACCTGGAGGTGTGGCAAAATCTACACGGAAGGAGGCATCCGAAGGGGTCTCCGATCTAGGTGCAAGACCGGCCCTCTAAAGCTCCCTACGGAGCTCTCTGGACGGCAGAACCGCTCTGCCTCTGCCGCGGCTGGAGCTCCTGCCGCCCCTCGCTGCTCTCGACATCGTCATCAAATCTAGATAAACGGTTCGTGGACGCATTAGACAATCATTAAAAGTATTGACTATATATGTATAGAGCGTAAAATGTGAAGTAATAATATAACATTACTGATAACCTTTTTCGTTTCGTGGGCGCATCATACATATCTACTTGGATTTCATCGTCGATGTCATTTCTAACCCACGTAACTTCATGATCGGTCGAAGACAACCCGTCCTTCGAAACAGACGGTCAGAGCACTTTAAGCCTTCTCTCTTCTTCGTCCTCATCGCTGTCCTCGTATTCTGGGACATCGTAGACATCTCTGGGTTTCCATCGTCATACAACACTCCACCCCGGATGCTTCAAACACTGTGAGTAGTATACTTGGAACGCTTGGTTCGGAAAGATAAACGGATCGTCCTGACCATAAAATCGAAGTGTATTCACACAGGTCAATCCATATTCATCTTTCCAAGTCCCAAGACTGCTTCTCCACCTGTCCGTATCGGTTCGCGGATTGTACCAAGTACACTGGAATATATAAAAGGGTTCTGATCGTCCCGGATAGTGGATGCCGAGTATACAATTTAAGTACCCATAGTAAATCACACCGTCCGATCCTACCGTCGCAATCCCACTATTTTGAGTGGTTCTAGATGTTTCTATGTCCTTAACTTCGAATTTGTATCCAAGGACACCAAATCCTTTGTAATATGCAACCTCCATACTAGGAAATTGAGCTAAACATCTTGAATCACTCTCAAATGATGCAGACAAGTTCGGATCGTGGATCTAACAAAACAAATTTTACGACAAATACATAACGATACAAGTTTAGATTAAAACTGATAGCAATAAAATGTAATTCGAATAACTTACATGATCTGTGACCCAATCACAAAAATTATCCTGATGGTATTTTTCCAAACGTTCTTCGTTCCAATCAGGATGCCCCTCACGTACCTCGTTAAAATGAGTTCTGTTTTCGACAAATAATTGTGACATTAATATTATGTCATTTCATACACACACAAACACAGATATAACAATTAATCCAAAAGAACTTACTCTCTAATTTGTTCAAGACATGCGCAATTAAGCAAGATAAACCGGTATATCTTGTTGATAAACATAGTGTCTACCCTCTTATACTCGGTTTTACCATATGGCCCGTCTTGAATTCTTCGTGGTCGGTTAAGCCTTGTCTCAATGTTCTCGTCCAGATAGTGGGAACAAAATGTGATTGCTTCATCAAGAAGATAACCTTGCATGATAGAACCCTCTGGTCGATTTTTATTGCGTATATACTTCTTAAGAGTGTAGAGGTACCTAATGAGAATATGTTGAATAAATAAATACGGGCATACAGGACTACAATAAATTTATAAATTGTGCGAAACGAAAAATTACACGTACCTCTCGAGGGGATACATCCATCGATATTGTACCGGTCCGGCTAACTTCGCCTCAATTGCAAGATGAACCGTCAAGTGTATTATGATATCGAAGAATGACGGTGGGAAAATACGCTCAAACTTGCAAAGTATCAACGCAATAGAATTTTCTAGTTTATCCAGCGTCGTAACCTCTAGTGTTTTAGCACACAACTCCCTGAAAAAACAACATAGGTCGTTGATTACTAGACCAACCGAGTCGGGGAGAGAAGTCATGAGGGCTAATGGAAGAAGGTACTCCATGATAACATGGTGATCATGACTTTTCAGCCCATCGATCTTGCCCTTCACAATTTTTATTTTCTTGCTGAATGATCCTGAGAAACCTGTGGGGACTTTCAAATCATGCAAAACCTGCAGGAATCTTTTCTTCTCCGGTTGTGACATATGATAAGCGGCATTGGGAAGTACAAACTTGCCCGGTTTACCCGCTACCGGTCTAGGGTGCAATTCACTTCTTATTCCCCACTCTTGTAGATCCTTCCGAGCATTCATGTTGTCTTTCGATTTCCCGTCTTTACACAGAAGCAAGTTAAGTATGTGCTCTGATACTCCCTTCTCTATATGCATGACGTCCAGACAATGACGCACAGAATTTGTAGATCAGTACGGAAGCTCGAAGAAAATGCTTAACTTGTTCCAATATTGTGGTTTGACCTGTTTCGTCGGATCAATCCCGAAGGTCACGTTATTGTAACCATCCCATTTAGCAGTCACGTCCTCTCCGGACAATGGGGATGGAGGTCCAAGAAGCTCCTGATGACCATCAAAGTGAACCGTGTCTAACCTATAGGGGTGGTCTGGAGGCAGAAAACGTCGATGGCCGCAATAACAAACCTTCCTGCTAAAATTCAAAAATTTTGATGTTTTGTGTTCATGGCAATGAGGACATGCTTTGTGACCATATACGAACCAACCTGATAGCATTCCATACGCAGGAAAGTTATTAATTGTCTACATTAAAGCTGCACGCAGTATGAAGGATGTATTTGTGTTTGAATCATATGTCTCTACACCATCAATGAACAAAGTTTTCAGCTCCTCGATCAGAGGTCGGAGATAGACGTCGATATTGTTCCCCGGTGAGTTTGGTCCATCGATAAGAAGAGGCATCATAAAGTATGATTGGTCCATAGCCAACCAAGGCGACAGATTATAAATTATCATTACAACGGGCCATGTACTGTGACTTCCAGCCATATAGTTGAATGGGCAGAAGCCATCGGTAGCCTGTCCGAGCTGGACATTGCGAGGATCGCTATTGTATATTGCGTGCCTCCTATCGAAATCCTTCCATGCCGGTGAATCTCTTGGATGGCTCATTTTTCCATTTTCGCTTGGAGGAGCACGGTGATGCCAAATCATTGCCTCGGCTGTTTTCTTGCACCTGAATAGCCCTGTAGCCTCTGTGTTATGGGAAAGTATCGTGCTATCTTCAGAGGTATATCAGGCTTCTTATCAGAATCTTTCGGCTTATACCTGGCCTCTCCGCATGTTGGACACTCTTTCAAATCTGAATTCTCTTTCCGGTACAACACGCAATTTTTAGGACATGCTTGAATCTTCTTGCACTTTAGACCCAAATCAGACATCATCTTCTGGGCTTCGTACCAGCTTTCGGGCACATTATTTCCCGGAGGCATAGAATCTTTCAAGAACGAAAGAAGCATTGTGAATGACTTGTTGCTCCATCCATTTAGGCACTTAATCTGGAAAAGTTGGACGAACCATGAGAGGGTGGAATACTTCGCATTCTCATAAATTAGTTTCCTAGCATCATTCATGAAATTTTCATATTTATCCGCACGCGGTCCTTGACCGGAAGGAATGTCATCTTCGGTACGAATAGATTCACCTAGGGCAGCCTCTACCATATCCTCCATTTCTTCTGATGGAAATAAATTTCCGTCTCCTGCCGCATTACCGAATTCTTCTTCTTCTCCTGCCGCATTATCGTGTTCTCCTTCTTCTTCTACCGCAGTACTGCATTCTTCTCCTTCCCCGTGATATTTCCAAGTTATATAAAGTCTAGTAAACCCATGTTTTACAATATGAAGCTCTGCCAATTCTACCTTCTGCCGGTACTTATTGCCACATCTATCGCACGGACAGAGAATCTTCTCTATTATGATCTTATTATGTGCGCGTGCAAATTCAAGGAAAGCAGCAACTCCTGCGACAAACTTAGGTTGCATACGTTGTTTCCAATCCACATACATCCAGTCCTTAACTCTGACGTACTCATGGGCCATGTTAGACTGTATAACATATAAATTGTAGGTTATGCTGACTATATTGAGAAATATAAGAACGGGATAGTTACTGACAAAGGAGAAAATCCGTGTATATGCTTTGTGTGTGCGTTTGTCGTTGAAAAGAATAAATTATCGCATGCATGTTAACCGATAGACGGGGACTAAGTGGCGCTTTTAGTTTCATATATGAGTATCGATGGGAATATGAAGGTTTCATATTATCATATATTGGTTTTAACCCGAACATTTCGAATCGCTCTCTAATTATGCGTTTGTTGTGTATTCTTGTTGTATGTGTGTGTTCCGGCTGTCGGGGGTAGGCTTCTATCCCATTAAGAATGTATAGAGCGAACGCCCAACACTTGTGCTTTCAACCGTTTCGAGTAAATTTCGGCAGCACCTCCTGCTGTTCTCCGAGTACACTGTAATAGAATAGATAATCATTTCAAAGCTGTGAAACAAGGTTGAAATGAATATCTAATCTATCTTTGTACACGGAGAACCAGCGGAAAGGTACCGACGAAATATCTCGAAACGGATGAAAACACAAGTGAATGAAGGCGTTTGCTTTATACATTCTTAACTTGTCCACACGGGACAAATTTATGGGTTACCATACGATTGAATTTTCTCGTCGCGTAGACAATACGACGGTTGTTAGTATCGAGCTAAACTGTCCGATATTTAACAACCTTCATATAGTTCTGGGTCACGACGAGTATCGCACGTATGTTAACCGATAGACGGAGACTAAGTGGCTCTTTTAGTTTCATATATGAGTATCGATGGGAATATGAAAGTTTCATATTATCATATATTGGTTTTAACCCGAACATCTCGAATCGCTCTCTAATTATGCGTTTGTTGTGTATTCTTGTTGTATGTGTGTGTTCCGACTGTCGGGGGTAGGCTTCTATCCCATTAAGAATGTATAGAGCGAACGCCTATCACTTGTGCTTTCAACCGTTTCGAGTAAATTTCGGCCGCACCTCCCCGCTGTTCTCCGAGTACACTGTAATAGAATATATAATTATTTCAAAGCTGTGAAACAACGTTGAAATGAACATCTAATCTATCTTTATACACGGAGAACCAGCGGAAAGGTACTGAAGAAATATCTCGAAACGGATGAAAACACAAGTGAATGAAGGCGTTTGCTTTATACATTTTTAACTTGTCCATACGGGACAAATCTATTGGTAACCATACGATTGAATTTTCTCGTCGCGTAGACTATACTACGGTTGTTAGTATCGAGCTATACTGTCCGATATTTAACAACCTTCGTATAGTTCTAGGTCACGACGAGCATCGCATGTATGTTAACCGATTGACGGGGACTAAGTGGCACTTTTAGTTTCATATATGAGTACCGATGGGAATATGAAGGTTTCATATTATCATCGAGTATCATATATTGGTTTTAACCCGAACATCTCGAATCGCTCTCTAATTATGCGTTTGTTGTGTATTCTTGTTGTATGTGTGTGTTCCGGCTGTCGGGGGTAGGCTTCTATCCCATTAAGAATGTATAGAGTGAACGCCCATCACTTGTGCTTTCAACCGTTTCGAGTAAATTTCGGCAGCACCTCCCCGCTGTTCTCCGAGTACACTGTAATAGAATAGATAATCATTTCAAAGCTGTGAAACAACGTTGAAATGAACATCTAATCTATCTTTGTACACGGAGAACCAGCGGAAAGGTACCGACGAAATATCTCGAAACGGATGAAAACACAAGTGAATTAAGGCGTTTGCTTTATACATTCTTAACTTGTCCACACGGGACAAATCTATGGGTTACCATACGATTGAATTTTCTCGTCGCGTAGACTATACGACGGTTGTTAGTATCGAGCTATACTGTTCGATATTTAACAACTTTCGTATAGTTCTACGTCACGACGAGCATCGCACGTATGTTAACCGATAGACGGGGACTAAGTGACGCTTTTAGTTTCATATATGAGTATCGATGGGAATATGAAGATTTCATATTATCATCGAGTATCATATATTGGTTTTAACCTGAATATCTCGAATCGCTATCTAATTATGCGTTTGTTGTGCATTCGTGTTGTATGTGTTACATGATTTTAAACCATTAAGATCAAGATTGATAGAACTGATCATCCTACATTGCAATAGTATTCATCAACCAAAAACTATTATTGCAATGGTATTCATCTATAACAATCAACAATTAAAACTACAAATGTAAGATACTGATATCATAAAGCGTTATACGCAATATTGATCGGTATTCATCATTTTCTTCGTTATCATCTAAGATGTGGATACATCAAATTTCATGTGATTCTATAACTTTTTCATCGTTGATTTAGCAATGTAAAAAAATTTATTGCCCTTAATTTTGAACCCACTAAATCAACGGTGAAAAGTTGTAGAATCACATGAAATTGGTTGTACCCACATCTTAGATAATAACGAAGAATATGATGTATGTCGATCGTCGGAAAAAATAAGGAAGGACGTATTTTTTCGACGCCATAAGAGAAAATTCCCTCCTTCATTATATATATCTATATCTATATCTATATATATATATATATATATATATATATATAATTTTCCAACAAGGGATTAGGATATCATCAAGTCATGTGACAACACTAGATAAATTAATCTTAATGGAGTTTTTGTCTAATCAAATTCAACTCCAACCATCATTTTAAAAGAACGAACCAACATCATTAAAATAATGTAAATACCAACTCCAAATTCCCAAAAAAGTAATGAGTATGATGAAAATAAAGCCTATCCGTGCTTTTTGTTCTCTTTGTAAGCAGCATTATAAATGGCCGAGTTACGAAATATGTTGTTAGGCATGAGTTAAGCCGATAAACAAATTCAGATCATTTAATCATATTTATCTTCCTAAAGACCCGTCATTGATTAAAAGTTGATAGCAATGATCAAGCAACACGGGAAATTAACCAACACTGTTCACGTATAATCAATCTTGCACCACTAATCATTCCTACGACAACCGTTAGTCGACAATCAGATGGATCTCTCTCTAAATCATACCCTGCTGTCAAATGTTTTTCTCCCATCAAATCAATTATACTAGTATAGGTCGCGATGAGTACAACCGTCAAAACCAATCACACCGCCCACACTCGAAAACTAGCCATGCTCATAATATTTACATATCCTCAACTAACCCATTAAAACTCTCTTCAAGTTGGATATTAATTGACCAACCACCATTAAACCGCCCACACACGAAAACTAGCCATGCCCACTCTAGCCCCAGCCCCAGCCCCAGCCCCAGCCCAGCCCAGCTCCAACCTAACCCTAACCATAGCGTGGCCAGCTAAACCCCAACCCCAACCCTAAGCCAAACCCTAACCCCAGCCCCAGCCCCAGCCACAGCCGAACCCCAACCCTAACCCTAACCCCGACCCCGACCCCGACCCCTGCCGAACCCCAACTCGCGCGCGCAACCCCAGACCCAGCCATGAACCCTAGCCCTAAATAATCAAAAAATTCTTTAATTTACATGAAGATTTACTCGTCTGAACGGCGGTGGCGACGACCTGAACGGCGGTGGGGACTACGAGAACGGTGGTGGCGACGAGGAGAACGGCGGTGGCGATTTGGGGATTTTCTTTCGCGCGCGATCGAGAGAGGAAGAAAGTGAACGTAGACGATCGATCTGTGCCTTTATTAAATTGATATTTAGTTGCCCCTACGGATTTGTCCGTAGGTCCTTGGTTTGCGGCTCCGTAGGGGCAAACACCAAATTAAGAATTAATATTTTTATTCTTGGACGTCTGGGCCCGTAGGGGCAACCTTTTAGCCCTACGGATTAATCCGTAGGGCCTACTTAAATCTGCCCCTACGGATTTCAATATCCGTAGGGGCAACCCCCTATTTTACTAGTGTAGGTTTTACTCCAACTACTTAAACTGCGTTTGGATAATATCCTTTTTTGGCTGGTCGTGTGTAGATGAACTTTGAAACGGGATAGAACAACACATTTTAAGCCAACGCTTGTAAGGAGTCCTATTGAAACCAAGAAATATAAACCTGTCTGCCATCCACAATAGAATAGATGGTGTTTTCCGAAAAAATCTGCTAGTGGAGGAAGACCTTCAAAGGTAAAAGACGCAGGGTTGAAGAAAGAGCCAAAAAAGACCTTTCGATAAGATTATTAACTAGCCTAACAATAAGATATCACATGTTATGATTTGACAGATAACTTGATAAATGTTATATGTTTAAAAGCAACCACGTGGGTATTTGTTTACTAGATATAACAAGTATGATTTTGGTATCATGAACAATTGATATTATGTTATCCATCTTTCCTACATGACATATAGTTACTCAAATTGTTTGATAAGATATGTATTACATTACATATCAGAATATTGTTTTTGCCGATTTAACATCGTACAAACCAAAATATCATGGTTGAAAGATGGCTTATTCAGCAGTGAACTTATCCAATTCACCAATTGTTTTTCAGAGTAGCGGACAAGGGGGTGTGCATTCAAGGGTTAAGTTTTGGACTTGACAATCTTTGGATATGTGAATAGTTGTTTTGGAATTGTAGAGCAATGAATGCTCTTAATATTATGTATGTCGCGTTGAAGTATGTTTTGGGGTTGTAAATTTAAGCAAAGCCCGGAGCCATGTAGGTCTAATATATGGACTTCTAGTCTAGTTTATAAAGTTATGTGAAAACTTTGATATAAAAGATGTTTTAACAAATGGCAAGACTTGGTATGTTATTGTGGATATATCCTCATGATAAACAGGTATAATTAATTATGTTGCATATTTTGTTAATGATCCTCGATTCTATGATAAATTTTTTTGATGATTCTACTCATCTACTACAATGAGACTCATCTTCGGACATGACAATTCGGATCCTGGGGCATGTCATAATCTAAACTAGGATCTCCCTAGAGACTGCATGCGTGCTAAATGATTTCTAGCCGTGTTGACCGTATTAATATGTCCTCATGTAAAAAGTGGCTTTACTATATATATACTCAAAGCCAAGCCTTTTGTATGGCTAAATGTCAAGCTTATTAATGGGCTCTTAAGTGACTTCATACTACACAAAGCTCATGTTCAGCACCATGTAGATCAAATTCTTTTCTAATGTCCATGGTATATATGAAGAATCTAATGTGCCTCCATGTTATCTATTAATATGAGGCAATTGGTTCTTGCTTTTTTCTTCCCCTTTTCCTTGATCCCTGATGATGCTCATAAGTGGGAATTTCCCGGATTACGACACGCAATAGATGGCGTGTCGTCTACATAAGCCCACAAGATTCTTGAGGGCTATGGAGCTAGAATAGAAATAATGTGTTGGGGGCATTCATCGCCGCTTAGCCCTCGAGGTTGCACCCAACCTTTTGGCGGCTCCTCTGAGTATGTTCCCTTTTCGCCTAACTACCAGCCATTGCCCGTCTCCAAGCAATCATAGAGTTAATCTTCCTCAGCTCTCTTGCTTGTTTCCGAGCTGTCCTATAGTTGAGATTCCTCAGCGTCCCTGTTTGACCGGAAGCACAGGGCACGGTACCACTATAACAGCTTCGTGTATCTCGTCAGGACGAGATTTCCGTCGCTCTACATCCCGCATCCCACGCTACCGTATCTCGTCATTAATGAGCGTATCTCGCCATTAATAGACGTTTCCAGCTATCAACACGAACGTAACGCAGGAGCGAAAATGACGACGAGAATCTCGCATCGGCTCGTTCCATGCAACCATTATATAAACTTCTCTTCCAGATGACTCACGTATCTGGAACTGATCCAAATACACCGCTACTCTGCAGTTATTCCTCGGTACTTACTTGATCGTCGGAGGGTCCTACGGTGGCTTCCCACCCCGGGACTTTTCTTGCAGGTAGCCCAGCATCCGCAACAACCCATTAAGATCCACACACTCAAATCCTAATCGTTCGGCACTGCTGGCTCCTTCATCGACGGAGGACAACATCTGAGGCCGAGTCCAAGGACGCAGATCTTCCAATACTTGGCATTCAGTTGTATGTCGCACTTGATCGTCACCCCGACTCCGGGGTGAGGAGGGGAACGTACCTACTTATACTTGACGTTCGGTCATATATCGCGTTCGATCTTCATCTCGACTTCGGGATGAGGAGGGGCACCGACCTACCTATACTTGGCGTTCGATCGTTCGCATATCATGCTCGCTCGACACTCGACTTTATATATATACTTGGCGTTCGCTGGATGTCGGTCTATCTACACTTGCAAAAGTAAAAATATTGCATAGGCGAGCTAAAAATACTTTATTGATATTTCGGGTTATGTACAAGGTTTTCTTGGCTCCTCAGCCTTACAAAACAAAGGAAAAAGCCCACAATCCATAAACTATTACAACAACGGGGAAGTGGGTTAAGAAAACATTGACGATGATATTTGGAGGAGAGTTCCTCCAGCCGAGCCCAAGCGACCTCCACCCGCTCCCTCTGTCGGTACCTATGGACCTTAAAAGCTACGGATTTGCCGAGGGTTCCCGCCGCCGTACACAACGCCATGACCAACCTCAGATGAAAACAATCAAGAAGAATATCCATTGAGTGATCTCGCCTGCTCTCCAAGATTAGACCCAGCTCGTAGGCCGTGTGAATCTTGTCAAACGCCTCCTTCATTGCCTGCGGGGACAAGGCCTTGTAATGACCGGAGGAAGACCTCCTTACCGCATAGATAAGCACCTGCAGGAGACGGGGTAGTAGACACCCACAGTGACCCTCCAAATGACCTATCACGGCCTTATACGTCGCTTCGGAACGATCAAGACCATAGAAATACATGTCGTCTCGAGATACGATGTCCTAGATGGTATACGCGCGGCCCATCATCAGGAAAAGACGAAACGACTAGAAGGAAATCAACGTGGATACCGAAAGGGGATGCCATGCCTTCGCTATTTATAGCCTCAACAAAAGTCTTCTAACGACCGAGATCTTCCCATGCCACAACGCGAATCATGGATTATCGCATCTTCCTGATAAGGTGCGGCCATGTGGCGTCCGATTACTGGCCCGCTCCCCCCTCATGTGGGTCAAGGAAAGTTGAACGACATATCAAAAAAATGCCAAGAATCAAGGAGGCCAAGATATGGAAGCCCTTTTCGCGAGGCGGCCGAGTAGTTTCCTGCTCGGCTCATTCGCTGGGGGCAGTTTCCTGCCCGGCTACTCTGTGGATCCAAAACCCTCGTTACGAGGTGGCCGAGTAGTCTCCTGCTCGGCTCATCCGCTGGGGGCAGGTTCCTGCCTGGCTACTCTGCGGATCCAAGGCCCTCGTCGCGAGGTGGCCAAGTAGTTTCCTACTCGGTTCATCCACTGGGGGCAGCTTCCTGTCTGGCTACTTAGTGGATCCAAAGCCTTCATCATGTGGCGACCGAGTAGTTTCTTACTCGGCTCATCCGCTGGAGGAAGCTTCCTGCCCGGCTACTCTATGGATCCAACGCCCTCTTCACAAGGCAGCCAAGTAGTTTCCTGCTCGACTCATCCGCTGGGGGCAGCTTTATCACGACCCGATGTGGCACGTGACTGGCACTTGAATCATATGAAGTCTATAGGACCCCATCTAATTCAAGTAATCCAAAAATGCCAGAAATCTAAACCATTTAAAAGAAGAAAGAAGGAAAAAGTTTAGTTTTAAAGCAAGTTGTTTAACAACATAAACCGAAGTATGTATTTTTAAAATCTCAAGTCTTTTCTGAAAATTTCGGAAGAGTTTCCTTTGTAAATACTGGCCCCAAAAGGGTACAACATGCATAATATGAGTAAAGGCATTCCCAAACGGGAGCTAGCACTTCGTCAATTGACGGTCACAACCACCCAAGCAATATAATATACAACGCCAAGGATGAGAATCAAAACTCAAAGGAAACTCAAAATCATCAAGAAAACCATAATAATACAACGCACGACTCTAAGGTCGAAATAATATACAACTGGTCTTCTAGGTCAAAAAATTATACAAGTCTGGTTGATGGAGTTTACTAGATACAACTGAATATAAAATAAGGTACAATGGTGGTCACAATGCGGGTGAATCCACCTACCAAAGCAATCATCCGGAAGGAAGCAATGTGCCAGCAAAGCCGCAACGAAACCTGTACGGCAAAACCTGCAAAAAACCTTGGCACAACGGGGATGAGTTGCCAACTCGTGAGTAGAAAACATCACCGAACAGAAATCGAATAAACAATGGGTTCCTAGGTCAACTATATCATAAAGGTAATACTATGATATCTAGGGTGACCGTATCTACATATGCCAAAAATACTCAATGTCTATATGTATGTGGATATCATCCAACCATAAACAATGCATGAATGCATGTGGATCTCATCCACCATATAATCAGTATATGTATTCATGTGGATCTCGTCCACGTGTCAACCAATGACACAACAACATCATGCATGTAAATATCATAAAAGCATATGCATGAAAGTATGAGGATATAATCAACATGTGTCCCTCGCGACACATCAAAATCATGGAACCTGAGTGTCCAGCATCGACACTCGAAACATCATGAAACCTGTGTCCAGCATCGACACGTAAATCCTCATATATCTCAGCCTCCGTATCTTCTGCCGGATCGGCCCGCGGGCTCCGGCATTACGGATCGTCCTATATCCATCTCATGACACTAGTCGGTATCCTCCGGATAACCGCCAGGTCTAAATACTATCACCGGTAGGTACTACTCCTTCTGCCAGGCTCATCGTTTACACCACGATAGTCATCTCTCGCCTCGGGGAACCATACCGGGTCCACCATATACCCGCAGACGGTGCCTCCCGCTCCTCAAATCGGGTTTCACATGCCAATCTCAGTACCGAGAAAACACATGGTGGACGCACTGAAATATCATATCAAGAAAAACCGGGTTTTTAAAATTGTACATACTTTCTTTTGAAATAATCACGGTACTCAAATCCAGAAATCTCATAAAATCAGCAAATCTCAATGCGTATAATCGTAAAGTATGATATATGGGACATATAACAGAAATGTGAGAATATTTATATATCATGCAATATGGAACAGTAATATGTACATATTAAGGGAAAATCGGTATTTTAAATAAATCCAGTTTTTAAAATATATCATGCGGTTCCCAATTTTTCCAAAGTCGAATGCAATATCGTATAAAGATGAATATGTAACTATAGCAAGTAAATTATGCAAAGAGTCATATCATGATTGCAGCAATTCTACTGTGTAGTGACATGGTAATTATCAATGATGAAGTGTGTGAGCCGGTAAGTAAGTGTTCGTAGACATATGCATCATCGGTAATGGTGCTGGTGTCCTGATAACATGGTTTCAATATAACAATGAAACATATTTAAACATGCAATGCGATGCGAATAGCAAGAATATGCGGAAAATGAATAGTAAATGCAATAACAAAGAATCTACATTAATATATATGAGTCATACCGTCTTGCCATTTGAATAACACGATTCATGGTGTTTATAAAATAAGGGCTACGGTGTTTTTAAGAAAAAGTACGTCCTTTGAAATATCCGTAGAATCCCTTTGCCTGTCTTTAAAATACTCAAGATTCGTTAGTTTTTGAAATAGGTGTGACTCGAGTCTAGTCTGACATCTATAGGTAAACTGCAGGGCTAACTAACAGGCAAATCGAAAAGGTAAGGAAACCACCTAAGTTTGAGTCGATATATATATATAATAGTCGGTAATCACGCCTCAATAGTATCATATACAATACAATATATACTATGACATCCTCGAGTCAAGAGTACGGATCAATCATCATAATCATATCATGTACGGTAAATTTATCGTACGGCATCCCAAATCAGGGTACGGGTCAAATCTCACATTTATCTTATTATTCATCTGGTATCCTTATCATCATGTATCATGAACTGGGGGTACCGATCTAAGACTAGTACATACTGATACCATCTACATATATAAATGCGTGTGTATGAAAACATACCGCCTAAAGACCCGCTATAATATCATGTCGTATCTCATAATACGAACCACACCATATCACCGATCTCATGGCACCATGCCCAATCTCATCGACTCATCTCCAAGTACCATATACTATTCTCATTATCCATGTATATGTATACATGTATATATATACATAGTCCCATACCTATGTGTGTTTGTGTGTATCTCCCCATATACGCATAAGAAGGTAAAATGTATGCTAGTGTGTGTGTGTGTGCGTGTGTGCAAATCTTTACTCTAGGGTTCGCGACTACAACTAACTACGACACTATCAATCAATTCTACTAAAATTAAACCATGATCTCCTACGATCTATCTTGAAAATCATCTAATCTCACAATAAACATATTTATAAATATAGGTATACAAAATCGTATACGGCACTACGAAACTGCGGGGGTGCTATGCGCCATCCACCCAACTTCCCCCGTAGATATATATCTACTCACCTTGATCTTCGCTTGTCGATACCAATGTCGTCACGCGCTTGCTTGTCGTCTCGAAGTTCTCGTGAGGGTACTTACATATCATAACATATCGCGCCGCATTAAAATCCAATTCAAAACCATAACGACACACGAATTTTACATAGGTCAAAACCTATGGTCTACTCACACAAAAGAGCCCAAAAACACCCGATATCGACTTACAAACGTCAAGTGGACGATACAAAACACAACTACCAAAACTTAATTTCATAAACATTAAAGAATATAAAGCAGCAACTCAAGAAACTCGTCCCAGATTCTAGTTCAGGAAGAATTGGGATAAACAAACAATACTGGAGTGATTTATAGGGTGTATATGAGCTACAGAAGAAACAAGGACCCCTGAATCAACTACTTGGCCGGCCACATGCCCTGGAATTCCGGCCTCCTCGGTCCCAAGTGCTCCAGTTGGGTTCGTGTGCAGAGCATTGTCTCCTAGTGTCAATTCTAGTCTTCTGGGGTTGTTTGTGTTGTTAGTAAAATCCCCGGGTCACTCCAGATTCCCTACACTCACAAAGTAATCCCAAAACCGACATGGGAATTTCTAAATTCTGCATTTTGGGTTTGTTTCAGTTTGGTATGGGTTTCTAGCACCAAGGGAGGTTTAAAGTCACCACTAAGCTCAATTTCACCATCTCACTTTAAGGATTCCTCAAAACCTCTTTTAGGAATTTTTCAATGTCATAAAACTACACCGAATCACCTCGAAACTACATTAGAAGCTAAAGTTAAAAAATAACTACTCTAATGGTGCAAGAATTACTTCATTTGGCAACTCAAGAATTTTCTTGTGTTGCCCCAAGTCTCCAAAATCCATCCTTTCTTGGTCCAAAGTGCTTGTAGGGAGCTTATGCATGTTTTTAATGAAGTGGGGATGCTATTTTGATAGATTTTTGGTGTAGTAGTGTGGAGGTAGAGGATGTGGGAGGAAGTGGCTACCATGGTGAGAAGAGTGGAGAGAATGATGAAGGAAAACAATGAGGGAACAAAAGCCATTGTCCAAGGTTGACCCCCTCACCTCTCTCTCTCATGTCCATACCCATGTCTTTATCATTTCATTTTTCTTTTCTTTTGTTCTCTTTTAAAAAACCCAAAACAAATAAACCATACACAAAAGAATCATAGTAGGAAAAATGTAACAAAGTGAAATTTGACATGGTGCATGTCATGTGCACAAATCCGGCTTAATACACGATTAGTGATATTTAATCGCGATTAGTATTAAAAATGGAATATAATTAATTATATAACAATCTATAAATGCTCAAATCTTGTAATCTCTTTCAAATTCAATAATTGATATAATTTCCAAATATTTCCCAATTTATCGTTATTTAATTATACAGTATCATTAAAATATTTATTAATAACTTATAAAAATTCCCAAAAATAATATTTTATTTTTCTGAAATGTTACAAGCTTCCTGCCCGGCTACTCTGTGGATCTAAGGCCCTCGTCGTGAGGAGGCCGAGTAGTTTCCTATTCGGTTCATCCAAGGCTCGGCCCAGGGACGCCGATCTACCAATACTTGGTATTTGGTCGTATGCCACGCTCAATCGTCACCTCGACTCCGGGGTAAGGAGGGGTACATACCTACTTATACTTGGCGTTCGGTCGTATGTCGCGATCGATCGTCATCTTGACTCCGGAGTGAGGAGGGACACCTACCTACCTATACTTGGCATTCGGTCGTTCGCATGTTGCACTCACTCGACACTCGACACTCGACTTTATATATATACTTGGCGTTCATGGGACGCCGACCTATCAATACTTGCAAAAGTAAAAACAATATATAAGCGAACTAAAAAAACATTATTGATATTCCGGGTTATGTACAAGGTATTATAGGCTTCCCAACTTTACAAGATGCCCGGAGGCTTATAAAAATTTAATAACATAATGGGGGTAGCTCACGTTGCCTTCTCAGCCATCGCTTCTCCTTGCTCGGCGCTTCTGTCAGGAGCTTCGATTGCGACCTCCGGCTTGGTGCTTCCCCCGCCACCTCGCCTCCAAAGCCCTCATCCTGAGGCCGCCAAACAGCTTCTTACTCGGCTAATCCACATCGAGACAGCCAGGTAACTTCCTGCCTAGCCCATCCGCAGTGGGTAGCTTCCTTTCCAACAACGCCGTAGATCCAAAGCCCTCATTACGAGGCCGCTGGACAACTTCGTGTTCGGCCCATTCACCCCAGTAGCTTCCTGCCCAACAACGACGTAAATATAAAACTCTCACGATGCCGCCGGGTAGCTTCTTGCCCAGCCCATCCACAGTGGATAGCGTCCTGCCCAACAATGTTGCGGATCAGAAACCCTCTCACGAGGCTACCGGGTAGCTTTTTACCCAACAATGCTATGGATCAGAAACCCTCTCACGAGGCCACCGTGTTGCTTCATGCTCGGCCTAAACAGTGGATCCTAAGCCCCCACATTAAACCAGCAGACAAACTTTTACCCAGCACGCATACTCGAAGTAGGCAGACTCCTGTGTGGCCCAACTAAAGAAAACTCGCCTACAGTCGATAGCCGGCCCAGCCCAGCTCTAATTCCACTCGAATCCATGGGACCAAGCTGAATAGAGAAAACCGAGCAGACCACTCTCTATCCGACCCATAAATAGGTCAGAACGAGAGTGGGGGGCTAAAGATGATGATCATAAGTGGGAATTCTCAAGATCACGACACGTAACATATACCGTGTCGTCCACGTAAGCCTACTAGATTCTTAAAGGCTGTGGAGATGGAATATGTATAATGCGTTGGGGGCATTCCTCAGCGCTTAGCCCTTGAGGTTGCACCAAACCTTTTGGCGGCCTTCTCTGAGTATGTTCCCTCTTAGCCTAACTGCCATCCATTGCCCGTCTCTGAGCAATCATAGAATTGAGCTTCCTCGGCTCCCTTATTCGTCTCCGAGATGTCCTATAGTCGAGATTCCTCAGCGTCCTTGTTTGACCAGAAGCATGGGGCACTAGCGCCCCTGTAACAGCTTCGGGTTTCTTGCCACGACGAGATCTCCACCGCTCTACATCCCGCATCCCACGCTAGCTTATCTTGCCATTAACGGGCATTAAAGGACTACCTTAGCACTATGATGAGGTTGTAGAAGCATCTAATATGCCAAATTCAAATTTTTCTTGGTGCTAAGCTAGACAAACAAGATCTTTAACTAGATTATTAGGGTTTTCTTTAGATGATATGTCAACTAGAGAGAAGGAAAGATGTTTATACCTTGGTAGAACCAAGTCCTTCTCTTCAATATGCTCCGTGTAGTAGTCCCGCGACTCCACAAGGCTTCTCTTGAGACTTTGTACAAGCTCCCTTCGTAGCTTTCACGCCAATGATGATCCACCTCGAAGCTCCTACTAGTTCAAGCTACCACTACACTAAACCCTTTAGTGCATGAAACACATCACACTAATTTTCTATAAAGTGTGAGATGATGAAGTAGGGGATGTTAAGAGCTCACTAATTTGTCCTCAAGCTTCATGATTCACATCACATGTGAGGGTTGAAGCTTGAGGAAAAGCAAGAGGAGGAAGAAGAAGCAAGAGCAAGCATGAGCAAGAAAATGGCTAAGTCTTTTTGGAATTAACAAGAATGAATGATAATTCTTGACCCCTCACTCATTCAAGCATGGAATTATGCAATATTAAATTGCAACCATGCTTGAATAGTGAGTCAAGAATGAATAAACAAGTATTTAACCCATGCTTGCAACAATGCTTCATTTTACACCTCATTTCTATTTTCACAAAATAGAAAAGAAAATGCCATGCTTCATTTTAATATATATATATATATATATATATCATATATATTAATATATATTTAATGAAGATTAATTAGTGAGCTAATGATATTAATTAATATGTAATTATATCACATATAATTTATATCATATTATTAAATCAACATTTGATCTAATAATCCGGTTATATCATATACGACCGTCTAATATCATTTATCTGGATATCATATTATCGAATCAACACTTGATTCGACAATCTAGTTATATCACATATAACCGTACCGATAACAGATTACAGCCAGATTACAATACGGTATCACATACTCGTATTTAATGAGGCCCGCACACATATCACATATGTGTCCTACTTCGTTTCGCTTGAACCAGGGAACTTCTGTGTGGGACTCTAAAGACTCGTCAATACTCCGGCAGTAGGTGATGATCATATCAGTCACCTGTAAGCCGTCAGCAGTACTAGCTGGACGTAACGGCTAAATGGGTATTGAGCGATATGAATGTCAACAAGCAAGCCTGTCCACAGTCTCCATGAAGCCTATCAGTAACACTACCGTACAGTACGGTTTCTTCGTCTGATATGTCGCATATCATGTCTAGGGGTGGAAATCGTCAAACCCCAGTAACGTGATAAGTCATGTCGATGTGAGGCTCATAACAGGTCGAGAAACTACTGATAACACTTATCAGTAGATCTCCATATCAGCCCTGGCTAGGGACTTCCAGTTATTGCCAATCGAGCATAGCGCAACATCAACCCCCAATGCTGGGTGAGACGAAACCCTTCCTATCGCTCATTGCCTCCATACAACTCGGGACTGTACCCAAAATCTACCTGTTTGCACGACTCCTCTTGAGCGTGGTAGGGAGGAAATCAAAGCACGGTGGGAGTCGCATAAGACTCTATGATGATCTCGGGTCTACAGACTAACCTGTACCAGTGTCACCAGAGGACTGCTATCTGACGATAGGTATACTACCACATAGGAGTCCTCGGTGAGTCATGTTCAGTGTACCCAATCTTCACTGAGCACCCGTATACCATCTCTGATGTCAAACACCAATGGATATAGGATCATCCATCGCCCATCATATGGGTCAAGTGACGTATACGCTAGTTTACTCTGGAATATCGATGCCATGTCTCGATATTCCCTCAACTAGGAACAATTGAAGGATGTACTTGTGAACTACCTTGGCCCCACTAGTATGATCTGCATCATATTGCATCATATTCCTGGTAGTCAAGTACATATCCTAAGGGCTTTATCAATATGTGAGATAAAGGTAACCAGATAGCATACTATCAAGTCGAGCAAGAAAAGCTTCTCTGTATATAAATATCCAATATCCACTATAATATACATCATATGTACAATAATGGCCTCTAGGGCGTACACATAACTAACAATCTCTCACTTGCACTAAGGCCATGTGTTGTAGTATCTCATACCCAACATCCTAAAAAGTCTCTCAAATTGCATCTGAGGGAGGGCCTTTGTAAATCCCCGTTACTATCTTAATAAAAGTTTTTCCTATTTTTTTCCAAATCCCAGAGATTTACTTTTCCTCGTAATTATTTTGTGTCGAAGGTGGTTGCTTGAATCCCAATGTCTATATTTTTCCATAACCCGAAAAGTCAAAACCCAGAATTTAAAACCCAAAAACTAAAGCAGATAAAACCAATTTAATTTAACCCTAATCCCTCAGCCCACACACTTTTGTTAAAATAAATTCCTTATAATTTTTCCCCGGCCCGTTCCCTTATTTTTTCCCTCAGCCCACCAGGTTTTTAAGGGATTATTTTTTTCTTTTGCGAGCCGACCCACTTCTTCAGCCCACATCTCATTTTTTTTCTAAATAATTCTTCAAATAATTATACAGCCCGGCCCAGCTCAGCAGCCCGCCTCCTCGTACCCGACCTGCCACTACTGTTCCTCTTCTTCAAATTCTTTCCCAACGGTAACCCCCGTATTTCTCGCGCGCGATCCCTTTTCCCCGCCGCGCCTCGCGCCCACGACCACGCCCTCGCTCCTGCCGTTACCCCATGATTTCAACCTCGTCTCCAACTCCTCTCATCACTCTCCCTCTCCAACTCACTCCTCATTTCTCTCGCTACACCCACCGAGCCCCCAACCTCGAACAGCCCACTGCAACCTCCACCTCCGACGACGACGAAAACCCCTCGGCAACCTTCGATCACTCCTCTTCCACCAACCTTCTCCCTCCACGACTTCACCCTTCATCAACCCGAGCCCCTGCCAAATATCCCCTGCACACCCAAACCCATTTTTGCACCTAACCACGGCCACCCCTGGCACTCAACGCCGGTGAGCCCCTCTGACCTGAACCACCCTTACGACCCTCTACATCCTCAGCACCACTCGCATCGCTCCAAACCCGACCCCCTACTGCTCCCCTCTCTCTCCAAAACCCACACCCTTTGATCACTGAAAACTTCGACCCCCGCTGCTGTCCATTGCCGGAGCACCGACGCCAACCCCAACACACCCCGGGAGACCCACAGAGCACCACTCTATACTTCCAGCAAGCACAAGACGACTCCGGGAACTCCGACGTCAAACTCGTGTATCGAGCCAAGCTCGCGCGAATCCGTTACGCGGCGTACGTCACACGTCCGCGACGCCACTGCTGCCGTACGACCCCGAGACGTTCCAGGCAAGTATTTACTTGCTTCATGCTAATATAGTTGTATTACAAACCTAAATCATATAGTTATTAAACTTACCGATTACCGATACATATCATGACCTAAGTGTTCGATGCTAGATCCCAATGGAAATAATTGTGTATTTTGACGGAAACTAATATTTTCTGTTGGCCCATTAGATGATAAATATCGTGTATGAATCTCGCTGGAAAATACGATTGTTAGTGATAAAAATTGCTACCCCCAAATATGCTATTAAAACTAGAATTTTCTCGTACCTGAAAACGAATAAAATCACCATAAATTATATTCAAACTGGAATGCTGTGTTTGAGGGCTTAAATCGAAGCCGACTCGACGAACTTTAAACCTAGGTAGAATTTTAATGTTTTCTGTTCTGAAACCGTGATGATAATTGGATCGGAATGCGACTCTGGACTGCAGTCCAGAGCGTTTCTGATTATTGTGTTCTGTCCAAAGACCTGCGTCACTGTGTTTTCTGAAGTCGTATGTTGCAGAACCCTGCAGTAGATTAAATATATTTCTGTTAGTTAAACAAAACTGGTGGTTCCATTCCGATTCATCGCCGTTTGCTATTTTAAACTGTATTTAAAAGGGCAGAATGTATAACTGTCCAGAACAGATTCTGAAATGACACCCTGAGGTTAAACTATGTATAACTTTCAACGTACAGATGAGATTGAGGATCCGTCTATTGCGTTGAATACTTTATCGAAAACCCTAGATTTCATTTAACTGTAGCATCGCTAAATTATGAGCCCAACTGGGTGAAATTTGTGTCACGAAACGGACGTTCAGTTCTGAAACTGAATTTCCAGCCGCGAGCACTTAAAATGAAATAGCTACATCTCGAGAACCGGAATCCCGATTGAACTGAAACAAATTTTGATGAATTACTGACTGAGTGTTCTATTTATCTTACTTGTATCATTTTACTGAATTATTAACATATTAATTTATGCAAATTAGTTTAGTTAATAACATGCATGTTGATTCATAACATACAGAGCTTATTGGTAGCATACAATACATATATCATACCCTTGCCATATACTCAGTGTTAGTGCGTGGGGACATTGCATTATCGTGCGTGATAGATGTTGGTTTAGGAGTGACGAGTACATCAATGGGAAGTAAATATTCGTGACAGTGATCGATACAGTGAACAGTGATGAAACCGTGCCATTGGTATACTTGTACACAACTAGATCAATATCATAAATAGTGTAAACCTGGGGAAAAAGGGGAAATCAAAGTGGAAAGAGTGTCGTATTTAGCAGGACCGTGTTTAGAGGATGGTCATTCGAACTGTGATACTGATACGTGTAGGATAGGATCTAGCGATACGGCTGACAGGGTTATGTCCCGGGCATGTGGGCCGTTGTCTCGGGTATGTACGAGACTCCTATTAAACATGATCCTCCTTCCACTATGTGATTTCAAACATTGACCTAGAGACCGATAGGGACACATGTTCTATTCTGCATCATATAGTGACACAGTGATTACTTGCATTGTTCTTATACCAGTATTACCTCATTTACCTGTTTCATCTTATTATTATAAAATTGTTATTGTGTCGCTCTGACGACCTGAGTATGCTTGCTCAGATCCCGCGGGAGGACCAGCATAGGAGACGGATCTACCCTTCGAGTTCACAGAGATATAGTCTGGCGTACTCCCTACCTTTACTGCTTTCCATAGAGTGATCATGAGATTGAACTTGGTTAGTTATTGTTCTTATTATCTGCAATTTGTGAACAATGGAATTTTAATGTAATAAATTAGTGATGTGATTCCTTTAATACTGTGCTTTATTTACTGATTACCAAGTAGTGCTAGAAGCCGAAGTGTGACTACGGCGGGATGATTCCTTGACCATAGGAGTATGGCTGGCCTAGTCATCCCTCGTTTTCCGTATTTTGGGAAGCGGGGCGTGACATGGTTTAGTTGGTATCAAAGCCTGTGTTTAGTATCAAGGAATAACATTAACTATACTGTATTACGTTATTTTTGTTTCACTACTCTTAATTTTCATCCTTGAATCTGATCCTATCCTTTTGAATCTTCCAGTGATATGTCGTCCCCGAACGACCCCTCCTCGGATTCCAGCTCTCTGGACCGCACGGAAAGAATACTAAGTGCACTGACCACTCTCGTGGAAGCTCAGGAGAGAAAGACAGATTTACTCACTGAGGGACTAAGGGCGATTACCGCTGCAGGAGGACCCTCCGCACTCATTACCGCCCCCGAGGGCGCTACTCCACCAGCTTATCAGGTTAGGGCTGGTACCGTATCAGACTTCCGACGGTTACACCCAGCTGCATTCACAGGGCTAGCTGAACCCCTTGAGGCTGAGCAATGGCTGGTAAACATGGAGAATTTATTGACAGCCGCCAGGATTCCAGAGGAAGACAGAGTGGACGTGATAAAGATTCAATTAGAAGACGAAGCCCGTACATGGTGGTCGGTGGAAGAAAGCAGACTTGACGAGCCGATTGAATGGAGCAAGTTTAAGGAGTGCTTCTTAGATCATTATTTTCCTCCCACAGCCAAGGCGGAAATGGAGAAAATGTTTATTCTTTTAAAGCAGAATGGACGCCCAGTGGACGTATATGCGGCAGAGTTCAATCTTCTGAGCCGCTTTGCTCCATACATGGTCAAATCAGAGGCCACCAGGGCCAGACGCTTCCTTCAGGGGTTAGATTTCGAGTTGCAGCAGTTGATTGCATTGTTGGATTTGCAGACTTTCGCACAGGTACTCAACGCGGCGAGAGTTCAGGAGCAATTGATTAACAAGTTCAGAAGACCCCCAGTCGTTCCAACACGTACCCATGCGCCTTCTCGAGGAGCCATACCGGTTCACAGAGCAGGAACGACACAAATGAAGCGCCCGTTCGTACCACAGCATCGCCCCCAGAGACAGGGCGTAACTTGCGGCTATTGCGGTAGAGGAGGACATACTCAGAAGGATTGTCGCCGTGCCAAGGGACAGTGTTTGATTTGCGGTTCCAGTCAGCACAGGATTAACAGTTGCCCTGAGCGAGCAGAGATACAGGGAGGTTCTGGACCGCCACAGCAGAGGCCGCAGGAGCAGAGACAACCCTTTACAGGTCGCGGTCAGGGACGGGCTTTCACCTTGACCGCCGAGCAGGCAGAAGCGTCAGGAGATGTGGTTACAGGTACTCTACTCGTACATTCCTTGCCAGCTAGAGTATTATTTGATTCGGGAGCATCGCATTGTTTCTTGTCTGAGCATTTCACTAATACACACTCAATACCACATGAACCACTAACCAAGGGATGGGAAATTCATACGTGTAATGGCATTATTATATCTATTCGGGAATGTAGATTATGCCCGGTTGTAGTGTGTGGCACTATGCGAACGTCCTTCTGATTGGGACAGGCAGTTACAACGCAATTCTCGGGATGGATTGGATGAGCACTTTCCATGCAGTTATCGATTGTCGTGCAAGGATGGTGATCTTCCGCATCCCCGATCACCCGGATTTTATTTTCGAGGGCGGAAGCGAGTCTTTGGAGCCAGCTAAGTACCGAGCAAAGCCTAAGGAGCTGACAGCTATGGAGATTGATAAGAGCTCAGCCCCAGAAATTGTTCGGGACTTTCTGGACGTATTTCCTGAAGATCTACCAAGTCTACCACCTCCTCGAATTTTGGAATTCTCAATCGACTTTATTCCAGGTACAGCCCCAGTATCCAGGGCCCTATACAGAATGGCACCAGTTGAGTTGGCGGAATTGAAGAAGCAGGTTGAAGAACTATTGGAGAAGGGATTTATTCGGCCAAGCGCTTCACCGTGGGGTGCACCAGTTCTATTAGTAAAGAAGAAGGATGGGTCGTTGAGAATGTGTATAGATTATCGGGAGCTGAACAAGGTCACAATAAAGAACAAGTACCCAATACCGCGCATTGACGACCTATTTGATCAGCTAAGTGGAGCCAAGGTTTTCTCGAAGTTGGACCTCCGTTCTGGATATCATCAAATCAGAGTAGCAGCCGAGGATGTATGCAAGACGGCTTTCAGGACCCGATACGGACATTACGAGTTTCTTGTGATGCCGTTCGGTGTTACCAATGCCCCAGCAATATTCATGAACTTGATGAACAGAGTGTTCGCAAAGTACTTGGACACGTTTTTCGTTGTGTTTATCGACGACATACTTATCTACTCGAAGACCCGGGAAGAGCACGCTGAACATTTGCGCACGGTACTACAAATTCTTCGGGAAGAAAAGCTGTACGCGAAGCTAAGCAAGTGTGAATTCTGGCTTGACAAGGTGCAGTTTTTGGGACATATCGTTTCGGGCCAAGGCATCTCGGTGGACCCGGAAAAGATAGAATCTGTCAGAGATTGGCCGACGCCGAAGTCAGTGGCCGAGATCAGGAGCTTTCTGGGATTGGCAGGCTATTATAGGAGATTCGTCCAAGATTTCTCAAGAATCGCCGAACCATTGATGAGGCTGACACGGAAGGACGTACCGTTTACGTGGACAGAGGAGTGCACTCAGGCATTTGATACGCTGAAGCAGAAGTTAACCACAGCGCCTATTCTCACAGTACCAGATAATTCCGGTGGTTTGGTGATACACAGTGATGCTTCAGGGAAGGGTTTAGGCTGTGTTTTGATGCAGCACGGCCGAGTGGTTGCTTACGCCTCTCGACAACTGAGAAACCACGAGAAGAACTACCCCACGCATGACTTGGAGTTAGCCGCGGTAGTCTTTGCGTTGAAGATTTGGAGGCACTATCTATTGGGTGAGAAAGTGGAGGTTTACACGGATCATAAAAGTTTGAAGTATGTTTTCACTCAGAAGGAACTGAACATGAGGCAGCGCCGATGGTTAGAGCTAATGGCAGATTATGATTTGGACCTTCAGTATCACCCGGGGAAGGTCAATGTTGTACCAGATGCGCTCAGTCGCAAACCGACGGTCATGATGTTGACCGATCAGAGGAGCATTATTGAGGATTTCCAGAGACTTGAACTTGAAGTCGTTACGCCGAACGCACTCAGTCAATTTTGGCAACTACAGGTGCAATCTTCTCTGGTGGATCGCATCAAGATTGCACAAGCGGATGATCCCCGATTGAAAAAGTTCAGAGAGCAAGTGGAAGCTGGATTGAGAACGGATTTGTTTATACATGAAGATGGCTCTCTGAGATTCGGTAGCAGACTCTGCGTACCTAAAGGAGATGTTCGAGAAGAAGTTTTGGCTGAAGCACACAATTCAGCTTATTCTGTGCATCCAGGAGGTACAAAAATGTATCAGGACCTAAAGTAGCACTTTTGGTGGAACGGAATGAAGCGGGAAATTGCGAGGTTCGTATCCAGGTGCTTGGTATGTCAGCAGGTGAAGGCGGAACATCAGAGGACAGCAGGATTGTTACAACCATTGCCGATACCTGAATGGAAGTGGGAGCACATTGTAAGTGCAAGGCGGCGCCCCGGCCGTCAATCCAACGGCCAAATGCGGAAACGGTGGTAAACTTAAATTTTTCGGACTTAGCAAACCGGCACCACCGCGCACTAAACCCCGGATCGAACCATTAAACTTATTCTAGCAAACAAGAGAAGGGTTAGAGATATACCGAATGATCCGAGTCCTTCGGTCTTCGTCTCCACTCCGATCTCCCGCGGATGCTTCGTCCGTCATCTCCTCGTTGTCGCCTCTTCGCCGGAAGGGCACCACATCGCCTGCATCTTTTACGGGCTCCCGCCTCAATACCGAGGCAACTCGGGCGCGAAATAGGCTACCCGACGCGTCCAAGATATGCTGTAGGAAGTGTAGTGTAGAATCATAGTCTCTTTTGGGGTTTGTTGCCATTTGTAGATGATGGAGGAATCAAGGTAAGAAAAATGGTGCTTGCATTTTTCTAGCATCAAAAATGAGATCAAGAATGCTACTCTCTCAAAGATGAAGATGAAGCTCTCTTCTTCTCTTTTCTTCTTCTCTCTTTCTTTTCTTAACCATGAATAATCCTCTATCACTTTAGAAATGGTGGAGGAAAACAATATGAAGCAAGAGGGAGGTGAGTGTAGGAAGCATAAGTGGTGACCATATCATAAAACAAGAAAACATCAACCATGCTTTTTATCACATCAAACCCATATCCTTTCTAATCTCATTTAATGCACAACATGGATGATAAAGCAAAGATTCTTATCATAATAAATCCTTTTTCAAGAAACCCCCTCCACAAATGTTATTTGCACAACTGCAAATAACCCCCTCCATCGAAAAAGTCCGGCCCGGAAAGAACAAAGGAGAACCGGCCGGAACGGAAAGCAAACTGGCAACTCCAGAAAACTGGTCCCGTAATAAATTACAGGAAAACCCCCATACTGTGCATACACACCCGCATCTGTATTCCGTCCGGATACAAATGCAGTGAGACAAAATCTACACTGTACTATACTAGGATCCGGCTTAAAACAAAGCCGGCTAGTAATATCCGTCCCTATCCTGATCCGTGCAATACCGCACGTATCTGATCGAACGCTGCCATATAACCATACGGCCACTAGTAAAAAACTGTCCGATCCTGATCCGTGCAATACCGCACGTATCTGATCGGACCCTGCCATATCTCCATACGGCCTCTACAGCGTTTCGCCCGAAAGCTGAGTAACTGAAAGTGTGGTGGACTCTAAAGACTCGTCAATACTATGGCTGTGGATTTAACCACTAGCACGTCAGAGGTATAAGCCAATACATGACGGGCCACTAGCTATTGACTAAAAGGGACGTCGATGAGGAAGCTCACCCCGACACCCAACTGAGCCTGTCAGTGACAATATCCGTACAGTCCGGTCCGTTCGTCTATGAGCATCACATGTCGGGCCTAGGGGGTTGGTAAAAGTCAGACCCCCAAAAGCGGTACAAGTCGTGTCGGAGTGTAGCCCAGAACACCCTGAGATACTACTGGAATACCTACCAGTAAATCTCCTGCCTTGGCCAAGGTCTTCGTGTAATGGCTCTCCTAGACACAGCGCGACCTCACCCCCAATACCGGGAGAGACGAAACCCCCGAAGATCCGCTCACTGCCTCCATGTGGCTCGGGACTGTACCCAACTAAAACCTGTTTGCACGACTCCTTTGAGCCGTGGTAGGGTAGTAATCAAAGCACAGTGGGAACTCACACGAGACAAATGACGATCCCCAGGTCGATGAACTAACCTGTACACATGTCACCTGGGAACTGCTATCTGACGTCAGGTATAAGACCAACTAGCATGTTCCCGGCGAGTCCTGTCCGGTGTACTCATAACCCAATGAGCACCTGTATACATCTTAGGTGAACCAACTGACACCAGTGGCTTGTGAGACCGGCCACCGCCCCTCGTCGGGGTCTCGACTGTATACACTAGTCTACTCTGGAGAATCGATGCCCTGTCTCGAAACTCCCATGACTAGGGACCTTTTAAGGATATGCCTATAGACTCCAGCTCTCACTTATATGATCGCCCTCATACTGCCGGTAGTCAAGTAAGAATCCTAGGGGCTCTATCAACGTGTAATAGCGACCTGTCAGGTCACCTAAAGCAGTACACGATGATAAAGGTAAACCAGATAGCGTACTATCATCTCGAGTAAGACTGTCTTACCGGGATAGGTCCTCCCTCAATCATTGCAATCACGTGCCTGTGATCCAATAATTGACTCTGAGGGCACTATCTCCAACAATCTCCCACTTGCACTCAAGGATAATTATTGCGATGTCGCATACTCATAGCCCGTGTGATACCGAACACCCAACTCCTCTACTAGTCAGTCTCACAAATCCCTTTTGTGAAACTATTGCGTTCGAGGAATAGCCTCAGTGAGTGGATCCTCCTTGATGTTTCTTTCTATGTCTCTCTATATCTCAAGTTCACGGAGAAAGCCATCTCCCGAAATGAGCAATACCTGTCTTAGAATGTCTGGATGCCTGATGGGACCTAGCTCATAAATGAACTCCAAATCCAAACTTCTTAGACTGTATCGTCAACTGAATTTAATCAGTATCCTGCGCCATGCCACCCTCAGTATTGCCTTGGATCACCTGTCCAAAATACTGCCCCTCGTTAGAGGGAAACTATAGCTCTGACAGCCACTCTGTCATCCAGGTCACCTTGGAAGCCTGGAATGATAACTGTCTCCTAAAGGAGGCTGTCGTTATCATATCCCTAGAACATCCACTTATGTTCTAAAACTGCTTCTGATTGTTTCTCCAGGATTGAATCAATGTCAACTTATTGCATCTAGTGCAAGAACAACATCTGGTGTGGTACTTGACATGTCATGATTGACTCAATTGCCTGAGCAAGTGATCTGCCAATCATGCGTATCCCTCTCCCCTTTAGTCTGTAAGACACCTTTAGAGAGGGTGACTCCATTACCTGCAGGTACACTACCATGCCAGGAGTCGTCCATTCTAAATACTCTTAGAACGCTGTCTAAGTACCCAGATTGGGAAACCACCCAAATCTAGATCTAAATCCATAGATCTAGTAACCAGTATGTCTGATATAATGTCCAAGTCCTTTGTGGAGAAAACACTGTGTGACGACCAAAATATAACCGATCGTAGTATAGGAATATCACTTCCTACTACCTTCTCAACAGATCCATCCCTTATTCTGATGACGTCAAACCTATGACTGTCACATCAGAAATAGATGATCTATCTCCGCTACATCTGCTTTAGTCTATAAATAGACATAAGCCTGATGTCCACCAAAGCTTCCGCTGCTCCTACTGACTACGACAACCCTCTGCCAGAGTCATATAGACGTGCACTTCTAAAACTAGTTTAGAACGACGCTATACTCATCCTCCTGCCGGGTCTCGCATCCTGGAACAACAACAATGGCGAGTGTGGGTAAACAAGAACTTCCCTGTCACCGTCCTTGAGGCTACCGGAGTACCTCTCGGGTGCCTGAAGTTACCCACCTTATCTGCGGAGTGGCCAATGGAATGTCAAATCAGATTGAATCTTTAGGTTCCTTATCAAATCTTCAGTAATCGTTTGCGGTTCTGGAATCACTTCCAGTTCTACCATACTCCAACTACTGTTTTTGGAAAAATCCATTTTTAATAAAACTGTGGCGAGTCTTGAACAATATTTCTATTGATCTGCCAGATGGTAGAAAGTCAACCCTCGTCATAGCCTGGGTCAACCCACAAACAGCCATTACAGAAACGTGCCTTGAGTTATCCAGAGTTTGGTTTTAATCATAAGCCGGACAACTCCCCGTACCTTAACAACATTAAGATATGAACTGTTCTATATCCAATATAGAACCAGAGGCACAGATTTAAATTAACCAGATTCAAATCATGCAGCTGTCTCCAGTGCATGTCAACTAAATGGAGAGAGGCCGATCAGCGTTACTCAACTTAGGAATGCTTCCAATTATGAGTAACCTGAAAGAGAAGCAATTTCCTTTTATCATTACTATCAACTGAATACCATACACAAGTATCTACATCTTCGATCACTTTGAAGAATCCCGATACTTGCTACACTTGGTTCTCTACTCTATTCAAATACCTATAACTCCTCAAAACTCAGCCCCTGTGTTTCTACGAAACACATGTCTAAGAACTAGAGAAGTTAAAAGTAAACAGAATAGAGTATGAGGACCAACCCCGCTGTCCTAATGGACACTGGACAACATACAATACTCTGTATGAGTCCGCTGAGTCTAACAACTCTTTCATTGTGTGTCGTAGGTTGAAAACTGTACTTATGGTTAAGAAGAATTACACCGCTGTTTAATGCTCCTTACCTAACCATCCACTGATATAGGTAAATGTCATCGACATAATATCAAAAGGTATATCTCACTCTATGAAAATAGACGTACAGATATGTCAATTTGAAATTAGTGCACAACAGCGGATATTCAAAACCAAATATTTGCCGACCGGCAAACAGGCCAGATGATCTCCTCAAATATCACCGATTACAACGAATCACGATATAATGAGGATGATCACCCAATTCCCAATAACTTACTCCCACTCATCATCTGTAAAGCCATACAGATGTGAGAATCAAACCTGGTAAATGCATACCCTGGAGCAAGTGTCTAATCAGGAAATCAGTTTTTCTTTTAACATTACACAGTGAAACTGAAACATTGAAGTGTTTCGGTGGGGTATCCCGGTATTCTTAGTAATGCCTCTTCCATTATCCAGATTCACAACTATAACCGTATAATTCTTTGCCACCTCTCTAAATCCCTTCATATGTCTTTAGTCATTATCTTCTGCACACCCCTTTAGGCCAATTGGTTTTCTTCCTTCCCTACCGTTCGGCACCAGCCTATGGTTTGGAAGAAGACTATCCAATAAGCATAAAGGGTGTACTGTCCTAATCCTAGGAGCACTCGCAACGCGAGAGAAGGTGAAGATAAAAGACACCTGAATGTACTTTATTCCTATTTCTCCTGAACCAGGATCCATCCCCGAACTGGAACAAGTTCCTTTCGAGTTCGTATATAACCATACGATGGAGTATCCAATAAACTGTGGATCTTCGTAGTGATACGGAGTGTCCTGGAGAAATACAAAGGTGATTTAGGATTGGCAAAGAAATACTTGGTTTGGTCGTGAATATCAGTCGCAATTTACTTTGCCCTCTTACTAATCCCTTTCTTTGTCTTAACTTAATACCTTCTGTACACCGTTTAGGCTAATTAGTTTTCTTCATTCCCTACCGGTCGGCACCAGCCTATGGTTTGGAAGAAGACTATCCAATTTGCACAATGGGTGTACTACTCCTAAACCAAGGAGTACTCGCAACCTGAGAGAGGGTGAAAAGAAAAGACAACTGAATAATCCTATCCGTTTTCTCCAGAACCAGAAACCATCCTCGAATTCCTTCGAGTTCGTATCTAACCATACGATGGTTTTGTCCAATGGAAGTGGACGTTCGCAGTAATACGGGGTGTCTCGGAGAAAAGGGTAAAAGTAGGAGTGGCAATGAGGTCTGCAACTCTGACAATCCAAAAGCCAGTGTTAAGAAGGTTCGGTCAACTTGGTCACTGAGTCATAATCTTAGGGTCGGGTCAATGGTCGCTGCCAAGAGAGAGAGAAAAGAAACACTCAGCGTGCACTCTATCCTAGATCAGAATGGTTACCAATTTAACTAATCTGGAAAACCTCCCACTGTACCTCAAAATCTCCTCCAAACCTGAAAGAAGATTTAGTCGGGGTCACCCGAGGAGTAAACTAACTCATCAGTGGGAATCGGGATCCAACTCTCATCGCATGATAACGTGACGGAATCCGCTCACGTCATCACACTCCAGAAGGTATGCGCATATCTGGCAAGTTTCAGTACTTTTGAAACTCCCGATGTGATTTCTGCCCCATGCTCTTATGACCTTGACTTTGGCCAACAAATCATAAGTCACATGTCAAGTTCTACCCGTCATTCTCCAGGTTGATTCGAATCCACCCGCACAAGCCCTTGACTTTGGCCAACAAGGCTATACGACTGTTCCAAACCAACGCATCTATCTATGCTGCATATGAATAACCAACAGCTACCAAACACTGTGCCTTGACTTTGGCCAACAAACACAGCTTGAATACTATTGACTACCCATATGAAACGACGGAGGGCTACGAATGGTTTCTGGCGAAAACCTTTAACGTAATGAACTTGATATCGTTGAAGGAACGGATAGCTTTTTAGAAAATATAGTGACGAAAACCTTTACTAAAGAGGTCACTCCCGGTGAAGGGATCTCGGCTCTTTCCCCGTAGAATGGGGTGCAGGATATTCCAACTGAATACCATGATGCAAAGCAAAAGTAATCGGCTATAGTGAAGTTAATGCCCTGATGCAAACCTCTGTCCAAGGGGTCACTCCCGGTGAAGGGATCTCGGCCCTTGCCTCGTCGACTGAGGAGCAGGATATTCCAATTGAATACCACGATGCAAAACAAAAGTGAACGTCCTTGCAATAACAGCTTTTTGAAAAGTGTTCCAACAACATCAGAATAGGTTTGTTTTAACTTGCATTGATCCGAATCAATGCAGTCCCATCAATTGATCACACCACAAAGAACGAAAATATACTGACGTACGTATATGCCATCCGCATTCGCCACTGGGTCCCGTCATCACCCGTTAGGTTAGCTTACTAACGGCAGAGCGGGGACTGGACTAGCGCGGGTGAAAAAACATATACAACATCTACTAATATATATACCAATATATTATATTTCGCTCAAGGCGTGAATAGAAATGCAACATCACAGAAATGTACAGCATCACAGAACAATACAGATATCTAGGATCCCCGGGTTTCACAGAGCCACTACTGAAACCCGACGTTCCCCTGGTCGTGTGGATAGCCTGTGCAATGAAATCCTAGACCCCTACGGGCGCGGCAAGTCACCCGCCAAAACCTGAAGCGAGGCAGCCCCCTTCAGCTCCGTGAATGGACCACCCAGCACTCCACGGAATCCGGCAACTTGGGCACCCCTCCTGGGTCAACCTGTACCCCCTACGAGTGCGGCGAATAGCCCGCCAATCCCAGAGTGAAGCCCCCTCCGTCCCAATGCCATGAGATGCGGGCTTGTTGCCCTCCAGAACCCGGCTATCCGTGCACCCCATCGCGGGGTAATCCTAGTACAGAATGTAAAATATACATACACCGGGTACATCGACCGCAACCAGGTCGTGCCCCAAAAGAATAATACAATCAGGCAGTGACGGCAGTCCACATGTCGGACGCTCGCCCCGCAAAATCAAATGTACATAATACACCAACACTGTACTAGCATTGCATCCAGGCTATCCCCCACGACCGATCCGCAACATCACAGCAAATACATAGAACATCAACGTGAAAGTCACGTTCGCAAATCCGTCTAACCGAGCTATAGCAGTCAGACCGGATTTACCGATCGAGTGACATTCACGGTCGCAGATATAATGTAAATACTGTGAAAAATGTGTTTAAAATTTTCCGATTAACCAAAAATTAACAAGTGGGCCCCCAATCAAAACTGTAGCACTCACAGAAAACCTGGGCCCAATTTTAATATTCCAAAACCAATATTTTAAGCCCAGAAAGCCTCTGTAAAAAATTGGTGCAGTGATCTCCACAGTGTGCGGCGGAAGGGCGGCGGAATGGGGGTTTGTGCGGCGCTTCCGCGCTCCAACTGTGGATTCACTTCATCGAAATTTTACAGAGTTCTTAGAATTTCCAGTACATCAATATTTTACAACCTGAAAATTTTTTCGAGACCAAAATATTTCAACAGAAACTGATGTGAACAAAAAATGCAAGTTTTGGAATTTTGGTCGATCGGAAATGCAAAACACATCAAACGAAGCTAGACGAAGTTAATGGAGAGGCTCTGATACCACTGTAAGTGCACGGCGGCGCCCCGGCCGTCAATCCAACGGCCAAATGCGGAAACGGTGGTAAACTTAAATTTTGCGGACTTAGCAAACCGGCACCACCGCGCACTAAACCCCGGATCGAACCATTAAACTTATTCTAGCAAACAAGAGAAGGGTTAGAGATATACCGAATGATCCGAGTCCTTCGGTCTTCGTCTCCACTCCGATCTCCCGCGGATGCTTCGTCCGTCATCTCCTCGTTGTCGCCTCTTCGCCGGAAGGGCACCACATCGCCTGCATCTTTTACGGGCTCCCGCCTCAATACCGAGGCAACTCGGGCGCGAAGTAGGCTACCCGATGCGTCCAAGATATGCTGTAGGAAGTGTAGTGTAGAATCATAGTCTCTTTTGGGGTTTGTTGCCATTTGTAGATGATGGAGGAATCAAGGTAAGAAAAATGGTGCTTGCATTTTTCTAGCATCAAAAATGAGATCAAGAATGCTACTCTCTCAAAGATGAAGATGAAGCTCTCTTCTTCTCTTTTCTTCTTCTCTCTTTCTTTTCTTAACCATGAATAATCCTCTATCACTTTAGAAATGGTGGAGGAAAACAATATGAAGCAAGAGGGAGGTGAGTGTAGGAAGCATAAGTGGTGACCATATCATAAAACAAGAAAACATCAACCATGCTTTTTATCACATCAAACCCATATCCTTTCTAATCTCATTTAATGCACAACATGGATGATAAAGCAAAGATGCTTATCATAATAAATCCTTTTTCAAGAAACCCCCTCCACAAATGTTATTTGCACAACTGCAAATAACCCCCTCCATCGGAAAAGTCCGGCCCGGAAAGAACAAAGGAGAACCGGCCGGAACGGAAAGCAAACTGGCAACTCCAGAAAACTGGTCCCGTAATAAATTACAGGAAAACCCCCATACTGTGCATACACACCCGCATCTGTATTCCGTCCGGATACAAATGCAGTGAGACAAAATCTACACTGTACTATACTAGGATCCGGCTTAAAACAAAGCCGGCTAGTAATATCCGTCCGATCCTGATCCGTGCAATACCGCACGTATCTGATCGAACGCTGCCATATAACCATACGGCCACTAGTACAAAACTGTCCGATCCTGATCCGTGCAATACCGCACGTATCTGATCGGACCCTGCCATATCTCCATACGGCCTCTACAGCGTTTCGCCCGAAAGCTGAGTAACTGAAAGTGTGGTGGACTCTAAAGAATCGTCAATACTATGGCTGTGGATTTAACCACTAGCACGTCAGAGGTATAAGCCAATACATGACGGGCCACCAGCTATTGACTAAAAGGGACGTCGATGAGGAAGCTCACCCCGACACCCAACTGAGCCTGTCAGTGACAATATCCGTACAGTCCGGTCCGTTCGTCTATGAGCATCGCATGTCGGGCCTAGGGGGTTGGTAAAAGTCAGACCCTCAAAAGCAGTACAAGTCGTGTTGGAGTGTAGCCCAGAACACCCTGAGATACTACTGGAATACCTACCAGTAAATCTCCTACCTTGGCCAAGGTCTTCGTGTAATGGCTCTCCTAGACACAGCGCGACCTCACCCCCAATACCGGGAGAGACGAAACCCCCGAAGATCCGCTCACTGCCTCCATGTGGCTCGGGACTGTACCCAACTAAAACCTGTTTGCACGACTCCTTTGAGCCGTGGTAGGGTAGTAATCAAAGCACAGTGGGAACTCACACGAGACAAATGACGATCCCCAGGTCGATGAACTAACCTGTACACATGTCACCTGGGAACTCTATCTGACGTCAGGTATAAGACCAACTAGCATGTTCCCGGCGAGTCCTGTCCGGTGTACTCATAACCCAATGAGCACCTGTATACATCTTAGGTGAACCAACTGACACCAGTGGCTTGTGAGACCGGCCACCGCCCCTCGTCGGGGTCTCGACTGTATACACTAGTCTACTCTAGAGAATCGATGCCCTGTCTCGAAACTCCCACGACTAGGGACCTTTTAAGGATATGCCTATAGACTCCAGCTCTCACTTATATGATCGCCCTCATACTGCCGGTAGTCAAGCAAGAATCCTAGGGGCTCTATCAACGTGTAATAGTGACCTGTCAAGTCACCTAAAGCAGTACACGATGATAAAGGTAAACCAGATAGCATACTATCATCTCGAGTAAGACTGTCTTACCGGGATAGGTCCTCCCTCAATCATTGCAATCACATGCCTGTGATCCAATAATTGACTCTGAGGGCACTATCTCCAACACACATTACTATGGATTTTGTGACGACCTTACCACGGAACCCTAGAGGCAATAACGCTATTTGGGTTATTGTCGATTGCCTCAGAAAACCTGCACACTTCCTACCTTTCCGAGTGGGACAATCGACAGAATCACTGGCAGAAAGATATATGCATGTGATTGTGCGACTTCACGGTGTTCCAGTCAGCATTGTGTCAGACCGGGACACGAGATTCTTGTCGCACTTTTGGAAGAGTCTACAGGAGAGTTTGGGAACCCGCCTTAAATTCAGCACAGTTTATCACCCACAGACGAATGGACAATCCGAGTGTACGATTCAGACGCTCGAGGATATGTTGAGAGCTTGTATGTTGGACTTTCAGGGTTCCTGGGAGGACCATCTGCACCTAGTCGAGTTCTCTTACAACAATAGTTATCTGGCTAGTATTCAGATGGCTCCTTTTGAAGCACTATATGGGCGGAAGTGTCGATCCCCAGTATGTTGAGATGATGTGGGAGAACGAAGACTACTGGGTCCCGAACTCATTGTGCAGACAGTCGACAAAGTCCAAATGATCAGGCAACGTATTAAGACGGCTCAGGATCGACAGAAGAGTTGGGCAGATACCAGCAGAAGGGCACTAGAATTCGATGTCGGAGATCATGTGTTCTTGAAGATTTCCCCTACTCGTGGAGTTATCAGATTCGGAGGTCAGGGAAAGCTTAGTCCCCGCTTTATCGGACCTTTTGAGGTGCTAGAGCGAGTAGGTGAGGTGGCCTATCGACTCGCCTTGCCTCCATCGCTAGCTGGTGTGCACAATACCTTCCACGTGTCACAGTTGCAGCATTATGTTCGGGATGAGGGCCATGTCCTGGACCCTTTAGAGTTAGTTCTGGGAACCGATCTGTCTTACGAGGAGCAGCCTACTACCATTCTCGACCACAGAAAGAAAGTGCTGAAGAATAAGGTCATTCCGTTAGTCCGAGTGTCTTGGGGCGGTCGTTCCCCAGGAGAATCCACCTGGGAGCGGGAGGAAGATATCCGTGATCGTTATCCACATCTCTTTGTTTAGTACATTGTATTCTTGTATCCTTATTAAATTTTGAGGACGAAATTTTTGTTAAGGGGGGTATGATGTAAATCCCCGTTACTATCTTAATAAAAGTTTTTCCTATTTTTTTCCAAATCCCAGAGATTTACTTTTCCTCGTAATTATTTTGTGTCGAAGGTGGTTGCTTGAATCCCAATGTCTATATTTTTCCTTGACCCTAAAAGTCAAAACCCAGAATTTAAAACCCAAAAACTAAAGCAAATAAAACCAACTTAATTTAACCCTATTCCCTCATCCCACACACTTTTGTTAAAATAAATTCCTTATAATTTTTCCCCGGCCCATTCCCTTATTTTTTCCCTCAGCCCACCAGGTTTTTAAGGGATTATTTTTTTCTTTTGCGAGCCGGCCCACTTCTTCAGCCCACATCTCATTTTTTTCTAAATAATTGTTCAAATAATTATATAGCCCGGCCCAGCTCAGCAGCTCGCCTCCTCGTACCCGACCCGACCCGCCACTACTGTTCCTCTTCTTCAAATTCTCTCCCAACGGTAACCCCCGTATTTCTCGCGCGCGATCCCTTTTCCCCGCCGCGCCTCGCGCCCACGACCACGCCCCCGCTCCTTCCGTTACCCCACGATTTCAACCTTGTCTCCAACTCCTCTCATCACTCTCCCTCTCCAACTCACTCCTCATCTCTCTCGCTACACCCACCGAGCCCCCAACCTCGAACAACCCACTGCAACCTCCACCTCCGACGACGACGACAACCCCTCGGCAACCTTCGATCACTCCTCTTCCACCAACCTTCTCCCTCCACGACTTCACCCTTCATCAACCCGAGCCCCTGCCAAATATCCCCTGCACACCAAAACCCATTTTTGCACCTAACCACGGCCACCCCTGGCACTCAACGCCGGCGAGCCCCTCTGACCTGAACCACCCTTGCGACCCTCTACATCCTCAGTACCACTCGCATCGCTCCAAACCCGACCCCCCACTGCTCCCCTCTCTCTCCAAAACCCACACCCTTTGATCACTGAAAACTTCGACCCCCGCTGCTGTCCATTGCCGGAGCACCGATGCTGACCCCAACACACCCCGGGAGACCCACAGAGCACCACTCTATACTTCCAGCAAGCACAAGACGACTCCGGGAACTCCGACGTCAAACCCGTGTATCGAGCCAAGCTCGCGCGAATCCGTTATGCGGCGTACGTCACGCGTCCGCGACGCCACTGCTGCCGTACGACCCCGAGACGTTCCAGGCAAGTATTTACTTGCTTCATGCTAATATAGTTGTATTACAAACCTAAATCATATAGTTATTAAACTTACCGATTACCGATACATATCATGACCTAAGTGTTCGATGCTAGATCCCATTGGAAATAATTGTGTATTTTGACGGAAACTAATATTTCCTGTTGGCTCATTAGATGATAAATATCGTGTATGAATCTCGCTGGAAAATACGATTGTTAGTGATAAAAATTGATACCCCCAAATATGCTATTAAAAGTAGAATTTTCTCGTACCTGAAAACGAATAAAATCACCATAAATTATATTCAAACTGGAATGCTGCGTTTGAGGGCTTAAATCGAAGCCGACTCGACGAAATTTAACCCTATGTAGAATTTTAATGTTTCTGTTCTGAAACCGTGATGATAATTGGATCGGAATGCGACTCTGGACTGCAGTCCTGAGCGTTTCTGATTATTGTGTTCTGTCCAAAGACCTGCGTCACTGTGTTTTCTGAAGTCGTATGTTGTGGAACCCTGCAGTAGATTAAATATATTTCTTTTAGTTAAAGAAAACTGGTGGTTCCATTCCGATTCATCGCCGTTTGCTATTTTAAACTGTATTTAAAAGGGCAGAATGTATAACTGTCCAGAACAGATTCTGAAATGACACCCTGAGGTTAAACTGTGTATAACTTTCAACGTACAGATACGATTGAGGATCCGTCTATTGCGTTGAATACTTTATCGAAAACCCTAGATTTCATTTAACTGTAGCATCGCTAAATTATGAGCCCAACTGGGTGAAATTCGTGTCGCGAAACGGACGTTCAGTTCTGAAACTGAATTTCCAGCCGCGAGCACTTAAAATGAAATAGCTACATCTCGAGAACCGGAATCCTGATTGAACTGAAACAAATTTTGATGAATTGCTGACTGAGTGTTCTATTTATCTTACTTGTATCATTTTACTGAATTTTTAACATATTAATTTATGCAAATTATTTTAGTTAATGACATGCATGTTGATTCATAACATACAGAGCTTTTTGGTAGCATACAATACATATATCATACCCTTTCCATATACTCAGTGTTAGTGCATGTAGACATTGCATTATCGTGCGTGATAGATGTTGGTTTAGGAGTGACGAGTACACCAATGGAAAGTGAATATTCGTGACAGTGATTGATACAGTGAACAGTGATGAAACCGTGCCATTGGTATACTTGTACACAACTAGATCAATATCATAAATAGTGTAAACCTGGGGAAAAAGGGGAAATCAAAGTGGAAAGAGTATCGTATTTAGCAGGACCGTGTTTAGAGGATGATCATTCGAACTGTGATACTGATACGTGTAGGATAGGATCTAGCGATCCGGCTGACAGGGTTATGTCTCGGGCATGTCGGCCGTTGTCTCGGGTATGTACGAGACTCCTGTAAACAAGATCCTCCTTTCACTATGTGATTTCAAACATTGACCTAGAGACCGATATGGACACATGTTATATTCTGCATCATATAGTGACACAGTGATTACTTGCATTGTTCTTATACCAGTATTACCTCATTTACCTGTTTCATCTTATTATTATAATATTGTTATTGTGTCGCTCTGACGACCTGAGTATGCATGCTCAGATCCCGCGGGAGGACCAACACAGGAGACGGATCTACCCTTCAAGTTCACAGAGATATAGTCTGGCGTACTCCCTACCTTTACTGCTTTCCATAGAGTGATCGTGAGATTGAACTTGGTTAGTTATTGTTCTTATTATCTGCAATTTGTGAACAATGGAATTTTAATGTAATAAATTAGTGATGTGATTCCTTTAATACTGTGCTTTATTTACTGATTACCATGTAGTTCTAGAAGCCGAAGTGTGACTACGGCGGGATGATTCCTTGACCGTAGGAGCATGGCTGACCTAGTCATCCCTCGTTTTCCGTATTTTGGGAAGCGGGGCGTGACAGCCTTCGTGAGTGAATCCGCTACGTTTTCCTTCGTGTCAACTCTCCTGACCACGATCTCCCGGCGATCTACTATCTCCCGGATCAGGTGGTACCGCCTCAGAATATGTCTGGATCTCTGATGGGACCGGGGTTCCTTGGCTAAAGCCACCGCTCCATTGTTATCACAATACACAGGTATTGGATGCTCAATGGATGGAACCACACCAAGCTCAACAATGAACTTCTTCATCCAGACAGTTTCTTTGGCAGCATCGTTAGCAGCGATGTATTCAGCTTCCATCGTCGAGTCTGCAACGGTGTCTTGCTTGGAACTCTTCCAACACACCGCACCCCCGTTAAGGGTAAAGATAAAACCCGAGACCGACTTACTGTCCTCATTATCACTTTGGAAGCTTGAGTCGGTAAAGGACTCCATATGGAGTTCACCGTTACCGTACACCAAGAACATCTCTTTAGTCCTTCTCAAGTACTTGAGAATATTCTTTACAGCTGTCCAGTGATTCTCTCCTCGATCTTCTTGATACCTACTCACTACACTTAGTGAGTACGCTACATCGGGTCTGGTACATAACATTGCATACATGATAGTGTAAGTCGATGAGCAACACCCCACGAGTTGCGGGGAGGAGGAAATTTGAAAAACAATCATGTTTATAAAGCGAACATCAACTAACCGAAGATCTTTTCTAAACAATACTTAACAATAAGCATAGAGTTCTAAGCTACTATGTAAAGAGATTATACCAAACGATTCTAGTCCTTCGTCTTTACGATCTCTACGGCCACCTTGGATCTCCACGTCCTCCTCGGCTTCCTTCCGTGATAGACGATCCACCCGAGAACCCTAATCTAAGCTATTACCTCTAAACTTGAGGTTACTTAGTTTCTCTAGTTGCTAATCAAAGTAACTAAGGTGATGTAGAGTTAGGTTATAGAGTGTTTAGTCTTTACTAATCCTTATACTCAACTCATGAGTGGTAGGATTAGGGTTTGAAGAAGAGAGTGAGCTTGAGAAGAGAGAAGGTGGAGATGATAATGAGAAGAAAAAAGCTTCCCACTTGAATATATGAAACATAATGAATTATCAAATAAAATCAATTAAATGATTAAAAACCATGCTTCGTTTATTCAATAAGAGTGATTCATCATGTGAGTCATTAAGTAATTAATGATGCATTTAATGATATGATGAATCACACAAATGAGTCAAAAAAGCAATTAATGAAAATGCCACCTCAACCCGTCATGTCACCATCCTTCTAGAAGCTTCTCGGAAAATTACGAGAACGCCCCTCGCATCTGTGAAAAAACAGAAAAACTTTAGACTGTATAAATTCAATAACCCGATACTAGAATCTGGCTTAAACTAAAGCCGGCTTGTAAAAACTGTCCGAATGTCCTACGTGCGTTTAAACACGTATGCGTCCGAACCCTTTGTCGTAAAACCGTACGACCTCTATATCATTTCTCCTGGAGTTGGAAAATCTTTGTGTGGGACTCTAATGACTCGACTACTACGCTGGCAGTGGGTTTAACCACAGACCGCAAGCGGCACGAGCTGTACGTAACGGTCCCCAGGTAGTTGTCGATAAGAAAGACGATGAGGTAACCCATCTGAAATCCTACTGAGCCTGTCCGTGACAATATCCGCGCAGTCCGGTCTGTTCGTCTAAGAGTATTGCATGTATGGTCTAGGGAGGTGGTAGACGTCAGACCCCTAATAACAGTACAAGTCGTGTCGGTATGGCTCAAGAACATCCGAGAATCTACTGATCATTCCAACAGCAATTCTCAATCAGCCCTGGCCAGGGACTTATGGTAATGACCAACCTATCACCGTGCGATATCAACTCCCTATACCGGGAGAGACGAATCCCTAACAGTCGCTCACTACCTCCACGTGGCTCGGTACTGTGCCCAACTAAAACCTGTTTGCACGACTCCTTTGAATCGTGGTAGGGTAGTAATTAAAGCACACTGGGAACTCACACGAGACAAATGACGACCTTAAGTCAACGGACTATCTGCACACATATCACCTGAGAACTGCTATCTGACGTTAGGTATAATACCATCCAGTCAGTTCTCGGCGAGTCCTGTCTGGTGTACTCACACCTAGTGAGCATCTGTATACAATCTTAGGTGCACTCCACCAATGGCTGCGGGACTAGTCTATCGCCCCTCCTCAGGGTCTAGATATGTATACACTAGTCTACTCTGGAATATCGATGCCCAGTCTCGATACTCCTGCGACCAGGGACATCTAAGGATGTGCCTATTGACTATCCAGCTCCCACAAGTATGACTTCCATCACAACGCCGGTAGTCAGGAAAACACCCTATGGGCTTTATCAACATATATATATATATATATATATATATATATATATATACCAAGTAAAATATATCATACGTTAAGGCAAAGACAAACCAAATAGCGTACTATCATATCAAGCAAGACTGTCATGTACATACATATCCCTAGCATCATATACAATGAAGGCCTCTAGGGCATATATATCCAACAATCTCCCACTTGCATTAAGGCCTATAATTGGCGCAATGGGTACCCACTGTCTCTACCAGATCCAGTTGCTGGCGTACCACGTGCCCAACATCTCAAACAGCCTCTCAAACTGGACTTGAGGGATGGCCTTGGTGAATGGATCTGCCGTGTTGTCTTTTGTGTCCACTCTCCGTATCTCGATCTCCCGACGATCTACGATCTCCCTGATCAGGTGAAACCGTCTTAAGATATATCTGGATTTCTGATGGGACCTTCGTTCCTTCGCTAAAGCTACAGCGCCATTGTTATCACAATACAAAGGTATTGGATTGGTAATGGACGGAACCACCTGAAGTTCAGAAATGAACATCCTCATCCAGACAGCCTCTTTTGCGGCTTCACTAGCAACTATATACTCAGCCTCCATAGTTTAGTCTGCGACGGTATCCTGTTTGGAACTCCTCCAATATACCGCCCCACCATTGAGGGTAAACACAAAACCCGAAATGGATTTAGAATCATCCTTGTCACTTTGGAAGCCGGAGTCGGTAAAACCCTCTACCTGGGGTCCTTATTACCGTAAACTAAGAACATCTCCTTAGTCCTTCTCAGGTACTTGAGAATGTTCTTCACTGCTATCCAATGTTTCTCACCTGGGTCAGACTGATACCTGCTTACCACACTAAGTGCGTAAGATACATCCGGTCTTGTACATAACATCGCATACATTATAGATCCTACCGCCGAAGCGTACGGTATAATGCCCATGCGAGCCCTCTCTTCATCAGTCTTTGGAGACATCTCTTTGAATAGGGTGATTCCGTGACAAGCGGGCATATTACCACGCTTGGAATCTTCCATACTAAATCTCTTTAGTATAGTGTCAATATACATGGACTGTGAAAGTCCCAACATTCTATTAGATCTATCACGATGGATCTTAATGCCCAGAATGTATGATGCATCTCCCAAGTCTTTCATAGAGAACTTCTGTGACAAGACGAGCTTTACTGATTGTAGCATAGGGATATCATTCCCTATCAGTAGTATGTCGTCGACGTACAAAACGAGAAAGACTACTGCTCTTTCTACAATCTTCCTATAAATACATGGTTCATCTACATTTTTGATAAAGTCAAATTCTTTGACTGTCTCATCAAAGCAGATGTTCCAACTCCGCGATGCTTGCTTTAATCCATAAATGGATTTAAGCAACTTGCAGACTCTTCCGCTGCTCCCACTGTCTAAGAAACCTTCTGGTTGATCCATGTAAACACTCTCTTCTAAATGTCCATTTAGAAAGGCTATTTTTATGTCCATCTGCTAGATTTCATAGTCATGGAAGGCAGCAATCGCAAGCAGGATCCGAATGGATTTAAGTATAGCTACAGGTGAAATGGTTTCATCATAGTCCAATCCTGGTCTTTGACGAAAACCTTTTACTACGAGTATAGCTTTGTAGGTTTCCACTTGTCCAAATGCACCAATCTTCTTTTTGAAGATCCATTTGCATCCAACTGGTTTTACTTCAGGAGGAGCAACTTCTAAAGTCCATACTTTATTGGTGTACATGGATTCCATTTCGGATCTCATAGCATCCAGCCATTTCATCGAGTCACTACTCGTGATATCCTGCTGAAAACTAGTAGGCTCATCATCATCAATGATGCAATCCTCTCGATCCCCATCTAGAAGAAAACCATAGTATCTTTCAGGAGGATGAGAAAGCCTACTAGATCTACGGAGTGACGTTGGTTCGTCATGTTCTATTGAAATCTGAGGTTCTACTAAGTCCTCGGTAGCAGTTTGAGGTTCTAGAATTTCTTCCAACTCTACCGCGCTCCTACTAATTTCTTTTGCAAGAAATTCCCTTTCTAAGAAGACAATGTGGCGAGCGACAAACACCTTTTGTTCTTCAGTGTGGTAGACCATATACCTCCTTGAATGCTTGGGGTATCCTACAAACTTGCATAAAACCGATCGTGCCTCGAGCTTGTCCGGATTATACTTTTTAACATATGCCGGACACCCCCATATCTTGATATACTTCAGATATGGTCTCTTCCCGCTCCACATTTCATATGGAGTGGTAAGCACAGACTTGGTTGGAACTCTATTCAATAGGTATGCTGTTGATTCTAGAGCAAATCCCCAGAAGGAAAGTGGCTGTAAGTGTATATGCCCTAGAGGCCATTACTGTATCATACTAGTTTGTATATTACTTGATGGAAGCTTTGGATATTCACAGTTGTATATACAATCTTGCTCGAAATGGTAGTATGCTACTTGGTTTGTCTCTGCTTTAATATGTGCTTGTGTTTCTTTTAGCATATCGCTGATATACATATTAGTAGAGCCCTTAGGATCTTTGCTTGATTACCAGCGTTGTGATGGCGCTCACACTCGTGGGAGCTGGGTGATCTATAAGCACATCCTTATACAGGTCCCTAGTCATTGGACTATCGAGACAGGGCATCGATACTCCGGAGTAGACTAGCGTATGCGCTTCTCATCCCAGCGTGGGAGACGGTCTGTCCCACAGCCGTCAGTACGTCGTACTTGAGATAGTATGCGGGTGCTCGTTAGGTTACGAGTACACTGGACAGGACTCGTCGGGAACTGTTGGTTGGTATTATACCTATCGTCAGTTATCAGTTCCCAGGTGACATGAGTACAGCTTAGTCCGTTGACTTGACACTGTCACTTCGCCTCGAGTGTGTTCCCACTGCACTTTGATTACTACCCTACCACGGCTCAAAGGAGTCGTGCAAACAGGTAGTTTTTGGGTGCACTCCCGAAGCACTTGGAGGCCGTGACTGTAACGATCTAGAAATCGTTTTGTGCTTGTTTCTGCTTTTGGGTGAAATTCGTCGGTATTGTCAGTTTTATACCGATTGCGATCAAACGGCCATATCGACTTACCAGCACCTAGTTTTGAGAAAATAAAGCTTGTGCGCACACTTTGAGAGTATATGGGACGTTTTGGTGCAATTTGAATTTTTCCCATTTTTAATGTTATTTTAATCCGGCTTGCACATTTTTAGAATTTTCTCTTTTCATCTCTTCTTAAAATTTTCTAAGTTAAACTTAACCATAGCATAATTGAGTGTGTGGCCTAGGATTAAAAGGGAATTAGAAAAGAAAAAGAATAGAAAGGATAAGAATAGAAGGTGCATGCATGTGTGTGTGAGTTTGACTTTGCATTTAATTGCATTAAATTGTGGAAATTGCAAGGAAATTTCCACTCTCTCTCTCCCTCACACATGGCCGAGCTCCCCTCTCCCTCTACTGCCCTTAAGCAATTCCCTTCTCATTTCTATCATATTTCTTCACAAAACACTCACAAATCCATAATTCTTCACAAAATCACATCTTGTGCATGTTTTTCCCTTGTTCTTCACTTGGAGCATGCAAAGCCTTGATCTTGGATGTTCTTTTGTGTGGGTAATATTCTCTTACTGCTATTTTAAGTGTTTTTAGTGTAGTTAAGCTTTTTAAATTCTGTTTAGATTGTTAAATTAGGTTTTGATACGAAATATCGTATTTTGGTGTCGGTTTGTAGTTTCTAGAACCTGCTTTGATCTGGGTTGTTTACTGATGAATTCAACATAGTGAGAGTGTTGTACTAGGGGACCTGGAGCACCACCACCAAGACGAGCCCCATGGCACCGGCCACGGCCGGCGAGATCAAGAAGAGGGGCCGGCGACGCCGGCCAGAGAGTGGAGTTAGGGTTTGGGGTTTTGTCTGTAGGTGTCTTCTAGGGTTTGGGTTCCTCTGGTCTTGTTGAAAATGTTTAGTTTTCACAGTAGCAAAATCTGGGATCAAGTGTGCAGTTTCTAGTGATATGTGTTCGTGCGATACGTGTTACGACACGCGTCGTGCCGTTTTAGTGGTTTCGCTCTTAAGTTGTTTTCGTCGTGTCGCTACTCTCGTTAGCCACGATACGAACACTTAAGAGGTGTTTGTGTGTTGTTGTGTCGGTTAGATGTAGCTAGTTCGTATTTCGTAGCTATTATTGATATATGTATATTGTTGTTGTTTCTATGTTGCAGGTTCGCAGACGAGGACTACGGACACTGCCACAGGGGGATTCAGGTGGTAGATTTCATCTAGCTTGGAGTGTGGGTGAGTAGATTTAACATCTACAGGGGAATCGCCCGCATGGCGTTATGCGTCTGGGCTAGAAACCTTTACCTTTGTCGCATATTCTATATCATGTTTAGAATTGCGCATATACCTGACTGCTTAGTGATAGTTGTGATTGGACTAGTATCCTTAGGACACTGCACTATTATTGACGGCTCAGATTGCGAGAGCACTGATTTGATGCCACACACACCGTCAATAATTGCCATGTCATACACGACCATATTGTAGAAATGCTATTGTATGGTTAGGGACATTGTGACTTTGACACATATTTCCTATTATTATATTAGACTTGACATGCTAGTTCCTGTTTACCTATAGGATGTTGTATCAGTAGGGCTAGATACATATACACCTAGGGACATGGATACAGGTGTACTTATATTTCATACTTTACCTATACCTGATAGGTATATGACATCATCATATTGGCAGGTGTACTTGTATTTCATACTTATACCTGATAGGTATATCACATCAGTATACAGGCAGGTTACATGTATTTCATATTTATACCTGATAGGTATATCACATCATCATGTTATGGATAGATACCTATATTTCTGCTTTACGATTCATGTATTCATATTATCTGGTGAATGCTATGCTATTCATTTATACGCTTTCATTACAGTTTCATATTGCGTATATTTATTCATGGATTATCGCATTGTTATATGGATTTTTCATGATGTTTTCTGGATTTGGGAACCGTGGTGGTTCATGAAATTATGCATACATTGAACACCCGGTTTTCCTTGAGATGATATTATAGCATCCACCATGAGATTTATCGGTGCGGATATATATATCCTATGCGAGGAGGCGTCGAGAGCCGCATGAGGATACATGGTGGGGCCCGGAGGTACCCCGAAGCAAGAATGTTGTCGGAGTGAGCCGACGTCGCACTGAGGCGATGAGGCCTAGGGGAGCCATACTTTCCGGTGACATTACCAGAGACTCGGCGGATATCAGGGGGATACCGTTGGGAGTCATGTGCGTATCGATACGTCGAGAGGCGAGGGGCAGACAGAGGCACTCGAGCTCTCGTGATAGCGTATGATACGTACTTACCAGTTTTCTGTGTCGATGCTTGACACATTGGTTTTTATGATATTCCTAAATACTCTTGTATATATAACAGGGGATTGAGCCGCTGTTATATATGCCTTTACACCAATATTAGTGGAATGGGACGCTAATATATGTGTACTGCCCTCATCATATTTATATATGTTATTATATTTAGGATGTTAGAACTGTGCTGGAGATTGACTTGAGATTCATGAGATTCATTGGGATTGGATGATGATATCGTACACACTAGAGATGTGAGATCCACTTAGTGTGGTACATATGATATATTGTGAGATATACTGAGATTGTACAGACGAGATATGTGGGATCCACTAGCTGTTGTACATGTGATATAGGTGTGAGATACCTGATATTGTACAGACGAGATATGTGGGATCCACTAGCTGTTGTACACGAGATATAGGTGAGATATACCAGATATTGTACATACGAGAGATGTGAGATTCACAGATGTTGTACATTTGATTTATGGGAGACATACTAATATTGTACATATTAGAGATGTGAGATCTACTTGACTTGTACATTCGACACTTATGTGAGATACATTTGATAGTATATAGTTTGAGGAGATGTGACACTTAGGTGATATGAGAGCTGATTTGGTGATTGATTGAGGATTGGGATATTGATTTGTCTAGATGGATTGTGATCCTACCACGATGTCAGGATGCCGTGGAATTGACATATTTCACTCCATACCTCATCATTATATACTTGTGCACTGTTTTATGTATTAGGAGTACCTGTGAGAGTACCTCCATGAGAGTTGCACATTTACTTTCTCATATCCCCAGAGCATGATTATTGCATACTGTTGTCACATTATTATTGCAGGATATATTGGTGGTACTTGAGAGTGTACTTTCCATTATTACGTACTCATGACATGTTATTATTGAAATGGACATATATTAGATTCATGCTGTACGTTCATTCTCGCGATTACCTGCATATGTTATTTACTATTCACGAGTTGGCAACTCACCCCCGTTGTGCCACAGGTTTGCTGGAGTTTCCCCAAAGTAGTCAAGGCAAGCTATCCAGCTTTTCAGCTACACACTCATCTATCATCTTTTGGGTTGCGGATACCACTTCGCCTGTTAGAGTGCAGTTTTGCCCAGGTGGGTTTTGTGGGTATCTGAGATTTGTATTGTATATATTCGTTGTATATTGTACTCTCCATCTACTAGCAGTTATTTGTGACTTAGAGACTTGGTGAGGACGATTGTATATATTGTGGATTTGTGGATTTTATACAGTTCCTTTCTTTTGTCTCTGATTTCTTCGCTACGGCGTCGTATATCTGTTGTGGTATTGTTTTCCGCCGTTGGGCGTGGATTTTGCTCCCGTTTGGGATGCTTTACATTATATCTATGTTGTACCCTTTTTAGGGGCTGGTTTTATAAAGGAGGTGCTGCCAAAATTTTACAGAAAATGTGGACTATTTTAAAGAATTTGGGTTGTGATTTCAAATGTTTCCAAAACTTATTATTATCTTTTCCGTATTTTTATGGTTTAGATTTCTGGGTTTTGGCTTTCTTTTACTGCGTTACGTCTGGAGGCGTTGCGTAGTATTAGGGCCATCACGTACCATTTTTGGGTCGTGACAAAGTTGGTATCAGAGCGTGGTTTTACCTTTCGGAGTGTAGGATGACCTGGTATGATGGAGTAGGTAACCTAAGCGGAGTAACGTACTGTGGGTATGTCTGCAGCATACTTACGATGCAGTATTTCGCCTAAAGTGCCTAAGTACAATTGTTTGAGATTCCTTCCTTGATGATTCATATCCTTGTGATTCGATTTCCTTGTTCTTATCGAATCCTATCTCTATTTATAGCCTTGCCATCGATGACTACGGGGACTCAGAGTGATGCAGCGAGAGCCGAGGTCAGGGTTAGCTCGGGTGAGACGAGCACTGACCAGGAGGGCACTCGTGTTGCACTGTTGCAGATGGATCAGCCTTCGACTGATCAGATAGCTAGACTTGTGACAGAGATGCAGGATTTGCGCCAGACGATGAGATCATTAGTTGTTGCCATTCGAGCGCAGCGACAGGAGGTTGTCACCCCAGTTGGACAGTTGTTCCTTGGGATCAGCGTGCAGCAGTCTGTTACTTACGTAGCACCAGTGGATGTAGCTACAGTCGACGAGACACGTGTTCCAGAGACTTTACGAGTTCCAGGACAGTGGAGGACCCGTGTAGGTGTGCCAGTCCAGGAACAGAGGTTCAGTCGTCGTGACAGGTTTCGTGCACGGCATGGGAGTAGCAGAGGTGTGAGACGAGGACAGTCGTCTAGCTCTTATCCCCAGGATGGTCAGCAGTTTTCTTCCGGATGTTATCGGTGCGGGAGTTTGGATCATCGGGTTAGAGTTTGTACTGAGCCACGCAGTAGCGAGACAGCTATACCGCAGAGTGGAGGATTTCAGCCTGTTGTGGGTAGGAGGCAGACACGAGGGTTTGTTTCTACTCAATCGGACGCCCGGACGTCCAATGCAGATGTGTCAGGTATCCTTGTTCGTTGTTGTACTTGTTGGTTTTTCGCACTTTGTGCCGTGGTTGGGACGTGGATCGTGTTAGATAGATCAGCCGTTTTGTTGTGTTAACTTCTGTCAGCGATTCTTTTGTTGCGCGACACGTATTTCAGTCGTATGCCAGTTAGTGAGGAGATTTTGCCGTCATTGGATCCTTCTAGAGATGTTGGATTTGACGTTCTCCTGGGCATAGATTGGTTAGTTACGTGTTAGGCGTCTGTGGACTACCGTGTGGAAACAGTCAGGATTTGTTTTCCCGACGAGTCAGTTCTTGTTGTGCAGGTGGATAGTTGTACCGCCTTTCACAGCTTGAATTCAGCCTTTTTTTCGCTATTCAGCTTTGGAGGAGATGTCGTGGATTCTTGGCGTTCATTCGAGATACCGGAGCCACATTGAGATTGTTGGGCTGGGTAGTTATCGTGCAAGAGTTTTCCGACGATGTTCCAGGAAAGCTAGCGAAATTCAGGGAGCTTAAGGATCTGCTGCAGAGTTGTTTGTTGGGAGGTTTGTGTGTCTGAGTGTTTCGCTTTTGGGAGCTCCTATTCTGTTCGTTCTTGAGGATGACGACAGTTTGCGGTTGTGGATTGATGGATCGTCAATTGAACCGGCTTATGGTGCGGTTAGGTATCTGTTACCTTGATTGGACGATTTCTTCGATCAGCTCCAGAGTGCGAGACTTTTTCTAAGTTTGTTTGGGATCCGGTCATCATTGTTGCGGGTTCGGAGTGATGGCATTCCGAATTTTGCTTTTGTGCGTGCTACGGGCAGTTTGTGTGTTGGTAGTGTCGTTGGACTTGCCAATGCCCTAGCAGCATTTGTGGTTATGATGTACCAGATTTTCTTCAGGCCGTTCCTCGACCAGTTATTGTTGTGTTTTGACGACATTCTGGTCTATTCTTTGTGTCTTGAGGAACAGGAGCAGCTTTTGAGAAGTTGTTTTGCAGACATTGGTAGAGCCCGGTTGTTGCTAGATTCTCGGAGTGTTCCTTCAGGCTTGCTTGTGTTGACTCCTAGGTCTTGTAGTTACGGGAGACGGTTTCGTATGGTTCCGAGGAAGTTCGTGACCGTACAGCTTAGACCCAGACTTGTGTTCGGACAGAGTTCCTTTGATGTTGGGTTTAGCAGGTTTTTACCGCCGTTTCGTGCAGGATTACTAGAGTATTGTTGCACCGTTGACTGTAAAGACCTAGAAAGGAGAGTTCTTTTCTTGAACTGAGGCATGTGTGCAGAGTTCTCAGCAGTTGGAGATTCGGCTGGCAATTGCATCAGTTCTTGCTTTTGATTCGGAGACCTTGATTGTGACAAGGTTGTGCTAAGTTAGGGATGCGTTTGATGTACCTGATGATTATCGGGTAGAGACGTGAAATCCTAGAGAAAGCACATCAGTCAATTCTCTGTGTTCATTCAGGTTCCACCAGCTTTGACGTGACTTGTGAGATAGTTACGGGTGGACAGGAATGTGAAGAGAAATTTCAGGTTTCGTCTCAAGGTGTTGGTTTGGGTTGTTGTTTGCGGCAGTTGGGATCGTCACTCGCCATTGTTAGGATACTTCTTGATAGCTGTTATCAGGAGACATTTCAATTGGCAACCTTTAGGTGTAGTCAGGTAGTGTCGATCACCAGTCTGTTTTTCTGACTCAGCGTAGTAGGATTTTTGGACCTCAGCTTGTCTAGAGACTTCGGAGATGTTCAAGTTGGTCTTTTGAGATCCTTTATGTGAGTTAGTTTTCGTTGCTTTAATTTGGCACTTCCGCCCAGATTATAGATTATTCACCCCGTTTTCATGGTGTTGATTTTTGGCAAATACCTTCATGACTTTTTCACATGATTCAGCACAGACCATTAGTGTGGACGCGATCTTTTCGTTCACCGGCAGCCATTGATGTAATGGTTCGGCAGGTGAAGAAACTTCGGTCAAGGGTCTTGCCATCTGTGAAGAGTTTCCTTGGACGTAGCTGTATAGTGAGGTGATCACTTTGGGAAGCTGCGAGTGAGATTTGGGAGTTTTGTACTCTTCTCTTTGAAGGTATGCTTGATGAAATTTTAAATTCGGGGACGAATTTTTTTATAAGGGGGGGAGATTGTAACGATCTAGAAATCGTTTTGTGCTTGCTTCTGCTTTTGGGTGAAATTCGTCGGTATTGTCAGTTTTATACCGATTGCGATCAAACGGCCATATCGACTTACCAGCACCTAGTTTTGAGAAAATAAAGCTTGTGCGCACACTTTGAGAGTATATGGGACGTTTTGGTGCAATTTGAATTTTTCCCATTTTTAATGTTATTTTAATCCGGCTTGCACATTTTTAGAATTTTCTCTTTTCATCTCTTCTTAAAATTTTCTAAGTTAAACTTAACCATAGCATAATTGAGTGTGTGGCCTAGGATTAAAAGGGAATTAGAAAAGAAAAAGAATAGAAAGGATAAGAATAGAAGGTGCATGCATGTGTGTGTGAGTTTGACTTTGCATTTAATTGCATTAAATTGTGGAAATTGCAAGGAAATTTCCACTCTCTCTCTCCCTCACACATGGCCGAGCTCCCCTCTCCCTCTACTGCCCTTAAGCAATTCCCTTCTCATTTCTATCATATTTCTTCACAAAACACTCACAAATCCATAATTCTTCACAAAATCACATCTTGTGCATGTTTTTCCCTTGTTCTTCACTTGGAGCATGCAAAGCCTTGATCTTGGATGTTCTTTTGTGTGGGTAATATTCTCTTACTGCTATTTTAAGTGTTTTTAGTGTAGTTAAGCTTTTTAAATTCTGTTTAGATTGTTAAATTAGGTTTTGATACGAAATATCGTATTTTGGTGTCGGTTTGTAGTTTCTAGAACCTGCTTTGATCTGGGTTGTTTACTGATGAATTCAACATAGTGAGAGTGTTGTACTAGGGGACCTGGAGCACCACCACCAAGACGAGCCCCATGGCACCGGCCACGGCCTGCGAGATCAAGAAGAGGGGCCGGCGACGCCGGCCAGAGAGTGGAGTTAGGGTTTGGGGTTTTGTCTGTAGGTGTCTGCTAGGGTTTGGGTTCCTCTGGTCTTGTTGAAAATGTTTAGTTTTCACAGTAGCAAAATCTGGGATCAAGTGTGCAGTTTCTAGTGATATGTGTTCGTGCGATACGTGTTACGACACGCGTCGTGCCGTTTTAGTGGTTTCGCTCTTAAGTTGTTTTCGTCGTGTCGCTACTCTCGTTAGCCACGATACGAACACTTAAGAGGTGTTTGTGTGTTGTTGTGTCGGTTAGATGTAGCTAGTTCGTATTTCGTAGCTATTATTGATATATGTATATTGTTGTTGTTTCTATGTTGCAGGTTCGCAGACGAGGACTACGGACACTGCCACAGGGGGATTCAGGTGGTAGATTTCATCTAGCTTGGAGTGTGGGTGAGTAGATTTAACATCTACAGGGGAATCGCCCGCATGGCGTTATGCGTCTGGGCTAGAAACCTTTACCTTTGTCGCATATTCTATATCATGTTTAGAATTGCGCATATACCTGACTGCTTAGTGATAGTTGTGATTGGACTAGTATCCTTAGGACACTGCACTATTATTGACGGCTCAGATTGCGAGAGCACTGATTTGATGCCACACACACCGTCAATAATTGCCATGTCATACACGACCATATTGTAGAAATGCTATTGTATGGTTAGGGACATTGTGACTTTGACACATATTTCCTATTATTATATTAGACTTGACATGCTAGTTCCTGTTTACCTATAGGATGTTGTATCAGTAGGGCTAGATACATATACACCTAGGGACATGGATACAGGTGTACTTATATTTCATACTTTACCTATACCTGATAGGTATATGACATCATCATATTGGCAGGTGTACTTGTATTTCATACTTATACCTGATAGGTATATCACATCAGTATACAGGCAGGTTACATGTATTTCATATTTATACCTGATAGGTATATCACATCATCATGTTATGGATAGATACCTATATTTCTGCTTTACGATTCATGTATTCATATTATCTGGTGAATGCTATGCTATTCATTTATACGCTTTCATTACAGTTTCATATTGCGTATATTTATTCATGGATTATCGCATTGTTATATGGATTTTTCATGATGTTTTCTGGATTTGGGAACCGTGGTGGTTCATGAAATTATGCATACATTGAACACCCGGTTTTCCTTGAGATGATATTATAGCATCCACCATGAGATTTATCGGTGCGGATATATATATCCTATGCGAGGAGGCGTCGAGAGCCGCATGAGGATACATGGTGGGGCCCGGAGGTACCCCGAAGCAAGAATGTTGTCGGAGTGAGCCGACGTCGCACTGAGGCGATGAGGCCTAGGGGAGCCATACTTTCCGGTGACATTACCAGAGACTCGGCGGATATCAGGGGGATACCGTTGGGAGTCATGTGCGTATCGATACGTCGAGAGGCGAGGGGCAGACAGAGGCACTCGAGCTCTCGTGATAGCGTATGATACGTACTTACCAGTTTTCTGTGTCGATGCTTGACACATTGGTTTTTATGATATTCCTAAATACTCTTGTATATATAACAGGGGATTGAGCCGCTGTTATATATGCCTTTACACCAATATTAGTGGAATGGGACGCTAATATATGTGTACTGCCCTCATCATATTTATATATGTTATTATATTTAGGATGTTAGAACTGTGCTGGAGATTGACTTGAGATTCATGAGATTCATTGGGATTGGATGATGATATCGTACACACTAGAGATGTGAGATCCACTTAGTGTGGTACATATGATATATTGTGAGATATACTGAGATTGTACAGACGAGATATGTGGGATCCACTAGCTGTTGTACATGTGATATAGGTGTGAGATACCTGATATTGTACAGACGAGATATGTGGGATCCACTAGCTGTTGTACACGAGATATAGGTGAGATATACCAGATATTGTACATACGAGAGATGTGAGATTCACAGATGTTGTACATTTGATATATGGGAGACATACTGATATTGTACATATTAGAGATGTGAGATCTACTTGACTTGTACATTCGACACTTATGTGAGATACATTTGATAGTATATAGTTTGAGGAGATGTGACACTTAGGTGATATGAGAGCTGATTTGGTGATTGATTGAGGATTGGGATATTGATTTGTCTAGATGGATTGTGATCCTACCACGATGTCAGGATGCCGTGGAATTGACATATTTCACTCCATACCTCATCATTATATACTTGTGCACTGTTTTATGTATTAGGAGTACCTGTGAGAGTACCTCCATGAGAGTTGCACATTTACTTTCTCATATCCCCAGAGCATGATTATTGCATACTGTTGTCACATTATTATTGCAGGATATATTGGTGGTACTTGAGAGTGTACTTTCCATTATTACGTACTCATGACATGTTATTATTGAAATGGACATATATTAGATTCATGCTGTACGTTCATTCTCGCGATTACCTGCATATGTTATTTACTATTCACGAGTTGGCAACTCACCCCCGTTGTGCCACAGGTTTGCTGGAGTTTCCCCAAAGTAGTCAAGGCAAGCTATCCAGCTTTTCAGCTACACACTCATCTATCATCTTTTGGGTTGCGGATACCACTTCGCCTGTTAGAGTGCAGTTTTGCCCAGGTGGGTTTTGTGGGTATCTGAGATTTGTATTGTATATATTCGTTGTATATTGTACTCTCCATCTATTAGCAGTTATTTGTGACTTAGAGACTTGGTGAGGACGATTGTATATATTGTGGATTTGTGGATTTTATACAGTTCCTTTCTTTTGTCTCTGATTTCTTCGCTACGGCGTCGTATATCTGTTGTGGTATTGTTTTCCGCCGTTGGGCGTGGATTTTGCTCCCGTTTGGGATGCTTTACATTATATCTATGTTGTACCCTTTTTAGGGGCTGGTTTTATAAAGGAGGTGCTGCCAAAATTTTACAGAAAATGTGGACTATTTTAAAGAATTTGGGTTGTGATTTCAAATGTTTCCAAAACTTATTATTATCTTTTCCGTATTTTTATGGTTTAGATTTCTGGGTTTTGGCTTTCTTTTACTGCGTTACGTCTGGAGGCGTTGCGTAGTATTAGGGCCATCACGTACCATTTTTGGGTCATGACAGTGACGGTTAGACAGGATTCGTCTCTTCCGGTATTGGGGGTTGACATCGCGCTGTGTCCAGGAGAGCCATTATATGAGTAGTCCCTGGCCAGGGCAAGCGAGATATACCGGTAGGTTTCCAGTGTTATCTCAGGGTGTTCTGGGCTACACTCCGACATGACTTGTACCGCTATTATGGGACTGACGTTCACCGCCCCCTAGGCCCGCCATGCGATGTATCAGACGAACAGACCGGACTGTACGGAGACTGTCACATACAGGCTCAGTAGGAGTTCAGATGGGGTTCACCTCGTCAGTCTTCTTATCGACATCTACCTGGGGACCGTTACGTACAGCTAGTGCCGCTTGCGGTCTGTGGTTAAACCCAGTGCCAGCGTAGTGTCGAGTCTTTAGAATCCCACACAGAGAGCTATTCGCCTTTAGGCAAAATGAGTAGAGGTCGCATGGTTTTGCGACAGAGTTCGTTCACATCCGTGCACTTGTGCACTTTTGCTGTCCGGACAGCTTATACTAGCGGGCTTTGGTTTAAGCCAGATCCTAGTATAGATTTGGGATTGGTTTTTTTCTCTTTGTATTCGTGTTCCTCGGATCACGAATACGGGTGCGTATGCACAGTTGTTTGAGACAGAGGGAGAGGACTTTGATTAGGGTTAATGACTATTGTCATTTTATTAACCCTAATGCTTATGTGTGTATTATGGTTAATTGATATTAGTTTAATATAATTGTGCATGGTTATGGTTGTTGACCATTTGACCTCCTTGACTTGTTGACCTAGGTTGACACTTTGACCATCATCATTTCATTTGGAAGATGCTCTTTGATCATTACAAATTGCATTAAAAATGAAATGATAATGGCCATGTCTTGATTAACCATGACAATTATCTAGCTAATTATCTAATTACAATAATTCACACATATATGAGAGAATGCTTCATATTTTCTCTCATTCTATTATTCACTTTCTCTCTCTTGTTCTTCCTCTCCCTCAAGCTCTCCCCTCCCATGTGTTGAGAAACACTTGAGCTTGAGAAAAACCCTTTTCTTGATAATCTCTACTCTCATCTAGGGTTCAAGGATTAGCACTTCTTGCACCCCAGTTACTTCTAGCTTGGAGTTGAAGCCAAAGGTCGAGGCTTTCGGGTGGATCTTTCTTCGACGTGAGAAGACGACTAAGGTGACCTCCTTCCACCACTCCAAGGAGCAAGGAGAGAAGGACATAAAGCCCAAGGTATAATCTTTCTAGCTCTTAGCTAGTTTCTAGTTAGCTTTAGCTTGTTTTTGTTTATCAAAGATCCTTCTTTGTCTAGTCCATGTTGCCTAAGTTGATAAAAATTTGATTTTATTCCATTTTCCGCCTCCTCGTAAGTACCGGGATGGGCAACGTGGACTTACACTGGTATCAGAGCCTAACTAAACATAAACTAGCTAGGTAGTAGAGTGTATCGAAGTTCGAATCGGAAAAATCGAAAAACCGAGTTTTCAAAACCCTAAGTTTCCGTTAAATTTTTTTCTGTTCAAAACAAAATAAATTATACCCCAAAAATCATCTCAGGGTTTTGTGAAGAAAGCCACCAAAAACGATCCAGTGATTCGACCAAAGAGCCGCGGTTCCGCGGCAATAGCAAGCTATTGCCGCGCAACCGCGGCCGTCTTGGTTCTTCACTGGGTCGAGTTTGGTGCAGTGTATTTCTGGCTTGGTTTTAGGATTTTTAAGATGGTTTATATGTGCCCAGATTTTCCAGAATAGAAATTTGTTTTTGGGGGCCTATAAATCCGTATTTTTTTCGAACTTGAATACACTTTGACTAAAAGGTTATATCTGTGATATTTATATGTATTGAACGTCGGCTAATCGCTATATGTCGATTAGTCGGGATTATACATATCTGTGATCTGTGATTGATGATGGTATGTGTATATGAATGGGTTGGATTGTCGCGGTTGAATAGCCGGGGTGGATGTGAGATGAGTGTTGCTTTTTCTTTCATTCATTGTAATATGTAAATTGATGTAATAATATTATTTGTTTGGCCGCACAACCGAGTCGGGGTTGTAGCCGTCTTTGTATAATTCTTTTTACTGTTTTTGCTCCTAGGATAGACCCATGGAGGGGGTGCACAAACTACCGGGTATCTCAAAGTGCCGAGTGGCCTACTCACGGTGGTGAGGGAGGTTGCTTCGCTTCGGGTACTTGGCGGGTAGTTTGCCGCACCCGTAAGGGTCTTGGGTGGGGTATTGGCTATTCACCACGGCCGTGTAATCCGCTTCTCGTTGCAGGCTCGAACGGATTGCGGATTCCTAGTATATCCAATGTATTCATCTGTGATCTGTAATGTCTATCATTACTATATATTTATATATGATAACTATTTAGGCGTTGCTTATGTTTTACAGCCGCGCTAGGCCAGCCCCCGCTCTGTCGTTAGATAAGTAACCTAACGGGTGATGACGGGGCCCCGTGGCGAATGCGAATGGCATAAGCGTACGTCATATTTTGGTTGTTTTCTGCAATGGTAGGATTAAATGATGGGACGCATTAAAAGAACTAATGCAAGAAAATAAACCAAGTAAAAGTCGATTGGAACACTTTGAAAACCACTCGGTTCTTTTCAAAACTAAACTCTTAAACGCGGAGCTTGAACCACTCCTTTTAAAAGCTATCTCGTTCCATCGATTATATCAAGTTCACTACGTTCACGGTTTCGCCAAAACCATTCGTAGCCCTCCGTCATTCCACATGAATGGTCAAAAAGTATTCAAGCTATGTATTTTGGCCAAAGTCAAGGCATAGTGATTGGTAGCTATTGGGTATTCATGTGCAGCATAGATAGATGCGTTGGTTTGGGACAGTCGTGCTGCCATTTTGGCCAAAATCAAGGGTAGGTACGGGTAGGTCCAAATTAACCAGGAGAATGACGGGTAGAACTTGACATGTGACTTATGATATTTTGACCAAAGTCAAGGTCATAAGAGCATGGGGCAGAAATCCATATCGGGAGTTTCATAAGTACTGAAACTTGCTAGCGCTACATACCATTTGGAGTGTGATGATTCTGGTAGGATTCCTTCGGTTTTATCACGCGATGATATTTGGATCCCGATCCTACTGTGAGTATATGCTACTCCTCGGGAAAACTCTCACTTAACGATCAATGCTATAAACTTAGTAGGTGTCTAGAAAGGTGTTAGCGGGGCTACGCCCACAGGGAAAAGAGGTTACTTAATTAAGGAACTTCGCGAAAGCGTTGGAAAACCTCCCTCGAAGTACCGACACTGGCCTGGCTGAACGGTTAAGCAAGTATTGTACGGTGAGATTGATCTTGATTAATCCTTTCTTTACGGTTTGAGAAGGGATTCGAGAGACAGTGGGAGCCATCCAGTTTAGACAAACTAAAAACCACTCTAAACTTGCAAGAGCATCATGCTAAAGTGTTTCTTTTCTCTCTCCTAATTGCAGCGACCATTTAACATGACCGGACTTAAGTTATTACTAGATAAAAACATATTGACAGGGCCAAACTACAAAGATTGGCTCAGGAATGTCAAGATGGCAATCACTTACGACAAGTTGGGGTATGTCCTTACCACCAAAGCTCCCCCTGTCCCAGGTCCCAAAACCAGTGTCACGGATAGGGAAATCCGTAAGACATGGGAAATAGATTGCGCGAAGGCCAAATGCCTCGTACTTTCCTCGATGGACAACGAACATCAGAGGAGGCACGAGAATATAGACCTAGAGTCCATATTTCTTCATACAAAAGAACTGTATGGAGAGCAGTCTCGTATCGCAAGATACGAAGTGTCGAAGAAGTTGTTTTCGGCAAGGTTGGCCGTCGGATCATCGGTAGCGAAACACGTGCTTAAGATGATTGGCTACATAGAGGAGCTCGCGGACCTTGGGACCACGTTGGAGAATGAACTCTATACTGATTTGATTCTCCAGTCCCTTCTTTCTACTTACGCCCAATTTATCCTTAACTTCAACATACAAGGAAAGGAGGTTGAACTTTCCGAACTTCTGAACATGTTGAGGAGTGCTGAGGGCACCCTACAGAAGGGTAGGTTGACATCCACTTTGTTTGTAGGAGGATCTTCCTCTTCTAGATCCAGGGCGAAATCCAAGGGTAAGAAGAAGAAAGCCCCCGCCAAACCAAGAGGCGGTGTCGGTAAAGTGGATACGAAGGGAAAAGGAAAAGCAACAAAGATAGCGGGAAAGCTGGTGGGGAAGGAAGAATGCTTCTATTGTCACAAAAGTGGTCACTGGAAACAGGATTGCAAGGCTTAGAAGGCCAGAACACAGGATTTGAAGCGAGTTGCGGCTTCAGCTTCAGGTGTGTATGTTATTGAAAACTGTCTATCAATAAACTCTACATCCTGGGTATTGGATACCGGATCAGGATCTCATATCTGTAATTCTTTGCAGGCGTTGAGAAAGCGTAGAGTTTTGAAGGCAGGTGACATGACCCTCAGAGTTGCAAACGGTGCTAGCATGGATGCTGAGGCCGTGGGGGACTATCACCTGGGATTGTCGGATGGACACTTTTTGGTTTTGCGTAGTTGTTATTATGTACCAAATGCAACCTGTAATATCATTTCTGGATCTTTATTATCTAAAGAAGGTTATGAATTTGCATTTGTAAGTAATGGAGTGAACATTCACCTTAATCAAGTTTTGATTGGGTCAGGTACATTGAACAACGGTATATACGTATTAAACCAACCACAGATTTTCAATGTCCAGAATACACACAAAAGAAAGTCTCCAGAAATCAATAAAACTTTCTTATGGCATTGTAGACTGGGTCACATCAATGAGAGAAGGTTGACTAAGTTACATACAGAAGGGTATTTGGATCCGTTCGAATATCAATCGTATGCAACTTGTCCATCCTGTCTCAGAGGAAAGATGATAAAGACTCCGTTCACTGGACACGGAGTAAGAGCGAGCGAGCTCTTGGGAATCGTACACAGCGACGTGTGCGGTCCAATGTCTACACATGCACGAAGCGGTTATTCTTACTTCATTACTTTTACGGATGACTTTTCAAGGTATGGTTATGTCTTCTTAATGAAACATAAATCCGAGGCATTTGAAAAATTCCAGGAATATAAGAATGAAGTAGAAAAACAAACAGGCAAAGGTATCAAGGCACTGAGATCTGATCGAGGTGGTGAATACTTGAGTGCCGAGTTCCTGGGTTACTTAAAAGGGAATGGAATTCTCCCTCAGCTTACTCCTCCATACACTCCGCAACATAACGGTGTATCGGAGAGACGGAACCGAACCCTTTTGGATATGGTACGGTCCATGATGAGTAATGCTGAGTTGCCGCGATCGTTCTGGGGATATGCGCTAGAATCAGCTGCATACCTTTTGAACCGAGTTCCAACTAAGACTGTGCCTACTACACCATATCAGATGTGGTGTGGGAAGAGACCCTATCTTAATCACATTAAGACATGGGGATGTCCAGCTTTTGTAAAAAAGTAGCATGCGGACAAGCTCGAGGCACGCTCAGTACAGTGCAAGTTTGTGGGATATCCAAAGAACTCCAAGGGATATTTCTTCTATTGCGAAGAGGAACAAAAGGTGTTTGTTTCTCGCCATGCCCACATTCTAGAACACCAGTTCATAGAAAAAGAATTAAGTAGGAGCGCAATAGAACTGGAAGAAATTCCAGAACCACGAGCTATTACTGAAAGCTTAGTAGAACCAGAGGGTTCGAAAGATCAGGACATTCCCACACCACTCCGCAGGAGTAGTCGGCAGTCTCATCCGCCCGAGAGATACTACGGTTTTCTCATTGACGGGGATAGAGAGGATTGCATCATAGACTTTGATGAGCCTACTAGCTTCCAGCAAGCCATTCAGAGCGTCGACTCGGTAAAATGGCTGGATGCAATGCGGACCGAAATGGAGTCTATGTACACCAACAAAGTATGGACGTTGGACATTGCTCCAGATGGGGTAAAACCCATAGGATGCAAGTGGATCTTCAAAAGGTTGAGGCGGTATCACCTGATCAGGGAGATCGTGGATCGCCAGGAGATCGAGGTTCGGAGGGTTGCTTCAGAAGATAACACAGCAGATCCATTCTCCAAGGCCTTGCCCCAGACTCAGTTCGAGCGGCTGATCAAGATGATAGGTCTTCGATACGCCAGTACATGTCCTTAGTGCAAGTGGGAGATTGTTAGTGTATATGCCCTAGAGGCCAGTACTGTATCATACTAGTTCGTATATTACTTGATGGAAGCTTAGGATATTCACAGTTGTATATGCAATCTTGCTCGAAATGGTAGTATGCTACTTGGTTTGTCTCTGCTTTAATATGTGCATGTGTTTCTTTTAGCATATCGCTGATATACATATTAGTAGAGCCTTTAGGATCTTTGCTTGATTACCAACGTTGTGATGGCGCTCACACTCGTGGGAGCTGGGTGATCTATAAGCACATCCTTATACAGGCCCCTAGTCGTTGGACTATCGAGACAGGGCATCGATACTCCGGAGTAGACTAGCGTATGCGCTTCTCATCCCAGCGTGGGAGACGGTCTGTCCCATAGCCGTCAGTACGTCGTACTTGAGATAGTATGCGGGTGCTCGTTAGGTTACGAGTACACTGGACAGGACTCGTCGGGAACTGTTGGTTGGTATTATACCTATCGTCAGTTATCAGTTCCCAGGTGACATGAGTACAATTTAGTCCGCTGACTTGACACTGTCACTTCGCCTCGAGTGTGTACCCACTGCACTTTGATTACTACCCTACCACGGCTCAAAGGAGTCGTGCAAATAGGTAGTTTTTGGGTGCACTCCCGAAGCACTTGGAGGCAGTGACGGTTAGACAGGATTCGTCTCTCTCGGTATTGGGGGTTGACATCGCGCTGTGTCCAGGAGAGCCATTATACGAGTAGTCCCTGGCCATGGCAAGCGAGATATACTGGTAGGTTTCCAGTGTTATCTCAGGGTGTTCTGGGCTACACTCCGACACGACTTGTACCGCTATTAGGGGACTGACGTTCACCGCCCCCTAGGCCCGCTATACGATGTATCAGACGAACAGACCGGACTGTATGGAGACTGTCACATACAGGCTCAGTAGGAGTTCAGATGGGGTTCACCTCGTCAGTTCTTATCGACATCTACCTGGGGACCGTTACGTACAGCTAGTGCCGCTTGCGGTCTGTGGTTAAACACACTGCCAGCGTAGTGTCGAGTCTTTAAAGTCCCACACAGAGAGCTATTCGCCTTTAGGCAAAATGAGTAGAGGTCGCATGGTTTTGCGACAGGGTTCGTTCACATCCGTGCACTTGTGCACGTTTGCTGTCCGGACAGCTTATACTAGCGGGCTTTGGTTTAAACAAGATCCTAGTATAGATTTGGGATTGGTTTTTTCTTTTTGTATTCGTGTTCCTTGGATCACGAATACGGGTGCGTATGCACAGTTGCTTGAGACAAAGGGAGAGGACTTTGATTAGGGTTAATGACTATTGTCATTTTATTAACCCTAATGCTTATGTGTGTATTATGGTTAATTGATATTAGTTTAATATAATTGTGCATGGTTATGGTTGTTGACCATTTGACCTCCTTGACTTGTTGACCTAGGTTGACACTTTGACCATCATCATTTCATTTGGAAGATACTCTTTGATCCTTGCAAATTGCATTAAAAATGAAATGATAATGGTCATGTCGTGATTAATCTTGACAATTATCTAGCTAATTATCTAATTACAATAATTCACACATATATGAGAGAATACTTCATATTTTCTCTCATTCTATTATTCACTTTCTCTCTCTTGTTCTTCCTCTCCCTCAAGCTCTCCCCTCTCATGTGTTGAGAAACACTTGAGCTTGAGAAAAACCCTTTCTTGATAATCTCTACTCTCATCTAGGGTTCAAGGATTAGCACTTCTTGCACCCCAGTTACTTCTAGCTTGGAGTTGAAGCCAAAGGTCGAGGCTTTTGGGTGGATCTTTCTTCGACGTGAGAAGACGACTAAGGTGACCTCCTTCCACCACTCCAAGGAGCAAGAAGAGAAGGACATAAAGCCCAAGGTATAACCTTTCTAGCACTTAGCTAGTTGCTAGTTAGCTTTAGCTTGTTTTTGTTTAGCAAAGATCCTTCTTTGTCTAGTCCATGTTGCCTAAGTTGATAAAAATTTGATTTTTATTCCGTTTTCCGCCTCCCCGCAAGTACCGGGGTGGGCAACGTGGACTTACAATGGAAACTCAGCACTACTCATCATTGAACACACCATATCTAATAGCGTGCGATTCCTCCTTTCTGATACACCATTATGCTGAGGTGTATAAGGCGGAGTAAGCTGAGAGAGAATTCCATTCTCTTTTAAGTATTCAAGGAAACTGGTACTTAAGTATTCTCCACCTCGATCAGATCGAAGTGTCTTGATGTTTTTACCTGTTTGTTTCTCTACTTCATTTTTATACTCCTTAAACTTCTCAAAAGCATCGGATTTATGCTTCTTTAAGAACACATGTCCATACCTAGAGAAGTCATCAGTAAAAGTGATGAAGTAGGAGTGACCACTTCGTGCATGCGTAGACATCGGACCACATACATCACTGTGTACTAGTCCCAAGAGTTCAGTGGCTCTTTCTCTGTGTCCGGTGAACGGAGATTTGATCATTTTTCCTTTGATACATGATTGACAAGTTGCATATGATGAATATTCAAACGGATCTAGATATCCATCTTTATGTAACTTAGTCAACCTTGTTTCGTTTATATGACCAAGTCTACAATGCCATAGGAAGGCTTGATTTGAATCCGCAGCCTTTCTTTTACGCATGTTTTGAATATTGAAAATTTAAGTTTGATTAAGTATGTATATGCCGTTTTTCAATGTGCCAAACCCAATCAGTTCTTGATTTAGGTGAATGTTCATAACATTTCTTTCAAGCGCAAAACTATATCCTTCATTCGATAATAAAGATACTGATATAATATTACACAACATACTGGGAATACAAAAACAGCTGTACAACACCAAAATATGCCCACTAGTCAACCCTAGGTGATATTCCCATATTGCAATTGCATCTACATGCATTCCATTGCCCATCCGGAGAGTCATATCACCTGTCCCCAACACTCTACTATTTTCAGATCCTGCAATGAATTACAGATGTGAGAACCAGAACCGGTATCAAGTACCCATGATGCAGAGTTAACTGACAGACAATTTTCGATTATAAACACACCAGATGTTGAAGCAACTACTTGCTTCATGTCCTTGGCTTTGAAGGCCTGACAATCCTTCTTCCAGTGCCCTTGCTTGTGACAATAGAAGCACTCGGTCTTTTCTGTCTTCACCCTTCCTGCCTTGTTCGTTCCCTGCACCTTCTTGACCCCACCTTTCGGTTTGGTGGCTTTCATCTTTTTCTTCCCTTTAGCTTTCGCTTTAGATTTAGAATAAGATGATTGGCCAACATACAGAACGGGGGTCTTATCCTTTTTCAAGGAGGTCTCTGCTACCCTCAACATATTGAGGAGTTTTGGAAGATCCGCTTCCATTTCGTGCATGTTGAAGTTCAGCACGAACTGAGAGAAGGTGTGGGGAAGGGACTACAAAATCAAGTCGATATACAAATCGTTCTCTCGCACGCATCCCAGGTTTTCGATTTCCTTAATGAGACTGATCATTTTGAGGACGTGCTCTCCTACAGGCGATCCTGGTGCTAACCTCATCTGGAAGAGTTTCCTTGAGGTTTCGTACCTCGCGATACGTGAGTGCTCTCTATACAACTCTTTGACATGGAGAAAGATGGATATAATATTCATACTCTCGTGTTGTTTCTGGAGTTCATTGTTCATGGACGCCAACACGATACACTTAGCCCACTCACAGTCTAGATCCCAGGTTTTGCGAACTTCCCTGTCCACAACTGAGGAATCTGGTCCTGGGATAAGGGGAGGAACATCGGTGGTAACATATGCTATTTTGTCATAAGTCAGTGCAATATTGACGTTCCTTAGCCAATCTTTATAGTTCTGCCCGGTCAGTATATTTTTTTCAAGTAATAGTTTTAATCCAGTCATGGTAGCTGCCAGAGAGAGAGAAAAGAAAACACTCAGCATATGCTCTTGCAAGTTTAGATTGGTTTATTAATTTATCTAAACAGGATGGCTCATACTGTTTCCTCAAATCCTTCTTCAAAACCTAAAAGAAGAACTAGTCAGGATTTAATCACACGTCACAATACTTGCTTAACCTTTCAGCCAGGCTGGTGTTAGTACTTCGAGGGAGGTTTTCCAACGCTTTCGCGAATTTCCTTAATTAAAGAACCTCTTTTCCCTGGAGGCGTAGCCCCTCTAATACCTTTCTAGTCACCTACTTAGTTTATAACATTGATTGTTAAGTGAGAAAAATTCCCGAGAGTAATCCTACTCATCAGTGGGATCAAGATCCAACTATAATTGTATGATGCCCTAGATGGAAGCCACTCTAGTCACCACACTCCAGAAGGTATGCTAAATCTGCAAGTTTCCTTTATGTTTGAAACTCCCGATGTGATTTTTTACCCCAAGCTCTTATGACCTTGACGTAGGCCAACAAATCATATGACGCAAGTCAAGTTCTACCCGTCATTGTCCTGATCAATTTAAGTACATCGTACAAGCCCTTGACGTAGGCCAACAAGGTGTACGTCTGTCTTAAACTAATGCATATATCTATGCAACAAATAGGCACACACACTGCTACCATACACTATGCCTTGACGTAGGCCAACAAGCATAGCATGAATACGGTGTGCTGTCTATCTGAAATGACGGAGGGTTACGGCTGGTTTTTGGCAAAAAACCGTTAACGTAATGAACTTGATATGATCGAAGGAACAAAGATAGCTTTTATTTAAAAGGAGTGGTTTAAGCTCCGTATTTAAAATTTGCTTTTTCAAGAAAAACCGAGTGGTTTTAGAAATTTTTCCAACGATTCAGTTTAGGTTTTATTTTCTTTGCATTAATAATAATGTGTCCCATCATTAACCTATCATTACAGATAACAACGAAAATACAACGTCCTCTTTTGCCATCCGCATTCGCCACTGGGTCCCGTCATCACCCGTTAGGTTACTTAACTAACGACAGAGCGGGGGCTGGACTAGCACGGGTGTAAAACATAAGTGACGTCTAAATAGCTATCATATATAGATATTGTACATTCGTCAGACGCAATAATAGGCATTCTAGATCACAGATAAACAATATTGGATTTGCAAGCAATCCGCATTTCTTTTGAGCCTGCAATGAAAGACGGATTACACAGTTGTGATGAATAGCCATTACCCCACCCCAGACCTCTACGGGTACGACAAACTACCCGCCAAGTACCAGAAGTGAAGGGGTCTACCTCAACACTTCAAAATACCCGGTAGTTTGTGCACCCCACCTTGGGTCTATCCTAAGAGCAAAAACAGTAAAAAGAAATAATACAACGGTGGCTACAACCGCAACCTGGATGTGCCTCGTGAAATAATATTACAACTTATTACAATTACATCGAATGAATTAATACAATAACCCATCACAAAACCCGGCCAATCATCACAAAAATCCAATACAGTTCATATCCACATACAGTTAAAAAAAAACATTACATATATGTTCGACCCCCTGCCAACCGACATACTAGCAGTTAGGGGAGGTTTACGAATACATAATACGTTTCACAGATATAATCAAACAAGCAAACATCGTATAATTTCGATCGATTGAACACTTTAAATTCTACTCCAAATCTTCTCTGTAAATTTGAAACCTGAGCAGAAAATAAAAATACCAGAAAATACAAAATATCACAAAAGATGCACAGAAGAAAACTGGGCTGAATCGGCCCTAACTCGGCCGTGGATCCACGGCGGATCGGTGGGATCGGCCGCGGTTCCGCGGCTCAGTGGCCGATTCAGGAGCCCAATTTTCCTGTGTGTTCTTATATTTTCAGGCTGGTCATTCTGGAGGTCCCTGAAAAATTTTTAGACTTCATTTTTAATTCGACAGAAACTATGCAATATCGGTGTATTTTTCGGTTTGTTTCGCGTTCGAAATTCATACGACTTTTCAAATCAATTAATTATTGTTTAGTGAGGCTCTGATACCACTATAAGTCGATGTGCAACACCCCATGAGTTGCGGGAAGGCGGAAATTTGAAAAACGATCATGTTTATAAAGCGAACATCAACTAACCGAAGATCTTTTCTAAACAATACTTAACAATAAGCATAGAGTTCTAAGCTACTATGTAAAGAGATTATACCAAACGATTCTAGTCTTTCGTCTTTACGATCTCTACGGCCTCCTTGGATCTCTACGGCCTCCTTGGATCTCCACATCCTCCTCGGCTTCTTTCCGTGATAGACGATCTACCCGAGAACCCTAATACAAGCTATTACCTCTAAACATGAGGTTACTTAGTTTCTCTAGTTGCTAATCAAAGTAACTAAGGTGATGTAGAGTTAGGTTATGGAGTGTTTAGTCTTAACTAATTCTTATACTCAACTCATGAGTGGTAGGATTAGGGTTTGAAGAAGAGAGTGAGCTTGAGGAGAGAGAAGGTGGAGATGATAATGAGAAGAAAAAAGCTTCTCACTTGAATATGAAACATAATGAATTATCAAATAAAATCAATTAAATGATTATTCATCATGCTTCATTTATTCAACAAGAGTGATTCATCATGTGAGTCATTAAGTAATTAATGATGCATTTAATGATATGATGAATCACACAAATGAGTCACAAAAGCAATTAATGAAAATGCCACCTCAACCCCTCATGTCACCATCCTTCTAGATGCTTCTCGAAAAATTACGAGAACGCCCCTCGCATCCATGAAAACACGGAAAAACTTTAAATTGTATAAATCCAATAACCCGATACTAGAATCTGGCTTAAAGCAAAGCCGGCTAGTAAAAACTGTCCGAATGTCGTACGTGCGTTTAAACACGTATGCGTCCGAACCCTTTGTCGTAAAACCGTACGACCTCTATATCATTTCGCCTGGAGTTGGGAAATCTCTGTGTAGGACTCTAAAGACTCGACTACTACGCTGGCAGTGGGTTTAACCACAGACTGCAAACGGCACTAGCTGTACGTAACGGTCCCCAGGTAGTTGTCGATAAGAAAGCCGATGAGGTAACCCATCCGAAATCCTACTGAGCCTGTCCGTGACAATATCCACGCAGTATGGTCTGTTCGTCTAAGAGTATTTCATGTATGGTCTAGGGAGGTGGTGGACGTCAGACCCCTAATAACCGTACAAGTCGTGTCGGTATGGCTCAAGACCATCCGAGAATCTACTGATCATTCCATCAGCAATTCTCAATCATCCCGTGCCAGCGACTTATGGTAATGACCAACCGATCACCGTGCGATATCAACTCCCTATACCGGGAGAGACGAATCCCTAACAGTCGCTCACTTCCTCCACGTGGCTCGGGAGTGTGCCCAACTAAAACCAGTTTGCACGACTCCTTTGAATCGTGGTAGGGTAGTAATCAAAGCACAGTGGGAACTCACAAGAGACAAATGACGACCTTAAGTCAACGGACTATCTGCACACATGTCACCTGAGAACTGCTATCTAACGTTAGGTATAATACCATCCAGTCAGTTCTCGGCGAGTCCTGTCCGGTGTACTCACACCCAGTGAGCATCTGTATACAATCTTAGGTGCACTCCACCAATGGCTACGGGACCAGTCCATCGCCCCTCCTCAGGGTCTAGATATGTATACACTAGTCTATTCCGGAGTATCGATGTCCAGTCTCGATACTCCTGCGACCAGTGACATCTAAGGATGTGCCTATTGACTATCCAGCTCCCACAAGTATGACTGTCATCACAACGCCGGTAGTCAGGCAAACACCCTATGGGCTTTATCAATATATATATATATATATAAATACCAAGTAAAATATATCATACGTTAAGAAAAAGACAAACCAAATAGCGTACTATCATATCAAGCAATACTGTCATGTACATACATATCCCTAGCATCCTATACAATGAAGGCCTCTAGGGCATATATATCCAACAGATAGAGCCTACCGCAGAAGCATAGGGTATCCCTTGCATGCGAGTTCTCTCCAAATCAGTCTAGGGAGACATCTATTTGGAGAGAGTGAGTCCATAGATCGTGGGTACATTCCCATGCTTGGACTCTTCCATACTAAACCTCTTTAGTACGGTGTCTATGTACCTGGATTTGGACAATCCCAGTATTCGTTTAGATCTATCTCTATAGATCTTAATCTCTAAGATGTAGGAGGCATCACCTAGATCTTTCATTGAGAATCTATGTGATAAGAAGAGCTTGACCGAGTGCAGCATAGTAACATCATTTCCTATCAAGAGTATGTCATCCACGTACAATACGAGAAAGACGACTTTACTCTCTGCAACCTTCTTGTATATACAAGGTTCATCTATATTTTTTATGAAGTCAAACTCTTTGACTACCTTATCAAAACAGATGTTCTAACTCCGCGATGCCGGCTTTAACCCGTAGATTGATTTAAGCGGCTTGCACACCTTTCCACTTCTCCTACTTTCTACGAAGCCCTCCGGCTGAGTCATGTATACGCTCTCTTCTAAGTCACCATTTAGAAAGGCGGTCTTAACATCCATTTGCCAGATTTCGTAGTAATGGTATGCAGCGATGGTAAGAAAGATCCGGATGGACTTAAGCATAGGTACTGGAGAAAAGGTTTCATCATAATCCACACCTGGCCGTTGACGAAAACTTTTTGCAACAAGTCTAGCTTTGAAAGTCTCAACTTTTCCATCTACACCAAGTTTCTTCTTAAAGATACATTTGCTCCCAATGGGTTTTACCCCTTCAGGAGCATCTTCCAAAGTCCATAATTTTTTGGTGTACATGGATTCTATCTCAGATCTCATCGCATCTAGCCATTTCAATGAGTCCCCACTTGTGATGGCCTGATTCTAGTTGTGTCATCATCTTCCATGATGCAATCCTCGCTCCCACTATCATCATCTTCCATGATGCAATCCTCGCTCCCACCATCAACGAGAAAACCGTAGTATCTCTCAGGTGGATGAGGAACCCTACTAGAACGGCGGAGAAGCTGGGGTTCGTCGGGAACTACTGAATCCTCTGGCTCCACCAAATCTTCTGTTGCAGTTTGTGCAGCTGGAACTTCTTCCAGTTCTACCTCCTTGCCACTAATTTCTTTCGCAAGAAATTCCTTTTCTAAAAAGGTGGCCTGCCGAGAAACAAACACCTTTTGTTCTTCGGTATGGTAGAAGATATACCCTTGTGAATTTTTGGGATATCCTACAAACTTGCATAGAACAGACCTTGCCTCGAGCTTGTCCGGATTGTGCCTTTTGACATAAGCCGGACAACCCCATATCTTCACATAGTTAAGATGTGGTCTTTTCCCCTTCCATATCTCATATGGAGTGGTAGGCACTGATTTGGTACGAACCATATTCAATAGATGTATGGCTGTCTCAAGCGCATACCCCCAAGAGGAAATAGATAACTCAGCGGTGCTCATCATAGAGCGCACCATATCTAATAGGGTGTGATTCCTTCGCTCCGATACACTGTTGTGCTGTGGTGTATATAGAGGAGTAAGCTGAGAGAGAATCCTATTCTCTTTTAGATATTCAAGGAATTCTGTGCTCAAGTATTCTCCTCCCCGATCTGATCGAAGGATTTTAATACTTCTACCCATTTGGTTCTCAACTTCGGATTTATATTCCTTGAATTTCTCAAAAGCTTCAAATTTGTGTTTCAACAGGAACACATGTCCGTATCTTGAGAGATCTTCAGTGAATGTAATGAAGTACGAGGAACCATTCCTGGCTTGTGTAGACATGGGACCATATACATCACTATGTATCCATCCCAAGAGTTCCGTAACTCTTTCTCCATGTCCACTAAACGGAGTTTTGGTCATTTTGCCTTTGAGACATGACTGACAAGAGTCATAAGATGAAAACTTGAACAGATTCAAATATCCATCTTTATGCAACTTAGCTAGTCATTTCAAATTGATATGACCTAGTCTACAATGCCACAAGAAGGATTCGTTCATTTCTGAACTCTTCCTCTTGTGTGTGTTTTGTACGTTAAGAACTGTGTTTTGATTTAGAACGTACAACCTGTTACATAACGCACCAAACCCAATCAACACTTGATTAAGGTAAATGTTCATAACATTATTCTCCTCTATAAAGTTATATCCTTCATTATCTAATAAAGAGATTGATATTAAATTGCATATCATAAAGGGTACGTAGTAACAGTCGTTCAGGATCAATGTATTCCCTGTTGGTAATACAAGGTGATATTCACCAATTGCTTTGGCTGTAACATTTGCACCATTCCCTACTTTTAGGGAATGATCACCTTTTCCTAGTTCTCTGCCTTTCCTTAGCCCATGCAACATATTGCATGTGTGGGATCCCGATCCGGTATCTAATACCCAGGACGTAGAGTGTACTGAGAAGCAGTTCTCTGTAACTAACACACCCGAAGAAGATGCATCAACATACTTATTCTTTGTTTGGGTGGCGTGGGAATCCAGATATGTTCCTATCCCCTGCTCGGACTTATAACACTTATAAGTTGGAGCGGTACCAATGTTCCTCTACTCGGTATAACAAGTGGGTTCGGTCAATACATCCATATTATTATCTTGATTAAGACGTGACATTGGTTGCTTCCTGGAGAAAGATGGAAGGAAACGCGTTAGCGTGCGCTCTTTGCAAGATTAGGTTGGTTTATTATCTTATCTAATCAGGACGTCTCCTACTGTTTTTATCAAATCTTCCTTCAAACCGTAAAAGGTAAGATTAGCCGGGATTAATCATACCTTACAAGTTCGCCAATCTTTCAGCCATGCCAGTGTTGGTACTTTGAGGGAGGTTCCCCGTGCTTTCACACAGACCTAATTAGAGTAAACCTCGGTTTTCCAGGGACGCAACCCCGTTAACATCTTTCTAGACACCTACTTGATTGGCTAATTGTTATGTGTAAAATTCTCTCAAGAGTAACTCTTACTCGCAGTGGGTATCGAGATCTAACTATCTTATAGAAGGTATGCAATCTCATTGCAAATTTCAACACTTGAAATTCCCGATAATACTTTTATCCCCAGCATCCTATGACTTTGACGAAAGCCAACAAACCAAAGGACGCTAGTCAAGCTCAACCCGTACATTTCTTGATTGAATTAAACCCACCCGTACGACCCTTGACGAAAGCCAACAAAGTCGTACGACTACCCTAATCCAATCGCATCTCATGCTTTAGCTGATAAGCACTAATTAGCTACCGCACACTACGCCTTGACGAAAGCAAACAAACGTAGCATGAATACTAAATAGTACATATCTGAAATGACGGAGGGCTACGCAAGTTTTTCAGAGAAACCATGAACGTAATGAACTAGATATCATTGTAGAAACTAGTGATTTTGAAAAGGAGTGTTTTTGAGGCTTTTCTAGTTTCGCTAAAGGGGTCACTCCCGGTGAAGGGATCTCGGCTCTTTCCTTATCGAATAAGGTGCTGGATATTCTACAAAGAATACCGCTATGCAAAGCAAGAACTATAGAAGCAATTAAAAACTAAAATGAGTGATTTGTAGCATTTGCTAGTTTTGCTAAAGAGGTCACTCCCGGTGAAGCGATCTCGGCTCTTTCCTTATCGAATAAGGTGTTGGATATTCTATAAGGAATACCATTATGCAAAGCAAAAACTAGAGCTAGCCTTTTTGAAAATTTGATCCTATAACATCTTTAGGTTTTTTTTCTTTCATTAATCTTATTAATGAAGTCTCATTAATTAATGTTTCCCTAAACATCACAGAAGAAGTGATACAAAAATAGAACGTACGCTTATGCCATCCGCATTCGCCACGGGGCCCCGTCATGCACCGTTAGGTTACTTAACTACCGACAGAGCGGGGGCTGGACTAGCGCGGGTGCAAAACATAAGCAACGTTTAATATATATCTTATATATAATATTACATTCGTCTCACGCAGTTATATGATCAACATCACAGAACACAGCAGCAGAAGATAAACATATGAAATATTGGATATACTAGGATGTCCGTGTTTTAAATTTAGCCAGTAATGTAAAACACGGATTGCATGGTCGTGGAGAATAGCCAAACCCACATCCCATAGATCCCTACGAGAGCGGCAACTAACCCTGCCAATTCTAGAGTTAGGAGACCCGGTCTCAACTCCTTGAGATGGTCTCCCACTGGACTTTAGAACCCAGTTACTTGTGCTCCCCACCTTGGGTCTATCCTAATGCGGAAAAGTAAATAATATACAACAATGGTGACATCATCCTCAACCCGGAAGTGCCCCAATAAAAGAATATTACATACAATGAATTTTACATGAATGAAAAAGAAAACCCTCATCTCATATAAAACCCCCGGCTATTCTTTAACGATGATCCAATAAGACATATCAGCAGCACATGACATCACAAACCCGGATTCATAGCAATTGTATCACATATCATCAAGATCTATACGACGCCAAATATATCGATCAGTTTAACAAAATCCAGAGAACTCAACAACTTGAGAATCACAGTTAAAAATACCCAGACAGTGCACAAATCTCCTACGGACCTACACAAGAAAGTATGCTCCCTGACTCACCTACTGCGCCGCGGAACTGCCGCCAAAACCAAGTTTTGGCCGCGGTTCCACGGTTGTACGGTCGAGTCAGGATGTCATTTTTCTTGTGGGTCGATAGAAAACCCTGCACGATTTTTTGGATATTTTTAATTTCAAAAATTCCAACGTTTGGAAAAATCGATAAAAACAGGAAAAAATACAGGTTTTGAAAACCGATCGAACTATTTAACTTCGTATTGACCTTCCCCGATGATCTAGTTCGGATCTGATACCATGAATGACTACCTTAGCACCATGATGAGGTTGTAGAAGTATCTACCATGCCAAATTCAAATTTTTCTTGGTGCTAAGCTAGACAAACTAGATCTTTAACTAGATTATTAGGGTTTTCTTTAGATGATATGTCAACTAGAGAGAAGGAAAGATGTTTATACCTTGGTAGAACCAAGTCCTTCTCTTCAATATACTCCGTGTAGTAGTCCCGCGACTCCACAAGACTTCTCTTGAGACTTTGTGAAAGTGCGCGGCAGCGCCCCAGCCGTCTGAACGAGGCCAAAATGTGGAAACAATACTTTTCTTTAACTTTTAAAACTGGTGCTACCACATACAAAAAACCCGGATCGGGCCATTAACCTAATGCTAGCAAACTAGAGAATGGGTAGAGAGATATACCGAGCGATCCGTGTCCTTCGGTCTTCTCGTCGTCATCCCGATCTCCCCGCGGAATCTCCGGTCTTCATCTCCTCGTCGGAAGGGCACCACATCGCCGGGTTCTTTTACGGGCTCCCACCTCTGGACCGAGGCAACTCGGGCACGAAGTTGGCGAGTCGACGTGTCCAAGAATACAGTAGGATAGTGTAGAACCCTTTTTTCTCAATGGGGTTAAGGAAGTTGCCATTTAGAAGTGTAGAAGGAGATGTGAACTTTTGTGATGAACTAGGGAATTTTTAGCAAGCAAATGAGTCTCATTCTTCCCCTCAAAAATTTGGACAGCCCCCTACAAGTGTGGCCGGCCAAGCTCAAAAGAGCGGGAGGGAAATGAGCAATCATCCAAGAGAGAGAAAAAGGTTGATCATCATGAGGAACAATGATCACCCACCAACTCAAAAGGCCCATCACTCATCATATCTCAAAAGTCAAGCCATGATGAACAAAGAATCAAATGATGGTTGAACTATCATGAAGCTATCACAAAAAGTCTTCTCCATAATAAAATGCACAATTGCAAATAACCCCCTCCACACCAATTTTCAGCCAAAGAAAGAACAAAGGAAAAATGACCCAAACGGAAAGCAAAATGGCAACTTCAAAAAACCGATCCCGTAATAAATTACAGGAAAACCCCGCGATTGTATATACATACCCGCATTTGTATTCCAACCGAATACAAATGCAATGAGACAAAATCTACACTGTACAATACTTGGATCCGGCTTAAACCAAAGCCCGCTAGTATTATCCGTCCGATCATGTTCCGTGCAATACCGCACGTATATGATCGAACCCTGCCATATCTCCATATGGCCTCTACAGAGTTTCGCCCGAAACGCTAGAAACGGTCTGTGGGGGACTCTAAAGACTCGTCAATACTTTGGCTGTGGATTTAACCACTAGCACGTCAGAGGTATTAGCCATACGTAACGGGATACCAGGTATTGACCAAAAGGGACGTCGATGAGCGAACTCATCCTGACACCCTACTGAGCCTGTCAGTGACAATATCTATACAGTCCGGTCCGTTCATCTATGAGCATCGCATGGCGGGCCTAGGGGGTTGGTAAAAGTGAGACCTCCAAAAGCGGTACAAGTCGTGTCGGAGTGTAGCCCAGAACACCCTGAGATACTACTGGAATACCAACCAGTAAATCTCCTGCCTTGGCCAAGGACTTCGTGTAATGGCTCTCCTAGACACAGCGCGACCTCACCCCCAATACCAGGAGAGACGAACCCCTGCAGATCCGCTCACCGCCTCCATGTGGCTCGGGACTGTACCCAACTAAAACCTGTTTGCACGACTCCTTTGAGCCGTGGTAGGGTAGTAATCAAAGTACAGTGGGAACTCACACGAGACAAATGACGATCTCAGGTAGATGAACTAACCTGTATATATGTCACCAGGGAACTGCTATCTAACATCTAGTATAAGACCAACTAGCATGTTCCCGATGAGTCCTGTCCGGTGCACTCATAACCCAATGAGTACCTGTATACATCTTAGGTAAACCAACTGACACCAGTGGCTTGTGAGACCGGCCACCGCCCCTCGTCGGGGTCTCGACTGTATACACTAGTCTACTCCGGAGAATCGATGCCCTGTCTCGAAAACTCCCATGACTAGGGACCACTTTAAGGATGTGCTTATAGACCTCAGCTCCCACGTATATGTTCGCCATCATACTGCTGGCCGTCAAGCAAGAATCCTAAGGGCTCTACCAACATGCAATAGTGATCTGTAACGTCACCTAAAGCAGTACACGATGATAAAGATAAAACAGATAGCATACTATCATCTTGAGTAAGACTGTCCTACCGGTATAGGTCCTCCCTCAATCATTGCAATCACGTGCCTGTGATCCAATAATTGACTCTGAGGGCACTATCTCCAACAATCCCCCACTTGCACTCAAGGCTAATTATTTCGATGTCGCATACTCGCAGCCCGTGTGATACCGAACACCCAACTCTTCTACTAGTCAGTCTCACAAAGCTCGTTTGCGAAACTATTGCGTTCGAGGAATAGCCTCAGTGAGTGGATCCGCTCTGATGTTTCTTTCTATGTCTCTCATTATCTCAAGTTCGCGGAGAAAGCCATCTCCCGAAATGAGTAATACCTGTCTCAGAATATGTCTGGATATCTGATGGGACCTAGCTCATAAATGAACTCCAAATCCAAACTTCTTGGACTGTGTCGTCAACTGAACTTAATCAGTATCCTTCGCCATGCCTCCCTCAGTATCCTCTTAGACCACCTGTCCAAAACACTGCCCCTCGTCAGAAGGAAAACTATAACTCTAACAACCTTTCTGTCATCCAGGTCACCTTGGAAGCCTGGAATGATAACTGTCTCCCGAAGGAGGATACCATTATCATATCCCTAGAACATCCACTTATGTTCTAAAACTGCTTCCGATTGGTTTTCCAGGATTGGATTATTATCAACTTATTGCATCTACTGCAAAAACAACATCTGGTGTGGTACTTGACATCTCATGATTGACTCAATTGCCTAAGCAAGTGATCTGCCAATCATGCACATCCCTCTCCCCTTTAGTCTGTAAGACACCTTTAGAGAGGGTGACTCCATCACCTGCAGGTATACTACCGTGCCAGGAGTCTTCCATTCTAAAACACCTTTAGAATGCTGTCTAAGTACCCAGATTGGGAAACTACCCAAATCTAGATCTAAAACCATAGATCTAGTAACCAGAATGTCTGATATAATATCCAAGTCCTTTGTGGAGAAACCACTGTATGACAACCAAAGTATAACCGATCGTAGTATAGGAATTTCATTTCCTACTTTGTGTATGTCATCCAAATACCAGGACATAACACCCTACTACCTTCTTAACAGATCCATCCCCAATTCTGATGAAGTCAAACCTATGACTGTGACATCAGAAATAGATGATCTATCTCTGCTATATCTGCTTTAGTCTATAAATAGACATAAGCTACTTGTCCACTATGCTTCCGCTGCTCCCACTGACTACGACAACCCTCTGGCAGAGTCACATACATGTACACTTCTAAAACCAGTTCAGAACGACGCTATACTCATTCTCCTTCCGGGTCTCATAGCCTGGAACAACAGTAGTGTCAAGTCTGGGTAAACAAGAACCTCCCTGTCACCGTCCTTGAGTCTACCGGAGTACCTCTCGGGTGCCTGAGGTTACCTACCATATCTGCGGAGTGGCCAATAGAATGTCAAACCAGATTTAATCTTTAGGTTCTTATGAAATTTTCAGTAATCGTTTGCGGTTCTGGAATCACTTCCAGTTCTACCGTACTCCCACTACCGTTTTCTGAAAAAATCCATTTTTATCAAAACTGTGGCGAGTCAAGAACAATATCACTATTGATCTTCCAGATTGTAGAAAGTCAACCCTCGTCATAGCTCGGGTCAGTCTACAAACAACCATTACAGAAACGTGCCTTGAGTTATCCAGAGTCTGGTTTTAAGCATAAGCCAGACAACTCCCTGTACCTTAACATCGTTAAGATATGAACTGTCCTATATCCAATATAGAAACAGAGGCACTGATTTAATTGGAACCAGATTCAAATCATGCAGCTGTCTCCAGTGCATGTCAACTAAATGGAGAGAGGTCGATCAACATTACTCAACTTAGGAGTGCTTCCAATTATGAGTAACCTGAAAGAGAAGCAAGTTCTCTTAATCATTACTATTAACTGAATACCATACACAAATATCTACATCTTCGATCACCTTGAAGAATTCTGATACTTGCAACACCTGGTTCTCTACTTTATTCATATACCTATAACTTCTCAAAACATGGACCTTATGTTTCTATGAAATACATGTCTAAGAACTAGAGAAGTCACAAGTAAACAGAATATAGTACGAGTACCAACCCCTCTGTCCTGATGGACACTGGACAACATACAATACTCTGTATAAGTCCCTTGAGTCTAATAACTCAATCACTGTGTGTCGTAGGTTGAAAACTGTACTTATGGTTAAGAAGAATTACACCGCTGTTTAATGCTCCTTACCTAACCATCCACTGATATAGGTAAATGTCATAGACATAATTTCAAAAAGGTATATCTCACTCTATATAAAAATAGATGTACAGATATATCAATTTGAAATTTATGCATAACAGTAGATATTCAAAACCAAACATTTGCCGTCCGGCAAACAGCCGAGGTGATTTCCTCAAATATCACCAATTACAACAAATTCCGATATAATGAGGATGATCACCTAATTCCCAATAACTTACTCCTACTCATCATCTGTAAAACCATACAGATGCGATAATCATATCTGGTAAATACATACCCTGGAGCAAGTGTCTAATTGGGAAATCAGTTTTCTTTTAACAATACATAGTGAAACTGAAATATTGAAATGTTTCAAAGGGGTATCCGGGTATTCCTAGTAATGCCTCTTCCATTATCCATATTCACAACTGTAACCGTATATTTCTTTGCCATCTCTTCAAATCCCTTCATATGTCTTTAGTCATTACCTTCTGTACACCCCTTTAGGCCAAATGGTTTTCTTCCTTCCCTACCGCTCGGCACCAGCCTATGCTTTGGAAAAAGACTATCTAATAAGCATAATGGGTGTACTGTCCTAATCCTAGGAGCACTCGTCATGCGGGAGAAGGTGAAGATAATGTAGGGTTCCTAGGCACTCTTGTGAAGGTTCAAAAGGCATCAAACATGCCCGGATTAAATTTTAGACGTGCCGAACAACCCAAAGCCGGGATCTTTGCTAGATAATTAGGGTTTAATATGCAATAAGATAACTTTTATCCAAGTGTGAGGGATTACAACCTTTGTAGTCCGCTCCTTCACTTCACAAGCTCCGAGTAGAAGTCCCTTTGCCGCGATCCACGATCTCCCGGACTCATGAGAGGCTCCACGACTCGAACGATCCATTCTAGCTTGTCGTATTCCAAATCTCCGATGATCTACGTCGAGGTTTCGAAGAACTCAAGCTATCTCACTCAAAAGAGAAGAACACACTAATCCCATGGGCTAGATGAGATTAGTATGAGAGAGTAGTAATTTAGCTATCCTTTTATATCATTTTCTCATAATCTTTCATCACTTAAGGATTTTCAAGAGAGCTTTTCTTGAAGAAGGAAGAAGATGATAATGGAAAATATAATCATTAGCTTAAAACCTTTTGTGATGAATAGAATGAATTATATGATTGAATTGTAACCATGGTCAAGGATGAATGGATAAGAAAGAGTAGAGAATAAACTATAGTTAGGGTTTGGTTTGGTTAACAAATGTGTCATCCATAAATATCTTCATAATGACAAAAGAAAATGCTTCTAGAAGCAACTTGAAGCAACTAAACCAAATCAAACCCTAACCTCAATTAATCATCCTTAAACATGTTTAACAATTAATCATATCATGTCACAATAATATATATCACATATATATTATATATTTGCAACAAAAGAAAATAATACAATTAACATATATCGCATATATATCAATGTATCATCCACTGAGAAAATGAAATAATAAAGCAAGCCAATATTAGTTAATATAATAATATATCATATATATTATTATATATTAAATCATCGAATCAACACTTGATCCGACGATCCGGCTATATCGAATATAACCGACTAATATATCATGTACCGATTCATCGAATCAACATTTGATCCGATGACCCGGTTCATATCCATATATCGCGAGAATCTAATACGGTATCCCATATCGCATTATTCTCGCTCCTGCGCATATCACATATGTGCCACTACTCTGTTTCGCCTGAGCCAAGAAACCTTTGTGTAGGACTCTAAAGAATCGTCAATACGCCGGTAGCAGGTGATGATCATATCAAACACCCACAAGCTGCAAGCGGTCAGCTAAACGTAACAGCCACCCAGGTATTGAGCGATCAGAAGATCAACAAGCTAGCCTGTGCGTTCTCCTGAGAATCCGATCAGTAACACTCCCGTACAGTCCGGTCTGTTCGTCTGATATGTCGCATATCAAGTCTAGGGGTGGTATACGTCAGACCCCAGTAACCGATAAGTCGTGTCGATGTATGGCTCATAACGGGTCGAGAAACTACTAGTAACACTTACCAGTAAATCTCTATATCAGCCCTGGCCAGGGACTTCCAGTTATAGCCAATCGAACACAGCACAACATCAACTCCCTATACCGGGAGAGACGAATCCCCTCCTATCGCTCATTGCCTCCATGTGATTCGGGACTGTACCCAAAAGCCACCGTTTTGCACGCCCTCTTGGACGTGGTAAGGTGGAAATCAAAGCACAGTGGGAATCACACAAGACTCTATGACGATCTCGGGTCTACAGACTACCCTGTACCTGTGTCACCGGAGAACTGCCATCTGACGTGTGGTATATCACCATCTGGGAGTTCTCGGTGAGTCCGTCCAGTGTACCCAGTCTCCACTGAGCACCCGTACACCATCTCTGATGTCAAACACCGATGGATATGGGATCATCCATCGCCCATCATATGGGTCAAGATGCGTATACGCTAGTCTACTCTGGTGTATCGATGCCCTGTCTCGATATACCCTCGACTAGGAACAGTTATAGGATGTACTCATTGACTACTGCGGCCCCACTAGTATGATCTCATCATAGTCCCAGTAGTCGAGTACAAGTCCTAAGGGCTTTATCAACATGTGAGAGTAAAACAGTAAACCAGTACAAGTCAACATGTTAAGATAAAGTGAAACCAAATAGCATACTATCATGACGAGCAAGAAAGTCTTCTCTATATATAACCAAGCATCCATTATAATATACATCAAATGTACAACAATGGCCTCTAGGGCATATACATAACTAACAATCTCCCACTTGCACTAAGGCCAGCTGCTGTAGTATCTCATACCTAGCATCCCGAATAATCTCTCAAACTGTATCTGGGGAATAGCCTTCGTGAATGGATCCGCAGTGTTGTCCTTCGTATCTACTCTCCTGACCTCGATCTCCCGGCGATCAACTATCTCCCTGATCAGGTGATACCGCCTCAGAATATGTCTGGACTTCTGATGGGACCTGGGTTCCTTGGCCAAAGCCACAGCTCCATTGTTATCGCAATACAGAGGTATTGGATGCTCAATGGATGGAACCACACCAAGTTCACTAATGAACTTCTTGATCCAGACAGCCTCTTTGGCAGCATCGTTGGCAGCGATGTATTCAGCCTCCATCGTTGAGTCTGCAACGGTATCCTGTTTGGAACTCTTCCAACATACCGCCCCTCCATTGAGGGTAAAGACAAAACCCGAATGCGACTTAGAGTCGTCCTTATCACTTTGGAAGCTGGAATCGGTAAAGGACTCCACCTGGAGTTCTCCATTACCATACACCAAGAACATCTCTTTAGTCCTTCGCAAGTACTTGAGAATGTTCTTCACTGCTGTCCAATGACTCTCTCCTGGATCTGCTTGATACCGACTCACTACACTTAGTGAGTATGCTACATCGGGTCTGGTACATAGCATCGCATACATGATAGAGCCTACTGCCGAAGCATAGGGTATCCCTTGCATGCGAGCTCTCTCCAAATCAGTCTTGGGAGACATCTCTTTGGAGAGAGTGAGTCCAGAGATCGTGGGCTGATTCCCACGCTTGGATTCTTCCATACTAAACCTCTTCAGTATGGTGTCAATGTACCTGGATTGGGACAATCCCAGTATCCGTTTAGATCTATCTCTATAGATCATGATTCCCAATATGCAGGAGGCATCACCTAGATCTTTCATTGAGAATCTCTGTGATAAGAAGAGCTTGACTGATTGCAGCATAGGAATATCATTTCCTATCAAGAGTATGTCATCCACGTACAATACGAGGAAGACTACCTTACCCTCTGCCTCCTTCTTATAGATACAAGGTTCATCTATATTTTTGATGAAGTCAAACTCTTTGACTACAACATCAAAACAGATGTTCCAACTCCGCGATGCTTGCTTCAACCCATAAATGGATTTAAGCAGTTTGCACACCTTTCCGCTGCTCCCACTATCTATGAAGCCCTCTGGCTGAGTCATGTACACGCACTCTTCTAAATCACCGTTTAGAAAGGCGGTCTTAACATCCATTTGCCAGATTTCGTAGTCATGGTATGCAGCAATGGCAAGTAAGATCCGGATGGACTTAAGCATAGCTACTGGAGAAAATGTTTCGTCATAATCCACACCTGGACGTTGACGAAAACCCTTTGCTACAAGTCTAGCTTTGAAAGTCTCAACTTTTCCATCTACACCAAATTTCTTTTTAAAAATCCACTTGCTCCCAATGGGTTTTACCCCTTCAGGAGCATTTTCTAAAATCCATACTTTATTGGTGTACATGGATTCCATCTCAGATCGCATTGCATCCAGCCATTTCACAGAGTCACCACTCGTGATGGCCTGCTCGAAACTAGTCGGTTCATCATCATCCATGATGCAATCCTCGCTTCCACCATCAATGAGAAAACCATAGTATCTCTCAGGTGGACGAGAAACCCTACTAGATCGGCGGAGAGGCTGGGGTTCGTCGGGTACTATTGAATCCTCTGGTTCTACCAAGTCTTCTGTTATAGTTTGTGTTGCTGGAACCTCTTCCAGTTCTACCTCATTGCCATTAATTTCTTTTGCAAGAAATTCCTTTTCCAAAAAGATGGCATGTTTAGAAACAAACACCTTTTGTTCCTCAGTGTGGTAGAAGATATACCCTTGTGAGTTCTTGGGATATCCTACAAACTTACATAAGACAGATCTTGCCTCGAGTTTGTCCGGATTTTGTCTTTTGACATAGGCTGGACAACCCCATATCTTAACATACTTAAGAGATGGTCTCTTCCCTTTCCATATCTCATATGGAGTGGTAGGCACTGATTTGGTAGGAACCATATTCAATAGATGTATCGCTGTCTCAAGCGCATACCCCCAGAAGGAAATAGGTAACTCAGCCTCGCTCATCATTGATCGTACCATATCTAATAGGGTCCGATTCCTTCGTTCCGATACACCGTTGTGCTGTGGTGTAAAAGGAGGAGTAAGCTGAGAGAGAATCCCATTCTCTTTTAGATAATCTAGGAACTCACCGCTCAAGTATTCACCTCCTCGATCAGATCGAAGAATCTTAATACTTTTGCCCGTTTGGTTCTCTACTTCGTGCTTATATTCTCTGAATTTCTCAAAAGCTTCAGACTTGTGTTTCATCAGAAACACATGTCCGTATCTAGAGAGATCGTCAGTGAATGTAATGAAGTAGGAAGAACCGTTCCTGGCATGCGTAGACATGGGACCGCATACATCACTATGTATCAGTCCTAAGAGTTCAGCAACTCTTTCTCCGTGTCCACTAAACGGAGCTTTGGTCATTTTTCCTTTGAGACATGAATGGCAAGTATCATAAGATGATAATTCGAACGGATTCAAATAACCATCTCTATGTAACTTAGCCAGTCGTGTCGAATTGATATGACCAAGTCTACAATACCACAAGAAGGATTCGTTCACATCTGAACTTTTCCTCTTGTGTGTGTTTTGTATATTTAGGACTGTATTCTGATTTAGAATGAATATGCCATTATGTAACGAGCCTGATGCAATCAACTTTTGATCTAGGAATATGTTCATAACATTATCCTGTACTACAAAATTATATCCCTCTTTACTCAATAAAGAAACTGATATAATGTTGCACATCATGTTCGGTATATAATAGCACTCATTTAGAATCAGTGTATTACGACTTGGCAATACAAGGTGATATTCGCCAACTGCTTTGGCTACAATACTTGCACCGTTCCCTACTTGAACGGAATGATCACCTTTTCCCAGTTCTCTACCTTTACGTAGCCCATGCAACTGTTTGCATATGTGGGATCCTGATCCGGTATCTAATACCCAGGACGTAGGGTGAACTGAGAAACAGTTCTCAATAACAAACACACCCGAAGAAGATGCATCAACATGCATGTTCTTTTGGGCGGCGTGAGAATCCAGATATTCTCCTGTTTCCTGTTCAGTCTTATAACTCTTATAAGAAAGAACGGGTCTGACGTTCCCTTGCTCAGTACAATAATCAGGTTCAGTCAATACATCCATATTATTATCTTGATTATGGCCTGAAATGGTCGCTACCTGGAGAGAGAGAGAAGAAAACACTTTAGCGTATGCTCTTGCAAGATTAGATTGGTATTTATCTTATCTAATCAGGATGTCTCCCACTGTTTTTATCAAATCTACCTTAAAACCCTAAAAGGTAAGATTAGCCGGGATTAATTACACCCTACAATTTCGTCAATCTTTCAGCCAGATCAGTGTCGGTACTTTGAGGGAGGTTCCCCGTGCTTTCGCACGGACCTAATTAGTAAACCTCGTTTTCCCAGAGGCGTAACCTCGTTAACACTTTTCTAGACACCTACTTGAATGACTAATTGTCCTGTGTAAAACTCTCCCAGAAGTAACTCTTACTCGCAGTGGATATCGGGATCCAACTATCTCATAGGAGGTATGCAATCTCATTGCAAATTTCAACACTTGAAATTCCCGATAATGCTTTTGCCCCTAACGTTCTATGACCTTGACGAAAGCCAACAAACCATAGTGCGCTAGTCAAGTTCAACCCGAACATTTCTTGATTGAATTAAACCCAGCCGTACGTCCCTTGACGAAAGCCAACAAAGCCGCACGACTACCCTAACCCAATCTCATCATATGTAACAGATAAGTAATAATTAGCTACCGCACACTACGCCTTGACGAAAGCCAACAAACGTAGCACGAATACTAAGTATTACCTATCTGAAATGTCGGAGGGCTACGCAGGTTTTTCAGAAAACCCTGAGCGTAATGAACTTGATATCGTCGTAGAATCATATGTTTTTGAAAAGGAGTGTTTTTGAGGCTTTTCTTAGTTTCGCTAAAGGGGTCACTCCCGGTGAAGGGATCGTCGGCCCTTTCCTCATCGAATAAGGTGCAGGATATATCATATATACCGCTGTACAAAGCAAAACACTAAAAGCAATCAAAAGACAAACCGCGTTTTGTAGCATCTGCCAGTTTTGCTAAAGGAGTCACTCCCGGTGAAGGGATCTCGGTCCTTTCCTCATCGAATAAGGTGCAGGATATATCGTATATATCACTGTGCAAAGCAAAACTGTAGCTACCCTTTTTATAAAGTTTTTGATTCTACAACATCTTTAGGTTTCATTTCTTTTATTAATCTCATTAATAAAAATCCCATCAGCTTATGCTTCCTAAGCATCACAGAAGAAACGAAAGCAGTAATATTTATATATCAGCATATATATATAGTATAAGCATTCGTCTCAGGCAGTAATATGATCTCATCACAGAACATTACAGCAGAAGAACATATATGAAATATTGGATATACTAGGACGTCCGTGTTTTCAATACGAGCTTGTATAAAACACGGATTCCACGGTCGCGACGAATAGCCAAACCCACATCCCAAGACCCCTACGAGAGCGGCAAGTAACACTGCCAATTCTAGGGTTAGGAGACCCGGTCTCGACTCCTCGAGATGGCCTCCCACTGGACCCTAGAACCCGGTTACTTGTGCTCCCCTCCTTGGGACTACCTAATGCGGAAAAGTAAATAATATACACTGGTGACAGCAACCGCATCCTGGAAGTGCCCCAAATAAAAGAATATTACATTACAAATGAATTTTACATGAATGAAAATAAAAACCCTCATCTCACATAAAACCCCCGGCTATTCTGATCGCGACGATCCAATATAACATATCACAGCAACACATAATATCTCATATCATCAACGTAAGCAAGTATGCGTATCCCGATTGTCGTTGATGTATAGCAACGAAGTCGGCGATACACCACATACTACGCTTACGGTCACAGAAAAGAAAGTGTAAAACTACAATATTTGGAATCCACAATCACTTTAGACATCGTAAATCCGAAATATCACATACTTCGTATTTCATGCCTAACTCTATGAATTCCACATATTGTATCACATTCCAGATAAATATACGGTATTAAACTATTTGAACAGATAATCAAACACCCAAAATTTCCCGAAGTGCTCAACTCTTGAGCGGAGTTCAAATAATCCCAGAATATGTCACAGTACCAGTGATCCAGCCGTAGAAGGGCCAAGCCAACGCCTCACATGTGGCACGCCGTACTGCCCCAAACCCGAAGGTTCAAAAGGTAGTTCAAGACGGTCACATAATCGAGTTAAGGTTTGTTGTCTTCTAGAGGGTCCACCGCTTAACTTGTACAATTTTTCCGAAAGATTTAAACCCAATAAAAATTCAACGCTTGAAAGTTTGCCGTGCCGGAATAAAGTGGGTTAATGATATCCGTTCAACCAGTTTAACAGTTTCTAAATATCCGGAAAGAAATACGAACTTGAAATTTCCGATCGAGTCTACTATTACAAAACAAACCCCAGAATTTTAAACACCTGGAATAGAATAAAAATATCCAGAATACTCAGCAAGCAACTACGGGAATTACCATGAAGCCACGTGTCCTGATTTCACTGTTCCGCCGCGGAAGCGCCGCGCAAGCCATGCTTGCGCCGCGCTTCCGCCGCCGTTTGGTCGAATTAGGGGCTCGGGTTTTATGGTAATTCTTAGATTTCCCTGCTGATTTTTTTACATATTTTTAATTCAGAAAAATTCCAATTTTTAAAAAATTTCCAGAGAGTGGGTTTTTTTCGTCGTTTCGCGTTCGATCGGAGTTTTAACTTCGTAAACACATCGCCTAATGCTCTAGCTAGTCTCTGATACCACTGTAGGGTTCCTAGGCACTCTTGTGAAGGTTCAAAAGGCATCAAACATGCCCGGATTAAATTTTAGACGTGCCGAACAACCCAAAGCCGGGATCTTTGCTAGATAATTAGGGTTTAATATGCAATAAGATAACTTTTATCTAAGTGTGAGGGATTACAACCTTTGTAGTCCGCTCCTTCACTTCACAAGCTCCGAGTAGAAGTCCCTTTGCCGCGATCCACGATCTCCCGGACTCATGAGAGGCTCCACGACTCGAACGATCCATTCTAGCTTGTCGTATTCCAAATCTCCGATGATCTACGTCGAGGTTTCGAAGAACTCAAGCTATCTCACTCAAAAGAGAAGAACACACTAATCCCATGGGCTAGATGAGATTAGTATGAGAGAGTAGTAATTTAGCTATCCTTTTATATCATTTTCTCATAATCTTTTATCACTTAAGGATTTTCAAGAGAGCTTTTCTTGAAGAAGGAAGAAGATGATAATGGAAAATATAATCATTAGCTTAAAACCTTTTGTGATGAATAGAATGAATTATATGATTGAATTGTAACCATGGTCAAGGATGAATGGATAAGAAAGAGTAGAGAATAAACTATAGTTAGGGTTTGGTTTGGTTAACAAATGTGTCATCCATAAATATCTTCATAATGACAAAAGAAAATGCTTCTAGAAGCAACTTGAAGCAACTAAACCAAATCAAACCCTAACCTCAATTAATCATCCTTAAACATGTTTAACAATTAATCATATCATGTCACAATAATATATATCACATATATATTATATATTTGCAACAAAAGAAAATAATACAATTAACATATATCGCATATATATCAAGGTATCATCCACTGAGAAAATGAAATAATAAAGCAAGCCAATATTAGTTAATATAATAATATATCATATATATTATTATATATTAAATCATCGAATCAACACTTGATCCGACGATCCGGCTATATCGAATATAACCGACTAATATATCATGTACCGATTCATCGAATCAACATTTGATCCGATGACCCGGTTCATATCCATATATCGTGAGAATCTAATACGGTATCCCATATCGCATTATTCTCGCTCCTGCGCATATCACATATGTGCCACTACTCTGTTTCGCCTGAGCCAAGAAACCTCTGTGTAGGACTCTAAAGAATCGTCAATACGCCGGTAGCAGGTGATGATCATATCAAACACCCACAAGCTGCAAGCGGTCAGCTAAACGTAACAGCCACCCAGGTATTGAGCGATCAGAAGATCAACAAGCTAGCCTGTGCGTTCTCCTGAGAATCCGATCAGTAACACTCCCGTACAGTCCGGTCTGTTCGTCTGATATGTCGCATATCAAGTCTAGGGGTGGTATACGTCAGACCCCAGTAACCGATAAGTCGTGTCGATGTATGGCTCATAACGGGTCGAGAAACTACTAGTAACACTTACCAGTAAATCTCTATATCAGCCCTGGCTAGGGACTTCCAGTTATAGCCAATCGAACACAGCACAACATCAACTCCCTATACCGGGAGAGACGAATCCCCTCCTATCGCTCATTGCCTCCATGTGATTCGGGACTGTACCCAAAAGCCACCGTTTTGCACGCCCTCTTGGACGTGATAAGGTGGAAATCAAAGCACAGTGGGAATCACACAAGACTCTATGACGATCTCGGGTCTACAGACTACCCTGTACCTGTGTCACCGGAGAACTGCCATCTGACGTGTGGTATATCACCATCTGGGAGTTCTCGGCGAGTCCGTCCAGTGTACCCAGTCTCCACTGAGCACCCGTACACCATCTCTGATGTCAAACACCGATGGATATGGGATCATCCATCGCCCATCATATGGGTCAAGATGCGTATACGCTAGTCTACTCTGGTGTATCGATGCCCTGTCTCGATATACCCTCGACTAGGAACAGTTATAGGATGTACTCATTGACTACTGCGGCCCCACTAGTATGATCTCATCATAGTCCCAGTAGTCGAGTACAAGTCCTAAGGGCTTTATCAACATGTGAGAGTAAAACAGTAAACCAGTACAAGTCAACATGTTAAGATAAAGTGAAACCAAATAGCATACTATCATGACGAGCAAGAAAGTCTTCTCTATATATAACCAAGCATCCATTATAATATACATCAAATGTACAACAATGGCCTCTAGGGCATATACATAACTAACAGATAAAAGACAACCGAATAAACCTTATTCCTATTTCTCCCGAACCAGAATCCATCCCCGAACTGGAACAAGTTCCTTTCGAATTCGTATATAACCATACGATGGAGTATCCAATAAACTGTGGATCTTCGTAGTGATACAGAGTGTTCTGGAGAAATACAAAGGTGAAGTAGGATTGGCGAAGAAATACTTGGTTTGGTCGTGAATAGCAGTCGCAGTTTACTTTGCCCTCTTACTAATCCCTTTATTTGTCTTTACTTAATACCTTTTGTACACCTTCGTTAGGCTAATTGGTTTTCTTTATTCCCTACCGTTCGGCACCATCCTATGGTTTGGAAGAAGACTATCCAATAAGCGTAATAGGTGTACCGTCCTAATCCAAGGAACACTCGCAACCTGAGAGAAGGTAAAAGGAAAAGAAAACTGAATAGTCCTATCCGTTTTCTCCACAACCGGAAACCATCCTCGAATAAATTCCTTCGAGTTCGTATATAACCATACAATGGTTTTATCCAATGGAAGTGGACGTTCGTAGTAATACGGGGTGTCCTGGAGAAAAGGGTAAAAGTAGGAGTGGCAATGAGGTATGCAACTCTGACAATCCAAAAGTCAGTGTTTAAGAAGGTTTGGTTAATTTGGTCACTGAGTCATAGTCAAGGGTCGGGTCATGGTCGCTGCCAAAGAGAGAGAGAAAAGAAACACTCAGCGTGCACTCTAAACTAAATCAGAATGGTTATCAATTTATCTAATCAGGAAACCTCCCACTGTAACCTCAAATTCTCCTCCAAACCTGAAAGAAGAATTAGTCGGGATCACCCGAGGAGTAAACCAACTCATCAGTGGGAATCGGGATCCAACTATCATCGAATGATAACGTGACGGAATCCACTCACGTTATCACACTCTAGAAGGTATGCGCATGCCTGGCAAGTTTCAGTTTCTTTAGAAACTCCCGATGTGATTTTTACCCCATACTCTTATGACCTTGACTTTGGCCAACAAATCATAAGTCACATGTCAAGTTCTACCCGTCATTCTCCAGGTTAATTTGAACCCACCCGTACCTACCCTTGACTTTGGCTAATAAGGCAGTACGACTGTCCCAAACCAACGCATCTATCTATGCTGCATATGAATATCCAATAGCTACCGATCACTGTGCCTTGACTTTGGCCAACAAACACAGCTTGAATACTATTGACTATCCATATGAAATGATGGAGGGCTACGAATGGTTTTTGGCAAAAAACCTTTAACGTAAAGAACTTGATATCGTTGAAAGAACCGGATAGCTTTTATAAAAATATAGTGGCGAAAACCTTTGCTAAAGAGGTCACTCCCGGTGAAGGGATCTCGGTTCTTTCCCCATAGAATGAGGTGCAGGATATTCCAACTGAATACCACGGTGCAAAGCAAAAGTAAACGACTATAGTGAAGTTATTGCCCTGACGCAAACTTCTGTCCAAGGGGTCACTCACGGTGAAGGGATCTCGGCCCTTTCCTCGTCGACTGAGGTGCAGGATATTCCAACTGAATACCACTGTGCAAAACAAAAGTGAACGTCCTTGTAATAATAGCTTTTTGAAAATTGTTCCAGCAACATCAGAATAGGTTTGTTTAGCTTGCATTGATCCAAATCAATGCAGTCCCATCAATTGATCACACCAATAAAGAACGAAAATAATGATGTACGTATATGCCATCCGCATTCGCCACTGGGTCCCGTCATTACCCGTTGGTTACTTAACTAACGACAGAGCGGGGACTGGACTAGCGCTGATGTAAAACATATACAACATCTATTAGTATTTATATCAATATATAATATTCGCTCAAGGCGTGATAAAATGCAACATCGCATAAATGTAATAAGCATCACAGAACAATACAGATATATGGGATCCCCGGGTTTCATAGAGCCGCTACTGAAACCCGACGTTCCCCTGGTCGTGTGGATAGCCTGTGCAATGAAATCCTAGACCCCTACGGGCGCGACAAGTTACCCACCAAAACCTGAAGCGAGGAAGCCTCCTTCAGCAACGTGAATGGACCACCCAGCACTTCACGGAATCCGGTAACTTGGGCACCCCTCCTTGGGTCAACCTGTACCCCCTACGAGTGCGGCGAATAGCCCGCCAATTCTATAGTGAAGCCCCCTCCGTCTTAACGCCATGAGATGCGGTCCCGTTGCCTTCTAGAACCCGGCTATCCGTGCACCCCACCGCGGGGTAATCCTAGTACAGAAAGTAAAAATATACAACGGGTACATCGACCTCAGCCCGGTCGTGCCCCAAAAGAATAATATACAAACAGGCAGTGACGGCAGTCCACATGTCGGACGCTCGCCCCGCAATATCAAATGTACATATACAACCAAACTTTACTAACATTGCATCCAGGCTATCCCCCACGACCAATCCGCAACATCACCGCACAACACAGAACATCAACGTGAATGTCACGTTCGCAAATCCGTCTAAAAGGGCTATAGCAGTTAGACAGGATTTACCAATCAAATGACATTCACGGTCGCAGATATAATGTAAATAGTGTGAACTAATATGTTTAAAATTTTCGATCGACTAGATTTTCCGAAGCGGGCCCCAAGCACTACTGTAGCACTCAAAATAAATCTAGGCCCAAAAGGAATGTACCAAAAACCCTATTTCCATGTCAGAAAACCCTGTAGAAAATATGGTGCAGCAAGGACTTATAATGGCCGCGGAACCGCGGCCGATTCATGGGTTTGGCCGCGATTCCGCGATGGAACAGTAAGATTAGTGCACCAAATTTTCACAGGATTCAAAGAAAACCCTGCTCGTATTTTTCCAATATACCAAATAATTTTTAGAGCAGACGAAAAATTCGACAGAAACTGGATATGAAAACGCGGTTTTTGAAAAATCCGTTCAATCGAACTTGTAAACACGTTAGAGCAAGCTAGACTAGGTTAATGGCGTGGCTCTGGTACCAGTGTAAGTGCACGGCAGCGTCCCGGCCGTCTGAACGAGGCCAAAATGCGGAAACGATACTTTTCTTTAACTTTTAAAACTGGCGCTACTGCGTACTAAAAATCCGGATCGGGCTATTAACCTAATGCTAGCAAACTAGAGAATAGGTAGAGAGATATACCGAGCGATCCGTGTCCTTCGGTCTTCTTGTCGTCATCCCGATCTCCCTGCGGAATCCCGGTCTTCACCTCCTCGTCGGAAGGGCACCACATCGCCGGGTTCTTTTACGGGCTCCCACTTCTGGACCGAGGCAACTCGGGCACGAAGTTGGCGAGTCGACGTGTCCAAGAATGCTGTAGGATAGTGTAGAACCCTTTTGTCTTAATGGGGTTAAGGAAGTTGCCATTTGGAAGTGTAGAAGGAGATGTGAACTTTTGTGATGAACTAGGGAATTTTTTGCAAGCAAATGAGTCTCATTCTTCCCCTCAAAAATTTGGACAGCCCCCTACAAGTGTGGCCAGCCAAGCTTAAGAGAGCGGGAGGGAAATGAGCAATCATCCAAGAGAGAAAAAAAGGTTGATCATCATAAGGAACAATGATCACCCACCAACTCAAAAGGAACTTCACTCATCATATCTCAAAAGTCAAGCCATGATGAACAAAGAATCAAATGATGGTTGAACCATCATGAAGCTATCACAAAAAGTCTTCTCCATAATAAAATGCATAATTGCAAATAACCCCCTCCACACCAATTTTCAGCCAAAGAAAGAACGAAGGGAAAATGGCCGAAACGGAAAGCAAACTGGCAATTTCAAAAAACCGATCACGTAGTAAATTACAGGAAAACCCCGCGACTATATATACATACCCGTATTTGTATTCCGACCGAATACAAATGCAATGAGACAAAATCTACACTGTACAATACTAGGATCCGGTTTAAACCAAAGCCCGCTAGTATTATCCGTCCGATCATGATCCGTGCAATACCGCACGTATATGATCGAACCCTGCCGTATCTCCATACGCCCTCTACAGCGTTTCGCCCGAAACTTGAGAAATGGTCTGTGGGGGACTCTAAAGACTCGTCAATAGTTTGGCTATGGATTTAACCACTAGCACGTCAGAGGTATTAGCCATACGTAACGGGCTACCAGGTATTGACCAAAAGGGACGTCGATAAGCGAACTCATCCTGACACCCTACTGAGCCTGTCAGTGACAATATCCGTATAGTCCGGTCCGTTCGTCTATGAGTATCGCATGGCGGGCCTGGGGGGTTGGTAAAAGTCAGACGCCCAAAAGCGGTACAAGTCGTGTCGGAGTGTAGCCCAGAACACCCTGAGATACTACTAGAATACCTACCAGTAAATCTCCTGCCTTGGCCAAGGATTTCGTGTAATGGCTCTCTTAGACTTAGCGCGACCTCACCCCCAATATCGGGAGAGACAAACCCCTGCAGATCCGCTCACCGCCTCCATGTGGCTCGGGACTGTACCCAACTAAAACCTGTTTGCACGACTCCTTTGAGCCGTGGTAGGGTAGTAATCAAAGTACAGTGGGAACTCACACGAGACAAATGACAATCTCAGGATAATGAACTAACATGTACACATGTCACAAGAGAACTGCTATCTGACTTCTGGTATAAAACCAACTAGCATGTTCCCGGCAAGTCCTGTCCGGTGTACTCATAATCCAATGAGCACCTGTATACATCTTAGGTGAACCAACTGACACCAGTGGCTTGTGAGACCGTACACCGCCCCTCGTCGGGGTCTCGACTGTATACACTAGCCTACTCCGGAGAATCGATGCCCTGTCTCGAAAACTCCCATGACTAGGGACCACTTTAAGGATGTGCTTATAGACCCCAGCTCCTACGTATATGATCGCCATCATACTGCTGGCCGTCAAGCAAGAATCCTGAGGGCTCTACCAACGTGCAATAGTGATCTGTAATGTCACCTAAAGAAGCACACGATGATAAAGATAAATCAGATAGCATACTATCATCTTGAGTAAGACTGTCCTACCGGTATAGGTCCTCCTTCAATCATTGCAATCACGTGCCTGTAATCCAATAATTGACTCTGAGGGCACTATGTCCAACACTTTGTACAAGCTCCCTTCGTAGCCTTCGCGCCAATGATGATCCACCTCGAAACTCCTACTAGTTCAAGCTACCACTACACTAAACCCTTTAATGCATGAAACACATCACACTAATTTGCTATAAAGGTGTGAGATGATGAAGTAGGGGATGTTAAGAGCTCACTAATTTGTGCTCAAGCTTCATGATTCACATCACATGTGAGGGTTGAAGCTTGAGGAAAAGAAAGAGGAGGAAGAATAAGCAAGAGCAAGTATGAGCAAGAAAATGGCCAAGTCTTTTTGGAATTAACAAGAATGAATGATAAATCTTGACCCCTCACTCATTCAAGTATGGAATTATGCAATATTAAATTGCAACCATGCTTGAATAGTGAGTCAAGAATGAGTAAACAAGTATTTCACCCATGCTTGCAACCTTGCTTCATTTTACACCTCATTTATATTTTCACAAAATAGAAAAGAAAATGCCATGCTTCATATATATATATATATATATATATATATATATTTAATGAAGATTAATTAGTGAGCTAATGATATTAGTTAATATGTAATTATATCACATATAATTTATATCATATTATTAAATCAACATTTGATCTAATAATCCGGTTATATCATATACGACCGTCTAATATCATTTATCTGTATATCATATTATCGAATCAATACTTGATTCGACAATCTGGTTATATCACATATTACCGCACCGATAATAGATTACAGCCAGATTACAATATGGTATCACATACTCGTATTTAATGAGGCCCGCACACATATCACATATGTGTCCTACTTCGTTTCGCTTGAACCAAGGAACTTCTGTGTGGAACTCTAAAGACTCGTCAATACTCCGGCAGTAGGTGATGATCATATCAGTCACCTACAAGCCGTCAGCGATACTAGCTGGACGTAACGGTTATCCGGGTATTGAGCGATATGAAGATCAATAAGAAAGCATGTCTATAGTCTCCATGAAGCCTATCACTAACACTACCGTTCAGTCCGGTCTTTTCGTCTGATATATCGCATATCATGTCTAGAGGTGGAAATCATCAAACCCCAGTAGCGTGATAAGTCATGTCGATGTGAGGCTCATAACAGGTCGAGAAACTACTGATAACACTTATCAGTAGATCTCCATATCAGCCCTGGCCAGGGACTTCCAGTTATTGCCAATCGAGCATAGCGCAACATCAACCCCCAATACCGGGAGAGACGAAACCCCTCCTATCACTCATTGCCTCCATACAACTCGGGACTATACCCAAAATCCATCTGTTTGCACGACTCCTCTTGAGCATGGTAGGGAGGAAATCAAAGCACGGGGGGAGTCGTATAAGACTCTATGACGATCTCGGGTCTACAGACTAACCTGTACCAGTGTCACCAGAGGACTGCTATCTGACGATAGGTATACTACCACATAGGAGTCCTCGGTGAGTCCTGTTCAGTGTACCCAGTCTCCACTGAGTACCCGTATACCATCTCTGATGTCAAATACCAATGGATGTGGGATCATCCATCGCCCATCATATGGGATCATCCATCGCCCATCTACTCTGGAATATCGATACCATGTCTCGATATTCTCTCGACTAGGAACAATTGAAGGATTACTTGTGAACTACCCTGGCCCCACTAGTATGATCTGCATCATATTCCTGCTAGTCAAGTACATATCCTTAGGGCTTTATCAATACATGAGATAAAGGTAACTAGATAGCATACTATCATGTCGAGCAAGAAAGACTTCTCTGTATATAAATATCCAAGTATCCACTATAATATACATCATATGTAAAATAATGGCATCTAGGGCATACACATAACTAACTGGCGTATCCTGCCGTCAACGTGAACGTAACGCGAGGCGAAACGGATGGCGAGAATCTTGCATTGGCTCGCTCCATGCAACCACTATATAAACCCCTCTTCCAGACGATTCAGATATCTGGAACTGATCCCAATACGCCGCTACTCTGCAGTTATTTCTCGGTACTAAAATAAGAGAACCAATCATTTATTTTATCCTCATGATGACCTGTATTAGAATTAATAAAACAAATATCTGATTGTAGGTATCTGGGCTACCTCGGCTTCCTTTTCCTTTTGGTTGGATGACAGATTGTGCAAGTAATGTAGATGAAGGGGTTTTGTTGGTTTTGTCCCCTGCCTGTTTCTTCTAGCGGTTGTCATCTGTACTTTTCCAACTTTTTTTAATATTTTTTTCTTCACTTTTGATTGTATTCTTTTTTGAACTAGCCTATAAGTCCTACGTACACAACACACACTTACTTAACGGACCTATGAATTTGTCCCAAAACCATTAAATTTTGCCACTTTCCTTCCTGTGAATCGAACCCCACACTCTCCCAGTAGGAAAAGAGCCATAGCAACTGAGTTATTGCTCATTGATTATAGATTGTTTTAGTTTCATTTCATGAACCACAGGTTTTCCAGTCAATGTTTTGGTTTAATAAAGAATAAAGGAAAAGAAAAAACAAATCCATATGGTAAAATCAAGTTTTGAGGGTGTTATATGAAACCATCTTTACTTTTGAAAGTGATATATGAATGAGAAAAACCCTGGACGTACCTTAGGAAAAAATTTCATGTCTAACAAACTGAGACACTCCATGATGATCAATAGGCCTTGCACAATCCAATTTCTTATATCAATTACTGGAAACTAGCACTGGGCAACGAAGAATGCTGCAAAGATTATGCTTTGATATCATGCATTTCCGATGACTATCCATGTCGTTATTCATGTTGCCAGCGATAGCCGGATATGGCAATGTGTCACGACCCGAAAGAGCACGTGACTGGCCCTTGAACCCTATGAAGTCTATAGGACTCCATCTGATCCAAGTAAGCCAAAAGCCCAGAAATCTAAAACCAATTAAGGAGTAAATAAGGGAAAAACTAGTTTTAAGAGGTAAAGAAAACATGTTTTGAAAATCAAGTTTTAAAATAACCAAGCCAAATATGTATTTTAAAATGTGTAACCTTTTCTGAATAATTCGGCAGAGTTTCCTTTGTAAAAACTGGCCCCGAACGGGGTACAACAAGAATAATATATATAACATGATAAAAGGCATCCCCAAGCGGGAGCTAGCTCTTCGTCAATCGACGGTCACAACCACGCAAGCAATAATAATATACAACGCCAAAGGGCGAGGATCAAAACCCAAAAAGAACTCAAAACAGCCAGAAAACCGCAATACTACAAGCGCGACTCTAAGGTCGAAGTAATACAACACTGTCTCTAAGTTTGAAACAATATAAAAGTTTTGGTTGATGGAAATTCTAGATACAATAAATAATACATGAACAATGGTGGATCTGATACAAAAGAACCCACCTATCCAAGCAAGTCACCCATAAGGAAGCAGTGTGCCAGAAATACCGCAATGGAATCTGTACGGCAAACCTGCAAGAACTGGGGCACAACGAGGGTGAGTTGCCAACTCGTGAATAGAAAAATATCTACAAGCAGAGATCGAATGCATGACCCATCCTAGGTCAATACGATTAGATATAAACAAACCTCAATATGAATAAGCTGAAGCATGCTAAACTGGCAATGTAACCTCTATACATGAGTGTAGTGCCAAGTGCTCGTGCTAGTGCCTCAGGTAATAGCATGTCATGAATATGAGGTATGATCAATGTAATCAAATCTGTACACACGTGGATCCCGTCCACTCGTCACCCACTGACAATAACCACCGTGCAAGTAAATATCATAAAGCATGTGCATGGAAATATGAGGATATAATCCACCCGTGTCCCTCGCGATATCTCTAAATCATGGAACCAGAGTGCCCAGCATCGACACTCGAAAACATCATGAAAACTGTGCCCAGCATCGGCACGTAAATCCTCATATATCGAGCTCCGTCAGTCCGGATCGGCCCGCGGGCTCTGTCTGCGGTATCGGCCCTCGGCCCCGGCAGTATGCCCATATCCATCTATCGACTCTGGTCAGTATCCTCCGGATAACCGCCAGGTCCAACCAATCACCGGTGGGTACTCACCCGCCTCCAGGCTCAATCGGCAAAGCTCATCGATCATCTTGCCGAGGGGAACCATACCGGGTCCACCATGCACCCACAATCGGCTCGTCCACTCCTTGATTCGGGTTTCACATGTCGCTCTCAGCACCGAGAAAACACATGGTGGACGCACTGAAATATCATATCAAGGGTAACCGGGTTTTTAAAACAATTACATATTCTCTTTTGAAACACCCTCGGTTCCCAAATCCAGAAATATCATAGAAACAACATATCTCAATGCGTATAGTCAAAGGCATGAAGTATGCGACATGTAAAGGAAGGTATGCACATCATCATGTCATGCAAGGATCATATACTGAATGCAATAATAATACAGTGTAGTGACATGGCAATTATCGATGATGAGTGTGTGAGCCGGCAACAAGTGTACATAGAATATATGCATCATCGATAATGGTGCGGGTGTCCTAGCAGCATGACTGAATATAACAACAATACAAGCGATGCAATGCAAATAGCAGGAATATGCGAAAACTAACAATCAACGCAAAAGTACAGAACCTGCCCCAAAAGATATGTCATGCAACCTTGCCTTTTGAAATAAGAAGAATTAGGGCTTTTAGTAAAATAAGGGCTACGGTGTTTTAAGAAAAGATATATCATTTGAAAATATCCGTATAACCCTTCTGCCTATCTTTAAAATATTTCCGATTCGTTAGTTTGGAAAAAAAAGGGTATGACTCGGTCTAGTCTAGTGTCTACTAAGTAATCTAGACAGGAGGGGTATGAAACCACCTAATCTGAGTCGACATATATATAGATATAATAGTCGGTGATCTCTCCTCAATAACATATCGTAAGATATCCTCGAGTCATGAGTACGGATCTGTCATCAATACCGGCTCGTACGGTAAATCATCGTACGACATCCCAATAACTGGGTAGGGGTCAATATCACACTATCTCATCACATATCAGGTATCACTATCTTCAGATCACATATTCTGGGGTACTTCTCTAAGTCTAGTACAAATGGATACCATCTATATAAATATGAATGCGGGGTAAAACACATGTCCAAGGCCCGCTAAAATTATCATATCGTACCTCAAAACGAACTATGTCACATCGCCGATCTCACGGCCTCACATCAAATATCATCTCAAACCCACGTATCATCCTCAAATCCCGTATATAAACACATAGTCCCATACCCATGTGTAGATATACGCACCATCATATGCACACTAATAAATGAAAGAATGAATGCAAGTATGTGTGTAAGTGTATGTGTGAGTGCAATCGCTACTCTAGGGTTCGCACTATACCACACCAATATATTCTTATCACCAATAATACCATTTTTACTATCAATAACCCTAAACAACACATAATAAATATACGTGTGTATACGTATTCGTATACATCACCACGGACTGCGGGGGTGCTATACGCCATCCACCCGACTTCTCCCCGTAGATATAAATCTACTCACCTGTATCCTGCGTGTCGGTGTCGATAACGCCATGCTCCGTCGCTTCGGAATCCACGTGAAGGAACCTACAATGATCAACCATAGCAAAGCGTATGAAAATCAAGGCAGAAAACCGATACAGCGCACAGTGTGCTCATAGGTTGGAACCTATGGCCCAAACATGCAAATCCAACAAACAACCCCTGTTGTCGATGTATGAACACCCGACAACCAAATACAAATCCAAATACCAAGAAAGTGCATTTAAAAATACGGAAAATATCGCTTAAAACACCCCAAAATGCCTCCAGATTTTCCCCAGATGACCCTTAGCCAAAACTATATATAGGAGGGGTCTAATCTAGTGCTAAATGAGCCCTGGAACAAAAATGGAATCATTCCCCTCTACTCTGGCCGCAAATTGCGGCCAGAATGATTAAATTTGCGGCCACGGTTTGGAGTTAGGGGCTCGGGTCTTGGTGGTAGCTTCTTAGGTGCCTGCACGACTCACTGTCAGCTCAATTTTATTTTTTGTGCCCCCGGGTTGCTCCAGATTCCAGAATACCTTCACAGATCACACAAACCGACATGAAAGTGCTCTGTTTTGGGTTTCAAGTCTTGTAATATGTCGGATCTGGGTTCGTAGCACCAAGGGGGGTTCAAGGGTCACTAATAGGGTTCAATTGCACAGCCATATCTCAACTTTACCCTAACCCTCTCTAGTTTGCTCCAAAGTGCACAAAATCACACGATATCGATATGAAAATAGTATAGATGCATAAGGAAAGAAATACTACGATAATGGGTGCAGAAATTACCTCCTTAAGGACTCATGAACCTTCCCCAGCACCAAAACATCAACTTTCTTAGTCCATTGCGTAGATCTTGGGCTTGTATGCATTTTTTGTGAAATGGGTGTGAGGTTTTAGTGATATTTTAGAGATGAAATGAGGGCTTGAAGGTAGAGGAAGGGAGAGGAAGCAGCAGCTGCAGGAGATGGGGGAGGAGAGGGAGAGAAATGAGTGTGGGGATCTAGCCAAATGGCTAAGTCAAGGGGTCAAAAGGGACCATACCTCTCTCTCTCTCACCATACCTCATTATCTTATTCCTTTCTCTTTTCTTTTTCTTTTCCTTTTTCTTTTCCTCCAAAACCCTTCTCACAAGAATAGTAGCCCCAAATAACAAGAAAAAAAATGCACAAGTGTGATAAAAATGATATGTGCATGTTTTGCACAAAAAGCCAAAAAATCCGATTAGCGATTTTTATTCGCGATTAGCACTAAATTAGTATATAAATGCTCATAAAAACTTAAAAATGACAAAATTCCATAGAATACATTATTTTTGAATTTTCCAAAATTTTCCAAAATTTTTCTCCATTTATTTGTATTTAATTCCACCCGAATATTAAAATATTCATTAAAATAATATTAAATTATAAAAATTCCCGAAAATAATATTTTATTATTTTGGAAATGTTACAATCTACCCCCCTTAAAGAAATTCGGTCCCCGAATTTAAATTTAAAACCCCCAAGTACTAAAACATTTCGATACAAATTCCAAGTCGTCGGGACTCCGAAATCATCAATACCTAAAACGTCACAGCGCAATGCATGCGCATGAGCACTAAGCAGATAACTCAAAAGCAACACTCCATCAAGTATCCCGCAATCATCGGAGTCAAGGTAAAAACACGAATGTCAAATCCAATACCAAACCAATATGATATGGATCAGAACTATACATGTAGACATCCAATCTATACATGTGAATAGCTGATGCAAAAGCATGCCAAATCATTTAAGTCGCTGTGCGATGTGCGTAATACTGCACAGTGGCGGACGTTTTTCATAAGAAATAACTATATATGTGTATATATATATATCCTTTGTTTAATAAGCACGTTCCGCCGTTTTGAAAACAATCAGAAGGGTTTCCTTGTTTTTAAAACATTTCGTGCCATACCAGACATGTAGGTATATACTGAGACTATAACTCGCTCTTTGGAAATCCCTTCGATAACTATCGATGCATGCAAAATATATCCAGGTATTGTCCTCTGACTAGTCCTGCTCAGTATGAAAACAAATATCCAATATCATAAAAATGTACTGCTCCAAAAGGAATAAATCCTAAAAATACACATAACACCACCCTGTGCGTCTGGTGCGCACGGAAATCAAAATCCATAAATGTGCCAAACAGGTGAACAAAACAACATCTAGGTGCAACGGGTGTGCATGAAGCATCTGTCATAGGCAACGGGTGTGCCTGACAGCCAGAAATCCGGTGCATCTGACATGCACGAAGAATCTAGATTTAGTGCATCGGGTGTGCACCAAAATCGTATCTCAACATATGCGCCCAACATGTGCGAAAATCCAAATCGGTGCATCCATCGTGCACGAATGAAAATCTAAACCCTGCGCACTCAACATGCACGGAATCACGAAATCCAATAGCAAACGCCGAACATGCGTAAGTCAAACCAAAAGCACGGAGTGCAAGAATCAATCATCAATATCAGGGTCAAAATCAACGATATAATGCGGCTCAATCAAAATCAAGTGTACCGCGATGGAAAATCTCATAACCGTGTGTATCAGCGTGCACAAATCAAATCAAAACACTAGAAGTGCATGAAAACTATGCTGGAAGCGTAAATCAAATCACCGGCATGTAATAGGTATGAAATCACAATCAATACCTCCAGAATAATAATGATGCGCCAGGTATAAATGCCCAATAAGTGCAACCCTGGTGCACGAAAACAGAAATCATAAAACTCAGTCATCGAAACCAAATCATGAAAACAGGACGCCAAAACACCGAAATCCATAGTGACAGATACGTGATATTCGAATCACAAGATCACAAATCATAAATACTGTCGTCGGTATATCCTCCCTCGAAGTCGAGAAGGTGCCGGTGCATCCAATGCTAGTAGCGCAAGATCTCTACTTGCCTCTTGCGCGCGGATGGCGTCCTCTGCCTCTGGTTCCTGATCTTCCCTGTAGATTACCAATCTCGCAATCCTTCGGCTCATCGGCCCGGTCAGGAGTTCTGACAGAAACGATTCTGTTTTGGCACTTCTTTGGTAATCTCTCGGTCAATCCTCACGACCGCTCGTAAGGCAATATGTCTCTGGCGTCGGCCTCTGGCTCTCCGAATGCACATCACACATCTGATCCTCGGTGCAAACGTCATTGCAGCGGTGTCCTGGAAGGTATCCGGCTCAAGGTCTCTGCCGATCTTGCCTATGCCGATCTGTACGGAGGCTGGTACTCTTGCATAGTCTTCTCTCGTTCAATGGACATCTGTGTCCTCAGCACGGCATTTCCTCAGAAATTAGTCGCATCCTAACGCCTCTGTAAGCATATCAGGCTTCTGGTCTCGACGGGAAGTAATGACAGCTCATCAGCGTCTCGCACGAACCTCTTGTCCCGCTAGTCTGTATCATCGTCCATTTCGACATCGCGTCTCTATCTGCACACTGCAATGCCTTCGGCTACGGTCCATCCGAAGTCCCTCACGCGGACTCGAAATTACAACTCGGTATCTTCCTGACTCAGTAGAAGATATCTAGCTGAGCACGTCCTCAGCGTGCATGTCACATCTCTGATGTCAGCGGAGTGGAATGTCATCTCGTCGAAACCTCGTGCGAACTCTTTACTCCACTTTGCTCCAATATCGACTGATTCAGACTCATCTCATCGTGGCTACACGGACTGCGCTCCGACGGCTATGCTCGCATTTGGAGTCTCCCAAGCAGTGTCCCATCACCTGATATCCGAATGATGTCGAATCGTCCGATCGGCTCGTCAGAACCTCATAATCCCCCAAGAGCTCAACATCTCGGGTACAGTTTAATAGTATCGAGTACATGCCACAGCGTCGGTGGTCCAGCCGTAGAAGGGCAAACCCAAGCCTCACTAATGGCGCCGAGGAACTGTCGCAAACCCTAAGGTTCAAAGGCTTTCACACGGTCATTAAGTCGAGTTAGGGTTTCATTCTTCTAGAGGGTCCATAGAATCACTTGCATGTCTTTCCGAATACTTTAAACTTGGAAAATGGGTTCCTGACATTCGATCGTCTCAATCGACTCTCAACGAATCTGCGTGAAGTCGCCTCTAGCTGGAATCAATCTACCTGATGACCTCGCATCGGGGTAGGCGAACGAACCACATGTCCTAGTCATTCCTCCTCGGTGACTAGCGAATCACCATCATGAATAAGCGACATATCAACGGTCATCACATCCTGGCTGGCCTCTATCAGTGGCTCAATCCTTTGGTACCGACCGGTATGTCCTAGAAATCTCGCAACAGCGATCTGTCAAACGCCCAAAGTGCGGAAACACAATAAGACGATGCCTCAATATGCAATCGTATGCCTCGGGAATCACACCCTGGTCAGTCCTCGTCCACGACAAGCTCATGCTGACAACTCGAGCCGTAGCTCACCCTGCCTGTGCAATCGCGGCAGCAAAACCATAACCAGTATCGATGAGGATAGATCATAGGAAGGAATATGACACAATGCAAGGAAATGTACAACCTAAGGTTTCTTAAGCGGAGTGGCGTGTCGTAAGTATGCCGCGGAACATACCAACAGTACGTCACTCTACTTTAGTCACCTATTCCATCAACCAAGGGTCATCCTACACGAAGAAAGTTCGGGTCTAATACCCCCTCGACCAAGTCTAAGTTCCGTAAGGTCAAGCCTGAGTTCCGTATATAGATAACGCCCTAGGCTCCACATAGTCAAACTTAGACTCGAACCAAGGTCAACCTAGCGCTTTGATACCAACTTTGTCACGACCCGAAAGAGCACGTGACTGGCCCATGAACCCTATGAAGTCTATAGGACTCCATCTGATTAAAGTAAGCCAAAAGCCCAGAAATCGAAAACCAATTAAGGAGTAAATAAGGGAAAAACTAGTTTTAAGAGGTAAAGAAAACATGTTTTGAAAATCAAGTTTTAAAATAACTAAGCCGAATATGTATTTTAAAATGTGTAACCTTTTCTGAATAATTCAGCAGAGTTTCCTTTGTAAAAACTGGCCCCGAACGGGGTACAACAAGAATAATATATATAACATGATAAAAGGCATCCCCAAGCGGGAGCTAGCTCTTCGTCAATCGACGGTCACAACCACGCAAGCATTAATAATATACAACGCCAAAGGGCGAGGATCAAAACCCAAAAAGAACTCAAAACAGCCAGAAAACCGCAATACTACAAGCGCGACTCTATGGTCGAAGTAATACAACACTGTCTCTAAGTCTGAAACAATATACAAGTTTTGGTTGATGGAAATTCTAGATACAATAAATAATACATGAACAATGGCGGATCTGATACAAAAGAACCCACCTGTTCCCCTCCGAAAGGCGGCGCACAAGACCGTGATGTCCTGACGCTGAGATTCGGGGCAGATGCTATTTGGTTTTATCCGTCTACCTCTCCGAAGATGCCAAGTTGATTTATGGCATCTTGCATCGGAGGTTTAGATGGATGCGGCCGATGTAGCAGACTTCGTCAGATTCCCCCTCAGGGTGAGGGGTTTTTGATTGTGGGGACGCTCTTCACTGCAGGCGTAAGCCCCTACAGTTAATTACGCTACCGCATCGCGGTAACAACTTTCTCCTTCTCCAGAATTTTACTTCGTGTCGTGTGTGTTTGTTTTGTTTGTGGTTGCCCGTGGATTGTATACGGAGACTGAGTAATGCCGTCGCCCGTAGGACGTGGATTAGTCCAAATCCGTATTTACTAAGATTTGGGTTTGGTGTTTTTAGTTTAAGAATGCATTAGTCGCGTTGCGACTATGATCAACTTAAACGTTCGTTAAGGATACGTTAGTCCTGTTTTAGACTAAGATCCACTTAACGTAGTGATTAATTTAATGTATGGCCATCGGGACTCGTCACCTCTTTGACGTCGTTGAGGAATTACAACGACGGATGTCAAAGAAGTTCGGAGATGTACCCTCGAACCAGAATTGATTGGGAGTTTTATAATCCAGTTGAATGTTTAAGGATACGTTAACCGTGTTTGGGGCTAAGATCAACTTAAACGGGACCGTTTAGATCCGGCAAAAGAGCGTTTGGAAGCTCTGTTGTTCCAGTTTAAGGACGTGGTGGTCCGTTACCAGTTTAGGGACGTAATGGTCCATATTCCAGTTTAGGGACGTGGTGGTCCAATATTAGTTTAGGGACGTTTCGGTCCGATATTAGTTTAGGGACGTTTCGGTCCGATATTAGTTTAGGGACGTTTCGGTCCACGAGTTTAAGGACCCCGCAGTCCATATGGGTGTATGGTCGTTGGGACTCGTCACCTCTTTGACGTTGTTGAGGGATTACAACGACGGATGTCAAAGGAGTTCAGAGATGTACCCTCGAACCGGATGCAGATTGATTTAGGAGAGCCATTTTGCTCAGTCAATTTAATTTAAGGACTTACGGCGACGATTGGGCTAAGTCCATTGCTTTTGCATTTCTTTTGCTTTTATTTGGGCTTTGCCCATAAAGGATGCAGAGCATCAATTTTATTTGGGTCCAGCCCTTTTAGGAATGATGCAAGGCATCAATTTTATTTGGGCTCTGCCCTTGTATAAAGGATGCAAAGCATCAATTTATTTGGGCTCTGCCCATTTATTGCCTTGCAATTTATTTTGGCCTGTCAGGTCATTTTGATTTGGGCCTGGCCCTTTTAGTAATGCATTGCATTTGTGCAAAGCACTGTTAATTTGAGAATCTTTTAGATTCAAGAACCGATGGTTCAAAAAACAAGTGCAAGGCACTATTTGATTTAGATCTAAGAAAAAACAAGTTTTTTCTTGTTTTTCTTATCTCAGAGAACCAAAGGTTCATAGCAAGTGCAAGGCACTATTTTTATTATTTTTATTTATTTATTTATCTATTGAAGATCACTGATCTTGTTTTCTAGATCAATGATCTATTCATTAAAAGAATTTTCTCCTATCTCAAAGGTTTTTACCTTCTTTTTTTGTGTTCTCCAGAAATTCTCAAGAGTTCTCTTCTCTTTTTTTTTATCCCATTCTCTATCTCTTTGAAATGGGGTCTGGGGTCCTTTTTATAGTGCTCGAAGATCAGTTAAAAAGATCTTTTCTGAGTGATTCGGGGAATTTTCCCCACCGTTGGATCTTTGATCCAAAGGCCCCTGTTTTACAGAAGAAATCTTCTTGTTTTAACAAGAACAGAAAAGATTTCCTTAAATCTTCATTCTGTTGTTGCGCAAATCACCAGCGCGTGACACGTGTCGCGCAGTAAGGCGCTTGCGCAGCTGCGATTGCGCAACTGCGCAGACACGTGTCGCGCAGTGAAGCGCTTGCGCAACAGCGCTTGCGCAACTGCACAGACACGTGTCGCGCAGCCGTGAGCTTGCGCAACAGCGCTTGCGCAACTGCGCAGACACGTGTCGCGCTGCCGTGCGCTTGCGCAGTTGTGCTTGCGCAACTGCGCAGACACGTGTCGCGCTGCGGTGCGCTTGCGCAGTTAAGTGTTACTTATGTTTTTAAAGAGCCTTGCTCTGATCGGACGTATCGCCTTGGGCGTTGTGCTGCCGTGTCAACTTTTGACATGTGGCGCATTGCGCGCAGCGCACGGGAACCGAAGCGTTGCTTCAAAATTTGAATTTTCAAAATTCAAACAGAGCCTTGCTCTGATTGGGGGAACAAATGCCCCCCCACCGTTGCGCTCACGTGGCGCGCACGTGAGTGCAGCGGTGGCAAGATCCCGACCATTGGATCATAGAGGTCAGGTGGAGAGACCCAGGCGTCTATAAATGGGACCCTTGGTCCTTAAAAAATTTCACCGTTTCAAGAACTTTTATTCAGAGCCTTGCTCTTGCTTAAAAACTCTTAGAGCCTTGCTCTTGCTTCTTCCCAAGAACTTTGAAGTTCAGAACTTAGAATCACTCTTAGGTAGAAATTTAAATTAATTTTAATTAACAGAGCCTCGCTCTTGTAGATCTTTGATCTAAAGAAAAACCCCTTTGGGGTTTCTTCAACAGAGCCTTGCTCTCATAGATTTTTGATCTAAAGAAGACCCCTTTGGGGTTTCATCCAAAGAGCCTTGCTCTCAAAAATTTACAGAGATCTTGTTTCTGGGTTTTAACCCATGAACAGAGCCCTGCTCAAAGATCAAATAAAGAACCTCTAAAAGTTTTCATGGATCTTTAAGATCCCAAAAATTTTAATTCTTAGGAGTTATAATTTTTTATTACTACTACAGAGCTAGGCTCTTTTTTTAAGAAGTTTTATTCCTTTGAGACCAGAGTTTGACAAATGTCACTCTGTGACAGAGCTTTGCTCTAAAAAGAGGAGATTTTCTCCTTGTCTCTAGGGATTTCCCCCCCCAATGAGGATATTCTCTTGGGGGTCTTTTTTATTGACTGACAGTCTCATCCAATGATGGGACTGTCTTATCAAATGATGCGCCGTCATCTTGATTTTGTGGGTCCCCCTTTGGTCACCTACCCACTGCATTGTAGTGTGATGTAGGCCTTTGAAATGTGAAGCATTGGAACACTAACGGTTATGTTTTTTCTTTTGTCTACAGGAAACATGTCTGAAGATTTGTCCTTCCCTTTTGTTCGCTCAGAAGGAGGGTTCCCACATGCACCAGTGGACCGGGTGGTGTTCGCCTTGATTAGAGATCACGATCCTGAGTGCAAGAGACTTCACCTGTGGGGAAGGTGGTACAGCCAAATCATCCAAGGACGCCGCAGCTTCAGCTCCGCGTCGCCCTCTGAGCCTACAGTTACGATCCCTTATGCGGACAAGCCCCCGGTGGAGTATGCCATTGGCGCCATTCTGGTGCAGCCGCCGCCGGCTATAGATATTTTGGGGAGGCGAATCTGTCAGGGTGAAGCACGCCCTTGGGGACAGGCTTATAACATTGGACTGATCCCGCGACCGCTTGCTGGATATTTGCCCTGGGCCCGTTACATCTTAGCGGCGAAAAGGACTCATCTGACGAAGATTGGTTTATACTCGGCCGTTTACGTTTCGCTTTTCGAGTATCTCTCTCCTCCAACGTGGTGGATAAAGGCCTTTATTGAACAATGGAATATCCCCACCCATACCTTCTTGACAGCGGATAGGGAAGTCTCCATCTCTTTGGAAGAATTTGTTGAGATTTCAGGTCTACCAGTGAGGGGGGAGCACTACGAAGAGTTGCTTCCTCCTGATGAGTACGTCTTTGCCACCAAGCAGGTTGTATTTGACTTAACTCCGGAAAATGCCATTCAGCATCAGCACCCGGGCTTGGTGAAGGTGTTGGAGATTTATGAGGAACTCCATTTGGAATCGGGCGACCGGGGCGTCAGTTTCGCGGATTTCATTGCTCGTTTTATCCGCCCAGAGTTCCTATCAGAGCAGGGCGAGAAGTTTGCTCAGCTTGCTGACCCCTTTGGTTTCGGCTTGGACCGCCGACCTTCATCGGAAAATGAGCAGCGGGATTTTTATCTCCCCGGCACTGCCAGTGTCCCTTTCTCAGAGATCGCCGTTCCTGGCATGGACGAGGAGACTTTTTTCATAGGGTTCTTAGGTCTATGGCTATGCAGCTTCGCGCTTCCCATGCACCCACGCCTCATGCGGTCCTCTGTCTTTTACCCGGCGCATCGAATGGTGGCCGGTTTGCAGTTATCGGTAGGGATCGCCGGATTGGCTTACCTTTACAATGGACTTAGCGTAGCGGCGGACGCTAGTGAGCCTGGGGTACAGCCTGCCAACTTCCCGATGCACTATTTTATTTCTTGGATGGAGATGCACGTGCGAGGAGTGTTTGGTGCCCACAAGACTCCTCCGCTCTTCGAGAAATACAGACTCCCGAGAGTCATGCGGTTGGTCGGGGCTTCAATTGTGGTTGCACCTCCACGGGAGTCTAGGGGACTGCTCCTGCGTTCACATCTAGTCGGAGAGAAGACCTCTTTTGTGGATAAGGTCATTACCATAGGATCCGAGACCGCTAAGTCAGTGGTGCCTCTGCGTGATGACTTTAAAGGCGGGGCTTCTGTACTGAAGGCTCGGGAAATCCTCCATCTTTACTCCATTCGGCCGGGTTACCTAGTATTTAGGCAGAATGAGACGGCTCTCTTTATGAGGTATAACCCGCATCGATTTGCCCGACAATCGAGCTACAATCAAGGAATCCCGTTGGAAGCCTTTCTGGAAACACCCTCAGTCGGCCCAGAGGGGGTAAGGAATGCGATGCATCATTTCACCCGGCTCAATACAGGCTCCTATTTTTTTATCAGTGAGCCTAGCTGTGTCCCTAAAATAATCCATCCGTATGTAGCTTGGTATGCGCATGCTATGGGCCCAATCATCTTAATGGAGAAACGCCTGCTGGTCGACCGTAGGGCTGCGCCTCCTGGCGGTGATCGCAAGGCTCCCTTGCAGCCAAGGATGCAGGTCATCCCCCTAATAAAAGATGCCAGAGTTGACCGACCGCGCGTGTTGAGCCCCCCGCGTGGATTGCCAATGCCCACTACGGTGGATGCACCGCCGGCGCCCCCTGCTCCCACAAAGACGGTTAATGTGGTATCGCCAAGATCTGGCGGAGGGGCAGAGATCGGGACTCGCCGCCTTAAAGTGGCTGCCAAGCGCAAATCCGCTCCGGGTGGATCTAAAGCTGGTGGACAGCAGAAAAAGAAGAAGTCCGCCCTTTCCCTCGATGCGATCCTCAGCTCAAAGCCTGTGGCTTCTCCTGCCGAGGCCATATGTGAGTATGGCAGCAATGAGGGCTTTGTGGTGGACCCTGAGGACACCAATTTAGCTGCCGCCATTGCAGCTTCGGAGCGATCGGCGAGGCTTGAAGCGATGTTAAGCAAACTCGCTGAGTCCGGTAATCATCAGACGCTTTATTTGTCATTTTACTGCATTTTTATTATTATCTTTAGCTAATATTTGCTTCGTTCTCAACAGGCATTTCTACTGAAGAGGCCATTGCTGCCTCTTTGAAGACCTTCCAGGAGGAGGAGAAGAAGCGTGTCCCAGCAGGCGTTGGTGTGTCTTACCCTTTTCCCTTTCATAATGAAAGTTTGTCATCTTCTCTAATGGTCAACCTAACCTTCTTTTGTTTCTTTGCAGAGGTTATATCAGTTGATGCGGGGATCCTTCCTGAGCCTGTTACCGAAGTCCCAGCTTCGTCGAAGTTGCCGCAAGAGCCTCAGCTTGACAAAACGACGAGGGATGCCCTGAAAAACCTAGAGGCCTCCCTATTCACGGACGAGGACACCTCAATTAGGGAAGCTCTAGTGGCATCCGTCTCAACGGCTCGGGAGGAGCGGAAGCGGTTGAGACATGCAGCAAAGGCGCGTAGAGCTGCTTTGGCTGCGGGAGCGGGTCCTAGTATCATTCCTCGCGTTGACACTCCTTCTGAAGAGGCCCCTGTCATCCTATCTACTGCTTATAGGCGAGCGGCGCGCGCGGCCCGAAGTGCAAATGATAAATCTTCTTCAGGTGGGACTTCTTTCAGAGCTTTGTTGTAAGAATTATAAAGCCATTGGCTCATATGCGTTTCATCTGGCAGGGCCTAGTCCGACTGAGGGGGAGGCGGAGACCATCGAACCCCGGGGAGCGGAGGATGCGGTACTTGCCGAGCCCGAGCCGACAGTGAGCAACGTCATCGGGGCCACGGGGCCTGAAACAGAGGTTGAGGGGTCCGCCGCCGAGAGGGTCATTGATGCCGCACCTGAAGTGGTGGCAGATGAGATGATTGTGTTAACCGAGCCGAAGGCGGTAGAGGGGGAGGTGCTTGAGGCTGGAGACCTCGCGGCGACGGTGGACGAGACAACTGTGACCGCAGGACCCGAAGGAGTAGCGGGTGAGGTGGCCACGATTCCTGAGGACGAGCCAGCCGCTCCTTCTCTGAAATCTGGCAATACTCCAATCATAGCCCTCCCCGCGTATGGTTCCTTGCCGTCTCCAGGGCTTGCGAGAACAACAACGGTTCCCATCGAGTTAGGTGACGAGGCTACGGGTGGTGGCCTGATATCAATGGAGGAAGGAATTGCCTCAGTCTCGGCTGGCAGTTCGTCGGGTAAGTTTCGGGTTACTATCGTTTCCCCCCTTTTTTATATATCTTGTGATCTCTTCTAACAAGCTTGTCTTTGCAGGTGCGGCCAGTGCCGACGCTCCATTGCTTGAGGGAGCACCGTCAATTACTGCTTTGGCGGTGGTCACTTCCCCGTCTTCCCTCGTGCCATCGCGGATGTTGGAAGGTATGGATTTGCGACTCACAAGTTAATCTTTTAAACGTGTAGTTCATGGACTAACGCCATACCACTGCATCTTTTCAGGAGTGCTCTTTGATCATCTATATCAAGTGTTGCTCCCACACTTCTCCTTCCCATCCGAACTTGCTTCTCCCTCTAGTGGCGCTGGTGAGTGTACGTTCAATACAATATCTTTGTTCATCCCCTTTTTCTAGCAATTGAATGATTTCTGACTTTTCCCTTTCTTTATTGCAGTGCCACAAATCGAAGGAGGGGATGCCAGACCTGCCGAGCTACCGGCCCTTCCGGCTCTGCCGTCCGTTGCTGCTGGTATAGAAAATTCCTTTTTTTAGTAACCCTTAAATATCTCTTGAACCATCGTTTAACCATGTTTTGTTTTGCAGCTATTGTTCCGGCTCCGGTCCCTTTTGAGTCTCGCGTCCTTCTACCGGCAGGCCCTTTCTTGAGACGCCCGTCTTCAAATGGTGCTGTGATGAGTTTGGGAATGCTGAGCGGGTAGATCGAAGAGCTCAACATGGATGCTCTCCCTTCTACTGTAGATTTCGCTGTGGATGTTAATCCAATGTTGGCGGCGCTCGTAACTTTTCATAACGAAGGCGTCGTCGGATCTTGGGTTAATCACTGCAGGGAGATCGAGGCCTGTCTATACCGGCTGGAGTCGACGCGCCCTTCTCCTGAAGTTTTAGCCCTGAGCACCCAACGCACAACTTAGCTCGAGCAAAGCACTTCGCACTCCCGCCACTTGGAGCAAGAAGCAGATCTAAGACTAAGGGAATGCCAAAAGACCTCGAACGAAACGGCCCATCTGCGCGCTGAGGTTGAGGCAAATGCTGCCCAAGTGAAGACTATCTTTGAGGGTCTCTTGGAGCGCATCTCCCATAGGCTAAACTTGAAGCGGAAGCTTGACGTAGCTGAGCGCAATATCCCAAGTCGGGAAGCTGCCTATCAAGTCGTGAGGGAGCAGCTTGCGTCGGTCCTGCAGCAACGAGCCCAAGTGGAGGCAGAGCTGGCGGTGGTAGCCGATCAAGAGAAGGCATGGAAGGACATATGCGAGCGATTGCTACATCTGTGCAAGACGCTTCCTTCCCAATAATTCTCCTTGTATCATTTGTCTTTGTAAAGTATATGTATATATTTTTTATTCTTTAGCACAATGTATCCTGTACTCAATCAATATTTATGAATAAAAGATGCACATTTTTGTAATGTCTTGTGTCATTTCTCCGTCTTTTCTTTCTTTTATTATCAGTACGCCACCTTAGTAACCATGATTGACGGACGATTAGGACGAGTATCCCGATCTTCTTAAGAAATAACGATGGCTTAGGCCGCAGGTTCAGATCTGCTGCCTAAGGCTTTTCAACTCTATAAGCCGTGAGGATCTCATAGAGACTTTTCTCCCAACGGATCGAGAGGATCTCGCAGGTGGATTTTCTCCTTAGGAATCGTGAGGATTCCTAAGTGGGGTTTTCTCTTATAATTCGTAAGGATCTTATAAGAGAATTTTCCCTCTTACGAGTCGAGAGGATTCGTAAGTGGTTGTTTCCCTCTTCGTCGAAATTCGACTTTGGAGAGTGAGACCCGTGAATAGTATGCAAGAGACCAGTTTGGATTGACTTGCAGGGCCCCATTGCTCAAAAAGCAAGCCTTCCTTGCTGTCTGAGACTTCTTCTTACAAATTGAGACGAATCGGGGATCTATCTGCAGTTGTAGCAGAACAGTTGACATGAGTTAGGAAGCTTTCGTCACGGAGTGTTTGTATCCGTGAGTCGAGGAGTTTGCTAGGGATTATTTGTTTCCCAAGCGCCAAGGATTATTTGTTTCCTTAGGGTTTGAAACGAGTCGAGGGTTCCCACGGGGGCTCTGGTAGCTCTGCGGGTCGACGCGGATCAGGAAGCTCTCATCAAGGAGTGTTTGTATCCGTGAGTCGAGGAGTTTGCTGGGATTATTTGTTTCCCAAGCGCCAAGGATTATTTGTTTCCTTAGGGTTTGAAACGAGTCGAGGATTCCTACGGAGGCACTGGTGGCTCTGCGGGTCGACGCGGATCAGAAGGCTCTCATCAAGGAGTGTTTGTATCCGTGAGTCGAGGAGTTTGCTGGGATTCTTTGTTTCCCAAGCGCCAAGGATTATTTGTTTCCTTGGGGTTTGAAACGAGTCGAGGATTCCTACGGAGGCACTGGTGGCTCTGCGGGTCGACGTGGATCAGAAGGCTCTTGTCAAGGAGTGTTTGTATCCGTGAGTCGAGGAGTTTGCTGGGATTATTTGTTTCCCAAGCGCCAAGGATTATTTGTTTCCTTGGGGTTTGAAACGAGTCGAGGATTCCTACGGAGGCACTGGTGGCTCTGCGGGTCGACGCGGATCAGAAGGCTCTCGTCAAGGAGTGTTTGTATCCGTGAGTCGAAGAGTTTGCTGGGATTCTTTGTTTCCCAAGCGCCAAGGATTATTTGTTTCCTTGGGGTTTGAAACGAGTCGAGGATTCCTACGGAGGCACTGGTGGCTCTGCGGGTCGACGCGGATCAGAAGGCTCTCGTCAAGGAGTGTTTGTATCCGTGAGTCGAAGAGTTTGCTAGGATTCTTTGTTTCCCGAGCGCCAAGGATTATTTGTTTCCTTGGGGTTTGAAACGAGTCGAGGATTCCTACGGAGGCACTGGTGGCTCTGCGGGTCGACGCGGATCAGAAGGCTCTCGTCAAGGAGTGTTTGTATTCGTGAGTCGAGGAGTTTGCTGGGATTATTTGTTTCCCAAGCGCCAAGGATTATTTGTTTCCTTGGGGTTTGAAACGAGTCGAGGATTCCTACGGAGGCACTGGTGGCTCTGCGGGTCGACGCGGATCAGAAGGCTCTCATCAAGGAGTGTTTGTATCCGTGAGTCGAGGAGTTTGCTGGGATTCACTGGCTTCTTCGGTTGAAATGAACCGGTGAGGTTTCGGGTTCGTCGTCTGACGGAATCCGCTGGGAAAGTATGGTTCATTCTTTGTTTACGCCCTTGGATTGTATACAGGGATCGATGTGATCTTAACTGTAGGGTCAAAGTTTTATCATTTCTTCTTTTTATTTTATTTTATTTCCGCGATGCTCTATCATTTCAACTTTTATATCGCGAAGGTCGCGATTGCCCGATCATTTCGGCTATTTTTCGCGGTGCCCAATCATTTCGGCTATTTTTCGTGGTGCCCAATCATTTCGGCTATTTGTTTTTTTTTTTATTTTTACTCGTTGCTTTTTATTACGAGTTGCCCAATCATTTCGGCTATTTAGCATACATACATTTTTACTTGCTGCTTTTTATTGCAAGTTGCCCCATCATTTCGGCTATTTAGCATGCATGTGCGGCCTACTGGCTTTTCGCCGTAAACCTGAAATTGGACACCGATTTTGGCATCAGCACCGCTGCAACTGGGATATTACCAGGAGCGAATCATCATTTGCCTCTGTCGTTGTCAAACAAAGGAGGCTTAGCGACCAGGGTTAGGGTCCTGTCGACTAAGGCTTTTGATTTCATGAGCCGTAAGGGTCTCATAAAGGTATTTCTCCCTGCAAGTCGTGAGGATCTTGTAGGTGTATTTTCTCCTTAGGAATCGTGAGGGTTCCTAAGTGTTTTGTTCCTCTGTAAGTCGTAAGGATCCTACAGGAGGGCTTTCTCCTTGTAAGTCGAGAGGATTTACAAGGGTTGTTTACCAAGCAAACATATCCCTAGTTTTAGATGGGACTTAGTTAGGGAAATGTTTATTCGCGCCCGTGGATTGTATACAAGGGTCGATATTGAACCACTTGTAGGGCAATGTCGAAAGTTATGGGGGTTGCTTAAGCACAGGTTTAGATCTCTGTAACTTAAGACTTTCAAATCTTATGAGCCGTGAGGGTCCCATAAGAGAGTTCTCCTTACGAGTCGTGAGGATCTCGCAAGTGTATTTTCTCCTTAGGAATCGTGGGGATTCCTAAGTGTGTTGCTCCCTTGTGAGTCGTAAGGATCTCACGCAGGTGGTTTCTCCTTATAAGGTCGAGAGGACCCTATTAGTGTCTTTTAACGAGGTTGCGCCCTTTCGGGTTTTCACAAATACTCGACAGTAGTCCTGCTGTTTTTACTCACGGCGCCCTTTCGGGTTTTCATCCGTGCCCACTTTGCTTATGGACATACCGTTTTTTTTTTCTTTTTTTTTTTACGAGGTCGTGCCTTTTCGGGTTTTCACGAACACTCGCCGGCAGCCCTGCTGTTTTTTACTCACGGAGCCCTTTCGGGTTTTCATTCGTGCCCTTTTTGCTCATGGACATACCGTTTATTTTATTTTATTTTTATATGTTGTTTTTTTTTTCTCGTCAGTCTAAGGATGCTGCGGTATTAGTTTAAAGACGTTTCGGTCTGCTATTAGTTTAAGGACATTTCGGTCCATCACTTGAGAAGGCGGGCTACTGCTGATAGAGTTTGAGCTTAGGAAGATAGTGAGCGGACATAGTCGTCGTCATCTACCATTGACCTAGGCTGTGGCTCATTAAGCATAGTATTTCTTTAAGAAGCGACCGTTTATTGGTCTGAAAGGCCTTTCGCCGTGCATGTCGATGAGTAGATAGGCCCCATCCTGGTAGACCTTACTATGATGTACGGGCCTTCATAGTTTGGCTTGAATTTTCCTCGCTTGGCGCGATTGGGGATCATAGGCCTTTTGACCACTAGCAGGAGTTCGCCTTGGCGGAATGTCCTCGGTCGGGTCAGTCTTTCATATGAGCGCATCATCTTTGCTTTATAAGCTTCCAGATTTTGTTGTGCTAGAAGCCGGATTTCATCAAGGGCGTCAAGCTCTTCAAACCGAAGGTGAGTATTTTCTTCGTCTGTCAGCTCGTAGTGGACTGCTACTCGTAAAGAGGGTAATTCTATCTCGAGAGGGAGTACCGCTTCCGTCCCAAATACCAACGCGTACGGCGTTGTGTTTGTGGCCGTTTTAAATGTAGTTCGATATGCCCAAAGAGCTTCTTACAATCTTTCGTGCCAATCTCTCTTATTTCGTGACACCGTTTTCTTTATGATCTTTGTTAAGGTCTTGTTGAAGGCTTCAGCTAGTCTGTTAGCTCGCGGATTATAAACTGAGGAATATCTCCAGTCTATATTGTGTTGCTGTGCGAAGCGGCTAATTTTATGACTTCGGTAGGCTGGCCCATTATCAGAGATGATCCTTCTTGGGGTTCCAAACCGGTATATGACATGCGTTTTGAAGAAATGGAGGATGTTCTCCGTCTTCACTTCCCTCAACGGTACCGCCTCTGCCCATTTGGAGAAGTAATCAGTCGTCGCCAAGATGAAACGATGTCCCTTTGACGATGCTGGTTCGATGGGGCCGATTATGTCAGTTCCCCACATTTCGAATGGCCAACTAGCCACTGTTGGATGCAGTGGATTGGGATGCTGATGGATGAAGTCCCCATGAATTTGGCTTGAATGACATTGCCTCGCGTATTCCAGGCAATCCTGCATCATCGTGGGCCAGTAGTAGCCCATCCGTTTTATCTTCAACTTCATCTTAGGGCCTGCTTGGTGGGAACCGCAGAGTCTGTCGTGAACTTCTTGGACGACCCTTCTCGCTTCGTCAGGTCCTAGGCATCTCAGCCACAGAGAATCGAATGACCTCTTGTATAGAGTATCGTTGACGAATGCGAAAGACAGAGCTCGTTTCACGAGCTGATGTCTTATGGACGCTTCTTCAGGCATTCGGTGGAACTTGAAGTAATCTATGAAGACTTCTCTCCAGTCCTCGGTATTTTCCCAGTCTTTTATTTGCAGGGTTGTCTCCTCGTTTGCTCCTTTTTCTTCAGATGTTTCCGGAGATACTTCTGCTGGGGCAAGGACTCGACGGCTTTGTACCACGATTCTAACGTCATCGAGGTTCTCGTCAGCCAGTTCTTTAGCAAGTTTGGCTAGTGCGTCCGCTTTGCTGTTTTCCGCGCGCGGTATGCTTTCCAAAGTATAGGAGGGAATTTGGGTTAGCAGTTGTTGCACCTTTTCACCGTATTTTATCAATTCTGGTTTGCATGTTTGGTAATCGCCGTTCACTTGACTGACGACTAGCTGGGAGTCCCCATATATGAGGAGGTCTTCAATTCCCATGTCGATGGAAATCTCCAAGCCTGCTATCAAAGTTTCGTATTCAGCTTCATTATTCGTTCTCGGCTCTGTCAAGGAGAAGGCGAAGCGCATTATTCCTCCTTGCGGGGTTACGAAGATAAGGCCTACTCCCGATTTGATCATTGTCGTATTTTGTTTGTGCTTTTTCATGGAAGACGCCCCATCGAAATAAAGCTCCCAACGGGTATCACCACCGTCGATTGCGTCGAACGCATGTTTGTCTGGCAAATCGCAATTCAGAGGGGAATCGGCAGGTATCGGATGCTCAGCAAGGAAGTCGGCTATGGCCTGACCCTTCACTGCCTTGAGGGGTCGATATGTTATCGAGAACTCCATTAAGAGCAGAGCCCATTTAGCGAGTCGTCCCGTCAAGATGGCCTTTGACATTAAATATTTGAGAGGGTCGACCTTTGAAATGAGATGGACTTCATGCGCTAATGCGTAATGTCTAAGCTTTGTTATTGCGAAGATCAACGCTAGGCAGTGTTTTTCAATGGGGAAGTAATTGCTTTCTGCCCCCAGCAGAACCCGACTTAAGTAATAGAGTGCTCTTTCTTTCCCCTGGTCATTCTCTTGTGCCCATAATGCTCCTAAAGAACCCTCAAGGGCGGTCGTGTAAAGAATGAGAGGCTTTCCCTTGACTGGAGCAGCCAACACCGGAGGGTTTTGCAGATACTGCTTGATCTCATCCAATGCGCCTTGGCATTTGTGATCCCAAACGAATGGGGTTCCCTTCTTCATCAGGTGACTGTAAGGACGGCACTTTCCTGAAAGATTAGCTATAAAGCGCCGTATGTATGCGAGCTTCCCTTGGAGAGATCGCAACTGTTTAAGAGTCCTTGGCGGAGGCATTTCCATGATCGCTTTAATCTTAGACGGATCTATTTCAATGCCTCGGTGTCGAACGATAAACCCTAGGAATTTGCCCGAGGAAACCCCGAACGCACATTTTAAAGGATTCATCTTCAAATTGTATCGCCGAAGGCGTTGAAATACGGTCTTCAAATGCTCGAGATGCTCTTTGTATGACTTGCTTTTAACCACGAGATCGTCGATATAGCATTCGACGATTTCGTGTATAAGGTCGTCGAAGATCTTTGTCATGGCCCTCTGATAAGTAGCACCGGCGTTCTTCAAACCGAAGGGCATTACTTTATAACAAAATATCCCTAAAGGAGTCCGGAAAGCCGTATGTTTCTGATCTTCAGGATGCATTTTTACTTGATTATACCCTGACGAGCCGTCCATGAAGGAGAAAACCTCATGAGTGGATGTATTGTCTATCATCAGTTCAGTGACTGGCACTGGGAAATCATCCTTCGGGCAAGCTTTATTAAGATCCCGGAAGTCTACGCATACGCGCACTGTCCCATTTTTCTTCATCACTGGGACAATGTTAGCGATCCATTCAGGGTACTGAACTTCTTGAATGAAGCCAGAGTCGATTAACTTTTTGACTTCGGTATTTATGCTCATCTCAAGCTCGTGTCGCATTCTTCTCGGTGCCTGTTTGACTGGTTTGACGTTTGGGGATATTGCTAGTCTATGTACAGCGACTTCTGGATCTAGTCCTGGCATCTCGGAATAGTTCCATGCAAAGCAATCTTTATGCTGCACAAGGATGTCTTTTAACGCAACCACCCTCTCTTCAGACAGCAGCTCGCTGACGATTGTCGGTCGCGGATCATTTATTGTCCCCAATTCGATTTTCTTGAGGTTATCTGCAGTAGTATGGATTCCATCTTCCAGCTCTTTTGGCGCTGGTGGAAATTCTGAGATTACCTCATCGCTGCTGTTTTCAAAGCACCAAGGAAGGCTGTTCATGTCCTCAGACTCTTCTTTTAATATTGTTATCACATGGTAGGTGCGAATTTTCTGCCAATCCCAATGCGGAGTTGGTTCTATCCTTGTGTTTTCGGGTTCGTGCTTTTGCGGCGGCGCTACCCTCCAGTTGTCAGACAACGCGAATTTGCCAAGCTGATATTGGTCCTCAACCCAATTCTTAAAGGTGAAGCAATCTTCAAGCGGATGCCCTACTACTCGATGGTAAGAGCAATAATTTGGGTTGGAGACTTCGCCCGCTTGCTCAGGGTGTTTAGACTCTGGCAGTGTAAGCATTTGATGTTTTAGAGCAAGATCAAGTATTTTCCTTGTTTTGTTCCGAGGAAATGAGTATGCTCGACCCATTTTCTTCATGAGGGCTAGGTCAACAATGCTCGACTCTCGGATGCGTGGCTTCTTAGCTCTGCTTTGTGGTTGTCGAGCGCCTTTCTTGCCTTTCAACTTGTTTTTGCCTTCGCGTCGAACCTTTTTTGTAGCAGGTTGACATGGAGCGGCATTTTCATCCTTCACCGCCTGTTGAAGGAGGCGCTGTGTCTTGGCTTTCTCATAGATTGCCATTTCACGATTGTGATCATCTCGGGATTTTTGACCCGCATTCCTTATAAGTTTGCCTATCTGGTCTTCAAATGATGGACTGGGCGGTTTTGCATCAGGAACTTTTGCTGGCTCAGGATTAGCGTCCTCCCATTGAGCGTTCGCCTCTTCATCGAAGTCATACATAACATAACAGCTGTTTACTAGCTCCCGTTTCTTTGACCGGATGTACCCAAGCCCTTTCGTTTCTATTCTCCCATTAGGCAGTTTGCATTGAGTCCCGGGAACGTTCCAGACCTTGTCATAGAATTTGGCTTTTCTAACGGTCTGTGTGAAGGATATCCCCTGGCGTTTCAGCAGTTTCTTCAAACCTTCGGTATAATATCTGGGAAGACGGATAGGCTGAAGCCTGTCGAGCGTGGGATCTGCGCCATGCCAAATCTCTTTTTCCACCTTGTTTTCTTCAGAACGGTAGAATATGATTGCCTTCTCGCCCTTTCGTCCGGGAGGAATATAGAATGTCTGCAATTCTTCTATACTGTTGGTGTCGAGTGCATCTAGTTCTTTGTAATGTTCAAGCGGCACCATGGTTATCTGCAGACTTCGCTCTTCATCAGCGGAAACCCGTATTGAAGGCCGAGCAGGGAATACGGCATGAACTTCATCTTCTGAATCACTGCCGAAGATCAATGAAGGAACGGATGGTCCTGGCCTGGTGGATTGGGATGGACCTGAATAAATTACATCCTCCTCCTCCTCGGTGTCACTGCCGAAGACAGGGATGGTGGCGTTAGTTTTGTTCTCCGGTTTGTGACACCTTTCCGTGTCTTCGAAACTCAGTAAGAAGTATTTGGCATCTTCATACTTGCGAACTTCGTTTACGGAAAACGGATTCAATTCTCCCGCCACAGTGTACTCGAGGCCATCCCTAGAATACTTCATGCACTGATGCTGTGTAGAAGGGATGATATTGTACTTGTGTAGCCATGGTCGGCCAAGCAGAGCATTGTAGAACATCTTGGCGTCTATAACATGGAATTTGATGTCTGTGACGAGCAACCCGAAGCGTAGCGTCAATATCACAGATCCAAGAGTTTTTGATGATTGGGAGTCGAATCCGGAGATGGTGATTTTGTCCCGGGCGAGGTGTTGGACGCTCATGCAAATTACTTTTAACACCCGCACATTAAGTAGATTGACAGATGATCCGTTATCGACCAGGATTTTGCCTATCTTTATGTCATGGCAGTATCCTGAGACATAAAGGGGACGATTGTGTTCGCACGTCCCGAGGAGAAGGTCTTCATCGCCGAAAGCAACGTCGGCTGTGTGCACCTCTTCCAATTCATCCTTCATCTTTTGTTCGGCCAGGAAAGCTTGGAATTGGTCCGGATCTTGTAGGGCCTTAATCAAAGAATCCCTCGCCTCTTTTGATAGTAATAGGGCATCGAGAATGCTGAGTTGTGAGGGTAGCTTTCTCAGATGCGCTAAGACATTGTAATCCACTTTATTCCTCTTTGGCGGGTTCTTGGCGGTTAACTCTTCCGCAACTTGGTCATCTAAGACGATGTCTTCAGAGACCTTTTCTTTCCCTTTATCCCTTCTAATCGAGAGTCCGAGGTTCTTTTCAGGTAATGTTCGATTGTGTAGCTGTATATTTTCGCAAGCCTTCGGTTCTTCTTCTTTTCCCGAAGTTGACTCTTTAAAGAGAGGGGCAAGTTCTAGCTCCTCATCAGAGTCGCTCCCAAATGTAGGCACTTGTGACCCGGCAGTGTTAACCATGTGACAATTGCTGGCAGTTCTTTCAAGCTCTTTGGTCGTGTTTCTTTGCTCCCGACGAATCTTACACTTTTTCCGTTTAAAGCGTTGTTGATTAGCGACGTATCCTTGCCACCATCTATCGAAAGCCTTGCACTCTTGAGTGGGATGCGAGACCTTCTGATGATATAAGCAATAAGAGGGGTACATTTCAACCACACCAGTAATTTTTCCTTCAGAGAATGGTAGTTTCATACCCATTGATATGGCCTTAGCAAACCTCTTTTTTATCTTGAATTGGCTTTTGTCAGCGGTGGAGGCATTTTGCTCCAGCGGGATCATCTCAGCTCTTTCCTCAAGTCGCTGGCGCTTGGCCCTTTCGAATATAGTCGTCTCGCGTTCTCGATCAGCTTTACTTTTCAATCGAGCTTCACTAAGAAACGCGTCAATCATTTCGATTGATAACTCCAGAACCCTTGACTCAGTATTTGCCCCCGGCGTTTTAGTGCCAGAAGTCCCTTCATCGTTCGTGGTTAAATGGGAGATCATATGACAGCTCGCCACATATTCCTCGGATTCATCCGATGAACTTTCTCCCTCATCTTCATTTTGAAAGACGTGATCAAGGAAATCTTAGAGCGTAATGGGAGTCCGCGCCTTTTGGTTGTATTCATCCAGTGCGTCGATTTGCTTTTGTAAGTCCGTGCGCTTGTCGCCAGGCTTCACGGGCTTCTTAGATTTCTTCTTCTTCTTTTTCGAAGATTTTGACGGCTGGCTATGAACGCTTGAACTACCATCATTGGTCTTCGGAGTCGGACGTGGCTTCAACATCCCCTCAATAACCTGCGGTTCCAAGGGGTTCTTCCACTTGACCGCTGGACAGGCCTGAAGATCATTTAGCATTCTCCTCGTTTTGGCTGATAATACAACCACCCAAGGAGCTTCCTCAATGACGGAGCATGTTGCCCCCGGCGTATTCGTCCCTTTAGAGGTGTGGGGCTGCGGGGGATTCACCTTCCATTTGTCGGATAGCGCAAATTTGCCCTGGCGGTACTGGTTTTCAAGCCAATTTTTAAAAACATAACAGTCTTCGATCGGATGTCCTAGCACTCGATGGTAAGGGCAGTAATTGGGCTCGTTGATGTCACTTGGTTGCAACGGGCGTTTTGGATCTGGCAGATTTATGAGTCTGTTGCGCAACGCCAGCTCGAATAGCCTCCTCGTTTTATCGCGGGGAAGGAGTAAGGACGTCCCATCCTGTCCTCGAGGGGTACGTATGGGCGTGTATTGTTTGGACGAGCAACCGGCTTCGAGTCGCTCGGTTGTTGTTGGGCATTAGCGACAATGATCGCTTTTCCCTTTCCTTTATCGTTTCGGGAGTCCGGCTTCGGGAGAGGGGGTTTATGGCCCATCTGGTCCATCTGCGCTAATTTGTCGATCAAAGCCTGGAAGGTAGTCGTCTTGAAGAACATCATAAACTGTGAAATGGTTGCTTGTGGATCAAGGGTTCCAACAAACATTCCCACCGCAGGGGCTTCTTCTATGCGCTGTTCACACTTAGACCATAGATTACGCCACCGTATAGCGTACTGAACCCATGTCTCGCCGGGGTTTACCCTGGCGTTAATCAGCGCCGTCCTCGGGGTACGCTCACTGGCACTTGCAAAACGTTGGGTGAAGAGAAGCTCCATCTCCGCAAAGGTTTTAATAGAGTCGTTGGGGAGCTCAGAATACCATTCGAACGCCGTATCTGATAGGCTTCCAACGAACTGGCGAAGCAAAAGCTTGTCGTCGCCGCCGGTGTTACCGCAAAGCGCCCTGAACTGGGCAACATGTTGATGGGGATTGCCGGTCCCCATGTAAACATGGAACTTGGGAATCGTGTAACCCGGCGGGTACTTGATTTGGTCATACCAGCCCGGATATGGCCGCCCTGTTTTTACGACGTGGCCGGCTGCTTCGGCCGCATGATGAACCTTTATTTGCTGGGCTATATATTCGTCCAGATCAGTCTTAGAGATTGTATCCTCTTTAACCATTGATAAAACGGGCTGAGGTTTTGACGTTTCTCCCCTATCATCCCCAAGGACAATCGGGGGTTCTTCAGTCGGGGGATCTTGTTGTATCATCATCCCTATCATGTCCTGGAAGAGGAGGCCCATACGCTGTATATTGGCTGCCTGTTCAGCAGCCTCTTTGTCTCTCTTTTCCAGTACTCGGCGGAGGAACTCGGCGTCGGTCTCTTCCTCTTGGCGTTCATATAAGGACGTCTCAGGGTTCTCTTTTGGCTCCGTGAGTGCAGCCATTGTAGTCATCATCTCCTGGAGCTTTTGTTGCTGCTCCTGAGCCTTGGTCACTGATCGGGTAAGCGGTCGGTGACCCGTAGAAGTACGACTTTCTTCCTTTCCAGAAGCCATATAAACCGTATGAACTATTATGCCCCCTGACTTGGGGCATTTAGGTTCACCGCTTTTAAACTTTGTCAGTGTCACGGGAGCTTTTTCTGGCCTTTTTCTTTTGTGGACCATTGAGGTTGAAGGAGCCGTTGAAGTGGGCATCCTAGCATTTGTTGCCCCCTGCTGTTTAATGGGGCGGTTTTTGTCCTTTTCCACCTTTGCCTTTTTCGGGCGATGAAAGTGGTCTGGGTCAATCACGGAGTCTTGAACCCTCCGCCAAACTTTATAAATTTTTGACGACAGTCGTTGAGGGGGCTGTTCCTGCTTTGTCCCCGGAGCTTTTTCCATAGGCGGAGGAGATCTTTTCAATGTAGCAATTGGAGAGTTCTTTCTCACCTTCCTCAGCAATTCAAAGCTGTTCCCAGTTGGAACAGCAGCGTTGACCTCCACCACTGGAGCAGGTGGGGTTAGCCCTGAGGGGGAGTTGCCCCCTGCTTTCCTTACTCGTCGCCAATGGCGACGTCGCGCACGACGAGCCGTTGGGACTGGCTCGGAAATTGAGATGGTTTCTTGTTGCCCCCTGTTTGAGTTCGGGGTAACTGCCGATGTCAGCCTATCGAAGACTGATGCCTTTTGACCAGCTGGGGGAGGAGTGGGAGCCGTCAATCTTGTGAAGACCGACTCTCTGATGGGAGAAGCCGCTTTAACGACTTCCAAAGCAGCGGTCGTTGCCCTCTTTGGGACGGCCACTTTATAGTTCTGACCTAGCCTGGTGAAAACGGAGGCCGTCGGTTTAGTAGCGGGAGACCAGTTGACAGGGGTCGTGGTAGCAGTGAGCCGGTCGAACACCGACTTCTTGTTCGCTTCCGGTGCAGATATTGGCATAGAGAAGCTTGTAGGTGGGACCATGGTCCCGAAAAACAGGCCGGTGGTGGCCTGGGTCACCTGTTCTACCGGCAGAGCGAGAAAAGAGGCCGCTTGGGGCCCATATGTTACACCTCTCGGTGAGGTAGAGCGTCCGTTGCAGTGGTGCTTCGCGCATTTGGTGCAGTTAGAATCCATGGATGCTTGAGTTCTGCGCCAGACAAAAGACCAAATCTTAGCAACTTGAAATCCAAAGGCAACCATTTAACAAACCGCGATTGATTCGTGAAGACGACACACGAAGTGTGGAGTGGAAAGAGAAAAAGGTCCCACCGGGCGTGCCAGAATCTGTTCCCCTCCGAAAGGCGGCGCATAAGACCGTGATGTCCTGTTGCTGAGATTCGGGGCAGATGCTATTTGGTTTTATCCGTCTACCTCTCCGAAGATGCCAAGTTGATTTATGGCATCTTGCATCGGAGGTTTAGATGGATGCGGCCAATGTAGCAGACTTCGTCAGGTTCCCCCTCAGGGTGAGGGGTTTTTGATTGTGGGGACGCTCTTCCCTGCAGGCGCAAGCCCCTGCAGTTAATTACGCTACCGCATCGCGGTAACAACTTTCTCCTTCTCCAGAATTTTACTTCGTGTCGTGTGTGTTTGTTTTGTTTGTGGTTGCCCGTGGATTGTATACGGAGACTGAGTAATGCCGTCGCCCGTAGGACGTGGATTAGTCCAAATCCGTATTTACTAAGATTTGGGTTTGGTGTTTTTAGTTTAAGGATGCATTAGTCGCGTTGCGACTAAGATCAACTTAAACGTTCGTTAAGGATACGTTAGTCCTGTTTTAGACTAAGATCCACTTAACGTAGTGATTAATTTAATGTATGGCCATCGGGACTCGTCACCTCTTTGACGTCGTTGAGGATTTACAATGACGGATGTCAAAGGAGTTCGGAGATGTACCCTCGAACCAGAGTTGATTGGGAGTTTTATAATCCATTTGAATGTTTAAGGATACGTTAGCCGTGTTTGGGGCTAAGATCAACTTAAACGGGACCGTTAAGATCCGACAAAAGAGCGTTTGGAGGCTCTATTGTTCCAGTTTAGGGACGTGGTGGTCCATGCTCCAGTTCAGGGACGTGGTGGTCCATCATTAGTTTAAGGACGTTTCGGTCCGATATTAGTTTAGGGACGTTTCGGTCCGATATTAGTTTAGGGACGTTTCGGTCCGATATTAGGTTAGGGACGTTTCGGTCCACGAGTTTAAGGACCCCGCAGTCCATATGGGTGTATGGTCGTTGGGACTCGTCACCTCTTTGACGTCGTTGAGGGATTACAACGACGGATGTCAAAGGAGTTCGTAGATGTACCCTCGAACCGGATGCAGATTGATTTAGGAGAGCCATTTTGCTCAGTCAATTTAATTTAAGGACTTACGGCCACGATTGGGCTAAGTCCATTGCTTTTGCATTTCTTCTGCTTTTATTTGGGCTTTGCCCAAAAAGGATGCAGAGCATCAATTTTATTTGGGTCCAGCCCTTTTAGGAATGATGCAAGGCATCAATTTTATTTGGGCTCTGCCCTTGTATAAAGGATGCAAAGCATCAATTTATTTGGGCTCTGCCCATTTATTGCCTTGCAATTTATTTTGGCCTGTCAGGTCATTTTGATTTGGGCCTGGCCCTTTTAGTAATGCATTGCATTTGTGCAAAGCACTGTTAATTTGAGAATCTTTTAGATTCAAGAACCGATGGTTCAAAAAAACAAGTGCAAGGCACTATTTGATTTAGATCTAAGAAAAAAACAAGTTTTTTCTTATTTTTCTTATCTCAGAGAACCAAAGGTTCATGAAAGTGCAAAGCACTATTAATATAAGAACCTTTTAGGTTCAAGAACCGATGGTTCATAAAACAAGTGCAAGGCACTATTTGATTTAGATCTAAGAAAAAAAACAAGTTTTTTTTCTTGTTTTTCGTATCTCAGAGAACCAAAGGTTCATAGCAAGTGCAAGGCACTATTTTTATTATTTTTATTTATTTATTTATCTATTGAAGATCACTAATCTTATTTTCTAGATCAATGATCTATTCACTAAAAGAATTTTCTCCTATCTCAAAGGTTTTTACCTTCTTTTTTTTGTGTTCTCCAGAAATTCTCAAGAGTTCTCTTCTCTTTTTTTTATCCCATTCTCTATCTCTTTGAAATGGGGTCTGGGGTCCTTTTTATAGTGCTCAAAGATCAGTTAAAAAGATCTTTTCTGAGTGATTCGGGGAATTTTCCCCACCGTTGGATATTTGATCCAAAGGCCCCTGTTTTACAGAAGAAATCTTCTTGTTTTAACAAGAACAGAAAAGATTTCCTTAAATCTTCATTCTGTTGTTGCGCAACTCACCAGCGCGTGACACGTGTCGCGCAGTAAGGCGCTTGCGCAGCTGCGATTGCGCAACTGCGTAGACACATGTCGCGCAGTGAAGCGCTTGCGCAACAGCGCTTGCGCACCTGCGCAGACACGTGTCGCGCAGCCGTGCGCTTGCGCAGTTGTGCTTGCGCAACTGCGCAGACACGTGTCGCGCTGCCGTGCGCTTGCGCAGTTGTGCTTGCGCAACTGCGCAGGCACGTGTCGCGCTGCAGTGCGCTTGCGCAACTGCGCAGACACGTGTCGCGCTGCGGTGCGCTTGCGCAGTTAAGTGTTACTTATGTTTTTAAAGAGCCTTGCTCTGATCGGACGTATCGCCTTGGGCGTTGTGCTGCCGTGTCAACTTCTGACACGTGGCGCATTGCGGGCAGCGCACGGGAACCGAAGCGTTGCTTCAAAATTTGAATTTTTAAAATTCAAACAGAGCCTTGCTCTGATTGGGGGAACACCACCTATCCAAGCAAGTCACCCATAAGGAAGCAGTGTGCCAGAAATGCCGCTATGGAATCTGTACGGCAAACCTGCAAGAACTGGGGCACAACGGGGGTGAGTTGCCAACTCGTGAATAGAAAAATATCTACAAGCAGAGATCGAATTCATGACCCATCCTAGGTCAATACGATCAGATATAAATAAACCTCAATATGAATAAGCTGAAGCATGCTAAACTGGCAATGTAACCTCTATACATGAGTGTAGTGCCAATTGCTCGTGCTAGTGCCTCAGGTAATAGCATGTCATGAATATGAGGTATGATCAATGTAATCAAATCTGTACACACGTGGATCCCGTCCACTTGTCACCCACTGACAATAACCACCGTGCAAGTAAATATCATAAAGCATGTGCATGGAAATATGAGGATATAATCCACCCGTGTCCCTCGCGACATCTCCAAATCATGGAACCAGAGTGCCCAGCATCGACACTCGAAAACATCATGAAAACTGTGCCCAGTATCGGCACGTAAATCCTCATATATCGAGCTCCGTCAGTCCGGATCGGCCCGCGGGCTCTGTCTGCGGTATTGGCCCTCGGCCCCGGCAGTATGCCCATATCCATCTATCGACTCTGGTCAGTATCCTCCGGATAACCGCCAGTTCCAACCAATCACCAGTAGGTACTCGCCCGCCTCCAGGCTCAATCGGCAAAGCTCATCGATCATCTTGCCGAGGGGAACCATACCGGGTCCACCATGCACCCACAATCGGCTCGTCCACTCCTCGATTCGGGTTTCACATGTTGCTCTCAGCACCGAGAAAACACATGGTGGACGCACTGAAATATCATATCAAGGGTAACCGGGTTTTAAAACAATTACATATTCTCTTTTGAAACACCCTCGGTTCCCAAATCCAGAAATATCATAGAAACAACATATCTCAATGCGTATAGTCAAAGGCATGAAGTATGCGACATGTAAAGGAAGGTATGCACATCATTATGTCATGCAAGGATCATATACTGAATGCAATAGTAATACAGTGTAGTGACATGGCAATTATCGTTGATGAGTGTGTGAGCCGGCAACAAGTGTACGTGGAACATATCCATCATCGATAATGGTGCGGGTGTCCTAGCAGCATGACTGAATATAACAATAATACAAGCGATGCAATGCAAATAGCACGAATATGCGAAAACTAACAATCAACGCAAAAGTACAGAACCTGCTCCAAAAGATATGTCATGCAACCTTGCCTTTTGAAATAAGAAGAATCAGGGCTTTTAGTAAAATAAGGGCTACGGTGTTTTAAGAAAAGATATATCATTTGAAAATATCCGTATAACCCTTCTTCCTATCTTTAAAATATTCCCGATTCGTTAGTTTGAAAAAAAAAAGGGTATGACTCGGTCTAGTCTAGTGTCTGCTAAGTAATCTAGACATGAGGGGTATGAAACCACCTAATCTGAGTCGACATATATATAGATATAATAGTCGGTGATCTCGCCTCAATAACATATCGTAAGATATCCTCGAGTCATGAGTACGGATCTGTCATCAATACCGGCTCGTACGGTAAATCATCGTACGGCATCCCAATAACTGGGTAGGGGTCAATATCACACTATCTCATCACATATCAGGTATCACTATCATCAGATCACATATTCTGGGGTACTTCTCTAAGTCTAGTACAAATGGATACCATCTATATAAATATGAATGCGGGGTAAAACACATGTCCAAGGCCCGCTAAAATTATCATATCGTACCTCAAAACGAACTATGTCACATCGCCGATCTCACGGCCTCACATCAAATATCATCTCAAACCCACGTATCATCCTCAAATCCCATATATAAACACATAGTCCCATACCCATGTGTAGATATACGCACCATCATATGCACACTAATAAATGAAAGAATGAATGCAAGTATGTGTGTAAGTGTATGTGTGAGTGCAATCGCTACTCTAGGGTTCACACTATACCACACCAATATATTCTTATCACCAATAATACCATTTTTACTATCAATAACCCTAAACAACACATAATAAATATACGTGTGTATACGTATTCGTATACATCACCACGGACTGCGGGGGTGCTATACGCCATCCACCCGACTTCTCCCCGTAGATATAAATCTACTCACCTGTATCCTGTGTGTCGGTGTCGATAACGCCATGCTCCGTCGCCTCGGAATCCACGTGAAGGTACCTACAATGATCAACCATAGCAAAGCGTATGAATATCAAGGCAGAAAACCGATACAGCGCATAGTGTGCTCATAGGTTGGAACCTATGGCCCAAACATGCAAATCCAACAAACAACCCCTGTTGTCGATGTATGAACACCCGAAAACCAAATACAAATCCAAATACCAAGAAAGTGCATTTAAAAATACGGAAAACATCGCCTAAAACACCCCAAAATGCCTCCAGATTTTCCCCAGATGACCCTTAGCCAAAACTATATATAGGACGGGTCTAATCTAGTGCTAAATGAGCCCTGGAACAAAAATGGAACCATTCCCCTCTACTCTGGCCGCAAATTGCAGCCAGAATGATTAAATTTGCGGCCACGGTTTGGAGTTAGGGGCTCGGGTCTTGGTGGTAGCTTCTTAGGTGCCTGCACAACTCACTGTCAGCTCAATTTTATTTTTTGTGCCCCCGGGTTGCTCCAGATTCCAGAACACCTTCACAGATCACACAAACCGACATGAAAGTGCTCTGTTTTGGGTTTCAGGTCTTGTAATATGTCGGATCTGGGTTCGTAGCACCAAGAGGGGTTCAAGGGTCACTAATAGGGTTCAATTGCACAGCCACATTTCAACTTTACCCTAACCCTCTCTAGTTTGCTCCAAAGTGCACAAAATCACACGATATCGATATGAAACTAGTATAGATGCATAAGGAACGAAATACTATGATAATGGGTGCAGAAATTACCTCCTTAAGGACTCATGAACCTTCCCCAGCACTAAAACATCAACTTTCTTAGTCCATTGCGTAGATCTTGGGCTTGTGTGCATTTTTTGTGAAATGGGTGTGAGGTTTTAGTGTTATTTTAGAGGTGAAATGAGGGCTTGAAGGTGGAGGAAGGGAGAGGAAGCAGCAGCTGCAGGAGATAGGGGAGGAGTGGGAGAGAAATGAGTGTGGGGATCTAGCCAAATGGCTAAGTCAAGGGGTCAAAAGGGACCATACCTCTCTCTCTCTCACCATACCTCATTATCTTATTCCTTTCTCTTTTCTTTTTCTTTTCCTTTTTCTTTTCCTCCAAAACCCTTCTCACAAGAATAGTAGCCCCAAATAACAAGAAAAAAAATTCACAAGTGTGATAAAAATGATATGTGCAAGTTTTGCACAAAAAGCCAAAAAATCCGATTAGCGATTTTTATTCGCGATTAGCACTAAATTAGTATATAAATACTCATAAAAACTTAAAAATGACAAACTTCCATAGAATACATTATTTTTGAATTTTCCAAAATTTTCCAAAATTTTTCTCCATTTATTTGTATTTAATTCCACCCGAATATTAAAATATTCATTAAAATAATATTAAATTATAAAAATTTCCCAAAATAATATTTTATTATTTTGGAAATGTTACACAATGACAATTAAATATCGAATAATTATGACAGATATAAAAACTGGTAACATGGAAATTAAAAATGTAAATGTATCTAAAATAGGGATGTAAACGGATCGGTTGTGGATTAGATATAGATGTAACCATACATGTATTCGGTAATCGTTGGAATGTACAAATAAGATTACAGATAATGGAAACCAATATCCGCATTTTAAAAAATTCAGATATGTATATAAAACGAATGCTGCAAAAAGTTTGAACAAAAATAAGGAGGCAAAATTTAATTTTGTAGTCTTTAGATCTTTGTAAATAAACATAGAAAATGGGCCAATACAAATTCTATTAAAACATAGGGGCAAGGAAAGTTTTCCATCACCAAACAAACACTAATTCAGAAATGGGCCAAATGTAAACATATTTTCAAGTGGGATGGATGGAAAAGTTTCCAAGATAGAGACAAAAAAGAGCTTGAATCGGCCTATAATGATAATAATAATAATTGGAAAAACAGAAATATTAAAATTGGAGAAGAGAATTTTATTGAGATTTTCTCTCTTTTCATTTGCATCTATCACTTACAATTTATATACACATCAATACTTGTGCATCAAGTAATCTAAAAAGGAAAAAATATAATCACAGAAAAATCTAATTATGCAAATACATTGATTGAGTTGCTAATAATAAAAAATAATATTTAATTGAAATAATCAATCATGACACCTTTTGCTAATACTCGGCTTTAAGTTGGTTGGAGATTATAAGAATGCCCAATTTGGACTTTAGAAAAGAAAATATCCAAAGATCCTTGCCAAGTGCTTTTGTAAAAAGATCGGCTAATTAATGAGAACTGGCCACTTTAGAAGTACGAAGCAAGCCTTTCTAAATTTTTTCACAGACAACATGACAATCAATCGCCATGTGCTTTGTGCATTCATGGAAAACAAGCTTTTCAGCAATATGAATAGCCGCTTGAATATCACAATATAAAGTGAATTGGTGATTTTAGATGAATACCAAGATCAAAAACAGATAAGATAACTAAGTGACTTCACAAGTTGCAGTGACCATTGCTTGATACTTAGCTTCTGCAGAGAAGTGCGAAACAGTAGTTTGTTTGTTCTTCTTCAAAGAAATAGAACTAGAGCCCAAAATTATGCAAGAACCTGTCGTAGAGCATCATGTCATTGAAACAGCTTGCCTATTCTGAATCACATTAAGAATGAAGTGTAGGAGTAGATGATGAAGATAGAAGAATTCCCCGACCGGCTGTAGTTTAATATATCGAAGTAAATGAGAAGCAACATCAAGATGAGGCTTACAACATTGATGCATAAATTGACCCATGGATGTTGACTGTGTAGATGATATCAGAACGAGTAATTGTAAGATAAATCAAATGACTCACAAAGACGAAAAGTTGTAGGATCATAAAGTATCACACAATCATTATTTGTTTGTTGGATATATATGCCTTAGAGGACAGAATTGTATATGTATACATGTAGATGCTAGAGATATGTATGTACATGATAATTTTACTCGGTTTTATAGTATATTATTTCACTTGTCTTTATCAGATATTTGTATTTGTTTTTATTAATACTTTATCCCGCTTGCACATATTGATAAAGACTCGATACAGTAGTATTCTATTATGGTTTGTTTTTATTTTAACATGACATATGTCATACTAGTTATTACATACTGCGGTTACATGTTGATAAAGCCCGTAGGATCTTGCTTGACTACCTGCGTTGTGATGGCGATCATACTTGTGGGAGCAGGGTAGTCCATAAGCACATCCTTAAATGGTCCCTAGTCGTGTGAGTATCGAGACTGGGTATTGATACTCCAGATTAGACTAGTGTATACGTTTCAAGCTCCGTCGGGGGATGGTTGGTCCCGCAGCCATTGGTCTGATACACTTAAGATCGTATACAGGTGCTCACTGGGTGTGAGTACACTAGAAGGACTCGCCGAGAACTTCCAGATGGTACTATACCTATCGTCAGATGGAAGTTCTAAGGTGACATGTGTACATGTTAGTTTTTGGACCTGAGATCGGCATTTGTCTCGTGTGAGTTCCCACTGAGCTTTGATCACTACCCTACCACAGCTCTACTGAGTTTTGCAAACAGGTTTTGGTTGTATACAGTCCTGAGCCACATGGATACAGTGAGCGATTGTTGAGGATTCGTCTCTCCCGGTATTGGGAGTTGATATCGCACAGTGATTGATTGGCCAGGACCATAAGACCTTGGCCAAGACAGTTGGGATTTACTGATAGGTTGATCAGTAGTTTCCCAGATTGGTCGTGAGCTACATCTGCACTGCTTATCAGGTAATTAGGGTCTGACGTTCACCACCCCCTAGACCTGGTATGCGATACTCTTTGACGAAGAGACCTGACTGTACGGATAATGTCACGGATAGGCTCAGTAGGAGTTCGGACGAGTTTGCTCGTCGGCCTTCCTTTTCGACATGTACCTTGATAGCCATTACGTACAGCTAGTGCCACTGACGTCCTTATGGTTAAACCCACTGCCAGCGTAGTGTCGAGTCTTTAGAGTCCTACACAGAGAGTTTCCCTGCACTGGGCGAAAGGTGTAAAGGCCGTATGGTTTTACGGCAGGGCTTCAATCACTTACGTACACTTGTGCGCGTATGATGATCGGACGGATAATACTAATGGGCTTTGGTTTAAACCAGATCCTAGTATTATATTGATGGATTGGTTTCGTCTCTTTGTATTCATGTTTCTCGGAACACGAATGCGGGTATGTATATATGGATGAGAGGAGCACAGAAGGAGACACCTCATTAGGGTTTTGACCATTTACTTGATTAAAACAATTATGAGGTGGAGGAAAGTATTTGTTATTTTGATAAATGATAATTGAGGCATGCCTACTAGTTTTGACTACTTGACTTTGTTTGATATTTTGACTTGGCTTGACCACTTGACTTGGTTTGACTATTTGATCTAGATATTTTTGACCTAAATATTTTGGTGAGATATTTTGTAACCTAGATATTTTTGGTGCCATACTTGTGGTCATGTCAAGGGAGCCATCTCATTTATCATTTATCTTTATCGTTTGTCAAAATGATTTCTCTCTCCTCAAGTGAGCTCTCATGTTAGCTCTCTTCTTCTTCCTTACTATAAACCCTAAAAGCTCTCATGTGTTGAGAATTCTAGGGTTTCAAGAGACAAATAAATCCATATTCATACTCTACACACTCTAGTCTACATAGATTATCAAGCTAAGTATTCTATTTACCTCAATTAGGAGGTAGGAGCTCTTGGTAGGCACTCTCGGGTGGATCATCATTGACGTGAAGAGGCCGAAGTTCAAACACGATCTATACTTCCATCGAGGAGCTTAAGGAGAGGATCAAAGACCCGAAGTACTTGGTTTCTTTAGGTATATTTTCTATCATAGTAGATAGAACCCTTACATGCTAGTTAGGTTTATGATTAAGATCCGGTTTAGGTTTATGGTTAAGATCCGGTTTAGGTTTATTCTAGCGCCAACTTTCTAATCGTAGAAAAAAAAATTTGTTCCGCATTTGGCCATGAAAGTTGGTCGGGGCGCTAGCGTAACCCTTCATGGTATCAGAGCCAGCCTATAAACCCTACACTAACAAGTGTAAACAATTTTAAAACAATGAAACCGAAACAACTCCGTAACATTGAAATCAAACTACAGTTTCTGTCGAAGTTTTAAAGGCTTCAAAATTTTTTTAAGCTAGTGCAAAGTGATCCTTAGACTGTGAGATGTACCCAGAACAAAAACGATTCAATTCTACCTTCATAAGGCCGGCCAAAACCTCAGAAAAACCGGCTTCCTCGGTTCAGTAGTGGAGAAATGGGTCGAATTCTGTTCTGGGTTCTTATCTCGAGGAGTTTGGTTGTCTGGTGTTGCTAGTTTTTGCCCAAATTTGATTTTCTGTTGTTTTTCTGTTTGGGGCAATTTGGAGTGTTTCGAAGTCGTTATATTTGACACTATTTAATTGTTATCGGTACTTAAATTAGCATCTGTGACCGTGAATGTCATTTGATCGGTAAACCCGTCTATCTGCTATATGTTCTTTTAGATGGATTTGCGAACGTGACATTCACGTTGATGTTTCAGTGATTGTGCTGATATTATTGTTGGATTGTCGTGGTGGATAGCATGTAGTGCAATGTTATAAGTACAGTTTATATACATTTGTACATTTTTTATTGCGGGGCGAGTGTCCGACATGCGGACTGCCGTCTTTGCCAGGTTGTATATTATTTTAGGGCACGACCGGGTTGAGGTCGATGTCACCATTTGTACATATTATTTTCTTTTTCTGTACTAGGATTACCCCGCGATGGAGTGCATGAATAGCCGGCTTCTAGAAAGCAACAAGCCCGCATCTCATGGCATTGGGATGGAGGAGGCTTCATTCTAGAATTGGCGGGCTATTCGCCGCACTCGTAGGGGGTATAGGATGACCCACGGAGGGGCGCCCAAGTTACCGGATTCCATGAAGTGTTGGGTGGCCCATTCACTTTGTTGAAGGGGGTTGCCTCACTTCTGGAATTGGCGGGTGACTTGCCGCGCTCGTAGGGGTCCTGGTTCTCATTTCACAGGCTATCCACACAACTGAGAACGTCGAGTTTAATTTGCGACTAAAATGAAACCCGGGCCTCCAAGATTATCCACCATTCTGTATTGTTGGCTGTGATTCTGTGATGTTTCTTATTATCATTCCTGTAACGAATGTTATATATATTTATATATATACTAGTAGATATTGTATATATTTTACACCCGCGCTAGTCCAGCCGCCGCTCTGTCGTTAGTTAAGTAACCTAACGGGTGATGACGGGGCCCAATGGCGAATGCAGATGGCATATACGTACATCGTATTTTCGTTCTTTTCTGGTGTGATAGGATTAAACTGATGGAATCGCATTAATTTTGTTTAATGCAAGATAATAAACCTAAAAGATATTGTTGGAACAAATTTTGAAAAACTACAGTTATATTCTTTCGTTTTGCATGGTGGTATTCGATCGTGAATATCCAGCACCTCATTCCAGGAGGCAAGAGCTGGGATCTCTTCGCGGGGAGTAACCTCTTGAGAAAAAGTCTATATTGTAGATTACTCGGTTTTTCTTCCAAACCACAAGTTTTCAAAAGCGGAGCTTAAACCACTTCTTTTCAAAACTGCTCAGGTTCCTTCAACGATGTTAAGTTCATTATATTAACGGGTTTTTCGCCAAAAACCCAGCCGTAGCCCTCCGTCATTTCCTATAAGTAACACTTAGTATTCGTGCTGCGTTTGTTGACTCCGTCAAGACGTAGTGTACGGTAGCTGAGTGGTGCTTGTTTGTAGCACTAGATGCGATTGGTTAAGACAGTCGTATAACCTTGTTGACTCCGTCAAGGGTTATGCGGTTGTGTTTGACGCAATCCAGATAATGACGGGTTGAACTTAAGTAGGACTCTTTGATTTGTTGACTCCATCAAGGTCACTAGAGTCCTAGTGGTAAAAACCACATCGAGAGTTTCAAACATACAGGAAACTTGCATATTCAGCATACCTTCTGGAGTGTGGTGACTAGAGTGGATTCCATCTAGTGCATCACACAATGATAGTTGGATCCTGATCCCATTGATGAGTAGGATTACTCTTGGGAGATTATTTCACTTAACAATTAATACTATAAATCAAGTAGGTGTTTAGAACGGTGTTAGCGGGGCTAGGCCTCCAGGGAAAAGAGGTTATGTAAATAAGGAACTTCGCGAAAGTATTGGAAAACCTCCCTCGAAGTACCGACACCAGCCTGGCCGAAAGGTTAAGCAAGTATTGTGACGTGCGATTAATCCCAACTAATTCTTCTTTTAAGGTTTGAAAAAGAATTCGAGGAAACAGTGGGAGCCATCCTGAATAGATAAATTAATAACCAATCTAAATCTTGCAAGAGTGCACGCTGAGTTTTTCTTTTCTCTCTCTCCAGGTAGCAACCATTTCACGCCCTAATCAAGATAATAAAATGTATCGCTTGACTCATTTGAATTCTTATTCGGGGCCGGGTAACGTCGGTTCGGCTCTAACTTATGACAACAGTCATAAATGTGAGCAAAGGAAAGAGGATTGTTTGAATTCCTTGATGACCCCATCAAAGAAGAAACATACTATTGTATCTTCTTCAGGTGTTCTTGTTATTGAGAACTGTTTTTCGGTCAGTCCTACCTCCTGGGTACTCGATACCGGATCGTGATCTCATATCTGTAATTTATTACGGGAACTGAGAAAAAATAGAATGGTTGTGCCTGGTGATATGTACCTCGGAGTAGGGAACGGATCATAGGTTGATGCTTCTGTTGTCGGTGAATATCACCTAGCATTGCTAAATGGCAATACTATGATTTTGAACAACTGCTACTATGTACCTTCCATGGTTTGCAACATCATATCAGTTTCTTTACTTGATAAAGATGGATATAAGTTTGTTCTTGATAGAAATATCATGAACATTTACTTTAATCAGGGATTGGTTGCAGAAGGTACACTGTGTAATGGTATCTATGTTCTTAATCAAAACACAGTTCTCAGTATGCAAAACACACACAAGAGGAAGAGTTCAGATATGAATGAATCCTACTTGTAGCATTGTAGACTTGGTCATATCGGAGAAAAAAGACTGAGTAAGTTGCATAAAGATGGATTTTTGGATACGTTTGAATTTTCATCTTATGAAACTTGTCAATTTTGTCTCAAAGGAAAGATGACCAAATCTCCGTTCACCGGACACGGAGAAAGAGCAGCAAAGCTCTTGGGACTCATACACAGTGATGTATGTGGTCCAATGTCTATACATCCAAGGGGAGGGTTCTCATACTTCATCACATTCACTGATAATCTCTCTAGGTTCGGATATGTGTATCTCATGAAACACAAATCTGAAGCTTTTGAGAAATTCAAAGAATTCAGAAACGAAGTAGAGAACCAGATTGACAAAAGTATCAAGATCCTCCGATCTGATAGAGGAGGGGAGTAATTAAGCACGGAATTCCTAGATTACCTAAAAGAGAATGGAATTCTCTCTCAGCTTACTCCTCCGTATACACCACAGCACAACGGTGTATCGGAAAGGAGGAACCGTTCCCTATTGGACATGGTTCGCTCCATGATGAGTTGCACTGAGTTGCCTTTTTCATTTTGGGGATATGCGTTTCAAACAGCTGCATACTTACTGAACTATGTTCCATCTAAATCTGTGCCTAAGACTCCATATGAAGTATAGAGTGGACGAAATCCATATCTTAAGTGATTTAAGATATGGGGTTGTTCGGCCTATGTGAAAACACAGAAACCGGACAAGCTAGAGGCATGGTCAGTTCTATGTAAATTTGTGGGATATCCTAAGAATTCATTAGGATATCTGTTCTACCATACTGAGGAACAGAAGGTGTTTGTAGAGTTTCTTGCAAAAGAAATTAGTGGGAGTACAGTAGAACTGGGAGAAATCCATGAACCACAAAATGAAACTGAAGGTTTGGAGGAACAGCTAAATTTAGTAATCCCAGACGAACCTCAGCCACTCTGCAGATCAGGTAGGATTTCTCTTCCGCCCGATAGATACTATAGTTTTCTCATAGACGGGGATCAAGAGGATTACATCTTGGAAGAAGATGACCCTATACTACAGTTTCAGGCAGGCTATTATCAGTAGGGACTCTGATAAGTGGCTGGATGCTATGCGATCCGAAATGGAGTCCATGTACACCAATAAAGTGTGGAACTTGGATATTGCACCACCCGGAGTAAAACCCGTTGGATGGAAATGGATCTACAAAAGGAAACTTGGTGTAGATGGGTAGGTGGAAACCTATAAGGCTAGATTCGTTGCAAAAGGTTTTCTTCAAAGACCAGGTATGGACTATGACGAAACCTTTTCTCCAGTGGCTATGCTCAAATCCATTCGGATCCTACTTGCCATTGCTGCCTACCATGACTATAAGATCTGGTAGATGGACGTAAAAACTGCTTTTCTAAATGGCAGTATAGAAGAGTGCGTTTATATGGATCAGCCAGAAGGTTTTATAGACAGTGAGAGCCGCGGAAAGGTGTGAAAGTTGCTTAAATCCATTTATGGATTAAACAAGCATCGCGGAGCTGGAACATCTGTTTTGATGAAACAATCAAAGACTTTGACTGCATCAAAAACGAAGATGAGCCATGCATATATAAGAAGATTGTAGGACGAACTATCGTGTTTCTAGTCTTGTACGTGGACGACATTCTTTTAATATGAAATGACATTCCTATGCTACAATCGGTCAAGCTATTCTTATCACAAAGGTTCTCCATGAATGACCTAAGTGATACCTCGTACATTCTGGGGATCAAGATCTACAGAGATAGATCTAAGAAATTATTGGGACTTTCGCAGTCCAGGTACATAGAGACCGTACTAAAGAGATTTAGTATGGAAGATTCCAAGCGCGGTAACATACCCGAATTGCACGGAATCACCCTCTCCAAGGAGATGTCTCCCAAGACTGACGAGGAGAGGGTTTGCATGAGCACTATACCCTATGCTTCGGCAGTAGGGTCTATAATATATGCGATGATATGTACAAGGCCAGATGTAGCTTATGCGCTAAGCATGGTGAGCCGGTATCAGTCGAACCCAGGTGAGAACCACTGGACAGTAGTAAAGAACATTCTCAAGTACCTGAGAAGGACTAACGAGATGTTTCTGGTTTACGGTAATGGAGACCTCGGGGTCGAGTCCTTTACCGACTCAAGCTTCCAGAGTGACAAGGATGATAGCAAGTCTGTCTCGGGTTTTGTGTTTACCCTAAACAGAGGGGCGGTGTGTTGGAGGAGTTCCAAACAGGACACCGTCGCAGACTCGACGATGGAGATTGAATACATTGCTGCTAGCAATGCCGCAAAAGAAGCGGTTCTGATGAAGAAGTTCATAGCTGAACTTCAGGTAGTTCCGTCCATTGTTGATCCGATACCTATGTATTATGATAACAATGGGGCTATAGCTTTAGCGAAGGAACCAAGATTCTATCAGAAATCCAAGCACATCTTAAGGCGGTATCACCTGATTAGGGAGATTATAGATCGCCAGGAGATCGAGATCCGGAGAGTGGATACAAAAGAGAACACGGCGGATGCATTTACAAATGCCCTCCTTCAAGCACAGTTCGAGCAACTTTTTGAGATGTTGGGTATGCGGTATGCCAGCAGCTGGCCTTAGTTCAGACGTTGGGTATTTGGTACGCCAATTACTGGACTTTAGTGAAAGTGAGAGATTGTTGGATATATATGCCCTAGAGGCCATTATTCTATATGTATACATATGGATGATAGAGATATGTATGTACAGGACAATCTTGCTCAGTTTTATAGTATATTATTTCACTTGTGTTTATCAGATATGTGTATTTGTTTTTATTGATAGTTTATCTCACTTGCACGTATTGATAAAAACTCGATACAGTAGTATACTATTATGGTTTGTCTTTATCTTAACATAGCATGTGTCGTACTAGTTATTACATATTGCGGTTACATGTTGATAAAGCCCGTAGGATCTTGCTTGACTACATGCATTGTGATGGCGATCATACTTGTGGGAGCAGGGTAGTCCATAAGCACATTCTTAAATGGTCCCTAGTCGCGTGAGTATCGAGACTGGGCATTGATACTCCAGAGTGGACTAGTGTATATGTTTCTAGCCCCGTCGGGGGATGGTTGGTCCCACAGCCATTGGTCTGATGCACCTAAGATCGTATACAGGTACTCACTGGGTGTGAGTACACTAGACGGACTCGCCGAGAACTTCCAGATGGTACTATATCTATCGTCAGATGGAAGTTCTCAAGTGACATGTGTACAGGTTAGTCCTGTAAGTCCATATTGCGACCCCCGGTACTTGCGGGGAGGCGGAAACGGTATAAAAAACAAATTTTTATCGCAAGAGGCAACATGGACTACACTAGGTCGGGATCGTGTCTAAACTAAACTAGCAAATACGCTAAAAGGAGTTAGCTACTATGGAAGATGGTTATACCTAAACTTGAACTCCTTCTTCTTTAAACCTTGTAGAGGTTGATGGTTCTCTTCTTGTCGCCTTCCTCCGTCGAAGATGGATCCACCTCGAAGGTTCGACCTTTGGGCTCTTCCTCGATCTTTGAGTGAACTAGGGTTTCCGGTTTGCTAAACCTTGAACCTAGAATGAGTAGAGAGTGACTAGGGTTTGCTTTTCTTTTCAAGGTGATGGATTCTCAACACATGAGAAGGGGTCACCTTGAGCTTGAGGAAGAAGAAGATGAAGAGAGGAGAGAGAGAGGTTATGATAGAATGAGCTATCTCTTTCTCACTTGCAACCATAATGCTGTTAGTGTATATGCCCTAGAGGCCATTACTGTATCATACTAGTTTGTATATTACTTAATGGATGCTTGGGATATTCACCTTGTATATACAATCTTGCTCAAAATAGTAGTATGCTGCTTGGTTTGTCTCTACTTCAATGTGTACTTGTGTTTATTTTACTATATCACTTATACGCATTAGTGGAGCCCTTAGGATCTTTGCTTGATTACCAGCGTTGTGATGGCAGTCACACTAGTGGGGGCTGGGTAATCTATAAGCACATCCTTATACAGGTCCCTAGTCGCAGGACTATCGAGACAGGGCATCGATACTCCGGAGTAGACTAGCGTATGCGCTTCTCATCCCAGTGTGGGAGATGGTCTGTCCCACAGCCATCAGTACGTCGTACTGGAGATAGTATACGGGTGCTCGTTGGGTTACGAGTACACTGGACAGGACTCGTCGGGAACTGACAGGTTGGTATTATACCTATCGTCAGTCATCAGTTCCCAGGTGACATGAGTACAGCTTAGTCCGCTGACTTGACACTGGCACTTCGCCTCGAGTGTGTTCCCACTGCATTTTGATCACTACCCTACCACGGCTCAAATGAGTCGTGCAAACAGGTGGTGGTTGGGTGCAGTCCCGAAGCACTTGGAGGCAGTGACGGTTAGACAGGATTCGTCTCTCCCGGTATTGGGGGTTGACATCGCGCTGTGTCTAGGAGAGCCATTACACGAGTAGTCCCTGGCCAGGGCAAACGAGATATACTGGTAGGATTCCAGTGTTATCTCAGGGTGTTTTGGGCTTCGCTCCGGCACGACTTGTACCGCTATTGGGGGACTGACGTTTACCGCCCCCTAGGCCCGCCATGCGATGTATCAGACGAACAGACCGGACTGTACGGAGACTGTCACATTCAGACTCAGTAGGAGTACAGATGGGGTTTCACCTCGTCAGCCTTCTTGTCAACATCTACCTGGGGACCGTTACGCACAGCTAGTGCCGCTTGCGGTCTGTGGTTAAACCCACTGCCAGCGTAGTGTCGAGTCTTTAGAGTCCCACACAGAGGGTATTCGCCTATGGGCAAAACAGAGTAGAGGTCGCATGGTTTTGCGACAGGGTTCGTTCTCATCCGCGCACTTGTGCACGTTTGGAGTCCGGACAGATATTACCAGCGGGCTCTGGTTTGAGCCGGATACTGGTATAGTATTTGGGGTTGCTTTTATCTCTCAGTATTCATGTTCCTCGGAACAAGAATGCAGGTGTGTATGCACAGTTATTTGAGGAGGAGGAAGATGATTTCCATTAGGGTTTCGGAACGGGTGCGTATGCACAGTTGACAGTCGTCTTTTTCCAAACCCTAATGGATTTGTATTATATCATTTAATAATGTATAATAAAATGAAATTGTGTCATGGTTAGTTTTTGTTGACTTGTTGACCATGGTTGACTTGTTGACCATGGTTGAACATTTGACTACCATCATTACAAATGCAAGATGCCTTTTCACTCTTGCTTTATTCATTTAATGCATGTAATGATATTAGTCATTCTAAACTATCCATCAAACCTTTTTCATTTTGATTATTATTATTATTTGATTATTCTTTTTCTTTTGTTATGGTTGCAAAAAGGAAAAGAAAGAGATCATTCTATCATTCTCACTCTCTCTCTTCACATCTTCTTCTTCCTCCTCTAGTCAAGAGAAACCTTCTCATGAGTTGAGAATCCTTCTCTTGAAAAACAAAAGCAAACCCTACACACTCTCTACTCACTCTAGGATCAAGGGTCTAGCAAGCCGGCGATTCTAGTTCACTCCAAGTACGAGAAAGAGCCCAAAGGTCGAGCCTTCGAGGTGGATCCATCTTCGACGGGAGAAGGCGACAAAGGAGAACCATCAACCTCTACAAAGTTTGAAGACGAAGGAGTTCAAGTCTAGGTATAACCATCTTCATCCGAGTAGCTAAACTTCTTTAGCTAGGTTGCTAGTTTTAGTTTAGGTAACGATCCCGACCTTGCATAGTCCATGTTGCCTCTTGCACTAAAAATTTGATTTTTATACCGTTTCCGCCTCCCCGTAAGAACCGGGGGTGGCAACGTGGACTTACAGTGGTATCAGAGCCTAACTAAACTTAAACTAGCTTGGTAGTGAAGTGTAACGAAGTTCGGAACCGTAAAAACCCAAAAACCGTATTTTTCCAAAACCTGAGTTTCTGTTGAAATTTTTTGGGCTCAAAATGAAAAACTTTATATTTGTAAATTCATCTCAGGGTTTTTAAAAACACCCATGAAAAACGACACAGAGATTCATCTAAGCCGCCGCCCTTCCGCCGCGTGAGCCTTCTTGGCCGCCGCCCTTCCGCCGCGACTTGATGTCCCCTCTGCATCGATTTTCGTGCAGTGTCTTTATTTGTTGATTTTGGGATTTTTAGGATATAAATTATATGCCCAGATTTTCCAGAACTAAAATTTACTTTTGGGGGCCTATAATTCCGTATTTTTCCGAACTTCACTGCACTTTGACTATGATGGTTATATTTGTGATGTTTGCATGTATTGAACGTCGACTAATCGCTATAAGACGATTAGTCGGGGTTATACATGATCTGTAATGTGCTGGAATGTGTATATAAATATGTTGGATTGTCGCGGGTGAATAGCCGGGGGTTGTGAGACGAGAGTTTTCTTTTCTTGCAATTCATTGTAAATGTAAATTGATGTAATAATTATTATTTGTTTGGCCGCACAACCGGGTCGGGGTTGTAGCCGTCATTGTATAATTCTTTTACTGTTTTTGCTCCTAGGATAGACCCATGGAGGGGTGCACAAACTACCGGGTATGCCGAAGTGTCGAGTGGCCTACTCATGGAGATGAGGGAGGTTGCTACGCTTCGGGTACTTGGCGGGTAGTTTGCCGCACCCGTAGGGGTCTTGGGTGGGGTATTGGCTATTCACCGCGACCGTGTTATCTGTTTTTTGTTACAGGCTCGTACAAATTACAGATTACTAGTATATCCAATGTATTTATCTGTGATCTGAAATGTTTATCATTGCTTTCTATTTAGGCGTTGCTTATGTTTTACAGACGCGCTAGCCCAGCCCCCGCTCTGTCGTTAGTTAAGTAACCTAACGGGTAATGACGGGGCCCAGTGGCGAATGCGAATGGCATAAGCGTACGTCATATTTTGGTTGTTTTCTGCAATGGTAGGATTTAAATGATGGGACGCATTAAAAGTACTAATGCAAGAATATCACGCATTAAAAGAACTAATGCAAGATAATAAACCAAGTTAAAGTCGTTGGAACACTTTCGAAAAACCACTCGGTTCTTTTCAAAACTAACTTTTAAAATGCGGAGTTTGAGCCACTCCATTTAAAAGCTATCTCGTTCCATCGACCAAATCAAGTTCACTACGTTCACGGTTTTGCCAAAACCATCCGTAGCCCTCCGTCGTTTCGCATGAATAGTCAATAGTATTCAAGCTGTGTATGTTGGCCAAAGTCAAGGCACAGTGATTGGTAGCTGTTGGGTGTCCATGTGTAGCATAGATAGATGCGTTGGTTTGGGACAGTCGTACTGCCATTTTGGCCAAAGTCAAGGGTAGATACGGATGGATCCAAATTAACCTGGATAATGACGGGTAGAACTTGACATGTGACTTATGATATTTTGGCCAAAGTCAAGGTCATAAGAGCATGGGGCAAAAATCCACATCGGGAGTTTCACAAGTACTGAAACTTGCTAGATTTGCATACCATTTGGAGTGTGGTGATTCTGGTAGGATTCCTTCAGTTTCGTCACGCGATGATATTTGGATCCCGATCCTACTGTGAGTATATGCTACTCCTCGGGAAATTTCTCACTTAACGATCAATGCTATAAACCTAGTAGGTGCCTAGAAAGGTGTTAGCAGGGCTACGCCCCCAGGGAAAAGAGGTTCTTTAATTAAGGAACTTCGCGAAAGCGTTGGAAAACCTCCCTCGAAGTACCGACACCAGCCTGGCCGAACGGTTAAGCAAGTATTGTACGGTGGGATTGATCCTGACTAATTCTTCCTTTATGGTTTGAGGAGGGATTCGAGAAACAGTGGGAGCCATCCTGTTTAGACAAATTAAAAACCACTCTAAACTTGCAAGAGCATCATGCTGAGTGTTTCTTCTTCTCTCTCCTAATTGCAGCAACCAATCAACATGACTGGACTTAAGTTACTCCTAGATAAAAACAAGTTGACAGGGCCAAACTACAAAGATTGGCTCAGGAATGTCAAGATAGCAATCACTTATGACAAGCTGGGGTATCTTCTTACCACCAAAGCTCCCCCTGTCCCTGGTCCAACTTCCAGCGTCGCGGATAAGGAAATCCGCAAGACTTGGGAGATTGATAGCGCGAAGGCCAAGTGCCTCCTGCTTGCCTCGATGGACAACGAACATCAGAGGAGGCATGAGAATATGGACATGGAGTCCATATTGCTTCATACAAAAGAACTGTATGGAGAGCAATCACGTATCGCAAGATACGAAGCGTCGAAAAAGTTGTTTTCGACAAGAATGGCCGTCGGATCATCAGTAGCCGAGCATGTGCTAAAGATGATCAGCTACATTGAGGAGCTCGCTGACCTAGGGATCACATTGGAGAGTGAGCTATATACAGATATAGTTCTCCAGTCCCTTCCTTCCACTTACGCCCAGTTTATAATGAATTTCAACCTACAAGAAAAGGAGGTTGAACTTTCAGAGCTCCTCAACCTGCTGAGGAGCGCAGAGGGCACCCTACAGAAAGGTAGGGAAACATCCACTTTGTTTGTAGGAGGATCATCTTCTTCTAGGTCCAAGGCGAAAGCCAAGGGAAAGAAGAAGAAAGCCCCCGCCAAACCAAGGGGCGGTATTAGTAAAGTGGATACGAAGGGAAAAGGAAAAGCAACAAAGATAGCAGGGAAGCTTGTGGATAAGGAAGAATGCTTCTTTTGTCATAAGAAAGGACACTGGAAGAATGATTGCAGGGCCTGGAAGGCCAGAACACAGGAATTGAAGCAGGTTGCAGCTTCAGCTTCAGGTGTGTATGTTATTGAAAACTGTCTTTCAATAAACTCTACCTCCTGGGTATTGGATACCGGATCAGGATCTCATATCTGTAATTCTTTGCAGGCGTTGAGAAACCGTAGGGTTTTGAAGGCAGGTGACATGACCCTCAGAGTTGCAAACGGAGCTAGCATGGATGCTAAAGCCGTGGGGGACTATCACCTGGGAATGTCAGATGGACATGTTTTGGTTTTGCGTAATTGCTTTTTTGTACCCAACGCAACTTGTAATATCATTTCTGTATCTTTAGTTTCTAAAGAAGGTTATGAATTTGCGTTTGTAAGTAATGTTGTAAACATTCACCTTAATCAAGTTCTGATTGGGTCAGGTACATTGAGTAATGGTATATACGTATTGAACCAACCACAGATTTTCAATGTCCAGAATACACACAAAAGAAAGTCTCCAGAAATAAATCAGACTTTCTTATGGCATTGTAGATTGGGTCACATCAATGAGAGAAGGTTGACGAAGTTACATACAGAAGGGTATTTGAATGCGTTCGAATATCAGTCGTATGCCACTTGTCAATCCTGTCTCAAGGGAAAGATGACAAAGACTCCGTTTACTGGACATGGAGAAAGAGCGAGCGAGCTCTTGGGACTCGTACACAGTGACGTGTGCGGTCCAATGTCTACACATGCCCGAAGCGGACATTCTTACTTCATTACTTTTACGGATGACTTCTCAAGGTACGGTTATGTTTTCTTAATGAAACATAAGTCCGAGGCTTTTGAAAAATTCCAGGAGTATAAGAATGAAGTAGAGAAACAGACCGGCAAAAGTATTAAGATTCTAAGATCGGATCGAGGTGGAGAATACTTAAGTGCCGAATTCCTGAATTACTTAAAAGAGAATGGTATTCTCTCTCAGCTTACTCCTCCATACACCCCGCAACATAACGGTGTATCGGAGAGACGGAACCGAACCCTATTGGATATGGTTCGGTCCATGACGAGTAACGCTGAGTTGCCGCGATCATTCTGGGGATATGCGCTAGAATCAGCCGCATACCTTTTGAACCGAGTTCCCACTAAGACTGTGCCTACTACGCCATTTGAGATGTGGTGTGGGAAGAGACCCCATCTTAATCACATTAAGATATGGGGAAGTCCAGCTTTTGTCAAAAAGCAGCATGCGGACAAGCTCGAGGCACGCTCAGTACTGTGCAAGTTTGTGGGATATCCAAAGAATTCCAAGGGATATTTCTTCTACTGCGAAGAGGAACAAAAAGTTCTTGTTTCTCGTCATGCCCACTTTCTAGAACACCAGTTCATAGAAAAAGAAATAAGTGGGAGCGCAGTAGAACTGGAAGAAGTTCCAGAACCACAGACTGTTACTGAAAGCATAGTGGAACCAGAGGGTTCAACAGAACAGGACATTCCTACGCCGCTCCGCAGAAGTAGTAGGCAGTCTCATCCGCCCGAGAGATACTACGGTTTTCTCATAGACGGGGATAGAGAGGATTGCATCATAGATTATGATGAGCCTACTAGCTTCCAGCAGGCCGTTCAGAGCGTTGACTCAGTGAAATGGCTGGATGCAATGCGGACCGAAATGGAGTCCATGTACACCAACAAGGTATGGACGTTGGACATTGCTCCAGACGGGGTAAAACCCGTAGGATGCAAGTGGATCTCCAAAAGGAAGATTGGTGTAGATGGACAGGTTGAGACCTATAAAGCTAGGCTGGTAGCGAAGGGTTTCCGTCAAAGACCTGGCTTGGACTATGACGAAACCTTTTCTCCAGTAGCCATGCTGAAATCCATTCGGATCCTTCTTGCCATCGCTGCCTTCCACGATTATGAGATCTGGCAAATGGACGTAAAGACAGCTTTTCTAAATGGAAATTTAGAGGAGTGTGTCTATATGGACCAGCCAGAGGGCTTCATTCAGAGTGGGAGCAGCGGAAAGGTGTGCAAGTTGCTTAAGTCCATCTATGGACTGAAGCAGGCATCGCGGAGTTGGAACATCTGTTTTGATGAAACGGTCAAGGAATTTGGCTTTATCAAAAATCCAGATGAACCATGCATCTACAGTAGATTTGTAGCGAGAACTGCAGTATTCCTCGTTTTATACGTGGATGACATTCTCTTAATAGGAAATGACATTCCTATGCTACAATCTGTCAAGGGGTTCTTGTCACACAGGTTCTCCATGAAAGACCTGGGTGATGCCTCATACATCCTGGGGATCCGGATCCATCGTGATAGATCCAAGAGGATATTGGGACTTTCTCAGTCCAGGTACATCGACACCATAGTGAAGAGATTCAGTATGGAAGATTCCAAGCGCGGTAACCTACCGGCTTGTCACGGGATCACCCTCTCTAAAGAGATGTCTCCCAAGACTGATTTGGAGAGGGATCGCATGTCTATTATACCCTACGCTTCTGCGGTAGGCTCTATAATGTATGCGATGTTGTGTACCAGACCGGATGTAGCTTATGCACTGAGTGTGGTAAGCCGGTATCAGTCAAACCCTGGGGAGAAACACTGGATAGCAGTAAAGAATATTCTCAAGTACCTGAGAAGGACTAAGGAGATATTCTTGGTGTATGGCGGAAAAGACCTCCAGATCGAGGCCTTTGCTGACTCCAGCTTCCAGAGTGACAAGGATGATTCCAAGTCCATGTCGGGCTTTGTCTTTACCCTCAATGGAGGGGCGGTGTGTTAGAAGAGTTCCAAACAGGAAACCGTTGCAGACTCGATGATGGAAGCGGAATACATCGCTGCATCTGATGCCGCAAAAGAAGCTGTCTGGATGAGGAAGTTCTTGAAAGAACTTCAGGTGGTTCCGTCCATTGTTGATCCAATACCTCTGTATTGCGATAACAATGGGGCTATAGCTTTAGCGAAGGAACCCAGGTCCCATCAGAGATCCAGGCACATCTTGAGGCGGTATCACCTGATCAGGGAGATCGTGGATCGCAAGGAGATCGAGGTTCGGAGAGTTGCTTCAGAGGACAACACTGCAGATCCAATCACCAAGGCCCTGCCCCAGACTCAGTTCGAGCGGCTGATCGAGATGATAGGTCTTCGATACGCCAGTACATGGCCTTAGTGCAAGTGGGAGATTGTTAGTGTATATGCCCTAGAGGCCATTACTGTATCATACTAGTTTGTATATTACTTAATGGATGCTTGGGATATTCACCTTGTATATACAATCTTGCTCAAAATAGTAGTATGCTGCTTGGTTTGTCTCTACTTCAATGTGTACTTGTGTTTATTTTACTATATCACTTATACGCATTAGTGGAGCCCTTAGGATCTTTGCTTGATTACCAGCGTTGTGATGGCAGTCACACTAGTGGGGGCTGGGTAATCTATAAGCACATCCTTATACAGGTCCCTAGTCGCAGGACTATCGAGACAGGGCATCGATACTCCGGAGTAGACTAGCGTATGCGCTTCTCATCCCAGTGTGGGAGATGGTCTGTCCCACAGCCATCAGTACGTCGTACTGGAGATAGTATACGGGTGCTCGTTGGGTTACGAGTACACTGGACAGGACTCGTCGGGAACTGACAGGTTGGTATTATACCTATCGTCAGTCATCAGTTCCCAGGTGACATGAGTACAGCTTAGTCCGCTGACTTGACACTGGCACTTCGCCTCGAGTGTGTTCCCACTGCATTTTGATCACTACCCTACCACGGCTCAAATGAGTCGTGCAAACAGGTGGTGGTTGGGTGCAGTCCTGAAGCACTTGGAGGCAGTGACGGTTAGACAGGATTCGTCTCTCCCGGTATTGGGGGTTGACATCGCGCTGTGTCTAGGAGAGCCATTACACGAGTAGTCCCTGGCCAGGGCAAACGAGATATACTGGTAGGTTTCCAGTGTTATCTCAGGGTGTTTTGGGCTTCGCTCCGGCACGACTTGTACCGCTATTGGGGGACTGACGTTTACCGCCCCCTAGGCCCGCCATGCGATGTATCAGACGAACAGACCGGACTGTACGGAGACTGTCACATTCAGACTCAGTAGGAGTACAGATGGGGTTTCACCTCGTCAGCCTTCTTGTCAACATCTACCTGGGGACCGTTACGCACAGCTAGTGCCGCTTGCGGTCTGTGGTTAAACCCACTGCCAGCGTAGTGTCGAGTCTTTAAAGTCCCACACAGAGGGTATTCGCCTATGGGCAAAACAGAGTAGAGGTCGCATGGTTTTGCGACAGGGTTCGTTCTCATCCGCGCACTTGTGTACGTTTGGAGTCCAGACAGATATTACCAGCGGGCTCTGGTTTGAGCCGGATACTGGTATAGTATTTGGGGTTGCTTTTATCTCTCAGTATTCATGTTCCTCGGAACAAGAATGCAGGTGTGTATGCACAGTTATTTGAGGAGGAGGAAGATGATTTCCATTAGGGTTTCGGAACGGGTGCGTATGCACAGTTGACAGTCGTCTTTTTCCAAACCCTAATGGATTTGTATTATATCATTTAATAATGTATAATAAAATGAAATTGTGTCATGGTTAGTTTTTGTTGACTTGTTGACCATGGTTGACTTGTTGACCATGGTTGAACATTTGACTACCATCATTACAAATGCAAGATGCCTTTTCACTCTTGCTTTATTCATTTAATGCATGTAATGATATTAGTCATTCTAAACTATCCATCAAACCTTTTTCATTTTGATTATTATTATTATTTGATTATTCTTTTTCTTTTGTTATGGTTGCAAAAAGGAAAAGAAAGAGATCATTCTATCATTCTCACTCTCTCTCTTCACATCTTCTTCTTCCTCCTCTAGTCAAGAGAAACCTTCTCATGAGTTGAGAATCCTTCTCTTGAAAAACAAAAGCAAACCCTACACACTCTCTACTCACTCTAGGATCAAGGGTCTAGCAAGCCGGCGATTCTAGTTCACTCCAAGTACGAGAAAGAGCCCAAAGGTCGAGCCTTCGAGGTGGATCCATCTTCGACGGGAGAAGGCGACAAAGGAGAACCATCAACCTCTACAAAGTTTGAAGACGAAGGAGTTCAAGTCTAGGTATAACCATCTTCATCCGAGTAGCTAAACTTCTTTAGCTAGGTTGCTAGTTTTAGTTTAGGTAACGATCCCGACCTTGCATAGTCCATGTTGCCTCTTGCACTAAAAATTTGATTTTTATACCGTTTCCGCCTCCCCGTAAGAACCGGGGGTGGCAACGTGGACTTACAAATGCAAAGAAAAGAATTATCTAAATGATAATAATTGAAAATAAGAATAGTTGATGGTAATTTTTGGAATGACCACCATCATGCTTCTTTAAATGAAGTGTAAGCATGAATCAAGGAAGATCTTTCAAAGCATGATGGTGGTCAATGGTCAACAAGTCAACCAAGGTCAATAAGTCAACAAAAATCAACCATAACATAATTCTCATTTAATTACTATTATTAATAGATAATTCATAAATCCATTAGGGTTTGGAAAAAGATAACTGTCAACTGTGCATACGCACCCGTTCCGAAACCCTAATGAAAAACCTCATTCTCCGCCTCAAGCAACTGTGCATACACACCTGCATTCTCGTTCCGAGGAACAAGAATACCAAGATATAAAAGCAACCCTAAAACATATACCAGTATCTGGCTCAAACCAGAGCCTGCCAGTATAATCCGTCCAGACTCCAAACGTGCACAAGTGCACGGATGAGAACGAACCCTGTCGCAAAACCATGCGACCTCTACTCTGTTTTGCCCAGAGGCGAATACCCTCTGTGTGGGACTCTAAAGACTCGGCACTACGCTGGCAGTGGGTTTAACCACAGACCGCAAGCGGCACTAGCTGTGCGTAACGGTCCCCAGGTAGATGCCGACAAGAAGGCTGACGAGGTGAAACCCCATTTGTAATCCTACTGAGTCTGAATGTGACAGTCTCCGTACAGTCCGGTCTGTTCGTCTGATACATCGCATGTCGGGCCTAGGGGGCGGTAAAACGTCAGTCCCCCAATAGCGGTACAAGTCGTGTCGGAGTGAAGCCCAAAACACCCTGAGATAACACTGGAACCTACCAGTATATCTCGCTTGCCCTTGCCAGGGACTACTCGTGTAATGGCTCTCCTAGACACAGCGCGATATCAACCCCCAATACCGGGAGAGACGAATCCTGTCTAACCGTCACTGCTTCCAAGTGCTTCGGGACTGCACCCAACCACCACCTGTTTGCACGACTCCTTTGAGCCGTGGTAGGGTAGTGATCAAAGTGCAGTGGGAACACACTCGAGGCGAAGTGCTAGTATCAAGTCAGCGGACTAAGCTGTACTCATGTCACCTGGGAACTGATGACTGACGATAGGTATAATACCAACCTGTCAGTTCCCGACGAGTCCTGTCCAGTGTACTCGTAACCTAACGAGCACCCGTATACTATCTCTAGTACGACGTACTGATGGCTGTGGGACAGACCATCTCCCACACTGGGATGAGAAGCGCATACGCTAGTCTACTCCGGAGTATCGATGCCCTGTCTTGATAGTCCTGCGACCAGGGACCTGTATAAGGATGTGCTTATAGATTACCCAGCCCCCACTAGTGCGACTGCCATCACAACGCTGGTAATCAAGCAAAGATCCTAAGGGCTCCACTAATGCGTATAAGTGATATAGTAAAATAAACACAAGTACACATTGAAGTAGAAACAAACCAAGTAGCATACTACTATATTGAGCAAGATTGTTTATACAAGGTGAATATCCAAAGCTTCCATTAAGTAATATACAAACTAGTATGATACAGTAATGGCCTCTAGGGCATATACACTAACAATCTCCCACTTGCACTAAGGCCATGTACTGGCGTATCGAAGACCTATCATCTCGATCAGCCGCTCGAACTGAGTCTGGGGTAGGGCCTTGGTGAATGGATCTGCAGTGTTCTCTTCTGAAGCAACCCTCCGAACCTCGATCTCCTTGCGATCCACGATCTCCCTGATCAGGTGATACCGCCTCAAGATGTGCCTGGATCTCTGATGGGACCTGGGTTCCTTTGCTAAAGCTATAGCCCCGTTGTTGTCGCAATACAGAGGTACTGGGTCAACAATGGACGGAACCACCTGAAGTTCTTTTAAGAACTTCCTTATCCAGACAGCTTTTTTTGCGGCATCAGATGCAGCGATGTATTCCGCTTCCATAGTCGAGTCTGCAACGGTTTCCTGTTTGGAACTCTTCCAACACACCGCCCCTCCATTGAGGGTAAAGACAAAACCCGACATGGACTTGGATTCATCCTTGTCACTCTGGAAGCTGGAGTCAGCAAAGGCCTCAATCTGGAGGTCTTTTCCGCCATACACCAAGAACATCTCCTTAGTCCTTCTCAGGTACTTGAGAATGTTCTTTACTGCTATCCAATGTTTCTCCCCAGGGTTTGACTGATACCGGCTTACTACACTCAGTGCATAAGCTACATCCGGTCTGGTACACAACATCGCATACATTATAGAGCCTACCGCAGAAGCGTAGGGTATAATAGACATGCGATCCCTCTCCAAATCAGTCTTGGGAGACATCTCTTTAGAGAGGGTGATCCCGTGACAAGCCGGTAGGTTACAGCGCTTGGAATCTTCCATACTGAATCTTTTCACTATGGTGTCGATGTACCTGGACTGAGAAAGTCCTAATATCCTCTTGGATCTATCACGATGGATCCGGATCCCCAGGATGTATGAGGCATCACCCAGGTCTTTCATGGAGAACCTGTGTGACAAGAACCCTTTGACAGATTGTAGCATAGGAATGTCATTTCCTATTAAGAGAATGTCATCCACGTATAAAACGAGGAATACTACAGTTCTTGCTACAAATCTACTATAGATGCAAGGTTCATCTGGATTTTTGATAAAGTCAAATTCCTTGACCGTCTCATCAAAACAGATGTTCCAACTCCGCGATGCCTGCTTTAGTCCATAGATGGACTTAAGCAACTTGCACACCTTTCCGCTGCTCCCACTCTGAATGAAACCCTCTGGCTGATCCATATAGACACACTCCTCTAAATTTCCATTCAGAAAAGCGGTCTTTACGTCCATCTGCCAAATCTCATAATCGTGGAAGGCAGCAATGGCAAGAAGGATCCGAATGGATTTCAGCATAGCCACTGGAGAAAAGGTTTCGTCATAGTCCAAGCCAGGTCTTTGACGGAAACCCTTTGCTACAAGTCTAGCTTTATATGTCTCAACCTGTCCATCTACACCAATCTTCCTTTTGAAGATCCACTTGCATCCTACGGGTTTTACCCCGTCTGGAGCAATGTCCAACGTCCATACTTTGTTGGTGTACATGGACTCCATTTCGGTCCGCATTGCATCCAGCCATTTTACCGAGTCAACGCTCTGAACGGCCTGCTGGAAGCTAGTAGGTTCATCATAATCTATGATGCAATCCTCTCGATCCCCGTCTATGAGAAAACCGTAGTATCTCTCGGGCGGATGAGACTGCCTACTACTCCTGCGGAGCGGCATAGGAATGTCCTGTTCTTTCGAACCCTCTGGTTCCTCTAAGATTTCAGTAATGGTTTGTGGTTCTGGAACTTCTTCCAGTTCTACTGCGCTCCCACTTATCTGATTTTCCAAAAACTCAGTTTCCAAGAAGTAGGCATGACGAGAAACAAGAACTTTTTGTTCCTCTTCGTAGTAGAAAAGATAACCCTTGGAGTTCTTTGGGTATCCCACAAACTTGCACTGTACCGAGCGTGCCTCGAGCTTGTCCGCATGCTGCTTTTTTACAAAAGCTGGACATCCCCATGTCTTAAAGGATTTAAGACAGGGTTTCTTCCCACTCCACATCTGATATGGTGTGGTAGGCACTGTCTTAGTAAGAACTTGGTTCAAGAGATGTGCAGCTGTTTCCAGTGCATAACCCCAGAAAGATCGTGGTAACTCAGCCTTACTCATCATGGAACGAACCATATCCAATAGGGTTCGATTCCTCCTTTCCGATACACCGTTATGTTGCGGAGTGTATGGAGGAGTACGCTGAGAGAGAATTCCATTCTCTTTTAAATAGTCCAGGAACTCGGCACTTAAGTATTCTCCACCTCGATCCGATCTTAGAATCTTAATACTTTTGCCTGTTTGTTTTTCAACTTCATTCTTGTAATCCCGAAATTTCTCAAAGGCCTCGGATTTGTGCTTCATTAAGAAGACATGTCCATACCTAGAGAAATCGTCTGTGAAAGTAATGAAGTATGAATAACCGCTTCGCGCATGTGTAGACATTAGACCGCACACGTCGCTGTGTACGAGTCCCAAGAGCTCGCTCGCTCTTTCTCCGTGTCCAGTGAACGGAGTCTTTGTCATCTTTCCCATGAGACAAGATTCACAAGTGGCATAAGACTGATACTCGAACGGATCCAAGTATCCTTCTTTATGTAACTTAGTCAACCGTGTCTCATTGATGTGACCCAGTCTACAATGCCATAAGAAAGCCTGATTGATATCTGGAGACTTTCTTTTGTGTGTATTCTGGACATTGAAAATCTGTGGTTGGTTCAATACGTATATACCATTGCTCAGTGTACCTGACCCAATCAGAACTTGATTAAGGTGAATGTTTACAACATTACTTACAAACACAAATTCATAACCTTCTTTAGAAACCAAAGATACAGAAATGATATTACAAGTTGCGTTGGGTACAAAAAAGCAATTACGCAAAACCAAAACATGCCCATCTGACATTCCCAGGTGATAGTCCCCCACGGCTTTAGCATCCATGCTAGCTCCGTTTGCAACTCTGAGGGTCATGTCACCTTCCTTCAAAAACCTACGATTTCTCAACGCCTGCAATGAATTACAGATATGAGATCCTGATCCGGTATCCAATACCCAGGAAGTAGAGTTTATAGAAAGACAGTTTTCAATAACATACACACCTGAAGCTGAAGCCGCAACCTGCTTCAGTTCCTGTGTCTTGGCCTTCCAAGCCCTGCAATCTTTCTTCCAGTGTCCACTCTTATGACAATAGAAGCATTCTTTCTTTCCAACAAGCTTCCCCGCAATCTTTGTTGCCTTTTCCTTTCCCTTCGTACCCACTTTACTAACACCGCCTCTTGGTTTGGCGGGGGCTTTCTTCCTCTTTCCCTTGGCTTTCGCCTTGGACCTAGAGGAAGAAGATCCTCCTACAAACAAAGCGGGTGTTTCCCTACCCTTCTGTAGGGTGCCCTCTGCGCTCCTCAGCAGGTTGAGGAGTTCTGAAAGTTCAACTTCCTTTTCTTGCAAGTTGAAATTCAGTATGAACTGGGCATAAGTGGATGGAAGGGACTGGAGGATTATATCCGTGTAGAGTTCACTGTCCAACGTGGTCCCAAGTTCCGCGAGCTCCTCAGTGTAGCCAATCATCTTAAGCACGTGGTCCGCTACCGATGATCCGATGGCCAACTTTGTCGAAAACAACTTTTTCGACACTTCGTATCTAGCGATACGAGACTGCTCTCCATACAGTTCTTTTGTATGAAGAAATATGGATTCCAAATCCATATTCTCGTGCCTCCTCTGATGTTCGTTGTCCATCGAGGCAAGTACGAGGCACCTGGCCTTCGCGCTGTCAATCTCCCAAGTCTTACGGATTTCCTTATCCGCGACGCTGGAGGTGGGACTTGGGACGGGGGGAGCTTTGGTGGTAAGAAGATACCCCAGCTTGTCGTAAGTGATTGCCAACTTGACATTCCTGAGCCAATCTTTGTAGTTTGGCCCTGTCAATATGTTTTTATCTAGAATCAACTTAAGTCCAGTCATTTCGATTTGGTCGCTGCAGGGGGGAGAGAAGGAACACTTTAGCACGATGCTCTTGCAAGTTTAGAATGGTTTTTAATTTGTCTAAACAGGATGGCTCCCACTGTCTCTCGAATCCCTCCTCAAACCACAAAGGAAGAATTAGCCGGGATCAATCTCACCGTGCAATACTTGCTTAACCGTTCAGCCAGGCCAGTGTCGGTACTTCGAGGGAGGTTTTCCAACGCTTTCGCGAAGTTCCTTAATTAAATAACCTCTTTTCTCTGGGGGCGTAGCCCCGCTAACACCTTTCTAGGCACCTACTAGGTTTATAGCATTGATCGTCTAGTGAGAAATTTCCCGAGGAGTAACATATACTCACAGTAGGATCGGGATCCAAATATCATTGCGTGGCGAAACTGAAGGAATCCTACCAGAATCACCACACTCCAAATGGTATGCAAATCTAGCAAGTTTCAGTACTTATGAAACTCCCGATGTGGATTTCTGCCCCATGCTCTTATGACCTTGACTAAGGCCAACAAATCATAAGTCACATGTCAAGTTCTACCCGTCGTTATCCAGGTTAATTTGAATCCACCCGTATCTACCCTTGACTATGGCCAACAAGGCAATACGACTGTCCCAAACCAACGCATTCTATCTATGCAACATATGAATACCCATCAGCTACCAAACACTGTGCCTTGACTAAGGCCAACAAACACAGCTTGAATACCGTTGAATATTCATATGAAACGACGGAGGGCTACGAATGGTTTTGGTGAAACCGTGAACGTAGTGAACTTGATATAATCGATGGAACGAGATAGCTTTTAGAAGGAGTGGCTCAAACTCCGCATTTAAAAGTTAGTTTTGAAAAGAACCGAGTGGTTTTTCGAAAGTGTTCCAACGATTTTAACTTGGTTTATTATCTTGCATTAGTTCTTTTAATGCGTGATATTCTTGCATTAGTACTTTTAATGCGTCACATCATTTAATTCCTACCATTGCAGAAAACAACCAAAATATGACGTACGCTTATGCCATTCGCATTCGCCACGGGGTCCCGTCATCACTCGTTAGGTTACTTAACTAACGACAGAGCGGGGGCTGGGCTAGCGCGGCTGTAAAACATAAGCAACGCCTAAATAGAAAGCAATGATAGACATTACAGATCACAGATGAATACATTGGATATACTAGCAATCCGCAATCCTTTCGAGCCTGAAACGAAAAGCGGATAACACGGTCGCGGTGAATAGCCAATACCCCACCCAAGACCCCTACGGGTGCGGCAAACTACCCGCCAAGTACCCGGCAGTTTGTGCACCCCTCCATGGGTCTATCCTAGGAGCAAAAACAGTAAAAAGAATTATACAATGACGGCTACAACCCCGACCCGGTTGTGCGGCCAAACAAATAATAATTATTACATCAATTTACATTTACAATGAATGAAAGAAAAACAAAAGCTCATCTCACATCCACCCCGGCTATTCATCCGCGACAGTCCAACACATTCATATACACATTCCAGCACATTACAGATCATGTATAACCCCGACTAATCGACTTATAGCGATTAGCCGACGTTCAATACATGCAAACATCACAGATATAACCATTATAGCCAAAGTGCAGTGAAGTTCGGAAAAATACGGAATTATAGGACCCCAAAAGTGAATTTCAGTTCTGGAAAATCTGGGCACATATAATATATTTTAAAAATCCCAAAATCCCACCACAAGAACACTGCACGAAAAACGATGCAGAGAGGAAACCAAACTGCGGCGCTTCCGCGGCACATGCCTACCTCGTGCCGCGGAAGCACGGCGGTTTAGTTGAATTGGTGCATCGTTTTTCTTGTGTGTTCAAACAAAACCCTGAGCCGAATTTACAAGTATAAAGTTTTCCATTTTGAGCAGAAAAAATTTCAACAGAAACTTAGGGTTTTGGTTTTTCCGGTTTTGCGATTTTTCGGTTCCGAACTTCGTTACACTTCACTACCAAGCTAGTTTAAGTTTAGTTTGGCTCTGATACCACTGTAAGTCCATATTGCGACCCCCGGTACTTGCGGGGAGGCGGAAACGGTATAAAAAACAAATTTTTATCGCAAGAGGCAACATGGACTACACTAGGTCGGGATCGTGTCTAAACTAAACTAGCAAATACGCTAAAAGGAGTTAGCTACTATGGAAGATGGTTATACCTATACTTGAACTCCTTCTTCTTTAAACCTTGTAGAGGTTGATGGTTCTCTTCTTGTCGCCTTCCTCCGTCGAAGATGGATCCACCTCGAAGGTTCGACCTTTGGGCTCTTCCTCGATCTTTGAGTGAACTAGGGTTTCCGGTTTGCTAAACCTTGAACCTAGAATGAGTAGAGAGTGACTAGGGTTTGCTTTTCTTTTCAAGGTGATGGATTCTCAACACATGAGAAGGGGTCACCTTGAGCTTGAGGAAGAAGAAGATGAAGAGAGGAGAGAGAGAGGTTATGATAGAATGAGCTATCTCTTTCTCACTTGCAACCATAATGCAAAAGAAAAGAATTATCTAAATGATAATAATTGAAAATAAGAATAGTTGATGGTAATTTTTGGAATGACCACCATCATGCTTCTTTAAATGAAGTGTAAGCATGAATCAAGGAAGATCTTTCAAAGCATGATGGTGGTCAATGGTCAACAAGTCAACCAAGGTCAATAAGTCAACAAAAATCAACCATAACATAATTCTCATTTAATTACTATTATTAATAGATAATTCATAAATCCATTAGGGTTTGGAAAAAGATAACTGTCAACTGTGCATACGCACCCGTTCCGAAACCCTAATGAAAAACCTCATTCTCCGCCTCAAGCAACTGTGCATACACACCTGCATTCTCGTTCCGAGGAACAAGAATACCAAGATATAAAAGCAACCCTAAAACATATACCAGTATCTGGCTCAAACCAGAGCCTGCCAGTATAATCCGTCCGGACTCCAAACGTGCACAAGTGCGCGGATGAGAACGAATCCTGTCGCAAAACCATGCGACCTCTACTCTGTTTTGCCCAGAGGCGAATACCCTCTGTGTGGGACTCTAAAGACTCGGCACTACGCTGGCAGTAGGTTTAACCACAGACCGCAAGCGGCACTAGCTGTGCGTAACGGTCCCCAGGTAGATGCCGACAAGAAGGCTGACGAGGTGAAACCCCATCTGTAATCCTACTGAGTCTGAATGTGACAGTCTCCGTACAGTCCGGTCTGTTCGTCTGATACATCGCATGTCGGGCCTAGGGGGCGGTAAAACGTCAGTCCCCCAATAGCGGTACAAGTCGTGTCGGAGTGAAGCCCAAAACACCCTGAGATAACACTGGAACCTACCAGTATATCTCGCTTGCCCTGGCCAGGGACTACTCGTGTAATGGCTCTCCTAGACACAGCGCGATATCAACCCCCAATACCGGGAGAGACGAATCCTGTCTAACCGTCACTGCTTCCAAGTGCTTCGGGACTGCACCCAACCACCACCTGTTTGCACGACTCCTTTGAGCCGTGGTAGGGTAGTGATCAAAGTGCAGTGGGAACACACTCGAGGCGAAGTGCTAGTATCAAGTCAGCGGACTAAGCTGTACTCATGTCACCTGGGAACTGATGACTGACGATAGGTATAATACCAACCTGTCAGTTCCCGACGAGTCCTGTCCAGTGTACTCGTAACCTAACGAGCACCCGTATACTATCTCTAGTACGACGTACTGATGGCTGTGGGACAGACCATCTCCCACACTGGGATGAGAAGCGCATACGCTAGTCTACTCCGGAGTATCGATGCCCTGTCTCGATAGTCCTGCGACCAGGGACCTGTATAAGGATGTGCTTATAGATTACCCAGCCTCCACTAGTGCGACTGCCATCACAACGCTGGTAATCAAGCAAAGATCCTAAGGGCTCCACTAATGCGTATAAGTGATATAGTAAAATAAACACAAGTACACATTGAAGTAGAAACAAACCAAGTAGCATACTACTATATTGAGCAAGATTGTTTACACAAGGTGAATATCCCAAGCTTCCATTAAGTAATATACAAACTAGTATGATACAGTAATGGCCTCTAGGGCATATACACTAACAAGTCTTTGGGCCTGAGATTAGCATTTGTCTCGTGTGAGTTCCCAATGAGCTTTGATCACTACCATACCACGGCTCTACTGAGCCGTGCAAACAAATTTTAGTTGGGTACAGTCCCGAGCCACATGGAGGCAATGAGCAATTGTTGGGAATTCGTCTCTCCCGGTATTGGGAGTTGATATCGGACAATGATTGATTGGTCAGGACCATATGACCTTGGTCTAGGTAGTTGGGATTTACTGATAGCTTGATCAGTAGTTTCCGAGATTGGTCCTAAGCCACATCAGCACGACTTATCAGGTTATTAGGGTCTGACGTTCACCACCTCCTAGATCCATTATGCGATACTCTTTGAAGAAGAGACCGGACTGTACGGATATTGTCACGGATAGGCTCAGTAAGAGTTCGGACGAGTTTGCTCGTTGGCCTTCTTTTTCGACAGGTACCTGGATAGCCGTTACATACAGCCAGTGCCGCTGATGTGCTCATGGTTATACCCACTACCAGCGTAGTGTCGAGTCTTTAGAGTCCCACACAGAGAGTTTCCCTGCACTGGGCGAAAGGTGTAGAGGCCGTATGGTTTTACACCAGAGCTTTGACCACTTACATACACTTGTGCGCGTATGATGATCGGGCGGATAATACTAGTGGGCTTTGGTTTATGCCAGATCCTAGTATTATATTGATGGATAGTATTCGTGTTTCTCGGAACACGAATGCGGGTATGTATATACGGATGAAAAGAGCACAGAAGAAGACACCTCATTAGGGGTTTGACTATTTACTTGATTAAAACAATTATGAAGTGGAGGAAAGTATTTGTTATTTTGATAAATGATAATTGAGGCATGGCTACTAGTTTTGACTACTTGATTTTGTTTGACATTTTGACTTGGCTTGACCACTTGACTTGGTTTCACTATTTGATCTAGATATTTTGGTGAGATATTTTTGACCTAGATATTTCGGTGAGATATTTTGTGACCTAGATATTTTTCGTGCCATTCTTATGGTCATGTCAAGAGAGCCATCTCATTTATCATTTATCTTTATCATTTTTCAAAATGATTTCTCTCTCCTCAAGTGAGCTCTCATGTTAGCTCTCTTCTTCTTCCTCACTACAAACCATAAAAGCTCTCATATGTTGAGAATCCTAGGGTTTCAAGAGACAAATAAATCCATCTTCATACTCTACACACTCTAGTCTGCTTAGATTAGCAAGCTAAGTATTCTAATTACCTCAATTAGTAGGTAGGAGCTCTTGGTAGGCACTCTCCGGTGGATCATCATTGACGCGAGGAGGCCGAAGTTCAAGCACGATCCATACTTCCATCGAGGAACTTAAAGAGAGGATCAAAGACCCGAAAGACTTGGTTTCTTTAGGTATATTTTCTATCATAGTAGATAGAACCCTTACATGCTAGTTAGGTTTATGGTTAAGATCCGGTTTAGGTTTATTCCAGCGCCAAGTTTCTAATCGTAGAAAAAAATTTGTTCCGCATTTGGCCATAAAAGTTGGCCGGGGTGCTAGCATAACCCTTCATTGTTAACTTGAGATTTTGTTCCATCTAAAAAGCAGCTGGCTTAGTTGCAGTAAGTCCAGAGTCTTTAAGAATATCACTAACATATTTTCTTTGACCATGATATATACCTTTTGGTGAACGGGCAACTTCAATACCTAAGAAATATTTAAGAGTGCCAAGATTTTTTATATGGAACTGTTGATGCAGAATGTATTTGGTTTTCTGAATGAGAAAATTATTAGTTCCTGTAACAATTATATCATCAACATGTAGGGTGTTTTTCGTCACCACATTGAGATGGGAATACGCGCGCGCTTTTCAGGCGCATTATAGATCCTTCTGCCTAGGGTAGGCTGGGGTTTATTGATTGTGGGGATCCGAATCTCCGGCAGCCGTGGACTAAGCTGCCGTTAGTTACCCCTTGCATTTGGAGAGAGAAAACCTCCGATTGACGGGTTGAACTGGTCATGCGAACTCAATGTGCAGTGTTGTGTTTTGAAGGGGTTTTAGATATATCGGGGGCCCCGCAGATTTTTTAAGGGGGTCTCTCTAACCGGATAGCGGGCTGGGGGTCAAGGGGCTAGCAGCCCCCTTGCAGGGTGCGGGACAGCGCCCCGTTCGAAATTTTTTCTAACGGGGGTGGTATTTTTAGTATGGAGTGTGTGTGTGTGTATTAGGGAGAAGGGGCATCCAAAGGATGCGTGGGAGAAAGCGCTCTGGCGCTAGCGCTTTGAGCAATAGGGTGCTAGCGCTTTGGGCACTAGTGCCTCATGTGTCAGGAACGTGGACGCTCGGGCGCTAGCGCTTGGGGCGCTTGCGCTTTGAGCACAAGGGCACTACCGCCCCACGTGCCAGGCACGTGGGCGCTCGGGCATTAGCGCTTTGAGCGCAAGAGCGCTAGCGCCCTATGTGCCAGGCACGTGGGCGCTAGCGCCTTGGGCGCAAGCGGTTTGGACGCTAGCGCTCTGAGCGCAAGAGCGTTAGCGCTTTGAGCGCAAGGGCGCTAGCGAAAGGAACACTTATTAATTTGTGTGTGTGTGTTTGTGTGTGTGTGTGTTTATATATGAGGAGTTAAACTCCTAGGATATTTTGAGGCTGATAAATGGGCTTTTTCCCTTGAGCTCTGGATCTTCCCTAACGTGGGGTTTCTGGAGATGGGTCTCCTTCTTCCTGTCATTTGGCCGAATCTTGGAAAAAGGGTGTGAGACTTAAAAATCTCCCATTTTTTAGATATAATGAATAATCCAAGTTTCCCTTTGTGGGTTTTGTGGTGAAAAGCTATTTAGTTTTGGAAAAGGAAGAGTAAAATTCTTGATTTAATTCAAAAGAAAGAAGAAGCTTTTAGAATCTTGAGGAAGGAGAAAGAGGCACATGCCCTAATTTTTGGGGAATCAAAAGTTGTTTTTTTATTCATCATCATGTTGCCTTATATAGGCTTACACATTTACATATAGCCCCTTGGGCTTTAAAAAATGGCATTTTGCCCATCCCATGTCTTATGTGCTATTTCTTTTTGCACATAAGCCATGGGCTTACAAAAATTTGTCTTTATGCTCATTTTGTTTATATTCATGCATAAAAAATTACATAAAAATTATTTATTACATGATTTCATTTTGGCATAGGGGAGGGCCGGCCGCTTCATGTTCGGACCCGACCTGGGCATGGGCCCAATTAGCTTGGGGTTGACTTTGACTTGGTCAACCGGGGTGCAATTTTCGACTTCAACAAAGTGCCCCCCATCAATAAATGCACACCACATATGTGAGTCATGTGCATGAAATTGATGGATCTTCTTTCACGTGGAGGAGGCTTGCCTTGGTTCCCACTTTTTGGGATGCACTGCCCTTTTTACGACATGGAGGTCGACGCTCTGACCCGGAGCGATTTGGTTCCCGATTTAAGGGAAGCCTGCACTGCCCTTATTGCGACATGGATGGTCGACGCTCTGATCCGGAGCGATTTGGTTCCCGCATTGTAGGAAGCTTGCACTGCCCTTTTTACGACATGGACGGTCGATGTTTGCGTCTCCGAGGCGGACTGTCCGTGGTAGACTTTTCCCTGGCCCGGAGCAATTTGGTTCCTGCTTTGTAAGAAGCCTGCACTTCCCTTTTTTGCGACATGGACGATCGACGCTCTGATCCGGAGCGATTTAGTTCCCGTTTTGTGGGAAGCCTGCACTGCCCTTTTTCCGACATGGACGGTCGACGCTCTGATCCGGAGCGATTTGGTTCCCGATTTGTGGGAATGCTGCACTGCCCTTATTGCGACATGGACGGTCGACGCTCTGATCCGGAGCGATTTGGTTCCCGATTTATGGGAAGCCTGCACTGCCCTTTTTGCGACATGGACGGTCGATGCTCTGATCCGAAGCGATTTGGTTTCCGATTTGTGGGAAGCCTGCACTGCCTTTTTTGCGACATGGACGGTCAACGCTCTGATCCAGAGCGATTTGGTTCCCGATTTGTGGGAAGCCTGTACTGCCCTTTTTGCGATATGGACGGTCGACGCTTGACGCGTCTCCGAGATGGAGTGTCTGTGGTAGACTTTTCCCTGGCCTGGAGTGATCTGGTTCCTGTTTGTAGGAAGCCCGCACTGCCCTTTTTGCGACATGGTCGGTCGACGCTCTGATCCAGAGCAATTTGGTTCCCGATTTGTGGGAATCCTCCACTGCCCTTTTGGCGACATGGACGGTTGACGCTATGATCCGGAGCGATTTGGTTCCCGATTTGTGGGGAGCCTGCACTGCCCTTTTTCCGACATGGACGGTCGACGCTTTATGCGTCTCCGAGACGGAGTGTCTGTGGTAGACTTTTCTGTTGGAGATAGTGCCCTCATAGTCAATTATTGGATCGCAGGTACGTGATTGCAATGATTGCGGAGGACCTATCCCGGTAGGACAGTCTTACTCAAGATGATAGTATGCTATCTGGTTTGCCTTTATCAGTCGTGTACATGTTCAGGTGACTGATTGCATGTTACACTTTGATAGAGCCCTTAGGATCTTGCTTTACTACCAACAGTATGATGGCGATCATATACGTGAGAGTTGGGTAGTTTATACGCATATCCTTAATTGTGGTCCCTAGTCGTGGGAGTTTCGAGACAGGGCATCGATACTCCGGAGTAGACTAGTGTGTACAGTCGAGACCCCGACGAGGGGCGGTGGCCGGTCTCACAAGCCACTGGTGTCAGTTGGATCACCTAAGATGTATACAGGTGCTCATTGGGTTATGAGTACACCGGACAGGACTCGCCGGGAATCTGCTAGTTAGTATTATATCTACCGTCAGATAGCAGTTCCCTGGTGACATGTGTATAGGTTAGTTCATCGACCTGAGGTCGTCATTTGTCTCGTGTGAGTTCCCACTGTGCTTTGATTTCTACCCTACCACGGCTCAAAGGAGTCGTGCAAACAGGTAGCTTTTGGGTACAGTCCCGAGCCATATGGAGGCACGTGAGCGGATCGGCAGGGGATTCGTCTCTCCCGGTATTGGGGGCGAGATCGTGCTTTGTCTAGGAGAGCCATTACACAAATTCCATGGCCATGGCAGGAGATTTACTGGTAGGTACTCCAGTAGTATCTCAGGGTGTTATTGGGCTTCACTCCGACACGACTTATACTGCTATTGGGGGTCTGACGTTACTAGCCCCCTAGGCAGATATGCGATACTCATTGACGAACGGACCGAACTGTATATACATTGTCACTGTTAGGCTCAGTAGGGTTTTCGGAGGAGTTCGCTCATCGGTCTCCCTTGAGTTCGCTCCTCGGCCACCCTTGAGGTCAGTCCATGGGCAGCCGTTACGCATAGCTAGTGCCGCTGACGGTTTGTGGTTAAACCCACTGCCAGGGTACTGACGAGTCATTAGAGTCCCCCACAGACAGTTTCCCAAGTTCGGGCGAAACGTTGTAGAGGCCGTATGGTTTTATGGCAGGGTTCGGAAAATGCACGTGCGTTTACGCACGTGTTATTTTTCGGGCAGATAATACTGGTCGGCTTTGGTTTAAGCCGGATCCGAGTATTATATTGAGTAGGTATAATATCTTTGTCTCAGTTGCATTTGTATTCGGTCGTAATACAAATGCGGGTATATTTATACAGATTCGGGGTTGTCCTGAAATTCGTTTCAGGATCACTTTTGGAAGTTGCCAGTTTCCAGTTTTCTATCAGCCGTCTTTTAACATTCGGTTAAAGACGGATTTATCTTTTCTACAGATGAGGTGAGTCAGTGTTCTAGAATATTCTAGATGTGGTGACTAGGCTACTTGTTGTTGAGTTTTCATTGGATACATTAAAGACATGATGACTAGGTTATTAGATTCAATGTTTGCATTAAAGGCTTTTAGTGACTCATGCTTCCTTTAATGATCATGATAAGCTTCATCTTTTGCTTAGAGTCACCCCCCCTCTCCTACACTCACCTCCCTCCTTTGTTTAAATTGGCCGGCCACTTCATAGAAAGAGAGTGAATTGATTCATTGATTTTTGGCCAAAGATTTCATATAGTTTGGATGCATGGAAATTTCCTAGTTCAATTTCCATTCATCCGATTCCCTCGGCAACTTCATTAACCGATCGTCCACGGACTTGGACGAAGTGAGACAAAGTCATCTACTCATTCTCTACATCATTCTTGGTCGTCTCTTTTAGCAAACTTGACGATCGAGTTGCCTCGAGTCAGAGGCGGGAGCCCGTTTAAAGAACCGATCATGTGGTGCCACCTCGACGAGGATATCGGAGATCGACGCGATCGGAGCAGCCGCAACGGAGCGTGGGATGATGGTTGAAGAACGAAGGACTCGGATCGTTCGGTACAATCTTCCTACACTCTTTACATTATGTTAGTTTAGCAATAATGGCAGATCCGGGTTAAAGTATACGATAGCGCCAGTTTAAAAGTTTTTGTTCCGCATTTGGCGTCTGTAGACGGCCGGGGCGCTAGCGTAGACTTACAGTGGTATCAGAGCCTCACCATTTTGCTATACTAACTTGTGCTAACGCGTTCAAAATATCGATCGAACCGAAAATCGAAAACTGCAAAAATCCAAGCCGACAGTTTCTGTTAATTTTAAACGGTCTCAAAATTTATTTCTGGATGTCTTAAAAATCCGTGCAGGCGTTTTTAAGAACCACGACAAAATTTGGGGTCGTGATCCCTCCAAGTTGCCGCGGAAGGGCGGCCAAACCCATGGTTTGGCCGCGCATCCGCGGCCACGTAGGGAGCACGTGCTCCCAAATTTTGTCAGTGTGTTCAGTGTTGGATTTTGTGATTTTTGGTATATATCAATTGCGCCCAGGTTTTGTTACTGTTCACCAGTAAGTCGTGGGGCCCATTTTTTGATATTTGGTCGATCGAAATTTAAACACGTTAGTTTACAGTGCTTACATTATATCTCCGACCGGGAATGTCATTTGATCGGTAAACTGCGTCTGATTGCTATAGTTCTTTTAGACGGGTTTGCGAACGTGACATTCGCGTTGTGTTGTGCTGTGATGTTGCGGATTTGTCGTGGTGGATAGCAGTGTGCAATGGTAGTACATGCTGAGTTTATTTGTACATTTGATATTGCGGGGCGAGCGTCCAACTTATGGACAGCCGTCACTGCCTGTTGTATAATATTCTTTTGGGGCACGACCAGGTTGCGGTCGATGTACCTATTGTACTATTTTTCATTACTGTACTAGGTTTTGCCCCGAGACGGAGTGCACGGATAGCCGGGTTGGGGAAAGCAACGGGTCCGCATCTCATGGCTTTGAGAGGCAGAGGGTCCCCACTTCAGAATTGGCAGACTATTCGCCGCACTCGTAGGGGGTACAGGTTGACCCAAGGAGGGGTGCTCAATTTACCGGATTCCGTGAAGTGCCGGGTGTTCCATTCACTATGCTGTGGGGACTGCCTCGCTTCAGGTTTTGGCGGGTAACTTGCCGCACCCGTAGGGGTCTAGGTTTCATTGCACAGGCTATCCACACGACAGGGGAACGTGGAGTTTCAGCAGCGGCTCTGTGAAACTCGGGGATCCCAGATTATCTGTATTGTTCTGTGATGCTTATTACTTTTCTGTAATATTGCATACTATCACGCCTGGAGCGATTATTGTATATTGGTTTATATACTATTAGATGTTGTATATGTTTTACACCCGCGCTAGTCCAGTCCCCGCTCTGTCGTTAGTTAAGTAACCTAACGGGTGATGACGGGACCCAGTGACGAATGCGGATGGCATATACGTACATTTTATTTTCGTTCTTTTCTGGTGTGATTAATTGATGGGACTGCGTTGATTCTGATCAACGCAAAGTAAAACAAACCTGTATACAGTTGTTGGAACAATTTAAAAAGTGTTATTGCAAAGACGTTTCCTTTTGTTATGCATAGCGGTATTCAGTGGAATATCCTGCACCTCATTCGACGGGGCAAGGGCCGATATCCCTTCACCGGGACTGACCCCTTGGGCAGAAGTTTGCGTCAGCGTAATAACTTCACTATAGTCGATTACATGTTGCTTTGCATAGCGGTATTCAGTGGAATATCCTGCACCTCATTCCACGAGGAAAGAGCCGAGATCCCTTTACCGGGAGTGACCTCTTTAGCAAAAGGTTTTCGCCACTATATTTTAAAAAGCTATCAGGTTCCTTCAGCGATATCAAGTTCACTACGCTAAAGGTTTTTCGCCAAAAACCAGCCGTAGCCCTCCGTCATTTCATATGGATGGTCAGTAGTATTCAAGCTATGTTGGTCTAGCCCTTAGCTAGGACATAGTGATTGGTAGCTGCTGGGGTGTTCACATGTTGCATAGATAGATGAGTTGGTTTGGGACAGTCGTACAGCCTTGTTGGCCCTTAGTCAAGGGCGAGTACGGGTGGGTTCAAATTAACAAGATAATGATGGAAAGAACTTGACATGTGACTTATGGTGGGCTGGCCCTTAGTCACGATCATAAGAGCATGGGGCAAAAACTATATCAGGAGTTTCTAAAGAAACTGAAACTTGCCGAGTATGCGCATACCTTCTGGAGTATGAGTAACGTGGATGCATTCCATCACGTTATCATGCGATGAGAGTTGGATCCTGATTCCCACTGATGAGTTGGTTTACTCTTCGGGTGATCCCGATTGATTCTTCTTTAGGTTTGGAGGAGAATTTGACAGGACAGTGGGAGGTTTCCGGATTAGATAAAATGATGACCATTCTGATCTAGGTTAGAGTGCACGCAGAGTGTTTCTTTTCTCTCTCTCTCTTTGGCAGCGACCTTTGACCGACCCTAGACTATGACTCAGTGACCAGGTTGACCGAACCTTCTTAAAATACTGGCTTTTGGATTGTCTTAGTTGCATAAGTCATTGCCACTCCTTCTTTTACCCTTTGCATTTCTCAGAACACCCGTATTACTACGGATATCCACTTCCATTGGATAGATCCATCGTATGGTTATATACGAACTCGAAGGGACTTCTTCGGGGATGGATCCAGGTTCAGGAGAAATAGAATTGGTTTATTCAGTTGTCTTTTATTATCACCTTCTCTCAGGTTGCGAGAGCTCCTTGGTTTAGGAGAGTACACCTATTACGCCTATTGGATAGTCTTATTCCAAACCATAGGCTGGTGCCGAAAGGTAGGGAATGAAGAAAACCAATTAGCCTAAGTAGGGTGTGCAGAAGGTAATATGTAAAGACAAAATAAAGGGATTAGAAAGAGGGCAAAGTAAATTGCGACTGATATCATTCACGACCAAAACCGCGTACTTCATCGCCGCTCCTATTTCACCTTTAAAAGAATAAGGTATTATTCAGTTGTCTTTTATCGTCAACTTCTCTCGAGATGCGAGTACTCCTTGGTTTAGGAGGGTACACCTATTATGCTTACTAGATTGTCTTCTTCCAAACCATAGGCTGGTCCCGAACGGTAAGGAAGGAAGAAAACCATTTAGCCTAACGATGGTGTACAGAAGGTAACGACTAAAGACAAATAAAGGGATTTGGAGAGACGGCAATAAAATATACGGTTGAAGTCATGAATTGGATTATGGAAGAGGCATTGCTATGAATACCAGGATATCCCTACGAAACATTTTCATGTTTCAGTGCATTGTTAAAGGAAAAACTGTTTTCCCGATTAGACACTTACTCCAAGGGTATGTATTTACCAGGTTTCATTCTCATATCTGTATGGTTTTACAGATGATGAGTCGGAGTAAGATATTGGGAATTTGGTGATCACCCTCATTATATCGGAATTCGTTGTAATTGGTGATATTTGAGGAAATCGCCAGGGTACAGTTTTCCACCTACAACGCACAGGTTTTGAGTTGTTTAACTCAGCGGACTTATACAGAGTATTGTATGTTGTCCAGTGTCCATCAGGACAAAGGGGTAGGTCCTCGTACTATGTTCTGTTTACTTATAACTTCTCTAGTATTTAGACAAGTGTTTCGTAGAAATACAAGGTCTATGTTTTGAGAAGTTGTGGGTATAAGAATAAAGTAGAGAACCAGATGTCACAAGTATCGGGATTCTTCAAAGAGATCGAAGATGTAGATTCTTGAGATTGGTATTCAGATGATAGTGATGGTTTTGAGAAAAGTGTTTCTCTTTCAGGTTACTCATAATTGGATGGATTCCTAAGTTGAGTAATGTTGATTAACCTCTTTCCATTAAATTGATATGAACTGGAGACAGATGCATGGATTGAATATGGTTCCAATTAAATAAGTGCCAAAGTTTCTATATTGGATATAGAATAGTTCGTACCTTAAAAGATATTAAGGTACGGGGAGTTGTCCAGCTTATGATTAAAACCAGACACTGGATAACTCAGGGCACGTTTCTGTAATGGCTGTTTGTGGGTTGACCCTGGCTATGACGAGGGTTGATATTCTACCATTTGGAAGATCAATAGTGATATTGTTCTTGACTCGCCACAGTTTTAGTAAAAATGGATCTTTTTCAGAAAACAGTAGTGGGAGTATGGTAGAACTGGAAGTGATTCCAGAACCGCAAACGATTACGGAAAATTTAATAGGACCTATATATTCAATCAGGTTTGACATTCCAATAGCCACTCCGCAGATATGGTGGGTAACCTCAGACACCCGAGAGGTACTTCGGTAGCCTCAAGGACGGCGACAGGGAGGTTCTTATCTACCAAGACTTGACACTACTGTTGTTCCAGGCTATGAGACCCGCTAGGAGGGTTGTCGTAGTCAGTGGGAGCATCGGAAGCATAGTGGGCAAGTAGCTTATATCTATTTATAGACTTGAGCAGTTATAGCGGAGATAGATCATCTAATTTTGATGTGACAGTCATGGGTTTGACTTCAATCATAATAGGGGATGGATCAGTTAAGAAGGTAGTAGGGTGTGATGTCATGGTATCTGGATGACATACACAGAGTAGGAAGTAAAATTCCTATACTACGATCGGTTGTATTGTGGTCGTCACACAGTTGTTTCTCCAGACAGGATATGGATATAATATTTGACATTCTGGTTTCTAGATCTATGGTTTTAGATCTGGATTTGGGTAGTTTCCCAATGTGGGTACTTTGACAGATATTCTAATGGTTTTTAGAATAGTTGACTCCTAGCATGGTAGTGTACCTGCAGGTGATGGAGTCACCCTCTCTAAAGGTGTCGTATAGACTAAAGGGGAGAGGGTTGTGCATGATTGACAGATCACTTGCTTAGGCAATTGAGTCAATCATGAGATGTCAAGTACCACACCAGATGTTGTTTTTGCACTAGATGCAATAAGTTTATATTAATCCAATCCTGGAGAAACATAAGGAAGCAGTTTTAGAACATTAGTACATGTTCTATGGATTTGATAACGGCAGCCTCTTTCGGGAGACGGTTATCATTCCAGGCTTCAAAGGTGACATGGATGACAGAGTGACTGTCAGAGTTTTAGTTTTTCCCTCTGACGAAGAGGGACAGTATTATGGACAGGTGGTACAAGAGGATACCGTGGGAAGCAAGGTGCCCGATACTGATTAGGTTCAGTGATCGATTCAGTCTAAGAAGTTTGGATATGGAGTTCATTTATGAACTAAGGTCCCATCAGATATCCAGACATGTTCTAAGACAGGTATTACTCAATTCGGGAGATGGTTTTCTCCGCGAACTTAAGATTAAGAGAGATATAGAAAGATACTTCTAGGCGGATCCACTCACTGAGGCTATTAATCGAACACAATAGTTTTACAAACGGGCTTTGTGAAACTGATTAGTAGAGGAGTTGGATGTTCGGTTTCACACGGGCTGTGAGTAGTCGACATCGCAATATTAGCCTTGAGTGCAAGTGGGAGATTGTTGGAGATAGTGCCCTCATAGTCAATTATTGGATCACAGGTACGTGATTGCAATGATTGCGGAGGACCTATCCCGGTAGGACAGTCTTACTCAAGATGATAGTAGCTATCTGGTTTGCCTTTATCAGTCGTGTACATGTTCAGGTGACTGATTGCATGTTACACTTTGATAGAGCCCTTAGGATCTTGCTTTACTACCAACAGTATGATGGTGATCATATACGTGAGAGTTGGGTAGTTTATACGCATATCCTTAATTGTGGTCCCTAGTCGTGGGAGTTTCGAGACAGGGCATCGATACTCCGGAGTAGACTAGTGTGTACAGTTGAGACCCCGACGAGGGGCGGTGGCCGGTCTCACAAGCCACTGGTGTCAGTTGGATCACTTAAGATGTATACAGGTGCTCATTGGGTTATGAGTACACCGGACAGGACTCGCCGGGAATCTGCTAGTTAGTATTATATCTACCGTCAGATAGCAGTTCCCTGGTGACATGTGTACAGGTTAGTTCATCGACCTGAGGTCGTCATTTGTCTCGTGTGAGTTCCCACTGTGCTTTGATTTCTACCCTACCACGGCTCAAAGGAGTCGTGCAAACAGGTAGCTTTTGGGTACAGTCTCGAGCCATATGGAGGCACGTGAGCGGATCGGCAGGGGATTCGTCTCTCCCGGTATTGGGGGCGAGATCGTGCTGTGTCTAGGAGAGCCATTACACAAAGTCCATGGCCATGGCAGGAGATTTACTAGTAGGTACTCCAGTAGTATCTCAGGGTGTTATTGGGCTTCACTCCGACACGACTTATACTGCTATTGGGGGTCTGACGTTACTAGCCCCTTAGGCAGATATGCGATACTCATTGACGAACGGACCGGACTGTATATACATTGTCACTGTTAGGCTCAGTAGGGTTTTCGGAGGAGTTCGCTCATCGGTCTCCCTTGAGTTCGCTCCTCGGCCACCCTTTAGGTCAGTCCATGGGCAGCCGTTACGCATAGCTAGTGCCGCTGACGGTTTGTGGTTAAACCCACTGCCAGGGTACTGACGAGTCATTAGAGTCCCCCACAGACAGTTTCCCAAGTTCGGGCGAAACGTTGTAGAGGCCGTATGGTTTTATGGCAGGGTTCGGAAAATGCACGTGCGTTTACGCACGTGTTATTTTTCGGGCAGATAATACTGGTCGGCTTTGGTTTAAGCCGGATCCGAGTATTATATTTAGTAGGTATAATATCTTTGTCTCAGTTGCATTTGTATTCGGTCGTAATACAAATGCGGGTATATTTATACAGATTCGGGGTTGTCCTGAAATTCGTTTCAGGATCACTTTTGGAAGTTGCCAGTTTCCAGTTTTCTATCAGCCGTTTTTTAACATTCGGTTAAAGACGGATTTATCTTTTCTACAGATGAGGTGAGTCAGTGTTCTAGAATATTCTAGATGTGGTGACTAGGCTACTTGTTGTTGAGTTTTCATTGGATACATTAAAGAGATGATGACTAGGTTATTAGATTCAATGTTTGCATTAAAGGCTTTTAGTGACTCATGCTTCCTTTAATGATCATGATAAGCTTCATCTTTTGCTTAGAGTCACCCCCCCTCTCCTACACTCACCTCCCTCCTTTGTTTAAATTGGCCGGCCACTTCATAGAAAGAGAGTGAATTGATTCATTGATTTTTGGCCAAAGATTTCATATAGTTTGGATGCATGGAAATTTCCTAGTTCAATTTCCATTCATCCGATTCCCTCGGCAACTTCATTAACCGATCGTCCACGGACTTGGACGAAGTGAGACAAAGTCATCTACTCATTCTCTACATCATTCTTGGTCGTCTCTTTTAGCAAACTTGACGATCGAGTTGCCTCGAGTCAGAGGCGGGAGCCCGTTTAAAGAACCGATCATGTGGTGCCACCTCGACGAGGATATCGGAGATCGACGCGATCGGAGCAGCCGCAACGGAGCGTGGGATGATGGTTGAAGAACGAAGGACTCGGATCGTTCGGTACAATCTTCCTACACTCTTTACATTATGTTAGTTTAGCAATAATGGCAGATCCGGGTTAAAGTATACGATAGCGCCAGTTTAAAAGTTTTTGTTCCGCATTTGGCGTCTATAGACGGCCGGGGCGCTAGCGTAGACTTACATTTTCCCTGTCTTGGAGTGATCTGGTTCCCGATTTGTGGGAAGCCTGCACTGCCCTTTTTACTACATGGACGGTCGACGCTTGACGCGTCTCCAAGACGGAGTGTCCGTGGTAGATTTTTCCCTAGCCCGGAGTGATCTGGTTCCCGATTTGTCGGAAGCTTGCACTGCCCTTTCTATGACATGGACGGTCGACGCTTGACTCGTCTCCAAGGCGGAGTGTCTGTGATAGACTTTTCCCTGGCCCGGAGTGATTTGGTTCCTACTTTGTAGGAAGCCTGCACTGCCCTTTTTACGACATTGACGGTCGACGCTTGAAGCGTCTCCGAGACAGAGTGTCCATGGTAGACTTTTCTCTGGCCCGGAGTGATCTGGTTCCTGCTTTGTAGGAAGCCTGCACTGCCCTTTTTGCGACATGGACGGTCGACGCTCTGATCCGGAGCGATTTGGTTCCCAATTTGTGGGAAGCCTGCACTGCCCTTTTTGAGACATGGACGGTCGACGCTCTGATCTGGATCGATTTGGTTCCTGATTTGTAGGAAGCCTGCACTGCCCTTTTTGCGACATGGACGGTCGACGCTCTAATCCGGAGCGATTTGGTTCCCGATTTGTGGGAAGCCTGCACTGCCCTTTTTGCGACATGGACGGTTGACGCTTGACACGTCTCCGAGACGGAGTATCCATGATAGAATTTTCCCTGGCCCGGAGTGATCTGGTTCCTGCTTTACAGGAAGCCTGCACTTCTCTTTTTGCGACATGGACGGTCGACGCTCTGATCCAGAGCGATTTGGTTCCCGATTTGTGGGAAGCCTGCACTGCCCTTTTTGCGACATGGACGGTCAACGCTCTGATCCGGAGCGATTTGGTTCCCGATTTGTGGGAAGCATGCACTGCCCTTTTTACGACTTGGACGGTCGACGCTCTATTTGACTTGCTCTGCTTCCTGCAGTGTCAGGGGTGAACTTGACTTGCTCCTCTTCTTGCGGTGTCGAGATTGGATTCTGACTTGCTCCGCTTTCTGCGGTGTCGGAGTTGAAGTTGACTTGTTGATTATGATTTGGGTTGACATCAGCATCGCTATACTGGAATATGGTACCAGGAGCGAATCATCATATATCTTTGAGAGGATTTTGGGATTGGTTTTTTGTCGGCATCTGCATTGCTGCACTGGAATAATGCCAGGAGCAACTCATCATTTGCCCCGGGAGGATTTGGGAATTGGTTTTTTTTTTGTCGGCATCTGCATTGCTGCACTGGAATAATGCCAGGAGCAACTCATCATTTTCCCCGAGAGGATTTGGGAATTGGTGGTTTAGGAGACAGGTTTAGATCCCTATCACCTAAGGCTTTTCAATTTTATGGGTCGTAAGGGTCCTATAAAAGCATTTTCTCCCTACGAGTCGAAAGGATCTCATAGGTGTATTTTCTCCTTAGGAGTCGTGGGGACTCCTAAAGGTGTTGCTCCTTTATGAGTCGTAAGAATCTCACGCGGGAATTTTCTCCTCACAAAGTCGAGAGGACTTTGCGAGTGCATTTCATCTCTTTTTTACGAGTTTGCGCCCTTTCGGGTTTTCACAATCGCCGGCAGTCCTGCTGTTTTTACTCACAGAGCCCTTTCGGGTTTTCATCCGTGTCCATTTTGCTTGTGGACATACCAATTTTTTTTATTTTTTTATTTTATATTTTTTTTTATTTTTGGTGCGACTTTGAATGTGGTCTCACCAGTAGGACTTGGGAGTGATTGGGATTATTTTACGCTCGTGGATTGTATACGGTTTTGCAGGATGTATGATCCAGACCGTAGGGCTGGAAAAATTTCGGGACTTTGTTGGCGTGTGCATCACTGCACTGGAACATGGTACCAGGAGCGACTCATCATTTGCCATTGGGGTATAGGATTTGGAATTTGGTTGGCGTCTGCATCGCTGCATTGGAATATGGTACCAGGAGCGACTCATCATTCGCCATTCCCTATTGGGAAGCGATGGCTTAGGAGACAGGTTTAGATCCCTATCACCTAAGGCTTTTCAATTTTATGGGCCATAAGGGTCCCATAAAAGCATTTTCTCACTGTGAGTCGTAAGGATCTCGTAGGTGTACTTTTTCCTTAGGAGTCGTGGGGACTCCCAAGTGTGTTTTTCCTTCGTGAGTCATAAGGATCCCACGAAGGTTTTGTTCTCCTCATGTATAGTGAGGACACATGAGTGGGTCTTCCCAATGGAGCATAATTCCAAGGACGGAGACCAGCCATGTAACCGGTGATTGCAGTGTGGCATAGGTATGATGAGAATTATTTAAGCCCGTGAATTGTATACGGTAGTCAATTTAGGGGACCACCCGTAGGGCTGAAAGAATTTTGGGAAATTGGATTTCAGTTGGCGTCTGCATCGCTGCACTGGAATATGGTACCAGGAGAGACTCATCATTCGCCATTTTTTTTCACCACGATTGCACTATCATTTTAGCCTTTCTTATCGTGAAGGTCGCGATTACCCTATCATTTCGGCTATTTATTAGTGGTCGCTCCATCATTTCGGCTGTTTATTTTCATCTTTATTTTTACTCGCTGATTTTTATTGCGAGTTGCCCTATCATTTGGCTTTTTATTATTTTTTTATTTACACATTTTTACATTCCCAGTTTAATGACTTAGAGGTCGACTGTTCCCAGTTTAATGACGTGGTGGTCGACTGGTGTTCCCAATTTAACGACGTGGTGGTCCTTTATTCCCAGTTTAAAGACTTGGTGGTCTGGGTTTTCTTTGTTAGTGTATATGCCCTAGAGGCCATTACTGTATCATACTAGTTTGTATATTACTTAATGGAAGCTTGGGATATTCACCTTGTATAGACAATCTTGCTCAAAATAGTAGTATGCTACTTGGTTTGTTTCTACTTCAATATGTACATGTGTTTATTTTAGTATATCACCTATACACATTAGTGGAGCCCTTAGGATCTTTGCTTGATTACCAGCGTTGTGATGGCAGTCACACTAGTGGGGGCTGGGTAATCTATAAGCATATCCTTATGCAGGTCCTTAGTCGCAGGACTATCGAGACAGGGCATCGATACTCCAGAGTAGACTAGCGTATGCGCTTCTCATCCCAGAGTGGGAGATGGTCTGTCCCATAGCCATCAGTACGTCGTACTGGAGATAGATGCGGGTGCTCGTTAGGTTACGAGTACACTGGACATGACTCGTCGGGAACTGATTGGTTAGTACTATACCTATCGTCAGTTATCAGTTCCCAGGTGACATGAGTGCAGCTTAGTCCGCTGACTTGACACTGTCACTTCGCCTCGAGTGTGTTCCCACTGTACTTTGATTACTACCCTACCACGGCTTAAAGGAGTCATGCAAACAAGTAGTAGTTGGGTGCAGTCCCGAAGCACTTGGAGGCAGTGATGGTTAGACAGGATTCGTCTCTCCCGGTATTGAGGGTTGACATCGCGCTGTGTCTAGGAGAGCCATTACACGAGTAGTCCCTGGCCGGGGCAAGCGAGATATATTGGTAGGCTTCCAGTGTTATCTCAGGGTGTTTTGGGCTTCACTCCGACACGACTTGTACCGCTATTTGGGGACTGACGTTTATCGCCCCCTAGGCCCGCCATGCGATGTATCAGACGAACAGACCGGACTGTACGGAGACTGTCACATTCAGGCTCAGTAGGAGTTCAGATGGGTTTCACCTCGTCAGTCTTCTTGTCGGCAACTACCTGGGGACCGTTACGCACAGCTAGTGCCGCTTGCGGTCTGTAGTTAAACCCACTGCCAGCGTAGTGTCGAGTCTTTAGAGTCCCACACAGAAAGCTATTCGCCTTTAGGCAAAAGAGTAGAGGTCGCATTGTTTTGCGACAGGTCGCATGGTTTTGCGACAGGGTTCGGTCACATCCGTGCAATTGTGCACATACAGTGTCCGGACAGTTAACACTAGCGGGCTTTGGTTTAAGCCAGATCCTAGTGTACATTTTGGGATTGGTTTTTATCTAGTATGTATTCATGTTCCTCGGAACGCGGATGCGGGTGTGTATGCACAGTTGACGGAGAGATAGAGGCAGGGGATTCTCATTAGGGTTGTTGACTGTTGACAGTTGACTATTGACTTTTTGCTAAACCCTAATGAGAATATGAAATGTAATTAACAATAATATTAATTAAGTATTATAGTGACATGGTTGTTGAGGGGTTGACTTTGTTGACTTGTTGACTTTGTGGACCGGTTGACTAGGTTGGACTAGTTGACCATCATCCTGACAATAGCTATCATTTCATGGTAAAGACTTTTGCTTGCTTGTTTATCTTGTGCAAAATGACTTCATGAAATGATATGGCTATTATAGCTTAAACCATCACTAATACTTGATTGCTATTATTGGTTATGATGGCTTTGGATTATGAGAGCCAAGAGAGAAAAGTCTTGCTCATTCTCTCATTTCCTTTCTCTCTCTTGGCTTGAGCTCTCATTCTCTTCCTCTTGCTCTCCCTCTCTCTAGTCTATGGTTCACTTGTCTCATGTGTTGAGAAGCAAGAACCATAGAGAAAAATCCCAACACACTCTCCTCTACTCACTCTAGTTCATAAGGTTTAGCAAACCGAGTGAACTAGTTTCTTCAAAGTTCGAACAAGAAGCCAAAGGTAGAAGCTTTCGGGTGGATCGATCTTCGGCGCAAGGAGACGACGGGGTGAAGCCGATCCGTACAACCATCAAGTGTAGAAGACGAAGGAGTTCAAGAAAGCAAGGTATAACCCCCTAACCAAGTAGTTAACTACTCCTAATTAGGTTGTTAGGTAGATGGTTTAACAAAGATCCGGTTTGTGTCCATGTTGCCGCCTCTAGAAAATTGTTTTTCATCAAATTCCGCATGCCCGTAAGTACCGGGAGAGGCAGAATGGACTTACAGTGGTATCAGAGCCTCGTTAAACTCTATCTAACATGTTAGCAAAGTAACTAGAATATCGATCAAAGAAAAAGTCGCGAAACGAAGCCGATATGTCAAGTTTCTGCCGAATTTTTTTCTGTTCAAAAAATGATTAATTTCATCTTAAAAATCGGCTCAGGCTTTTTATTAAACACCCACAAAATTTGGTCCCATGAACCGGTCAAAGCGCCGCGGAAACGCGGCGGGAGCGTGCTCCCGCCGCGATTCCGCGGCCGAGTTGACTCGGCTGAGGTCCAAATTTTGTGCAGTGTGTTTCTAGGGTTGTTTTGGGATTTTTGGAATATGTCTTTTTAGCCCAGATTTTCCAGAAAGAAAATTTGTGTTTGGGGCCTAAAAATCCGTATTTTTGATCGAACTTCTAAAGACTTAAACTGACGGGTTTTTATCTGTGATGTGATATTTGTATTGAACGTCTGCTAATCGCTATATGTCGATTAGTGGGGGTTATATAAATCTGTGATCTGTAATGTTATTGGTTTGTGTATATGAATTCATTGGATTGTCGCGGGTGAATAGCCGGGGGTTGTGAGACGAGAGTTTTCTTTAATTCATGTAAATTTGTAAATTGATGTAATAATTATTTGTATGACCGCACAACCGGGTCGGGGTTGTAGCCGTCATTGTATAATTTCTTTTTACTGTTTTTGCTCCTAGGATAGACCCATGGAGGGGGTGCAAAACTATCGGGTATCCCGAAGTGCCGAGTGGCCTACTCATGGTGTTGAGGGAGGTTGCTTCGCTTCGGGTACTTGGCGGGTAGTTTGCCGCACCCGTAGGGGTCTTGGGTGGGGTATTGGCTATTCACCGCGACCGTGTAATCTTCTTTTCGTTACAGGCTCGTACGAATTGCGGGTTCCTAGTATATCCAATGTGTTCATCTGTGATCTGAAATGGCTATCATTGCAATATATATCCATATATGATATTATTTAGGCGTTGCTTATGTTTTATAGCCACGCTAGCCCAGCCCCCGCTCTGTCGTTAGTTAAGTAACCTAACGGGTAATGACGGGGCCCCGTGGTGAATGCGAATGGCATAAGCGTACGTCATATTTTGGTTGTTTTCTGCAATGGTAGGATTAAATGATGGAACGCATTAAAAGAACTAATGCAAGAATAACACGCATTAAAAGAACTAATGCAAGAAAATAAACCAAGTGAAAGTCGTTGGAACACTTTCGAAAAACCACTCGGTTCTTTTCAAAACCAACTTTTAAATGCGGAGTTTGAGCCACTTCTTTTAAAAGCTATCTCGTTCCATCGATTATATCAAGTTCACTACGTTCACGGTTTCTCCAAAACCATTCGTAGCCCTCTGTCGTTTCACATGAATAGTCAATAGTATTCAAGCTATGTATGTTGGCCAAAGTCAAGGCATAGTGATTGGTAGCTATTGGGTATTCATGTGTAGCATAGATGGATGCGTTGGTTTGGAACAGTCGTACTGCTATTTTGGCCAAAGTCAAGGGTAGGTACGGGTGGGTCCAAATTAATCTGGAGAATGACGGGTAGAACTTGACATGTGACTTATGATATTTTGACCAAAGTCAGGGTCATAAGAGCATGGGGCAAAAATCCACATCGGGAGTTTCAAAAGAACTGAAACTTGCTAGTGTTGTATACCATTTGGAGTGTGATGATTCTGGTAGGATTCCTTCAGTTTCGTCATGCGATGATATTTGGATCCCGATCCTACTGTGAGTATATGCTACTCCTCGGGAAATTTCTCACTTAACGATCAATGCTATAAACCAAGTAGGTGTCTAGAAAGGTGTTAGCGGGGCTACGCCCCCAGGGAAAAGAGGTTCTTAAATTAAAGAACTTCGCGAAAGCGTTGGAAAACCTCCCTCGAAGTACCGACACCAGCCTGGCCGAACGGTTAAGCAAGAATTATACGGTGAGATTGATCCTGACTAATTCTTCCTTTTTGGTTTGAGGAGAGATTCGAGAAACAGTAGGAGCCATCCTGTTTAGACAAACTAAAAACCACTCTAAACTTGCAAGAGCATCATGTTGAGTGTTTCTTCTCTCTCTCCTAATTGCAGCGACCAATCGACATGACTGTACTTAAGTTACTTCTAGATAAAAACATACTGACAGGGCCAAACTACAAAGATTGGCTCAGGAATATCAAAATGGCAATCACTTACGACAAGCTGGGGTATCTTCTTACCACCAAAGCTCCCCCTGTCCCAGGTCCCACTTCCAGCGTCGTGGATAAGGAAATCCGTAAGACTTGGGAGATCGATTGTACGAAGGCCAGGTGCCTCGTGCTTGCCTTTATGGACAACGAACATCAGAGGAGGCACGAGAATATGGACCTCGAATCTATATTTTTCCATACAAAAGAACTGTATGGAGAGCAGTCACGTATCGCAAGATACGAAGTGTCGAAGAAGTTATTTTCGGCAAGGATGGCCGTCGGATCATCGGTAGCGAAACACGTGCTTAAGATGATTGGCTACATAGAGGAGCTCGCGGACCTTGGGACCACATTAGAGAATGAGCTCTATACGGACTTGATTCTCCAGTCCCTTCCTTCCACTTACGCCAAGTTTATCCTGAACTTCAACTTACAAGAAAAGGAAGTTGAACTTTCAGAACTCCTCAACATGCTGAGGAGTGCAGAGGGCACCCTACAGAAAGGTAGGGAAACATCCACTTTGTTTGTAGGAGAATCTTCCTCTTCTAGGTCCAAGGCGAAAGCCAAGGGAAAGAAGAAGAAAGCCCCCACCAAGCCAAGGGACGGTGTTAGTAAAGTGGATACGAAGGGAAAAGCAAAAGCAAAAGCAACAAAGAAAGCGGGGCAGCTTGTGGATAAAGAAGAATGCTTCTATTGTCATAAAAAGGGACACTTGAAGAATGATTGCAGGTCTTGGAAGGCCAGAACACAGGATCTGAAGCAGGTTGCGGCTTCAGCTTCAGGTGTGTATGTTATTGATAACTGTCTTTCAATAAACTCTACTTCCTGGGTATTGTATACCGGATCAGGATCTCATATCTGTAATTCTTTGCAGGCGTTGAGAAACCGTAGGTTTTTGAAGGCAGGTGACATGACCCTCAAAGTTCCAAACGGAGCTTTGAGGTAGCATGGATTCCTTCCCATCCGAGGGAGCTAGCATGGATGCTAAGGCTATAGGGGACTATCGCCTGGGAATGTCATATGGACATGTTTTGGTTTTGCGTAATTGCTTTTTTGTACCCAACGCAACTTGTAATATCATTTCTGTATCTTTGACTTCTAAAGAAGGTTATGAATTTGCGTTTGTAAGTAATGTTGTAAACATTCACCTTAATCAAGTTCTGATTGGGTGAGGTACATTAAGCAATGGTATATACGTATTAAACCAACCATAGATTTTCAATGTCCAGAATACACACAAAAGAAAGCCTCCAGAAATCAATCAGACTTTCTTATGGCATTGTAGACTGGGTCACATAAATGAGAGAAGGTTGACTAAGTTATATACAGAAGGATATTTGAATCCGTTCGAATATCAATCGTATGCCACTTGTCAATCCTATCTCAAAGGAAAGATGACAAAGACTCCGTTCACTGGACACGGAGTAAGAGCGAGCGAGCTCTTGGGATTCGTGCACAGCGAAGTGTACGGTCCAATGTCTACACATGCACAAAGCGGTTATTCTTACTTCATTACTTTTACGGATGACTTTTCAAGGTACGGTTATATCTTCTTAATGAAACATAAGTCCGAAGCCTTTGGAAAATTCCAGGAATATAAGAATGAAGTAGAAAAACAAACCAGCAAAAGTATCAAGATTCTAAGATCGGATCGAGGTGGTGAATACTTGAGTGCCGAGTTCCTGGACTATTTCAAAGAGAACGGAATTCTCTCTCAGCTTACTCCTCCATACACTCCGCAACATAACGGTGTATCGGAGAGACGGAACCGAACTCTATTGGATATGGTACGGTCCATGATGAGTAACGCTGAGTTACCGCGATCATTCTGGGGGTATGCGCTAGAATCAGCTGCATACCTTTTGAACCGAGTTCCCACTAAGATTGTGCCTATCACACCATATGAGATGTGGTGTGGGAAGAGGCCCCATCTTAATCATATTAAGACATGGGGATGTCCAGCTTTTGTTAAAAAGCAGCATGCGGACAAACTCGAGGCACGCTCAGTACAGTGCAAGTTCGTGGGATATCCAAAGAACTCCAAGGGATATTTCTTCTACTGCGAAGAGGAACAAAAGGTTTTTGTTTCTCGTCATGCCTACTTCTTGGAAACTGAGTTTTTGGAAAACCAGATAAGTGGGAGCACAGTAGAACTGGAAGAAATTCCAGAACCACAAACTATTACTGAAAGCTTAGTGGAACCAGAGGGTTCAAAAGAACAGGAAATTCCTACGCCGCTCCGCAGGAGTAGTAGGCAGTCTCATCCGCCCGAGAGATACTACGGTTTTCTCATAGACGGGGATAGAGAGGATTGCATCATAGATTATGATGAGCCTACTAGCTTCCAGCAGGCCGTTCAGAGCGTTGACTCGGTAAAATGGCTGGATGCAATGCGGACCGAAATGGAGTCCATGTACACCAAAAAAGTATGGACGTTGGACATTGCTCCAGACGGGGTAAAACCCGTAGGATGCAAGTGGATCTTCAAAAGGAAGATTGGTGTAGATGGACAGGTTGAGACCTATAAAGCTAGACTTGTTGCAAAGGGTTTTCGTCAAAGACCTGGTTTGGACTATGACGAAACCTTTTCTCCAGTGGCTATGCTGAAATCCATTCGGATCCTTCTTGCCATTGCTGCCTTCCGCAATTATGAGATTTGGCAGATGGACGTAAAGACCGCTTTTCTAAATGGAAATCTAGAGGAGTGTGTCTATATGGACCAGCCAGAGGGTTTCATTTAGAGTGGGAGCAGCGGAAAGGTGTGCAAGTTGCTTAAGTCCATCTATGGGCTAAAGCAGGCATCGCGGAGTTGGAACATCTGTTTTGATGAGACGGTCAAGGAATTTGGCTTTATCAAAAATCCAGATGAACCATGTATCTATAGTAGATTTGTAGCGAGAACTGTAGTATTCCTCGTTTTATATGTGGATGACATTCTCTTAATAGGAAATGACATTCCTATGCTACAATCTATCAAGGGGTTCTTGTCACACAGGTTCTCCATGAAAGACCTGGGTGATGCCTCATACATCCTGGGGATCCGGATCCATCGTGATAGATCCAAGAGAATATTAGGACTTTCACAGTCCAGGTACATCGACACCATACTGAAAAGATTCAGTATGGAAGATTCCAAGTGCGGTAATCTACCGGCTTGTCACGGGATCACCCTCTCCAAAGAGATGTCTCCCAAGACTGATTTGGAAATGGATCGCATGTCTATTATACCCTACGCTTCTGCGGTAGGCTCTATAATGTTTGTGATGTTGTGTACTAGACCGGATGTAGCTTATGCACTGAGTGTAGTAAGCCGGTATCAGTCAAACCCTGGGGAGAAACACTGGATAGCGGTAAAGAACATTCTCAAGTACCTGAGAAGGACTAAGGAGATGTTCTTGGTGTATGGCGGAAAAGACCTCCAGATCGAGGCCTTTGCTGACTCCAGCATCCAGAGTGACAAGGATGATTCCAAGTCCATGTCGGGTTTTGTGAAAGGTTCCTAGGCACTCTTGTGAAGGTTCATAAGGCATCAAACATGCCCAGATAAAAAATTAGACGTGCCGAACAACCTAAAGCCGGGATCTTTGCTAGATTATTAGGGTTTAACATGCAAGATGATAACTTTTATCTAAGTGTGAGGGATTACAACCTTTGTAGTCCGCTCCTTCGCTTCACAAGCTACGAGTAGAAGTCCCTTTGCCGCGATCCACGATCTCCCGGACTCATGAGAGGCTCCACGACTCGAACGATCCATGCTAGCTTGAAGTGTTCCAAATCTCCGATGATCTACGTTGAAGTTGCAAAGACTCAAGCTTTCTCACTCTAAAGAGATGAACACACTAATCTCATGGGCTAGATGAGATGAGGATGAGAGAGTAGTATTTTTTCTTTCTTTTTAAATCATTTTCTCATATTTATTCATCACATAAAGAAAATCAAGTAAGCTTTTTTCAAGAGAGAAGAAGATGATAATGGAAATGATAAATGAATTATTTTTCTTTTGTGATGAATAGAAAGAAATGTATATGATTGATATATAAACCATGGTCAAGGATGAGTGGCTAGGATTATGTAGAGAATAAACTAGAGTTAGGGTTTGGTTGGGTTAAAGAATGTGTCATCCAAAAATATCTTAACAATGACAAAAGAAAAAGCTTCTAGAAGGTGCATGAAGCATCTAACCCTAATCAAACCCTAACCTCAATTAATCATCCTTAAACATGTTTAACAATTAATCATATTATATCACAATAATATATATCACATATATATTATATATTTGCAACAAAAGAAAATAATACAATTAACATATATCGCATATATATCAATGTATCATCCACTGAGAAAATGAAATAATAAAGCGAGCCAATATTAGATAATGTAATACAATATATCATATATATTATTATACATTAAATCATCGAATCAACACTTGATTTGATGATCCGGCTATATCGAATATTACCGACCAATATATCATGTACCGATTCATCGAATCAACACTTGATCCGATGTACCGTTTCATATCTAAATATCGCGAGAATATAATACGGTATCTCATATCGCATTATTCTCGGTCCTGCACATATCACATATGTGCCTCTACTCCGTTTCGCCCGAGCCAAGAAAGCTCTGTGTAGGACTCTACAGAATCGTCAATACGCCGGTAGCAGGTGATGATCATATCAAACACCCACAAGCTGCAAGCGGTCAGCTAAACGTAACAGCCACCCAGGTATTGAGCGATCAGAAGATCAACAAGCTAGCCTGTGCATTCTCCTGTGAATCCAATCAATAACACTCCCGTACAGTCCGGTCTGTTCGTCTGATATGTCGCATATCAAGTCTAGGGGTGGTATACGTCAGACCCCAGTAACCGAAAAGTCGTGTCGATGTGTGGCTCATAACGGGTCGAGAAACTACTAGTAACACTTACCAGTAAATCTCTATATCAGCCCTAGCCAGGGACTTCCCGTTATAGCCAATCGAACACAGCACAACATCAACTCCCTATACCGGGAGAGACGAATCCCCTCCTATCGCTCATTGCCTCCATGTGATTCGGGACTGTACCCAAAAGCCACCGCTTTGCACGCCCTCTTGGACGTGGTAAGGTGGAAATCAAAGCGCAGTGGGAATCACATAAGACTCCATGACGATCTCGGGTCTACAGACTACCCTGTACCAGTGTCACCGGAGAACTGCCATCTGACGTGTGGTATATCACCATATGGGAGTTCTCGGCGAGTCCGACCAGTGTACCCAGTCTCCACTGAGCACCCGTACACCATCTCTTATGTCAAACACCGATGGATATGGGATCATCCATCACCCATCATATGGGTCAAGATGCGTATACGCTAGTCCACTCTGGTGTATCGATACCCTGTCTCGATATACCCTCGATTAGGAACAGTTATAGGATGTACTCATTGACTACCGCGGCCCCACTAGTATGATCTCATCATAGTCCCAGTAGTCGAGTACAGATCCTAAGGGCTTTATCAACATGTGAGAGGAAAATAGTAAACCAATACAAGTCAACATGTTAAGATAAAGTGAAACCAAATAGTATACTATCATGACGAGCAAGAAAGTCATCTCTATATATATCCAAGCATCCATTATAATATACATCATATGTACAACAATGGCCTCTAGGGCATATACATAACTAACAATCTCCCACTTGCACTAAGGCCAGCTGCTGTAGTATCTCATACCTAGCATCCCGAATAATCTCTCAAACTGTATCTGGGGAATAGCCTTCGTGAATGGATCCGCAGTGTTGTCCTTCGTATCTACTCTCCTGACCTCGATCTCCCGGCGATCAACTATCTCCCTGATCAGGTGATACCGCCTCAGAATATGTTTGGACTTCTGATGGGATCTGGGTTCCTTGGCCAAAGCCACAGCTCCATTGTTATCGCAATACAGAGGTATTGGATGCTCAATGGATGGAACCACACCAAGTTCACTAATGAACTTCTTGATCCAGACAACCTCTTTGGCAGCATCGTTGGCAGCGATGTATTCAGCCTCCATCGTCGAGTCTGCAACGGTATCCTGTTTGGAACTTTTCCAACATACCGCCCCTCCATTGAGGGTAAAGAAAAAACCCGAATGCGACGTAAAGTCGCCCTTATCACTTTGGAAGCTGGAATCGGTAAAGGACTCCACCTGGAGTTCTCCGTTACCATACACCAAGAACATCTCCTTAGTCCTTCGTAAGTACTTGAGAATGTTCTTCACTGTTGTCCAATGACTCTCTCCAGGATCTGCTTGATACCGACTCACTACACTTAGTGAGTATGCTACATCGGGTCTGGTACATAGCATCGCATACATGATAGAGCCTGCTGCCGAAGCATAGGGTATCCCTTGCATGCGAGCTCTCTCCAAATTAGTCTTGGGAGACATCTCTTTAGAGAGAGTGAGTCCAGAGATCGTGGGTTGGTTCCCATGCTTAGATTCTTCCATACTAAACCTCTTTAGTATGGTGTCAATGTACCTGGATTGGGACAATCCCAGTATCCATTTAGATCTATCTCTATAGATCATGATTCCCAATACGCAGGAGGCATCACCTAGATCTTTCATTGAGAATCTCTGTGATAAGAAGAGCTTGACTGATTGCAGCATAGGAATATCATTTCCTATCAAGAGTATGTCATCCACGTACAATACGAGGAAGACTACCTTACCCCATGCTACCTTCTTATAGATACAAGGTTCATCTACATTTTTGATGAAGTCAAACTCTTTGACTACAACATCAAAACAGATGTTCCAACTCCGCGATGCTTGCTTTAACCCATAAATGGATTTAAGCAGCTTGCACACCTTTCCGCTGCTCCCACTATCTATGAAGCCCTCTGGCTGAGTCATGTACACGCTCTCTTCTAAATCACCGTTTAGAAAGGCGGTCTTAACATCCATTTGCCAGATTTCGTAGTCATGGTATGCAGCAATGGCAAGTAAGATCCGGATGGACTTAAGCATAGCCACTGGAGAAAAGGTTTCGTCATAATCCACACCTAGTCGTTGACAAAAACCCTTTGCTACAAGTCTAGCTTTGAAAGTTTCAACTTTTCCATCTACACCAAATTTCTTTTTAAAAATCCACTTGCTCCCAATAGGTTTTACCCCTTCAGGAGCATTTTCCAAAATCCATACTTTGTTGGTGTACATGGATTCCATCTCAGATCGCATTGCATCCAGCCATTTCACAGAGTCACCACTCGTGATGGCCTGCTCGAAACTAGTGGGGTCATCATCATCCATGATGCAATCTTCGCTTCCACCATCAATGAGAAAACCGTAGTATCTCTCAGGTGGACGAGAAACCCTGCTAGATCGGCGGAGAGGCTGGGGTTCGTCGGGTAGTACTGAATCCTCTGGTTCTAATAAATCATCAGTTGTAGTCTGTGGTGCTGGAACCTCTTCCAGCTCTACCTCTTTGCCACTAATTTCTTTTGCAAGAAATTCCTTTTCTAAAAAGGTGGCATATTGAGAAACGAACACTTTTTGTTCCTCAGCGTGATAGAATATATATCCATAAGAATCTTTTGGATATCCTACAAACTTACATATACCTGATCTTGCCTCGAGTTTGTCCGGATTTTTCTTTTTAACATAGGCCGGACAACCCCATATCTTAACTCGTTTAAGAGATGGTCTCTTCCCATTCCATATCTCATATGGAGTGGTAGGCACCGATTTAGTTGGAACTCTATTCAATAGATATGTGGCTGTTTCAAGCGCATAACCCCAAAAGGAGATAGGTAACTCAGCAGTGCTCATCATAGAGCGCACCATATCTAATAGGGCGCGATTCCTCCGCTCCGATACACCGTTGTGCTGTGGTGTATAAGGAGGAGTAAGCTGAGAGAGAATCCCAATCTCTTTTAGATAATCCCGAAACTCATTACTTAAGTATTCACCTCCTCGATCAGATCGAAGAATCTTAATACTTTTGCCCGTTTGATTCTCTACTTCGTGCTTATATTCTCTGAATTTCTCAAAAGCTTCAGACTTGTGTTTCATCAGGAACACATGTCCGAATCTAGAGAGATCGTCAGTGAATGTAATGAAGTAGGAAGAACCATTCCAGGCATGCGTAGACATGAGACCGCATACATCACTATGTATTAGTCCTAAGAGTTCAGTAACTCTTTCTCAGTGTCCACTAAACGGAGCTTTGGTCATTTTTCCTTTGAGACATGAATGGCAAGTATCATAAGATGATAATTCGAACGGATTCAAATAACCATCCTTATGTAACTTAGCCAGTCGTGTCGCATTGATATGACCAAGTCTACAATGCCACAAGTAGGATTCGTTCATATCTGAACCTTTCCTCTTGTGTGTGTTTTGTATATTCAGGACTGTATTCTGATTTAGAATGAATATGCCATTATGTAACGAGCCTGATGCAATCAACTTTTGATCTAGGAATATGTTCATAACATTATCCTTTACTACAAAATTATATCCTTCTTTACTTAATAAAGAAACTGATATAATGTTGCACATCATGTTCGGTATATAATAGCACTCATTTAGAATCAGTGTATTACGACTTGGTAATACCAGGTGATATTCCCCAACTGCTTTGGCTGCAACATTTGCACCGTTCCCTACTTGAACGGAATGATCACCTTTTCCCAGTTCTCTACCTTTACGTAGCCCATGTAACTGTTTACATATGTGGGATCCTGATCCGGTATCTAATACCCAGGACGCAGGGTGAACTGAGAAACAGTTCTCAATAACTAACACACCCGAAGAAGATGCATCAACATGCATGTTCTTTTGGGCGGCGTGAGAATCCAGATATTCTTCTATTTCCTGTTCAGTCTTATAACTCTTATAAGAAAGAACGGGTCCAACGTTCCCCTGCACTGTATAATAATCGGGTTCAGTCAATACATCCATATTATTATCTTGATTATGGCCTGACATGGTCGCTTCCTGGAGAGAGAGAGAAGAAAACACTTTAGCGTATGCTCTTACAAGATTAGATTGGTTATTATCTAATCTAATCAGGATGTTTCCCACTGTTTTTATCAAATCTACCTTCAAACCCAAAAAGGTAAGATTAGCCGGGATTAATTACACCCTACAATTTCGTCAATCTTTCAGCCAGATCAGTGTCGGTACTTTGAGGGAGGTTCTCCGTGCTTTCGCACGGACCTAATTAAAGTAAACCTCGTTTTCCCATAGGCGTAACCCCGTTAACACTTTTCTAGACACCTACTTGAATGACTAATTGTCCTGTGTAAAACTCTCCCAGGAGTAACACTTACTCGCAGTGGGTATCGGGATCCATCTATCTCATAGGAGGTATGCAATCTCATTGCAAATTTCAACGCTTGAAATTCCCGATAATATTTTTACCCCTAGTGTCTTATGACCTTAACTATGGTCAACAAATCATAAGCACTAGTCAAGTTCTACCCGTCATTTCTTGATTAATTTAGACCCACCCACATGACCCTTAACTATGGTCAACAAAGTCATATGACTGTCCTAATTAATCACATCTTATGTTATATAGGAAAACATCACTTAGCTACCGTACACTGCGCCTTAACTATGGTCAACAAACGCAGCACGAATACTAAGTACTCTATTTTCCTAAAATGACGGAGGGTTACGCAGGTTTTTCAGAAAACCCCGAGCGTAATGAACTTGATATCGTCGTAGAATTGAGTGTTTTTTTTTGAAAAGGAGTGTTTTTGAGGCTTTTCTTGTTTCGCTAAAGGGGTCACTCCCGGTGAAGGGATCGTCGGCCCTTTCCTCATCGAATAAGGTGCAGGATATATCATATATACCGCTGTGCAAAACAAAACATTAAAAGCATTCAAAAGACAAACCGCGTTTTGTAGCATCTGCCAGTTTTGCTAAAGGGGTCACTCCCGGTGAAGGGATCGTCGGCCCTTTCCCCATCGAATAAGGTGCAGGATATATCATATATATCACTGTGCAAAGCAAAACTGTAGCTACCCCTTTTTTTTATAAAGTTTTGATTCTACAACATCTTTAGGTTTCTTTTCTTTTATTAATCTCATTAATAAAAATCCCATCAGCTTATGCTTCCTAAGCATCACAGAAGAAACGAAAGCTGTAATATTTATATATCAGCATATATATATAGTATAAGCATTCGTCTCAGGCAGTAATATGATCTCATCACAGAACATTGCAGCAGAAGAACATATATGAAATATTGGATATACTAGGATGTCCCTGTTTTCAATACGAGCCTGTATAAAACACGGATTCCACGGTCGCGACGAATAGCCAAACCCACATCCCAAGACCCCTACGAGAGCGGCAAGTAACACTGCCAATTCTAGGGTTAGGAGACCCGGTCTCGACTCCTCGAGATGGCCTCCCACTAGACCTTAGAACCCGGTTACTTGTGCTCCCCTCCTTGGGTCTACCTAATGCGGAAAAGTAAATAATATACACTGGTGACAGCAACCGCAACCTGGAAGTGCCCCAAATAAAAGAATATTACATTACAAATGAATTTTACATGAATGAAAATAAAAACTCTCATCTCACATAAAACCCCCGGCTATTCAAAACGTGATGATCCAATTTAACATATCACAGCAACACATAATATCTCATATCATCAACGTAAGTAAATATGCGCATCCCAATTGTCGTTGACATATAGCAACAAAACCGGCGATATCACATATTACACTTACGGTCGCATAAAAGAAAGTGTAAAACTACAATATTTGGAATTCACAATCACTTTAGATATCATAAATCCGAAATATCACATACTCCGCATCTCATGCCTAACTCTATGAATTCCACATATTGTATCACATTCCAGATAAATAGACAGTATTAAACTTTTCGAACAGATAATCAAATACCCAAAATTTCCTAAAGTGCTCAACATTGAGCGGAGTTCAAATAATCCCAGAATATGTCACAGTACCGGTGATCCAGCCGTAGAAGGGTCAAGCCAACGCCTCACATGTGGCACGCCGTACTGCCCCAAACCCGAAGGTTCAAAAGGCAGTTCAAGACGGTCACATAATCGAGTTAAGGTTTGTTGTCTTCTAGAGGGTCCACCGCTTAACTTGTACAATTTTTCCGAAAGATTTAAACCCGATAAATATTCAACACTTAAAAGTTTTACGTGCCGGGAAAAAGTGGGTTAATGATATCCGTTCAACTAGTTTAACAGTTTCTAAATATCCGGAAAGAAATACGAATTTAAAATTTCCGATCGAGTCTACTATTACAAAACAAACCCCAGAATATTCAACACTTGAAACAGATTAGAAATACCCAGAAGCATCAACAAGCACCTACAGATATTACCATAAAAGACACGTGTCACCAATCCATCATTCCGCCGCGGAACCGCCGCGCAAGCATGCTTGCGTCGCGGTTCCGCCGCCGTTTAGAAGAATTGTGGGCCCGGGTTTTTATGGTAATTCTTAGAATTCCCTGCTGATTTTTTTGCGTATTTTTAATTCAGAAAAATCCCAAATTTTAAAAAATTTCCAGAGAGCGGGTATATTTTGTCGGTTCGGGTTTGATCGGAGTTTTAACTTCGTAAACACATCTCCTAATGCTCTAGCTAGGCTCTGATACCACTGAAAGGTTCCTAGGCACTCTTGTGAAGGTTCATAAGGCATCAAACATGCCCGGATAAAAATTTAGACGTGCCGAACAACCCAAAGCCGGGATCTTTGCTAGATTATTAGGGTTTAACATGCAAGATGATAACTTTTATCTAAGTGTGAGGGATTACAACCTTTGTAGTCCGCTCCTTCGCTTCACAAGCTCCGAGTAGAAGTCCCTTTGCCGCAATCCACGATCTCCCGGACTCATGAGAGGCTCCACGACTCGAACGATCCATGCTAGCTTGAAGTGTTCCAAATCTCCGATGATCTACGTCGAAGTTGCAAAGACTCAAGCTTTCTCACTCTAAAGAGATGAACACACTAATCTTATGGGCTAGATGAGATGAGAATGAGAAAGTAGTATTTTTGCTTTCTTTTTAAATCATTTTCTCATATTTATTCATCACATAAAGAAAATCAAGTAAGCTTTTTTCAAGAGAGAAGAAGATGATAATGGAAATGATAAATGAATTATTTTTCTTTTGTGATGAATAGAAAGAAATGTATATGATTGATATATAAACCATGGTCAAGGATGAGTGGCTAGGATTGTGTAGAGAATAAACGAGAGTTAGGGTTTGGTTGGGTTAAAGAATGTGTCATCCAAAAATATCTTAACAATGACAAAAGAAAAAGCTTCTAGAAGGTGCATGAAGCATCTAACCCTAATCAAACCCTAACCTCAATTAATCATCCTTAAACATGTTTAACAATTAATCATATCATGTCACAGTAATATATATCACATATATATTATATATTTGCAACAAAAGAAAATAATACAATTAACATATATCGCATATATATCAATGTATCATCCACTGAGAAAATGAAATAATAAAGCGAACCAATATTAGATAATGTAATACAATATATCATATATATTATTATACATTAAATCATCGAATCAACACTTGATTTGATGATCCGGCTATATCGAATATTACCGACCAATATATCATGTACCGATTCATCGAATCAACACTTGATCCGATGTCCCGGTTCATATCTAAATATCGCGAGAATATAATACGGTATCTCATATCGCATTATTCTTGGTCCTGCACATATCACATATGTGCCTCTACTCCGTTTCGCCTGAGCCAAGAAAGCTCTGTGTAGGACTCTACAGAATCGTCAATACGCCGGTAGCAGGTGATGATCATATCAAACACCCACAAGCTGCAAGCGGTCAGCTAAACGTAACAGCCACCCAGGTATTGAGCGATCAGAAGATCAACAAGCTAGCCTGTGCGTTCTCCTGTGAATCCAATCAGTAACACTCCCGTACAGTCCGGTCTGTTCGTCTGATATGTCGCATATCAAGTCTAGGGGTGGTATACGTCAGACCCCAGTAACCGATAAGTCGTGTCGATGTGTGGCTCAATACGGGTCGAGAAACTACTAGTAACACTTACCAGTAAATCTCTATATCAGCCCTGGCCAGGGACTTCCAGTTATAGCCAATCGAACACAGCACAACATCAACTCCCTATACCGGGAGAGACGAATCCCCTCCTATCGCTCATTGCCTCCATGTGATTCGGGACTGTACCCAAAAGCCACCGTTTTGCACGCCCTCTTGGACGTGGTAAGGTGGAAATCAAAGCACAGTGGGAATCACACAAGACTCCATGACGATCTCGGGTCTACAGACTACCCTATACCAGTGTCACCAGAGAACTGCCATCTGACGTGTGGTATATCACCATCTGGGAGTTCTCGGGGAGTCCGTCCAATGTACCCAGTCTCCATTGAGCACCCGTACACCATCTCTGATGTCAAACACCGATGGATATGGGATCATCCATCACCCATCATATGGGTCAAGATGCGTATACGCTAGTCTACTCTGGTGTATCGATGCCCTGTCTCGATATACCCTCGACTAGGAACAGTTATAGGATGTACTCATCGACTACCGCGGTGATCTCATCATAGTCCCAATAGTCGAGTACAGATCCTAATGGCTTTATCAACATGTGAGAGTAAAATAGTAAACCAATACAAGTCAACATGTTAAGATAAAGTGAAACCAAATAGCATACTATCATGACGAGCAAGAAAGTCATCTCTATATATATCCAAGCATCCATTATAATATACATCATATGTACAAAAATGGCCTCTAGGGCATATACATAACTAACAGTCTTTACCCTCAATGGGGGGCGGTGTGTTGGAAAAGTTCCAAACAGGAAACCGTTGCAGACTCGACAATGGAAGCGGAATACATCGCTGCATCTGATGCCGCAAAAGAAGCCGTCTGGATGAGGAAGTTCTTGAAAGAACTTCTGGTGGTTCCGTCCATTATTGATCTGATACCTCTGTATTGCGACAACAACGGGGCTATAGTTTTAGTGAAGGAACCCAGGTCCCATCAGAAATCCAGACACATCTTGAGGCGGTATCACCTGATCAGGGAGATCGTGGATCGCCAGGAGAACGAGGTTCGGAGGGTTGCTTCAGAGGATAACACTGCAGATCAATTCACCAAGGCCTTGCCCCAGACTCAGTTCGAGCGGCTGATCGAGATGATAGGTCTTCGATACGCCAGAACATGGCCTTAGTGCAAGTGGGAGATTGTTAGTGTATATGCCCTAGAGGACATTACTGTATCATACTAGTTTGTATATTACTTAATGGAAGCTTGGGATATTCACCTTGTATATACAATCTTGCTCAAAATAGTAGTATGCTACTTGGTTTGTTTCTACTTTAATATGTAAATGTGTTTATTTTAGTATATCACCTATACACATTAGTGGAGCCCTTAGGATCTTTGCTTGATTACCAGCGTTGTGATGGCAGTCACACTAGTGGGGGCTGGGTAATCTATAAGCACATCCTTATGCAGGTCCCTAGTCGCAGGACTATCGAGACAGGGCATCGATACTCCGGAGTAGACTAGCGTATGCGCTTCTCATCCCAGAGTGGGAGATGGTCTGTCCCACAGCCATCAGTACGTCGTACTGGAGATAGTATACGGGTGCTCGTTAGGTTACGAGTAAACTGGACAGGACTCTTCGGGAACTGATTGGTTGGTACTATACCTATCATCAGTTATCAGTTCCTAGGTGACATGAGTACAGCTTAGTCCGTCGACTTGACACTGTCACTTCGCCTCGAGTGTGTTCCCACTGTACTTTGATTACTACCCTACCACGGCTCAAAGGAGTCGTGCAAATAGGTAGTAGTTGGGTGCAGTCCCGAAGCACTTGGAGGCAGTGACGGTTAGACATGATTCGTCTCTCCCAGTATTGGGGGTTGACATCGCGCTGTGTCTAGGAGAGCCATTACACGAGTAGTCCCTGGCCAGGGCAAGCGAGATATACTGGTAGGCTTCCAGTGTTATCTCATGGTGTTTTGGGCTTCACTCCGACACGACTTGTACCGCTATTAGAGGACTGACGTTTACCGCCCCTCTAGGCCCGCCATGCGATGTATCAGACGAACAGACCAGACTGTACGGAGACTGTCACATTCAGGCTCAGTAGGAGTTCAGATGGGTTTCACCTTGTCAGTCTTCTTGTCGGCATCTACCTGGGGACCGTTACGCACAGCTAGTGCCGCTTGCGGTCTGTGGTTAAACCCACTGCCAGCGTAGTGTCGAGTTTTTAGAGTCCCACACAGAAAGCTATTCGCCTTTAGGCAAAAGAGTAGAGGTCGCATCGTTTTGCGACAGGTTGCATGGTTTTGCGACAGGGTTCGGTCACATCCGTGCACTTGTGCACGTACAGTGTCCGGACAGTTAACACTAGCGGGCTTTGGTTTAAGCCAGATCCTAGTGTACGTTTTGGGATTTGTTTTATCTTGTATGTATTCGTGTTCCTCGGAACGCGGATGCGGGTGTGTATGCACAGTTGACGGAGAGACAGAGGCAGGGGATTCTCATTAGGGTTGTTGACTGTTGACTGTTGACTATTGACTTTTTGCTAAACCCTAATGAGAATATGAAATGTAATTAACAATAATATTAATTAAGTATTATAGTGACATGGTTGTTGAGGGGTTGACTTTGTTGACTTGTTGACTTTGTTGACCGGTTGACTAGGTTGGACTAGTTGACCATCATCATGACAATAGCTCATGGCAAAGACTTTTTCTTGCTTGTTTATCTTGTGCAAAATGAGTGCATGAAATGATATGGCTATTGTAGCTTAAACCATCACTAATACTTGATTGCTATTATTGGTTATGATGGCTTTGGATTATGAGAGCCAAGAGAGAAAAGTCTTGCTCATTCTCTCATTTCCTTTCTCTCTCTTGGCTTGAGCTCTCATCCTCTTCCTCTTGCTCTCCCTCTCTCTAGTCTATGGTTCACTTGTCTCATGTGTTGAGAAGCAAGAACCATAGAGAAAAATCTCAACACACTCTCCTCTACTCACTCTAGTTCATAAGGTTTAGCAAACCGAGTGAACTAGTTTATTCAAAGTTCGAAGAAGAAGCCAAAGGTAGAAGCTTTCGAGTGGATCGATCTTTGGCGCAAGGAGACGACGGGGTGAAGCCGATCCGTACAACCATCAAGTGTAGAAGACGAAGGAGTTCAAGAAAGCAAGGTATAACCCCCTAACCGAGTAGTTAACTACTCCTTGTTAGGTTGTTAGGTAGATAGTTTAACAAAGATCCGGTTTGAGTCCATGTTGCCGCCTCTAGCAAATTGTTTTTCATCAAATTCCGCATGCCCGTAAGTACCGGGAGAGGCAGCATGGACTTACATTCTTTTCCCAGCTCCTCGAACTTTGATCTTGGCGGGGCTGTGTTGATGATCGTAACTCTATGGCTTGTCGGTTCATCTGACGACTGTGAAGCTTTTCCAAGTTTGTATTGGTTCTCCACCCAATCTTTAAAATATGGCAGTCTTCAATGGTATGACTCACCATTCTATGATATAGGCAGTATATGGGATTGCTGGTCATGTTCATCTCATGTGGCCTCTTTGGAATAGGCAGTTGAAGACCGTTTTCAAGGCGTCCACGAATATTTCGCGGACATTATCCCTCCTGAAGGAGTATACTTTCTTCTTTCTCTCCATTAGAGCAGGTGCCCTTACCGATGCTAGTCCTTGAGGCTGATCAGTCTTTGGTTTGCCCTTTTTAGATAATGGCACATGTCTGAGAGGATTAGGTTCCTGAAAGGCTTCGGTCTCCATTTGTATGAAATCGGCAGTCGTAGCTTGACTGTTTGCTAACAGGATTTTAGACTGTTCTATCTCTCCCTTCTTGTATTGCCTTTCGACCCAATGTTTGAAGACGAAGCAGTCCTCAATGGAATGACCTATCACTCTGTGATAGGGGAAATATTTTGGGTCGTCGGTCATATTCTCTTCTTGCGGTCTCTTTGATTCTGGCAGTTGTAGACCGTTTCTTAGGGCGTCCTTGAATATCTTGTGGATTTTGTCCCTTTTGAAGGAATAAACCTTATCCAGTTTCTCTTTCAGTGGAGATTCTCCACGGATGTATGTATCGGAGTGACTGGAGGCTGATCGCGTCCGTTTGTCATGAAGGCGCTCCGCTCTTAGGTTGAAGGGGGTATCAATCCCTGGCTCATGAACCAAAATTTGATTCTGCTGTAATTACAATTGGGCAACTTTATCTGCCGCGACGTTTGCCAATTCATCAACCTTAGATTGTACCTTGGCTAACTTCTCATCCCTGTCCTGAAGCTGCCTCTGAAGCCATCGAAATAATGCTTGTTCTGTAGTTCCGGTTATGACAACCGGGTCATCCTTATTGCCTGAGCTCAATTCCGCAAGAACTCCAGGCTCTTTTGGCTTATCAGCCTGAGCGAGCTCTTCATCATTTAGACCGAGTTGACATTGGGTAGCGTCCACTGTATCATCACCCTGGCTGTGAAGCATAAGAGGGTTCGTTTCTTCATGCCCGACCATGTAGACAGTGTGGACACATATCCAGCTGTCTCTTTATCTTTGGCAGGGTAACCCCGTTCTTGGAGCCTCATGAAGATCAGCCTAGTATGAGCGCCAGCCATTTTGTTGGCTCTGTATCAGAGTCTTTTCTACCATAGCTTCTCGATATTGAGGGCTTGGCGGGCATCCATTTTTTGGGAAGCCACCACGAGTCGATTGATAGGGAGCTTAAAGAAGATACCCGATCGAGCAGTTATCGAGGGTACTGTTGGAGCTTTCCCGAGATGCCCCGTTGCTTCATTGACGTTGATGGCCTTTCCCCCAGCTGGATCAATGGAGAGTCGTTCGGAAACGGACTTGTGCTTGGTCTGAGGTGCCCTCACAACAATGGCATTCGTCCTTTTCCCTTTTGAGACCGGTTTGTCTGTTACCGGAGCTTGAGGAGTTAGGACGGCGTTAGCTGACACGAACATAATAGAGCCAAATGGTAGCGGCGGTTCCTCCCATTGTCGCCCGAGACTGGACGGGAGGACCATCCTGGAGTCCATCTTCATCGTGTAGGAGATGGGAGCCGTGCTGAGAGCTGAGATCGTCCTTGGAGACATTGTTGAAAAGTGATTACTTGGAAAACCTGCATGAAAGAGCATTATTTTAGCATTAATATAGATATGTATATTGATTGAGTTCACATGAACGTTTAATCCGAAATATAGGAGGAGAGATTGGTCCCACCGGGCGTGCCAGAATCTGTAGGTTGTTTTTCGTCACCTATTGAGATGGGAATATGCGTGCTCTTGTCAGGCGCATTACAGATCCCCCCTTCTTAGGGTAGGCTGGGGTTTATTAATTATGGAGATCCGAATCTCCGGCAGCCACGGACTAAGCCGCCGTTAATTACCCCTCGTATTTGGAGCGAGAGAACCTCCGATTGACGGGTTGAACTGGTCATGCGAACTCAATGTGCAGTGTTGTGTTTTGAAGGCATTTTGGAAATATCGGAGGCCCCTTAGAGTTTTTACAGGTGTCCCGCTACCCGGATAGCGGGCTGGGGGTCAAAGGGGCTAGCAGCCCCCTTGCGGGGTGCGGGGCAGCGCCCCGTTAGAAATTTTTTCAAACGGGGGAGGTATTTTTAGTGTGGAGTATGTGTGTGTGTGTTTGTTTATGTGTGTGTGTATAAGGGAAAAGGGGCATCCGAAGGATGCGTGGGAGAAAACGCTCAGGCGCTAGCGCTTTGGGCGCTATCTCTTTGAGCGTTAGGGCGCTAGCGCCTCACGTGCCAGGCACGTGAGCGCTCGGGCGCTAGCGCTTTGAGCGCAACGGCTCTAGCACTTTGGGTGCTTGGGCGCTAGCGCTTTGGGCTCGGGCGCTTTGAGCGCAAGAGCGCTAGCGCCCCACGTGCCAGGCACGTGGGCGCTCGGGCGCTAGCAACGCTTATTAATTTGTGTGTGTGTGTGTGTGTGTGTGTGTGTGAGGAGTTAAACTCATAGGATATTTTGAGGCTGATGAAGGGGCTTCTCCCTTTGAGCCCTGGATCTTCCCCAAAGTGGGGTTTCTGGAGATGGGTCTCCTTCTTCTTCCTGTCGTTTGGCCGGATCTTGGAAAAAGGGGTGAGACTTAAAAATCTCCCCTTTTTGATATCTAATGAAAGATCCAAGTTTCCATTTGTGGATTTTGTGGGGAAAAACTATTTAGTTTTGGAAAAGGAAAAGTAAAACTCTTGATTTAATTCAAAAGAAAGAAGAAAGTATTAGAACCTTGAGGATGGAGAAAGAGGCACAGGCCCTAATTTTTTGGGGAATCAAAAGTTGTTTTTTTATTCATCATCATGTTGCCTTATATAGGCTTACACATTTACATACGGCCCCTTGGGCTTTACAAAATGGCATTTTGCCCATCCCATGTCTTATGTGCTATTTCATTTTGCACATAAGCCATGAGCTTACAAAAATTTGGTTTTATGCCCATTTTGTTTACATTAATGTATAAAAAATTACATAAAAATTATTTATTACATGATTTCATTTTGGCATGGGGGAGGGCTGGCCGCTTCATGTTCAGACCCGACCTGGGCATGGCCCACTTGGCTTGGGGTTGACTTTGACTTGGTCAACCGGGATGCAATTTTCGACTTCAACACAACATAAAAAAGAATGAATAATGAGACGCCATTTTGATGCATGAGAAATAAAGAATAACCGGCTTGAGCTTGTTGAAAACTTGTCATGCCCCGCTTCCCAAAATACGGAATGCGAGGGGTGATTAAACCAGCCATGCTTGTTCATATCATAATTTTGCATTATTATATTCCCCATTCCTAATCATATTGCAAATAAATAGGTGCTTTTGATCCATGTCTGTTAAATAGTTGCAGGTTACAGATTCTCAGAACAAAACAGTGAAAATGATGAAAAGACGCTACAAAAGTGAGACTACGACCAACAAATAGAAGAATTTTTATCATTCCTACAGTTTGAAGAACAAACGAAGATCATTGAACAATTTCACAAAGAACAAAGGCAGCGCAAGATTCAAGATTTCAACACGAAGCGAACGGTAAAAGTCCACAACATTCTCCACTGTGGAAATCTGGAAGAAACTAGAAGACATTCTGAAGAACCAAGTGAAGAAACCAGAAGTAAAATGCAACATGAAAGATACCTGAAGATTTGAGATAGAGACCCAACCATACGACCGCGGATCCACGGCCAAACATGGCTTATGGCCGCGGTTCCGCGGCTGTACTGTACACGTGTTGGTGCAAAATGTCGGTGGGTGGCGGTGCGTTGACCAGGCTTCTCAGGGTAGTTTTGTAAATGTAGATAGGAATCAGATGTAAACTCTAGGGTTTCTATAATCTATTAATAGGAACCCTACAGCTCTTTTTGGAGTATGCCTCTTCTTATGCCTCTTTTTAATTCCTAGTTTTAAAATTTTTATTCCTTGTAAATGTTCGAAGAGTGCATCAAATAAAAAGTAAGTTTTTCTTTATCTTGCCTTAGTTTAATTTCTTTTCTGCCTTAGTTTAATTTATTTATCTGTCGTAGTTATTAATTTTATTTATCTGCCGTAGTTGTTAAATTAAAAACAAACAAAAATGAACTCGTTTATCAATTTCCTAATGAGTGAGTAGTTCCTCACTTGTTAGGGTTAGGTTTGGGGAAGGTTTGAGAGATGAAAATCTCTCACCCCTTTCTTGCCCGTTATACATTTTAAATAGGACTCTATGCATACATACACACACCGCTAACTACAGCACCCTATCCCACGAGGTAGCGGTGATACCATAGTTAAAGACCGGTTGTGTATGTTTTCCATAGAGGTTAGGGTAAGAGTTAAGAAAGGACGGACAAGGACCTAGAGGAAGAAACCTAGTTTCTTCCCGATCGTGCTAATCCCATTTGTTAATTATTACCTTAACACCTAAATAGTTCTTAATTGGGGCATAGAAAGCGGTGAGACATATTGACTTTCCAAACTTAACCTAAACCTAACCCTAGCAAGGTTTTAATCCTAATCTAAATCAACTTTAGTTTTTATTGATAATCTAACCAATCACAATTGGAATTAACTCGTTAGAACAACTAGAAAATACACAAAATCCCTGTGGACCGACCCGTACTCAACCGGCTAGCTATCAAGCGACACCGTTCTCGATTGCGGTTAATTCTTTGATAACAAATAGCATGAGCATCTAAATCTCGTAACAATCAAATGGCGCCATTACCGGGGATGGCGTAGTTATTTTCTTTTTGTAATTTCGGGTTAATATAATATTGAAAAATCATAAAAACTGAAAAAATTTAAAAAAACATAAAAATTTATCATCTTGTTATTTTTTGAAGGGTTTTTGTTTGAATTATGGAGGATCGAAGAGACGAAAAAATTCAGATCTGGAAAAATCCAGTAAGCAAAACAGCAAACAACAGATCTACAGAGGAGAACCACAACAGAGAAACAAAAGAATTTTAGAGGGCTGATTCGACTTTTGTACCGCGTTTCCGCCGCAGATGCACACTTTTGGCGGCGGATCCGCTTTGGCTTGCTGACGTCAGCAAGCCAAAATTCCTCTGTAAGCACTCTTTTCTTCTATGTAACCCCCTGATCTTCTCTGAAAAATTTTCCTGCAGGGTTCTTTGCGCCAAAAAACTTCTCTCCCTTCTCTAATAACTTGATCTTGTGCAGGATTCTTTGCGCCGCAATAAAAGAATTTTTTTTGGCAAGTGTTTTGTGTGTTTTACTGCTTTGCATCTTTAAAACTGATTTTTAAGGGGCTTTAACACCAATCCAAATTGGGTGGAGATTTCATTACCCTTCCTAGGACCCCAGAAATCACAAAAATCATTTTGCATTAACCTTCGAGTTAATTAAAAAAGATTAGACTCAGCCTATAAGGACTGTCGTGCTCATTAGGACAAAGGAATAGTTGTAGGTATCGGTCGTTTAGCTAAACCAGATTTTGTGGTGCCTAAGCTAGACAAGTGGGGAAAGGTAATTTTAAAAGGCTCGTCTCACGGTTATTTGTGAGCAAATCCCTTCTTTCTTTACTTGTGTTTACCTGGCCACAATTGGCGGTGAAGGGGCGATTTGAGGTTCTCACAACTTGCCCTTTGGAACAGTTAGGAGCAGTCTAGTTAACCAAGGAGACCCTAGATCTAAGCTTGATTGTGCAAATTGTGATTTCTTGAACGTGTGTTTAGCTTCTTATAAAAATCTTTTGCAAAATCTCCTTATAAAAAAAACACAAAACAGAAAATTTTACAAAAAGACTTTCCAATTTTGTCGCTAGAAATCCTTTGCACCCCACTTGCACCCACTTCTTCCATTGACGTTTTCTTTCCCCCACCTTCTGTTTATACATTTTGACTACACTACACCTCTTTAGTTTATGTCCAGTTGGACTAGGGACACTAGAGCCCGTTTAGTCCGTGTCTCGTTAGTGCCGACTGACGACACTTTCGACTCCGAAGGCGGAATTCCATCCACTTCTTAACCTTCATATTCATTATCTTCTAAGGAGATGTCGGGATTCAATCCTAACAACCCTTTACCTGCGGGACTGATTCCACCTCCACTAGGTGCGAATAACCCACCCCACCCTCCCGTTGAAGTGCCCCAACGAATCGCGCTCCAGGATCTGTTCTATCCCATCCGCACCGTACTTCCCACTTGTCTTTCACTTCCACCGGCTAATGGGGATAACTTTGAGATTAAACCCCACTTCATCAACATACTGCCCAAATTTCACGGGCTGGAATCCGAAGATGCCTATATCTTCATAAACAAATTCTAGAATGTTTGCGCAATGATGAAGACCACACAACTTTCTGATGATACTATAAGGCTACGTGACATTCCATTCACTTTATATGACCTAGCTAAAAAATGGTTATATAGCACAGCATCACACTCGATAAAAAATTGGGAAGAGTTTGTTAAGGCTTTTCTAAAAATGGTTTACCCACACCACAAGACCGCGAGAATTCGCAACGAAATTATTCAATTTTCCCAGCTTCCTTCCGAACCTTTTTGGAAGTGTTTTGAAAGATTTAAGGACCTCCCTGTTCAGTGCTCTCACCACGGTATTGAGAATTGGCAACTTTGCCAAACTTTATACGAAAGACTGAACCCAGCAACTAAGCAGTTGTTGGAAACCATTTGTCAAGGTCACTTTCTTACAAAATCTAGCGAAAAAGATTGGCAGTTTCTCGACGATCTTGTTGAACAAACACTTCAGTGGGAAAGACCACCTCATCTACTTCATCAGGTCAGTCTAGGGCAGGCATACATCAACTTGATATATCGATTGCAATGAAGGCCGAAATGGCTGCACTCATGAAAAAACTAGAAGCAATTGAGAGCAAATTCTCATCGCCTTCTCCTGCCCCTGCTTTACCCCCACTCACAGTTTGCGCTTGTTGTTCGGATCTGTCCCATCTTACTGAAGAGCGTCCTTACAATCCACCAGTTCAAGGGAAAGATCAAGTCAATGCTGCCTTTCAGCAAAGACAAAGAAATGATCCATACTCTTCAACTTACAATCCTGGTTGGAGGAGCCACCCAAATTTTGCTTGCAATCAAAATCAACAATTCCAAAGCAACAACAACTTTCAAAGGCCTCCTCCACAATAACAAGCCTCTCAACAAACTTAATATCAGCAACATTTCCAACCCCAACCTTACCCAAACCAAATGAACAATTTTATACCCAACAACTCTTATCCTCAAAACAATTTTGTTCAGCCGAATAATGATAAGGTTTCCTCGCTAGAACGAAGTTTGCATGCGTTTTTAAAACAATCTACACAATACACAACAAGGTTGAAGATTTCCATTCAGTGTTTGGTGCAAAACAGTGCTTCACAAGATCAGAGCATCAAATCAATTAAGGCCCAAATTGCACAACTAAATGCTGCGTTAAGCGAGCGAGAAAAGGGAAAGATTCCGTCTCAACCATTGCCAAATCTCGGTCACACACACAACACACATGTTACTTATGAACAAGAAAATCATAATATAAATGCTGTGACCACGTTGAGATCTGGAAGAGTGTTGCACAATAATATGGGTATTAGTGATGAAACCCCCGTCGCCGCTTCTTCTTCTTCTTCATCTTCTTCGTCTGAGCCTGTTCTTCAGTCTTCACAAGGCTCTACTTCTTCTAATTCGAATGGACCCACATCTCACTTCACAAAAACACCAACACTGGGATCCATTCTAACTCCGCAATCTACTCCACAAACATTGGACTCAACAAATTTTCAAAATATTCCATTTCTAAACAGATTGAGATCCAATAAACAAACTCCACAAATGGAGAAGATTGTGGAGTTATTCAAACAGGTTAGCATTAACATACCTCTCTTGGATGCAATCCAACAAGTCCCTTCTTACGCTAAAATCTTGAAGGGCTTATACACCAAAAAGAGGAAGTCTCAGGTACCCAAGAAAGTATTCGTAGCTAGTGCCATGAGCATTGCTATTAACCAACCTTTACCTTTTCCCCCAAAACGAAAGGACTCTGGCTGTCCTACAATTTCAATAACAATCGGGGATAAGAAAATAAATCGTGCACTTTTAGATCTTGGTTCCAGTGTTAACTTGCTTTCCTGTTCCGTTTATGAGCAATTAGGCGTTGGAGAGTTGAAACTCACTTATTGTACTCTCCAAATGGCAGATCGATCCATCACCCATCCTACGGGTGAGTTAGAGGATGCGTTAATTAAAGTAGGAGATTTCATTTTTCCCGTTGATTTCATTATTATGGACACACAGCCTATGGCTAACCCACGGAACCAAATTCCGGTGATCCTCGGTCGACCATTTTTGGCCACTTCCAATGCTGTAATCAACTATCGTAACGGCTCTATGACTCTATCCTTCGGGAAGATGTTAAGTGAGTTCAACATTTACAAGATAGGAAGTCTGACCTCCGAGCCTAATATTAGTATACTTGATGTTTTCTCGATCCAAGAGATCACGCAGGAGGACTGTGAGTTCGAATAATTTCTGTTCGATCACAGCAGTTTTGATGTCACTAGTGCGTTCCTCCTTGAATCTGACATAATTTTCACAACCGATAACGATTACGAGTGTTTCACTTTTTTGGACGATTTTGAAGACTCACCACCCGAGTTTGAGTCTTTTGAATTTTCGGATGACTTAGTTGAACCATCCAACTCGGTTTCTTACACTCTCTTCGTACTATTGATGGAATCTTTCGAGTTCGAGACAGTTTCACCAATTTTACTTTCAATTGTTTAACCTCCAAAATTCGAACTCAAGCTATTGCCATCTCACCTTAAATACGCTCACTTAGGTGAGAATGAGACCCTTCCTGTTATCATCTCGGCATCTCTAGCTCTCGAGCAAGAGAAAGCCCTTTTAATGGTCTTACAAAACAATCGGCAAGCTTTTGGCTGGACTATGGCGGACATCAAGGAGATCAGTCCCCTCATAGTTGAACAATATATACATATGATGGATGATGCCAAGCCAGTAAGGGATCAACAGAGACACCTCGAGGATTTTGTGGTTAATCAACCTCCACCTATAGTAGTTGAGCCACCACCTTTTCTTCTCATAAAATACGAGAATACCAATATTCCACTCATTTCTAATCATTTACATTCTCGTTTTTATTTATCATCGCCTCTTATCTTCTCACATTCACGTTCACGAAAACTCTGTCCATACCACCACTTATCTCTTCCCTACTTCTTCTTGGCTCTATATAACATGTTCTTCCACCGACCTATACTTTACAGTGATAAATTCTTCAAATGGTTGGTGTTGACTTTTGGTCTTTGCAAAGCGTGGTATTGACCAATGACTTTGAACCCCTTCTTTAAAAAGCTTAACATTGTTTAACTCAAGTTTGGGGGGAGTATAATTTGGCTCTCGAAAATAACATAAAAAAATAAAAATTTGAAAATAAATTTTTTTTGGGTATTTTTGTAAATTTCCAGATTAAATAAAAAAATATATATAATAAACAAAGGAGTGCCGACAATTTTGACCCCCTTGGTGTAGACTGACAGTGAGGACACTGCCAAGTTTAAGTTTGGGGGTGTGTTCGGTAAGCTTTCTTCCTTCCCATTTATATGTATATTTTTGTATTTGCATACTTATTTTAAAACCCATAAAAATTGAAAAAAAAATTTTAAAAAAATTATAAAAATTGAAAAATACAATTTTAGACATAATTGACTTAAGTTTGACAAGACGGTTAACTAGCTAAAAGAAAAACTAGATCCTAAACTTAGTAAATTAAAAACCCTAAAAATAACTTTTCTTAAAATTTAACTGTAGAAAATATATGTTCTTATAGTTTATTTAGAAATAAGCAAATTTTGAGTTCAATTCTTGGGCTAAGTCAAAATAAGGGAATAGTATTGAATTTTTATTAAAATGTAAGTCTGAAAAATAATTCCTAAGCTTAAGTCTAAATTCTGAAAATACACACCCTACAACTTGCACAAACACGCACCTTGAAGCTTGGAATAGTAGAGGATACCTTGAAATACTATCCTTAGTATGAAGGAAAATAAAATAAAAGTATAAGTGTGAATAAAAAGATTAAAAAAATGAACACTGGTTTTGTAATTACTTAAGGCTGCGTAAAATAAAAAAATATATAGAGAGGGTGCTTTATCACCTAATGCCTTAGACCAACTGGTTTGGGAGTCACTGTTAAAGCCTTAGTTATTACAAGACGAGAAATTACGCCTTAATGTGCAAACACGTTTTGTAATCGGTCGTTAGTACCTCAAGAAGTATTAACGGTCGCATGAAGGATGTGTGAGCAATTTCATCTAAAAATTCACCAACTTAAAGTACTTTCGATGATGGACAAGAGTATAAGAGCTTGAATTGAATTTCCATGTGTAGGGGTGAAACATACACACACGTAGGGGTATATGATTGGGGTTTGGATGAGAGATAGGAATGAAAAATAGGACTTATATCTTTAGTAGAGATGATAAAAATTCCTAAGTTGAGATGGAATCTTAGAAGGAAAATTCAAAAGATGCTAAAAGCTATGTAAATTTACAGAACATATACAATCTTAAGTTAAATGATAAGGAAGCGTGAAAAATATGGGTTGATAATTTCTGAGTTGAAGATAATAGAATTTCTTGCTAGAGAACCGAATAGAAAAATAAAAATCAATAGGCCAAATTTATAGGATTTTGTGGGTAGTATCCGCTGAAAACCCTCAGGAGACAACACTCCTCCTACTAGGGACACCTAGAGATTTAACGGCTTGTTGCACAAGCTCGGTGCAATCGTGTTTCCCTGCGAAAGTGAGGTTAGTTATTTTCGAGAATAAACTAGTTTTGCTCGAGAACGAGCAGAAGATAAGTTTGGGGGTATTTGTTCATATCATAATTTTGCATTATTATATTCCCCATTCTTAATCATATTTCAAATAAATAGGTTCTTTTGATCCATGTCTATTAAATAGTTGCAGGTTACAGGTTCTCGGAACAAAACAGTGAAAATGATGAAAAGACGCTACAAATGTGAGACTACGACCAACAAATAGAAGAATCTTTATCATGCCTACAGTTTGAAGAACAAATGAAGATCAATGAACAATTTCACAGAGTACAAAGGCAGCGCAAGATTCAAGACTTCAACACGAAGCGAACGGTAAAAGTCTACAACATTCTTCACTGTGGAAATCTGGAAGAAACTAGAAGACATTCTGAAGAACCAAGTGAAGAAACCAGAAGTAAAATGCAACATGAAAGATACCTGAAGATTTGAGACAGAGACCCCACCATACGGCCGCGGATCTGCGACCAAACATAGCTTATGGCCGCGGTTCCGCAGCCGTACTTTTCACGCGCCAGTGCAAAATGTCGGTGGGTGGCGGTGCGTTGACCAGGCTTCTCAGGGTAGTTTTGTAAATGTAGATAGGGATCAGATGTAAACCCTAGGGTTTCTATAATTTATAAATAGGAACCCTACAGCTCTTTTTAGAGTATGCCTCTTCTTATGCCTCTTTTTAATTCCTAGTTTTAGAATTATTATTCCTTATAAATGTTCGAAGAGTGCATCAAATAAAAAGTAAGTTTTTCTTTATCTTGCCTTAGATTAATTTCTTTTCTGCCTTAGTTTAATTTATTTATTTGTCGTGGTTATTAATTTTATTTATCTGCCGTAGTTGTTAAATTAAAAACAAACAAAAATGAACTCGTTTATCAATTCCCTAATGAGTGAGTAGTTCCTTACTTGTTAAGGTTAGCTTTGGGGAAGGTTTGAGAGATGAAAATCTCTCACCTCTTTCTTGCCCATTATACATTTTAAATCGGACTCTATGCATACATACACACACCGCTCACTACGGCACCTTATCCCATGAGGTAGCGGTGATACCATAGTTAAAGACCGGTTGTGTATGTTTTCCATGGAGGTTAGGGTAAGAGTTAAGAAAGGACCTAAAGGAAGAAACCTAGTTTCTTCCCGATCGTGTTAATCCCCTTTGTTAATTATTATCTTAACACCTAAATAGTTCTTAATTAGGGCATAGAAAGCGGTGAGACATATTGACTTTCCAAACTTAACCTAAACCTAACCCTAGCAAGGTTTTAATCCTAATCTAAATCAACTTTAGTTTTTATTGATAATCAAACCAACCACAATTGGAATTAACTCGTTAGAATAACTAGAAAATACACAAAATCCCTGTGGACCCACCCTTACTCAACCGGCTATCTGTGCCCCTCCGAATGGCGGCGCGATGCAGGGACGTCTCGCCTGAAATTCGGGGCAGATGCTAATTGGTGCTATCCGTCTACCTCTCCGAAGGTGCCAAGTTGATTTATGGCACCGTGTATCGAATGTTTAAATGGATGCGTCCGATGTAGCAGACTTCGTCAGATTCCCCCTCGCTTGAGGGGTTTTTGATTGTGGGGACGCTCTTCCCTGCAGGCGCAAGCCCCTGCAGTTAATTACGCTACCGCATTGCGGTAACAACTTTCTCCTTCTCCATGTGATCACTTCGTGTCGTGTGTGTTTCTTTTGTGTTTGGTTGCCCATGGATTGTATACGGAGACTGAGTTATGTCGTCGCCCGTATGGCGTGAACTAGTCCAAATCTGTATTATCTTAGATTTGGGTTTGGGGGTTTAGGTTTAATGATACGTTAGCCTCGTTTGAGACTAAGATCGACTTAAACGTTTGTTAAGGATACGTTAGTCTAGTTTTAGACTAAGATCAACTTAACAAGATCGTTTAGATCCTACAAGAGAGCGATTAGGGGAGCCCTGTTGTTTAGTTTAGTGACGTTGTGGTCAATAGGTAGTTTAAGGACATTACGGTCCAGTGTTAGTTTTAAGACATTGTGGTCGAGGTTAAGGACGTCGTAGTCCATGGATTTAAGGACTCCATAGTCCAATGTTAGTTTTAAGACATCACGGTCAAGGTTAAGGACGTCGTAGTCCGTTGTTAGTTTTAAGACATTCCGGTCAAGGTTAAGGACCTCATAGTCCATGAGTTTAAGGACCCCACAGTCCGTCGTTAGTTTTAACACATCCCGGTCAAGTTTAAGGACCTCATAGTCCATGAGTTTAAGGACCCCACAGTCTGTATCAATGTATGGTCATCGGGACCCGCCACCTCTTTGAACACGTTGAGGAATTACAACGCCAAGTATCAAAGGAGTGAAGAGATGTACCCTTGAACCGAGGTAGATTAAATAGTTTTTGGCCTGATTTGGGACCAAGACCAATTAATTATGTTATGAGCCCATCAGCCCAATTAAGTTTGAATTGAGGACTTATGGCCAGCTTGGGCTAAGTCCAATCATGTTTAGGATATGGGCCCTCTGTTGGTCCATTGAAGGAGAGGCTTTGCCTCTAGAAACTTAGCCTATTGGGCTAAAGCTAGTGTTGAACACTAGAGACCAACAGTGTTGAACACTGGGAGTGAGATTGACAAGTTGGTGTTAAACACTAAAGATAATCAGTGTTGAACACTAGGAACAAAATTTTCAAATGAGAATTAAACACTAAGGCAAATCAGTTTTAAACACTGTGAACAAAGATTTCAAATTAGTATTAAACAGTAAGGAAATCAGTGTTAAACACTGGAAATGATGTTTTTAAACTAGTGTTAAACACTATGGAAATTAGTGTTAAACACTGGGAGCAGATCATCAGTTTGATGCTAAGTATTGTAAGAGAAGATATCACGTGGGGGCACGTGATGGCATCCAAAAGGTGGGGCCAGATTCCCTTCATTTTGTTCTATAGATAAGTGTTTAACACTTTTAATTCTGAAGGCCATCACGTATGGGCACGTGATGGGGGCTCATGATTCGATCTGTTAGAATGTTCATTAGGGGTCACGTGGTGACATGCGAGGGCGCCCCAGAGCTTCTTTTCTTTTGCTTTTTCTTTGTGCGCTTTGGGGGTCACATGGAGCACGTGAGGCGTTGCCTCAAAATTCTTCTCTATGGATCTTTACAGGGGTCACGTGAGATCACGTGACCCTGTTTCTTTGCCTGTTTGAAGATGTGTTTATCTTTTTAAGAATTGAATTCCTCGTAGGGTTAAACCCTAGCAGTAAACTTTAGAGGAGTTAAATTCCTGTTTTCTTCTGAAGAATTATATTCTTAGATAGGGTTAAACCCTAATTTCTTTTCTGTAGGAATTAAATTCCTCATGTATGTAAAGAATTGAATTCTGGCATAGGGTGAAACCCTAATTTCTTCTTTTTTGTGATTTTAAGAGAATTAAGTTCTCCATTAGGGTTAAACCCTGGTTTTGTCCATTTTGAAGGAATTAAATTCCTATAACATAGGGTTAAACCCTAATTTTATCTCAAAGAAATTAAATTCCTATTGTTCTATGAGAATTAAATTCTCAAACTTCCATTCCCCTTTTATGCTTTGGATCTGCATGGCAGGATCTCAACCCAATGAGAATTAAATTCTCAATTCATGGGGAGATGTGCACTTTGCAGATCCTCTGCTTGAGAAAGAGCTAAGTTCTTCTTTTTGTATAAGAGTTCAACTCTTTGAGAATTAAATTCTCCTTTTTTAAGCCTTTCCCTTCTTACCTAAGGTTTTCTTTTGCAGAGGATCAAATTCTTCCCAAAATCCCAAGGCTCTATCTTTCTTCTCTCTGTATGTCTCTGTATGTATCTCCCACTCTGTCCCTCTTTTTTTTCTGGCTTCTATTTATAGGAGAAGGAAGAGAATCAATCAGTTTTAGTGAATCTTTCATTGAGAGATTTGATTTTTTTATTGAGAGATTTGATTTACATTCATCATTCATCTGGACCTTTGGATTATTAGGTGAATTTTATTCACCATTGGATTTCAAATCCAAAGATATCCCTTTGTTATTTTGGTTAGATTTAAGGGGAAATCTTTCCAAGTCTGATATTTTTCCCTGAATAGGTGACATTTAATCACCTTTAGATCTTTAACCCAACGGTTCCAAATAATCATTCTCTTTTGGAAAGATTAGAATGCTTTCAGAATTTAATTCTGTTAAATAAAGAGGCTTTGAAAGCCGGTCATGTGCGGCCACGTGACCCCTGGTCACGTGTAGGCACGTGACCCCTGGAACGGGCCTTTCTTCTCCTTTTGCGCTCTGTTCTCTGGCCGCTGCTCAGCCATCACGTGCCAACACGTAACCCCTGGTCATGTGTGAGCACGTGACCTTTTCTGGAGCCCTTTCTTTGATTTAAACAGGGAGCGAATCTGCCTTTTGCCGCTGCTTTTAAATGTCACGTGTCAACACGTCACCGCTGGTCACATGCTAGCACGTGATGCCTCCTCCATAAGCTTTCCTGATTTTAAATCAGGAAACAAATGCCTCCACAGTGTTTTCTCACGTGTCTGCACGTGAGTGCAACGCTGCCACTTTTTGTGACCGTTGGATTCCTCTAGGGATTTGGGAAGATGAAGCGTCTCCATCACATCCTATAATTATAGGGGTCATTTTAGAAGCGCCTCCACTTTTGCTTATCTTCCTCCTTGCAAACTTTTTCTGAGAATTTAATTCTCTTCTTCCTGAGGTTAGTTCTCTGCCTTGAAACATTTTCAGAGTTTAACTCTGTTCAAAAAGACTCTTTTCTTCAGGTAATGCTCTTGAATGAACGATGAACTTTCACATTCCTCTTGATTTTAAATCCAAAGCAAAGGTTTTTACCCTTTTTAACAGGAACCCATTTTTTCTTTAAGCTTTTTAATCAAAATATGAAATCATTTAATCTTTAACAGTAGATCTTTTAGGGCTCGTATGATCCTTAGGGAGATGATGATGGCGGCTCAAATCCATGGAATTTAATTCCATTCCAAAAAAATGTTTCTGGGAATTTAATTCCCATTTCTCAATAAGGAATTTAATTCCTATGAAGAACTCAGTTTCTTCGCATGGAGGCTTCTTAGGGTCTCTTTGCCCTAGGTTTTCCTTCTGTAATTAATAGAACAGAAGCTTGCAATGATGTCTTATGACCTTTATTTCAGGTATTATGGATGCCCATATGTACGATCTTGAAGAAATCATTTCCTACGGGAATATTTGTGCACTGGGCCGCAGTCAGAACCAGGAGTTCACCAACGCTCAGTGTGCTGAGATCATGAGCCACTTCGACGAGTACAACCATCGGCTACTCCCTCATCGCTCTTCTCTTATTAGATTCATCGTGCTGGCGATCTGGGAGGCGCTCCCTCTCTTTTGCACCGGCGTACCGCTCGGGGCATTGGACACTGCTGAGGATAAGGTACATTCGGTGTACCTGATGAGCTTGATCTCAAAAAAGAGGCGAGATCACCTCATTGATCTCTTACACCAGGCTTTTCAGCAGTCAGCCATACTTGCCGCCTATCGGAGGGTGGAGGACATTTATGAGGACCCCGACGCTTTTGACCGTGAGAGGAAGCATACCAGGATGGTTCGAAATGCCTGGAAGATCTTGGACAAAGTCAAGTTTGAGTTTCTCAATCCGTGCCCCGCGTCTGAGGTCTTGCCATTGTAATCGTTTTCTTTTCATTTTGTATGAACTTCTTAAAGCATGAATGATAAGCTTTATCGTGCCTTTCTGTGTTTGCATGCCTTTCTATGGGACTTTATCATTTTGCTATTGTTACTGTTGCTGTTTTTAATGTGCAGGGTGCTATTCCATTGTTTAGTGCATGTCAAGTTTGGGGCTCACGTGCTCCGCACGTGAGGTCCTTTTGATGAGGCTGTTGTTTAGTTTTATGCCATATTTTTAGTGCACAAAATCAGATGCAGACTTAGAAATAGTTCCATCTCCTTGATTTCCAATGCCTTCCCTTTTTTTTCCTTGGAAATAGCTTCACCATGCAAGATTTTCCGTGCGCAGCACTTAATGCCCCTCTTTATATCCTGGGGCCATGGCCTTCTTTTCTCTTCACAGAGAAGTTTATTTTCATTTTGGTGTGATTTGTCTTGAGAGACAACTGAGTGCCATGGCTTGCAATCGCCCTCATGCTCGTCGACAGCCATGGGAAGTTCCTATTGAGGAGATGATTCCCCGCTTTTCCGCCCGATTGGTGGACCCCTTCCTTACCGATGAAGAATGCGACTGAGCAGCGTATGAACTCTCGATCTGCAGGGGATCTCCCCTCCCAGTGGGCTCCCTCTGGCTCCGGATGATTCTTGCCGCCGTGCTAGCCGACGTCCCTCCTCACCCGGCGGAGATGACGCTGGCGATGCTTGACGCGGCCTAAGAAAAGCTCGAGGGATTTCACGAAGCGTGCCTAATCACTCAAGCTTTGAAAGATCACTCGGTTCACCTTTTGAGCGAAATAAGAGCCCGTCAGGCTGTTATGTCTGCTTTTGCGGACGAACATGGCGCTAATCGGTAGGGAGCGACTCCTCGCGAGAACCGGCGCTTTGACGTGTTGGAGAGGGAAGAGAGAGAGAGATGGAGAATTTTGTCTTTTGTTTTGTCAACCCTTGCACTGCCGATCCTTTGTTCGGCGACCTTTTCTCGCTAGTGTAGTATTTTCAAATTAGTTTTCGCATGCTTTATGTTGAACTTTCATGTATGTTGGGTATCCGTATGTATGTTTTTGCTTGCATAAATGAACTTTGTGTTCTTCCCATGAGAACTTTCTTTAATTGCGAACACTGTCACTATGTTGCATGTACATCAGAGCTTCGGGTATTATTTCTTTTCGGATATTCATGTAGTTGCGAATGCATGCTTGATAGGATGTACATCGAGAACTTTTTGTTGCTTCCCATACCAGGTGATGTGAGCGCGTTTTAGATCGACTATTGCTATCGACTGGAGGCCTGTTTATACGGTCTTGAGCGTATATGTCCTGTCTCCAAGGTTGCGGTCGCGAAAGCGAGCTTACGTGGTCTGATAGAGCGACGCGTGGCGAACATATTGTTGTGCGAGAAAAGGCTCGGCCATAAATTCTCGGAGAGGGAGCTGGCTTCTAAGGCGCTGAGCGAGCTTTAAGCCAAACTTACTGCCAAGGCCAAAAAAGCATACGAGCTTTGGCGGGTGCTTCAAGAGTCTATCAGGAAGGTGGTGACTCTTGATAAAGCTGCCATATTCACTCGTGAGAGGGTCGAGGCTCACAAGGCCACCGAGAAAGAGCTTGAAAGCCGGCTTGCTTCGTATCAGGCCCAGCAGGCTCAGGCGGAGGCTCGTCTCCTGGCAATCCTGAATAATGAAGTCATGACCTAGCAAAAGCAGGATGAGCTAGCGAAATTACTAAATCGCCCGCCAGCTTGAAAAACTTGTATCTTTTCCTTTCTCTTTGTACATACTCCTGAACGAGAGTATTTTCTTTTTTCTCTTTCATGAATTGTACCTTTTATCCATTTTAGTTATGAATAAAAGACATATTTTTCTTCTCCTCAATGGTGTGTTCCCTTTCTATTGAATGTGTTCTGCGGACAATTTATCCTGGCCTACTTGCAGGGCAGCGATGGCTTATGATTCAGGGTTAAGATCTGCCTCCTAAGACTTTTGATCTTTGTGAGCCGTGAGGGTTCCATAAAGAGTTTTTCTCCCTACAGGTCGAGAGGATCCCGTAGGTGTAAGTTCTTCTAAAGAATCGTGAGGATTCTTAAGCGGGCTTTCCCTTGGGAGTCGTAAGGATCTCACAAGAGAGTTTTCTTCCTTGCAGGTCGTGAGGACCCACAAGTGCTGAGTGAGGTCGCCTTTATCCGTATTTCACGGGGTCAAGGGTCGCTTTGGGATGTTCTCCAGGGTATCGTAGTTTAAAGACATCACGGTCAAGGTTAAGGACCTCATAGTCCGTGGATTTAGGGACTCCACAGTACGATGTTAGTTTTAAGACACCGCGGTCAAGGTTAATGACCTCATAGTCCGTGGATTTAAGGACTCCACAGTCCGATGTTAGTTTTAATACATCACGGTCAAGGTTAAGAACCTCATAGTCCGTTGACTTAAGGACTTCACAGTCCGATGTTTGTTTTAAGACATCACGGTCAAGGTTAAGGACCTCATAGTCCGTGGATTTAAAGACTCCACAGTCCGCTGTTAGTTTTAAGACATCACAGTCAAGATTAAGGACCTCATAGTCTGTGGATTTACGGACTCTACAGTCCGATGTTAGTTTTAAGACATCATAGTCAAGGTTAAGGACCTCATAGTCCATGGGTTTAAGGACTCCACAGTCCTATGTTAGTTTTAAGACATTACGGTCAAGGTTAAGGACCTCATAGTCCGTGGATTTAAGGACTCCACAGTCCGATGTTTGGTTGTAGGGACCCATCACCTCTTTGAAGACGTTGAGGAATCACAACGCCAGGTATCAAAGGAGTGAAGAGATGTACCCTTAAACCAAGGTAGAATCAGTACAAAATCAAGGTGGTTGATCATTAGTTTTAAGACATTACGGTCGAGGTTAAGGACATCATAGTCCGTGGATTTTAAGGACTCCACAGTCCGATGTTTGCTCTGGATGCTTCATACGGGTTCACTGCCGTGCTTGGCGAGGATCAGGCTCCGCTCTGGGCGTTTTCCGCGGGGTCAAATAGTGATGTTATCTGCGTTCCACGTAACCAGGAATTTTGCACTAGATGCTTCACACGGGTTCACTGCCGTGTTCGGCGAGGACTAGGCACCACTCTGGATTCGTCACACGGGTTCACTTCCGTGCTCTGTGAGGACCAGGATCCGCTCTGGACGTTTTCCACGGGGTCAAAGAGTGCCATTATCCGCATTTCACGTGACCAGGAATTTTGCACTGGATGCTTCACACGGGTTCACTGCCGTATTTGGCGAGGACTAGGCTCTGCTCTAGATGCTTCACACGGGTTCACTGCCGTGCTCTGCGAGGACCAGGATCTGCTCTGGACGTTTTCCACGGGGTCAAAGAGTCACATTATCCGCGTTCCACGTGACCAGGAATTTTGCACTAGATGCTTCACACGGGTTCACTGCCGTATTTGGCGAGGACTAGGCTCCGCTCTGGATGCTTCACACGGGTTCACTGCCGTGCTCTACGAGGACCAGGATCCACTCTGGACGTTTTCCATGGGGTCAAAGAGTGACATTATCCGCGTTCCACGTAACCAGGAATTTTGCACTAGATGCTTCACACGGGTTCACTGCCGTGTTTGGCGAAGACTAGGCTCCACTCTGGATACTTCACACGGGTTCACTGCCGTGCTCTGCGAGGACCAGGATCCGCTCTGGACGTTTTCTACGGGGTCAAAGAGTGACATTATCCGCGTTCCACGTGACCAGGAATTTTGCACTAGATGCTTCACAGGGTTCACTGCCGTGTTTGGCGAGGACTAGGCTCCGCTCTGGATGCTTCACACGGGTTCACTGCCGTGCTCTGCGAAGACCAGGATCCGCTCTGGACGTTTTCCTAGGGGTCAAAGAGTGACATTATCATCGTTCCACGTAACCAGGAATTTGTTGATTGTATCCGCATTTCACGGGGTAGAGATTTGACTTTTGGTGATCTGTATATCGCCGAGCCATGGAACTGGGAGCTGCCGCTGTTCCGCTTCGCTTGAAGTTGTGTCCATTGTCACAAGATGAGTGTTGAGACGATCTCTAGATCACTTGCGGCCCGTCGAGACTTGGCTTCTTCCTATGATGGAACCTGGGCGAGGAGTATGATCCCTTCTTTGTTTGCGCCCCTGGATTGTATACAGGGATAGATATAACATCACCTGTAGGGCATAAATTTCATTTTTATTTTATTTCTTTTTCCCGTGATGCCCTATCATTTCAGCTTTTATATCGTGAAGGTCACGATTTCCCCATCATTTCGGCTATTTTTCGCGGTGCCCAATCATTTTGGCTATTTATTTTATTTTTACTCGCTGCTTTTTATTGCGAGTTGCCCCATCATTTCGTCTATTTTTCATGCATACATTTTTACTTGCTGCTTTTTATTTCAAGTTGCCCCATCATTTCGGCTATTTTTCATATGCATGTGTGGCTCGCTAGCCTTTTCGCTGCAAGTTTGGATTTTGGACACCGATTTCGGCATCAGCACCGCTACAACTGGGATGTTGCCAGGAGCGAATCATCATTCGCCTCTGTCGATGTCGAACAAAGGTGGCTTAGCGAACAGGGTTAGGGTCCTGTCGACTAAGGCTTTTGACTTCATGAGCCGTAAGGGTCTCACAAAGGTATTTCTCCCTACAAGTCGTGAGGATCTTGCAGGCGTATTTTCTCTTTAGGAATCGTGAGGATTCCTAAGTGTATGTTCCTCTGTAAGTCATAAGGATCCTACAAGAGGGTTTCCTCCTCCTAAGTCGAGATGACTTATAAGGGCTGTCCACCATATGGATATATCCCTATGAGGGTGGGACCTTGCTGGGGAAATATTTATTCGCGCCCGTGGATTGTATACAAGGGTCAGTATTGAGCCACTTGTAGGATAATATCGAAGGTTGTGGGGGTTGGTTAAGCACAGGTGTAGGTCTCTGTAACTTAAGACTCTCAAATCTTATGAGCCGTAAGGGTCCCATAAGAGAGTTCTCCTTACGAGTCGTGAGGATCTCGCAAGTGTAATTTCTCCTTAGGAATCGTGGGGATCCCTAAGTGTGTGGCTCCTTTGTGAGTCGTAAGGATCTCACGCGGGTGGATTCTCCTTACAAGGTCGAGAGGATCATGTAAGTTTCTTTTAACGAGGTTGCGCCCTTTCGGGTTTTCACAAACACTCGCCGGCAGTCCTGCTGTTTTTACTCACGGAGCCCTTTCAGGTTTTCATTCGTGCCCATTTTGCTTATGGACATGCCGTTTTTTTTATTCTTTTTCCTTCCTTTTTTTTACAAGGTCGCGTCCTTTCCGGTATTCATGAACACTCGCCGGTAGCCCTGCTGTTTTTACTCACGGAGCCCTTTCGGGTTTTCATCCGTGCCCATTTTGCTTATGGACATACAGTCTTTTATTATTATTATTTTTTATTTATATTTTTTTTATCGGCTTTGAGATATTGCAATCCACCGTAGTTTATCGACATCTCGGTCAACAGCTAGTTTTAGGACGTAGTGGTCCATTGTTAGTTTAAGGACGTTTCGGTCCGTTGTTAGTTTAAGGAAATTTCGGTCCGTTATTAGTTTACGGACGTTTTGGTCCGTGGTTAGTTTAAGGACATTTCGGTCCGTTATTGAGAGGGCCAGCTACTACTTATAGAGCTTGAGCTTAGGAAGATAGCGAACGGACATAGTCGTCGTCATCTATCATTGACCTAGGCTGGGGCTCATTAAGCGTAGTATTTCTTTAGGAAGCGGCCGTTTGTTGGACTGAAAGGCCTTTCACCGTGCATATCCATGAGTAGATAGGCTCCACCCTGGTAGACCTTGTCTATGATGTACGTGCCTTCGTAGTTCGGCTCGAATTTTCCCCGCTTGGCGCGATTGGGGATCATAGGCCTTTTGACCACTAGCACGAGTTCGCCTTGGCGAAATGCCCTCGGTCGGGTCAATCTTTCGTATGAGCGCGTTATCTTCGCTTTGTAAGCCTCCAGATTTTGTTGCGCTATGAGCCGGGTTTCGTCAAGGGCGTCAAGCTCCTCAAGCCGAAGGTAGGCATTTTCTTCGTCCGTCAACTCGCAGTGGACTGCCACTCATAGAGAAGGTAGCTCTATTTCGAGGGGGAGTACTGCTTTCGTACCGAATACCAATGCGTATGGCGTTGTGTTCGTGGACGTCTTGAACGTAATTCGATACGCCCAAAGAGCCTCTTGCAATCTCTCGTGCCAGTCCTTCTTGTTTCGGGACACCGTCTTTTTCATGATCTTTGTCAAGGTCTTTTTGAAGGCCTCAGCTAGACCGTTAGCTCGCGGATGATAAACCGAGGAATATCTCCAGTCTATATTGTGTTGTTGCGCGAAGCGACTGATCTTGTGGCTTCTGTAAGCTAGCCCGTTATTGGAAATGATCCGTCGCGGAGTTCCATACCAATAAATGACGTGCGTCTTGAAGAAATGGAGGATATTCTCTGTCTTCACTTCCCTCAACGGCACTGCCTCTGCCCATTTGGAAAAGTAATCAGTCGTCGCCAAGATGAAACGATGTCCCCTCGACGATGCTGGTTCGATGGGGCCGGCTATGTCAGTTCCCCACATTTCGAATGGCCAGCTAGCCACCGTTGGATGGAGTGGATTTGGATGCTGGTGGATAAAGTCCCCATGGATTTGGCATGAGTGGCATTGCTTCGCATACTCGAGACAGTCTTGGATCATTGTGGGCCAGTAATAACCTATTCGTTTGATCTTCAACTTCATCTTCGGGCCCGCTTGGTGAGAACCACAGATCCCATCATGAACTTCCTGAACGACTCTTTCTGCTTCGTCAGGTCCTAAGCATCTCAGCCATAAAGAATCAAACGACCTCTTGTACAAAGTATCATTGACGAAGGCGAAAGACAGAGCTCGTTTCATAAGCTGATGCCTTGAGGATGCATTTTCGGGCGTTCGACGGTATTTGAAGTAGTCTATAAAGACTTCTCTCCAATCCTCGGCCTTTTACCGGTCTTTTATTTGCAGAGTCGTCTGCTCAGTTGCTCCCTTCTCTTCGGGTGATTCCGGAGATATTCTGCTGGGGCAAGTACCCGACGGCTTTGTACCACGATTCTTACGTCGTCGAGGTTCTCGTCAGCCAGTTCCTTGGCGAGCTTGGACAACGCGTCTGCTTTGCTGTTTCCCGCGCGCGGTATGCTTTCCAAAGTACAGGAAGGAATATGAGTGAATAGTTGTTGTACCTTCTCGCCATACCTCACCAGCTCGGGTTTGCACGTTTGGTAGTCGCCATTTACTTGACTAACGACCAGCTGAGAGTCTCCGTAGATGAGGAGGTTCTCAATCCCCATGTCGATGGCGATCTCGAGGCCTGCTATCAAAGATTCATACTCGGCTTCATTGTTCGTCCTCGGTTCTGTTAAGGAGAAAGAAAAGCACATTATCCCTCCTTGTGGAGTTACAAAGATGAGTCCTACCCCCGATTTGATTATCGGGATACTTTGTTTGCGCTTCTTAATGGAAGATGCTCCATCGAAATAAAGCTCCCATCGGGTATCACCACCATTGATCGTGTCGAAGGCATGTTCGTCTGGCAGCTCGCAATTCAGAGGAGAACCGGAAGGTACTGGATGCTCAGCAAGGAAGTCGGCGATGGCTTGGCCTTTCACTGTCTTGAGAGGCTGATAGGTTATCGAGAACTCCATCAAGAGCAGGGTCTATTTGGTGAGTCTCCCTGTCGATATGGCCTTTGACATTAGATACTTGAGGGGGTCCACCTTTGATATAAGATGGACTTCATGCGCCAATGCATAGTGCCTGAGTTTTGTTATCGCAAAGATTAACGCCAGGCAATGTTTTTCGATAGGGGAGTAATTTCTTTCATCCCCCAGAAGAACTCGACTCAAATAGTAGAGCGCTCTCTCCTTCCCTTGGTCGTTTTCTTGTGCCCATAATGCGCCTAAGGAATCCTCAAGGGCTGTTGTATAAAGAATAAGGGGCTTTCCCTTGACTGGAGCAGCTAACACCGGCGGGTTCTGCAGGTACTGCTTGATCTCATCCAGCACGCTCTGGCATTTTCGATCCCAGACGAATGGAGTTCCCTTCTTCATCAGGTGGCTGTAAGGACGGCACTTGCCTGACAGGTTGGCGATAAACTGCCGGATGTACGCGAGCTTCCCTTGGAGAGACCGCAACTGTTTGAGAGTTCTCGGCGGAGGCATTTCTATGATCGCCTTGATCTTGGATGGATCTATTTCGATACCTCGGTGTCGGATGATGAATCCAAGGAATTTACCTGAGGAAACTCTGAATGCGCATTTGAGGGGATTCATCTTCAAATTATATTGCCGAAGGCGTTGAAATACCGTCTTCAGATGCTCGAGGTGTTCCTCGTATGACTTGCTTTTCACTACGAGGTCATCGATATAACATTCGACGATTTCGTGTATAGGATCATCGAAGATATTTATCATGGTCCTCTGATAGGTGGCACCGGCATTCTTTAAACCAAAAGGCATAACTTTGTAGCAGAATATACCCAAAGGAGTCCGGAAAGCGGTGTGCTTCTGGTCTACGGGATGCATCTTTATCTGAATGTATCCTGATGAACCGTCCATGAAAGAGAAAACTTCATGAGTGGACGTATTATCTATCATCAGCTCAGTGACCGACACTGGGAAATCGTCCTTCGGACAGACTTTATTGAGATCTCGAAAGTCTACACATATGCGTACTGTCCCATTTTTCTTCATTACCGGGACGATGTTGGAGATCCAGTCAGGATATTGAACTTCTTGGATGAAGCCAGAGTAGATTAACTTCTTGACTTCGGCGTTGATGCTCATCTCAAGCTCGAGCCGCATTCTTCTCAGCGCCTGTTTGACTGGCTTAACGTCCGGGGATATCTCCAGTTTATGCACAGCAACTTCTGGATCTAGTCCTGGCATTTCAGAATAATTCCATGCGAAGCAATCTCTATGCTGCATAAGCACGTCTTTTAACTAGGCCACCCTTTCTTCAGATAGCAACTCGCTGACGAACGTCGGTTGCGGGTCATCTGCCGACCCCAACTCAATCTTCTTGAGGTTATCTGCAGTAGTATGTATGCCATCTTCTAGTTCTTTCGGAGCTGGTGGAAATTCTGAGATCACCTCATCGTCATTGTTTTCGAAGCACCAAGAGAGGTCGTCCCTATCCTCGGGCCCTTCTCTTGATATCGTTAACATATGACAGGTACGAGCTCGCTTCCAAGACCGTTGTGGATCTGGTTCTACTCTTGTGGCTTTGGGGTCGTGCTTTTGTGGCGGCATTACCTTCCAGCTGTCGGATAGAGCAAATCTGCCTTGCTGGTATTGGTCTTCGACCCAGTTCTTGAAGGTGAAGCAGTCTTCGACAGGATGTCCTATGGCTCGGTGATAAGAGCAATAGTCCGGATGAGAGACCTCATTAGCTTGCTTAGGGTGTTTAGTCTTCAGAAGTGTGATCATTCGGTGCTTCATAGCGAGATCAAGTATTTTCTTCGTCTTTTCTTGAGGGAAGGAATACGCTCGACTCATCTTTTTCATGAGGGACAAGTCCGGACCGCGCAATACCCGATCACATGACTCTTTAATCCTGCATCGTTGTTGTCGGCTCCTTTTTCCGCCCTTTGACTTATTTCTACCTCTGCGTCGGACCTTTTGCGGAATGGGTTGACAGGGAGGAGCATCTTCGTCTTTTATAGCCTGTTGAAATAGACGTTACGTCCTGGCTTTCTCGTAGATGGCCATTTCGCGACTATGGCTGTCTCGAGCTTTTTGACCCGCTTTCCTGATAAGCTTGTCCATTCGTTCTTCAAACGACGGACTCGGCACTTCGCTCGCGGGATCCAATTTTGACAAGGGGTTAGCATCTCCCGACAGGGCGTCCTCTTCCTCATCGAAGTTATATATGGCTTAGCTACCGTGGACTCGCTCCCATTTCCAGGATCTCACATATCCATGCCCGAGCCTTTCCATTCTCCCGTTGGGCAATTTGCGCTGTGTCCCAGGGACATCCCAAATCCTGTTGTAGAATGGAGCTTGTCCGATAGTCTGTTTTAAAGGTACCCCTTGGCTCTTCAATAGTCTTTTCGACCCGTCTGTGTAATATCTGGGCAAACGAAGGGGTTGGAGCCTGTCGAGTGTAGAATCCGCACCATGCCAGATCTCTTTCTCCACTCTTGTTTCCGAGGATCAATAGAATAGGATCGCCATTTCACCCTTTCGCCTGGGAGGGACGTAGAACGCCTACAGGTCCTGCACATTGTACGCTTCAAGTGCGTCAAGGTCTTTGTAGTGTTCCTGCGGCACCATGGTGATTTGCAAACTCTGATCATCGCCAGGGGATGCTTGTATTGACGGCCGACTGGAGAACACGGCATTAACCTCATCTTCCGAGTCACTTCCGAAGATCAACATGGGGGCGGACGGTCCCGGGTTGTTACGTAGAGACGGACCAGCGTAAACTATCTCTTCTTCTTCTTCGGTATCGCTTCCGAAAACCGGGATGGTGGCGGCGGCTTTGTTCTCCGGCTTGCGACACCTTTCTGTATCTTCGAAGTCTAGCAAAAAGTACTTTGCATCTTCGTACTGGCAGACTTCGTTCATGGAGAATGGGTTCAGCTCACCTGTTACGGTATACTCAAAACCATCCTTAAAGTACTTCATACACTGATGCTGTGTAGAAGGGATTATGTTGTACTCGTGTAACCAAGGACGACCGAGCAAGGCGTTGTAGCAAGTCTTGGCGTCGATGACGTGAAACTTGATATCCGTGACGAGTAGTCTGAAGCGTAATGTTAATATTACGGATCTGAGAGTCCGTGATGACTGGGAGTCGAAACCGGAGATGGTAATTTTGTCACGAGCGAGGTTCTGCATGCTCATGCAGATCTCCTTCAACATCGGAACATTAAGGAGATTGACGGAGGATCCATTGTCAACCAGGATTTTGCCTATCCTGATATCGTGGCAATATCCGGAGACGTATAGGGGACGGTTGTGGTCGCACGTCCCGAGGAGAAGGTCTTCGTCACCGAAAGTGATGTCGGTCGTATGCACTTCTTCCAGTTCATCCTTCATCCTTTCTTCGGCGAAGAAGGTTTGGAATTGTTCGGGCTCTGGTAACGCCTTGATTAATGGATCTCTCGCTTCCTTTGATAATAGGAGGGCGTAGAGAATGCTGAGCTGTGAAGGTAGTTTCCTTAGGTGTGCTAGGATGTTATAGTACACCTTACCCTTCCTGGGAGGGTCTTTGGCAGTCAACTCTTTCATTACTTGGTCATCTAAGGTGATATCCTCAGCGACCTTCTCCTTTCTCTTATCTTTTCTATTCGCGGGTCCGAGGTTCTTTTCCAGGAGCGTGCGATTGCGCAGCTGAATGTTTTTGCAGGCCTCTGGTTCTTCCTCTTTCCCTAAAACGGATTCTTTAAATAGAGGGCCTAGAGCCATTTCTTCATCAGAGTCGCTCCCAAAGGTGAGAACTTGTGACCCTTCGGCGTTAACCATGTAACAGTTGTCGGCAGTTCTTTTGCGCCCTTCGGTAGTACTTTTTTGTTCCGACGAGATTTGCGTTTCATGCGCTTAAAATGTTGCCCGTGAGCAACATATCCTTGCCACCACATCATAAAAGCGTCACACTCCTCAGTGGGGTGCGAAATCTTCAGATGATATGCATAATAATTAGGGTGTCTCTCCGCCCCGTCGAACGTGTTTTCTTCCGAAGGTGGCGGCTTCATTCCCATCGACATGGCTTTGGCAAACCTTTTTTTCGTCTTCAATATGTTTTTATCCACATCGGGTGTCTTTTGATCTGGCGGGAGTGTTTTGACTCTTTCGTTTAGTCGCTTGTGTTTGGCTCCTTCCGATGCAGCCATCTCACGCTCCTGATCGGCTTTACTTTTCAAACGAATCTCGTCTAGAAAGGCGTCGATCATTTCATCTGTTGGCCATACGAGTTCTGGCTCAGGGTGTGCCCCCAGTTTCTCAGTGCTAGGAATTTTCTCATCGTCCGTAGACGAGTGGGAAATCACATGACAACTCGCCACATATCCCTCGGATTCATCCGACGAGTTTTCTCCATCATCTTCCTCCTGAAAGATGTGGTTGAGGAACTCTTGCAGTGTGACGGGAGTCCGCGCCTTTTGATTGTACTCCTCCAGCGCGTCAATCTGTTTCTGCAAATCCGTGCGCTCCAGGCTTCACGGGCTTCTTGGATTTCTTCTTCTTTTTCTTTGAAGATTTTAACGGTTGGGTGTGAGTATTTGGGCCATCACCACCGTTCTTTGTAGTTGGACGCGGCTTCAGCATCCCTTCGATGATTTGAGCTTCAAGCGGGTTCTTCCATTCGACTGCTGGGCACGCATGAAGATCACTCTGCATCCTTTTGGTTTTAGCTGATAGCACGACCTCCCATGGAGCTTCATCAATAAAGGAACAAGTTGCCCCTGGTGCGTCCGTCTTCTTAGGAGTATGCGGCTGTGGCGGGTTCACCTTACACTTTTCGGACAGCACAAACTTTCCCTGGAGGTATTGATCCTCAATCCATCCTTTGAAGATGAAGCAATTCTCAATTGGATGGCTTACCGTTTGATGGTAAGGGTAATAATTGGGGTTATTCACCTCAGTGGGTTGTGGCGGTCGCCTTTGGTTTGGCAAGTTGATAAGCCTATTGTGTACGGCCAGCTCGAATAACCGTCTTGTCTTATCCCATGGGAACGAGTAGGGGCGCTTCATCTTCTCATTATAATACCGGCGTCTTTCTTCCAGTTGATCCGCCAGCTTTAGGGCACTGGGTTGCTGCTGAGGATTCGTGACGAAGGTTTCCTTCCCTTTACCCTTGTCATTCCGAGGCTCCGGCTTCGGGGAAGACGGTCTGTGACCCATCTGGTCCATCTGGGCCAACTTTTCGATTAAATCCTGGAACGTGGTTGGCTTAAAGAACATCATGAACTGGGAGATAGTTGCATGAGGGTTTAGGGTTCCCATGAACATGCCCACCGCGGGCGCTTCCTCAATGCGTTGTTAGCATTTCGACCACAAATTTCGCCAGCGTATAGCGTACTGGACCCACGTTTCGCCTGGTTTCACCCTGGCATTAATTAATGCTATTATCGGAGTGCGTTCGCTGGCGCTTGCGAATCGCTGAGTGAATAGCAATTCCGTTTCAGCGAACGTCTTGATGGAATCGTTCGGGAGTTCTGAATACCATTCGAACGCCATTTCTGATAAGCTGCCCATGAACTGGCGAAGCAACAGTTTATCATCATCGCCGGTGTTACCGCAAAGGGCCCTGAACTGAGCAACATGTTGGTGGGGATTGCCTTTCCCCTTATACACATGGAATTTCGGTATTGTATAACCCGGCGGGTATTTGATTTGGTCGTACCAACTTGGATACGGTCGCCCCATTTTCACGACTTGACCAGCTGCCTCAGTCGCCTAATGAACCCGGATCTACTGGGCGATATAGTCATCCAAGTCAGCCTTGGAGATTGTCTCCTCCTTGTCCGTTGAAAGAACTGGTGGCGGATTCGACATTTCTCCTCTATCATCTTCGAGGACGGTCGGGGGATCTTCAGTGGGAGGATCTTGTTGAATCATCATCTCAACCATGTCTTGAAATAAGTGGGCTATTTTCTTTATATTGGCCACTTGTTCCGCAGCCTCTTTATCTTTTGTTGGAGATAGTGCCCTCAGAGTCAATTATTAGATCACAGGCACGTGATTGCAATGATTGAGGGAGGACCTATCCCGGGAGGACAGTCTTACTCGAGATGATAATATGCTATCTGGTTTATCTTTATCATCGTGTACTGCTTTAGGTGACCTGACATGTCGCTATTACACGTTGATAGAGTCCCTAGGATTCTTGCTTGACTGCCAGCAGTATGAGGGCGATCATATACGTGGGAGCTGGTAGTCTATAAGCACATCCTTAAAAGGTCCCTAGTCGTGGGAGTTTCGAGACAGGGCATCGATACTCCAGAGTAGACTAGTGTATACAGTCGAGACCCCGACGAGGGGTGGTGGCCGGTCTCACAAGACACTGGTGTCAGTTGGATCACCTAAGATGTATACAGGTGCTCATTGGGTTATGAGTACACCGGACAGGACTCGCCGGGAACATTCTAGTTGGTCTTATACCTGACGTCAGATAGCAGTTCCCAGGTGACATGTGTACAGGTTAGTTCATCGACCTGGGGATCGTCATTTGTCTCGTGTGACTTCCCACTGTGCTTTGATTACTACCCTACCACGGCTCAAAGGAGTCGTGCAAACAGGTTTTAGTTGGGTACAGTCCCGAGCCACATGGAGGCAGTGAGCGGATCTTCGGGGGTTCGTCTCTCCCGGTATTGAAAGTGAGGTCGCGTTGTGTCTAGGAGAGCCATTACACGAAGTCCTTGGCCAAGGCAGGAGATTTACTGGTAGGTATTCCAGTAGTATCTTAGGGTGTTCTGGGCTACACTCCGACACGACTTGTACCGCTTTTGGGGGTCTGACTTTTACCAACCCCCTAGGCCCGACATGCGATGCTCATAGACGAACGGACCGGACTGTACGGATATTGTTACTGACAGGCTCAGTAGAGTGTCAGGATGAGTTCGCCCATCGACGTCCCTTTTGGTCAATAGCTGGTGGCCCGTCATGTATTGGCTTATACCTCTGATGTGCTGGTGGTTAAATCCACAGCCATAGTATTGACGAGTCTTTAGAGTCCACCACACTTTCAGTTACTCAAGCTTTCGGGCGAAACGCTGTAGAGGCCGTATGGAGATATGGCAGGGTTGGATCAGATATGTGCGGTATTGCACGGATCATGATCGGACGGTTTTTACTAGTCGGCTTTGGCTTAAGCCGGATCCTAGTATTTGATAGTGTAGTTTTGTCTCTTTGCATTTTTGTTCAGTGGGAATACAAATGCGGGCATGTATTTGCAGTAGCGGGGTTTTCCAGTAATTTATTACGGGATCGTTTTTCTGGGGTTGCCAGTTTGCATTCCGTTCCGGCCGGTTTTCTCTTTTTCCTTCCCGGTCGGACTTTTCGTTGGAGGGTGTTAATTGCATGTTTGCAATTAACATTTTGTGAGGGGTTTCTTTGCTTAAGTGTGGCTTCATCATGAGATCCTTTTCTTATCATCTCTTTTTGCATTTATGAGAAAAGAAATTTGGTGTGACCTTATCTTTATCAATTTCTTTTTCCACTTGAATTTTTTCCAAGATTCTTTCTTGGGGCCGGCCACTGTTTATGTGGAGTAAGGTTTTAATTTTGATAGTGGGTTAATTTTCCTTAGTAAGGAATGAGTTAAAAAGTGAGTGTGCTGTGAGAAATTTTTTTTCTCATTGGTTTTAATTTGTGCTACCTTCACACATTCAAAAAGGAAGAGAGAGTGCTTGCTTCATTCTTTTTTTTCCAGTGAGCAAATTTGCTTTGGCCGAGCTCATTTCATGAGGTGCTCATTTTGTTTCTCTTAGCAAGCATCCATGATTATTTTTGTGCAAAATTCCTCCAACATGGCAACCTCTTAAACCCCAAAGAGACAAGCTTCTACACTATATCTATAGCAAGTCTTGGACGCGTCGGCTAGCCAACTTCGCGCCCGAGTTGCCTTGGTCAAGAGGTGGGAGCCCATAAAAGATACAGGCGATGTGGTGCCCTTCCGGCGAGGAGGCGACGACCGGAGTTTCCGCAGGAGATCGGGATGATGAGGAGAAGACCGGAGGACTCGGATCATTCGGTATATCTCTTCCCCTTCTTGTAGCTAGCTAGAATAAGTTTAATGGTTCGATCCGTGTGTTTAGTGCGCGGTGGTGCCGGTTTGCTAAGTTCGCAAAATTAAAGTTTATCACCGCTTCCGCATTTGGCCGTCGGATTGACGGCCGGGGCGCCGCCGTGCACTTACAGTGATATCAGAGCCTCGCTATTAACTTCGTCTAGCTTCGTTTGATGTGTTTTTCAGTTCCGATCGACCAAAATTCGAAAAATCCAATTTTAGTTCACATCAGTTTTCTGTTAAAATTTTTTGGTGTCTAAAAATTTTTCAGGTTGTAAAAAACTAATGTACTGGAAATTCTAAGACTACTGGGAAAATTCGACACATTCAGTCGACTACTGAAGCGCGGAACCGCGGCCAAACCCCCCCTTGGGCCGCGGTTCCGCCGCACATTGGAGTCGTCAATGCATCATTTTTTTCAGTGGGCTTCTGGGCTATTTTTAGGGGTTTTGGAATATTAAAATTGGGCCCAGAATTTCTGTGAGTGCTACAGTATTGCTTGGGGGCCCACCTTTTAATTTTTGATCGATCAGATATTTTAAACACATTATTTCACAGTATTTACATTATATATGCGACCGTGAATGTCACTTGATCGGTAAATCCGGTCTAACTGCTATAGCCCGGTTAGAAGGATTTGCGAACGTGACTTTCACGTTGATATTTTGTGTTTTTGCTGTGATGTTGCGGATCGGTCGTGGAGGATAGCCTGGATGCAATGCTAGTACAGTTTTGTTGTATTATGTACATTTGATATTGCGGGGCGAGCGTCCGACATGTGGACTGCCGTCACTGCCTGTTTGTATTATTCTTTTGGGGCACGACCTGGTTGCGGTCGATGTACCCGTTGTATGTATATTTTATTTTCTGTACTAGGATTACCCCACGGTGGGGTGCACGGATAGCCGGGTTCTGGAGGGCAACAAGCCCGCATCTCATGGCATTGGGACGGAGGGGGCTTCACTCTAGAATTGGCGGGCTATTCGCCGCACTCGTAGGGGGTACAGGTTGACCCAGGAGGGGTGCCCAAGTTACCGGATTCCGTGAAGTGCTGGGTGGTCCATTCACGGTGCTGAAGGGGGCTGCCTCGCTTCAGGTTTTGGCGGGTAACTTGCCGCGCCCGTAGGGGTCTAGGATTTCATTGCACAGGCTATCCACACGACCAGGGGAACGTCGGGTTTCAGTAGTGGCTCTATGAAACCCGGGGATCCCAGATATCTGTATTGTTCTGTGATGCTGTACTTTTCTGTGATGTTGCATTTTTATCACGCCTTGAGTGAATATAATATATTGGTATATATATTAGTAGATGTTGTATATGTTTTGCATCCGCGCTAGTCCAGTCCCCGCTCTGTCGTTAGTTAGCTAACCTAACGGGTAATGACGGGACCCAGTGGCGAATGCGGATGGCATATACATACATCAGTATATTTTCGTTCTTTGTGGTGTGATCAATTGATGGGACTGCATTGATTCGGATCAATGCAAGTTAAAACAAACCTATTCTGATGTTGTTGGAACACTTTTCAAAAAAAGCTGTTATTGCAAGGACGTTCACTTTTGTTTTGCATCGTGGTATTCATTTGGAATATCCTGCTCCTCAGTCGACGAGGCAAGGGCCGAGATCCCTTCACCGGGAGTGACCCCTTGGACAGAATTTTGCGTCAGGGCATTAACTTCACTATAGCCGATTACTTTTGCTTTGCATCGTGGTATTCATTTGGAATATCCTGCATCCCATTCTACGGGGAAAGAGCCGAGATCCCTTCACCGGGAGTGACCTCTTTAGTAAAGGTTTTCGTTACTATATTTTCTAAAAAGCTATCAGTTCCTTCAACAATATCAAGTTCACTACGTTAAACGTTTTCGCCAGAAACCATTCGTAGCCCTCCGTCGTTTCATATGGGTAGTCAATAGTATTCAAGCTGTGTTTGTTGGCCATAGTCAAGGCACAGTGTTTGGTAGCTGTTGGGTATTCATATGCTGCATAGATAGATGCGTTGGTTTGGGACAGTCGTATAGCCTTGTTGGCCCTAGTCAAGGGCTTATACTGGTGGGTTCAAATCAACCTGGACAATGACGGGTAGAACTTGACATGTGACTTTTGATTTGTTGGCCTTAGTCAAGGTCATAAGAGCATGGGGTAAAAATCCACATCGGGAGTTTCAAAAGAACTGAAAAATGCCAGATATGCGCATACCTTCTGGAGTGTGATACCGTGAGCGGATTCCGTCACGTTATCATGCGATGAGAGTTGGATCCCGATTCCCGCTGATGAGTTGGTTTACTCCTCGGGTGACCCCGACTAATTCTTCTTTCAGGTTTGGAGGAGAATTTGAGGTACAGTGGGAGGTTTCCAGATTAGATAAATTGGTAACCATTCTGATCTAGGATAGAGTGAACGCTGAGTGTTTCTTTTCTCTCTCTCTCTGGCAGCGACCATTGACCCGACCCTAAGACTATGACTCAGTGACCAAGTTGACCGAACCTTCTTAACACTGGCTTTTGGATTGTCAGAGTTGCAGACCTCATTGCCACTCCTACTTTTACCCTTTTCTCCAGGACACCCCGTATTACTGCGAACGTCCACTTCCATTGGACAAAACCATCGTATGGTTAGATACGAACTCGAAGGAATTCGAGGATGGTTTCCGGTTCTGGAGAAAACGGATAGGATTATTCAGTTGTCTTTTCCCTTTTACCTTCTCTCAAGTTGTGAGTACTCCTTGGTTTAGGAGATAGTACACCTATTGCGCAAATTGGATAGTCTTCTTCCAAGACTTAGGCTGGTGCCGACCGGTAGGGAATGAAGAAAACCAATTAGCCTAAACGGTGTGCAGAAGGTATTAAGATTAAGACAAAGCAAGGGATTAGTAAGAGGGCAAAGTAAATTGCGACTAATATTCACGACCAAACCAAGTATTTCTTCGCCAATCCTAAATCACCTTTGTATTTCTCCAGGACACTCCGTATCACTACGAAGATCCACAGTTTATTGGATACTCCATCGTATGGTTATATACGAACTCGAAAGGAACTTGTTCCAGTTCGGGGATGGATTCTGGTTCAGGAGAAATAGGAATAAGGTTTATTCGGTTGTCTTTTATCTTCACCTTCTCTCGCATTGCGAGTGCTCCTAGGATTAGGACAGTACACCCATTATGCTTATTGGATAGTCTTCTTCCAAACCATAGGCTGGTGCCGAACGGTAGGGAAGGAAGAAAACCATTTGTCCTAAGGGGTGTGCAGAAGGTAATGACTAAAGACATATAAAGGGATTTGGAGAGGTGGAAAAGAATTATACGGTTATAGTTGTGAATCTGGATAATGGTAGAGGCATTACTAGGAATACCAGGAAACCCCGTCGAAACATTTCAATGTTTCAGTTTCACTGTGTAATGTTAAAAGAAAACTGATTTCCCGATTAGATACTTACTCCAGGGTATGTATTTACCAGGTATGATTCTCACATCTGTATGGTTTTACAGTGTTGGAGATAGTGCCCTCATAGTCAATTATTGGATCGCAGGTACGTGATTGCAATGATTGCGGAGGACCTATCCCGGTAGGACAGTCTTACTCGAAATGATAGTATGCTATCTGGTTTGCCTTTATCAGTCGTGTACATGTTCAGGTGACTGATTGCATGTTACACTTTGATAGAGCCCTTAGGATCTTGCTTTACTACCAACAGTATGATGGCGATCATATACGTGAGAGTTGGGTAGTTTATATGCATATCCTTAATTGAGGTCCCTAGTCGTGGGAGTTTCGAGACAAGGCATCGATACTCTGGAGTAGACTAGTGTGTACAGTCGAGACCCCGACGAGGGGCGGTGGCCGGTCTCACAAGCCACTGGTGTCAGTTGGATCACCTAAGATGTATACAGGTGCTCATTGGGTTATGAGTACACCGGACAGGACTCGCCGGGAATCTGCTAGTTAGTACTATACCTATCGTCAGATAGCAGTTCCCTGGTGACATGTGTACAGGTTAGTTCATCGACCTGAGGTCGTCATTTGTCTCGTGTGAGTTCCCACTGTGCTTTGATTTCTACCCTACCACGGCTCAAAGGAGTCGTGCAAACAGGTAGCTTTTGGGTACAGTCCCGAGCCATATGGAGGCACGTGAGCGGATCGGCAGGGGATTCGTCTCTCCCGGTATTGGGGGCGAGGTCGTGCAGTGTCTAGGAGAGCCATTACACAAAGTCCATGGCCATGGCAGGAGATTTACTGGTAGGTACTCCAGTAGTATCTCAGGGTGTGATTGGGCTACACTCCGACACGACTTATACTGCTATTGGGGGTCTGACGTTACTAACCCCTTAGGCAGATATGCGATACTCATTGACGAACGGACCGGACTGTATATACATTGTCACTGTTAGGCTCAGTAGGGTTTTCCGGATGAGTGCGCTCATCGGTCTCCCTTGAGGTCAGTCCATGGGCAGCCGTTACGCATTGCTAGTGCCGTTGACGGTTTGTGGTTAAACCCACTGCCATGGTGCTGACGAGTCATTAGAGTCCCCCACAGACAGTTTCCCAAGTTCGGGCGAACCGTTGTAGAGGCCGTATGGTTTTATGGCAGGGTTCGGAAAATGCACGTGCGTTTACGCACGTGTTATTTTTCGGGTAGATAATACTGGTCGGCTTTGGTTTAAGCCGGATCCGAGTATTATATTGAGTAGGTATAATATCTTTGTCTCAGTTGCATTTGTATTCGGTTGTAATACAAATGCGGGTATATTTATACAGTTTCGGGGTTTTCCTGAAAGTCGTTTCAGGATCACTTTTGGAAGTTGCCAGTTTCCAGTTTTCTATCAGCCGTCTTTTAACATTCGGTTAAAGACGGATTTATCTTTTCTTCAGATATGGTGAGTCAGTGCTTCTAGAAGTTTCTAGAAGGTTCTAGATGATGACTTGGCTTCATGACTCATTAGGCATTAATGGTGTCATTAAAGCTTTTGGTGACTAGGGTTTTTTAGTTCAATGTTTCTATATGACTAATTGTTTTCATTAATGAGTTTTGTTAAGCTTAGGATATTTTTGAGTGAGAAGCTTTTGCTTATGGTTACTCTCTTGCTCCTACACTCACCCTCCTCCTTCTCTTTATAAGAAAGGCCCCTCCCCTCTCTCATTTGCTTGCTTGATTCATTCTTGAAAAGATTATGATAGTTTTTTGGGGTGTATGGAATTCACAGCTCATTTCATTCCATCACCCGATTCCCTCGGCAACTTCATTAACCGATCGTCCACGGATTTGGACGAAGTGAGACAAAGTCATCTACTCATTCTCTACATCAATCTTGGTCGTCTCTTTTGGCAAACTTGACGATCGAGTTGCCTCGAGTCAGAGGCGGGAGCCCGTTTAAAGAACCGATCATGTGGTGCCACCTCGACGAGGAGATCGGAGATCGACGAGATCGGAGCAGCCGCAACGGAGCGTGGGATGATGGTTGAAGAACGAAGGACTCGGATCGTTCGGTATAACCATTCTACACTCTTTACAGTTTGTTAGTTTAGCAATAATGGCAGATCCGGGTTAAAGTATACGATAGCGCCAGTTTAAAAGTTTTTGTTCCGCATTTGGCGTCTGTAGACTGCCGGGGCGCTAGCGTAGACTTACAGTGGTATCAGAGCCTAACCATTTTGCTATACTAACTTGTGCTAACGCGTTTAAAACATCGATCCGACCGAAAATCGAAAAACACAAAATCCATGCCCGACAGTTTCTATCGATTTTAAATGGTCTCAAAATTTAATTCTACATGTCTGAAAAATCAGTGCAGGGTTTTTTAAGACATCTGAGAAAAAATGGTCACGTGATCCCACTAAAGCGCCGCGCTTCCGCGGTCAAACCTAGGGTTTGACCGCGGAACCGCCGCGCTTCAGAGGGAACAGTGCACCAATTTTTCTCAGTTGGCTTTATTTGGGATTTTGTGATTTTTGGTATATATCATTTGCGCCCAGGTTTTGTTACTGTTCACCAGTAAGCAGTGGGGCCCACTTTTTGATATTTGGACTTTGGTCGATCAAAATTTAAACACGTTAGTTTACAGTGCTTACATTATATCTCCGACCGGGAATGTCATTTGATCGGTAAACCGCGTTTAATTGCTATAGTTCTTTTAGACGGGTTTGCGAACGTGACATTCGCGTTGATGTTCTGTGTTGTGCTGTGATGTTGCGGATTTGTCGTGGTGGATAGCGGTGTGCAATGTTAGTACAGTTTGTGTTTATTTGTACATTTGATATTGCGGGGCGAGCGTCCAACTTATGGACTGCCGTCGCTGCCTGTTGTATAATATTCTTTTGGGGCACGACCAGGTTGCGGTCGATGTACCTATTGTACTATGTTTCATTACTGTACTAGGTTTTACCCCGCGACGGAGTGCACGGATAGCCGGGTTCGGGAAAGCAACGGGTCCGCATCTCATGGATTTGAGAGGTAGAGGGGCCCCACTCTAGAATTGGCAGACTATTCGCCGCACTCGTAGGGGGTACAGGTTGACCCAAGGAGGGGTGCTCAATTTACCGGATTCCGTGAAGTGCCGGGTGTTCCATTCACTATGCTGTGGGGACTGCCTCGCTTCAGGTTTTGGCGGGTAACTTGCCGCACCCGTAGGGGTCTAGGTTTCATTGCACAGGCTATCCACACGACAGGGGAACGTCGGGTTTCAGCAGCGGCTCTTTGAAACTCGGGGATCCCAGATATCTGTATTGTTCTGTGATGCTTATTACTTTTTCTGTAATGTTGCATATTATCACGCCTGGAGCGATTATGTATATTGGTTTATATACTATTAGATGTTGTATATGTTTTACACCCGCGCTAGTCCAGTCCCCGCTCTGTCGTTAGTTAAGTAACCTAACGAGTAATGACGGGACCCAGTGACGAATGCGGATGGCATATACGTACATTTTATTTTCGTTCTTTTCTGGTGTGATTAAATGATGGGACTGTGTTGATTCTGATCAACGCAAAGTAAAAACAAACCTGTATACAGTTGTTGGAACAATTTAAAAAGTGTTATTGCAAAGACGTTTCCTTTTGTTATGCATAGCGGTATTCAGTGGAATATCCAGCACCTCATTCGACGAGGCAAGGGCCGATATCCCTTCACCGGGACCGACCCCTTGGACAGAAGTTTGCGTCAGGGTAATAACTTCACTATATTCGATTACAAGTTGCTTTGCATAGCGGTATTCAGTGGAATATCCTGCACCTCATTCCATGAGGAAAGAGCCGAGATCCCTTTACCGGGAATGACCTCTTTAGCAAAAGGTTTTCGCCACTATATTTTAAAAAAAAAAAGCTATCAGGTTCCTTCAGCGATATCAAGTTCACTACGTTAAAGGTTTTTCGCCAAAAACCAGTCGTAGCCCTCCGTCGTTTCTTATGGATGGTCAGTAGTATTCAAGCTATGTTTGTTGGCATACGTCAAGGCATAGTGTTTGGTAGCTGCTGGGTATTCATTTGTTGCATAGATAGATGAGTTGGTTTGGGACAGTCGTATTACCTTGTTGGCATACGTCAAGGGTATGTACGGGTGGGTTCAAATTAACAAGATAATGACGGGCAGAACTTGACATGTGACTTATGATTTGTTGACATACGCCAAGGTCATAAGAGCATGGGGCAAGAAAATGATATCGGGAGTTTCTAAAGAAACTGAAACTTGCCAAGTATGCGCATACCTTCTGGAGTATGAATAACGTGGATGCATTCCATCACGTTAACATGCGATGAGAGTTGGATCCCGATTCCCACTGATGAGTTGGTTTACTCTTCGAGTGATCCCGATTGATTCTTCTTTAGGTTTGGAGGAGAATTTGACAGGACAGTGGGAGGTTTCCGGATTAGATAAACTGATGACCATTCTGATCTAGGTTAGAGTGCACGCAGAGTGTTTCTTTTCTCTCTCTCTCTTTGGCAGCGACCTTTGACCGACCTTAGACTATGACTCAGTGACCAGGTTGACCGAACCTTCTTAAAATACTGGCTTTTGGATTGTCTGAGTTGCATAAGTCATTGCCACTCCTTCTTTTACCCTTTGAATTTCTCAGAACACCCGTATTACTACGGATATCCACTTCCATTGGATAGAGCCATCGTATGGTTATATACGAACTCGAAGGGACTTCTTCGGGGATGGATCCAGGTTCAGGAGAAATAGAATTGGTTTATTCAGTTGTCTTTTATTATCACCTTCTCTCAGGATGCGAGGGCTCCTTGGTTTAGGAGAGTACACCAATTACGCCTATTGGATAGTCTTATTCCAAACCATAGGCTGGTGCCGAAAGGTAGGGAATGAAGAAAACCAATTAGCCTAAGTAGGGTGTGCAGAAGGTAATATGTAAAGACAAAATAAAGGGATTAGAAAGAGGGCAAAGTAAATTGCGACTGATATCATTCACGACCAAAACCACGTACTTCATCGCCACTCCTATTTCACCTTTAAAAGAATAAGGTATTATTCAATTGTCTTTTATCGTCACCTTCTCTCGAGATGCGAGTACTCCTTGGTTTAGGAGGGTACACCTATTATGCTTACTGGATAGTCTTCTTCCAAACCATAGGCTGGTGCCGAATGGTAGGGAAGGAAGAAAACCATTTAGCCTAACGATGGTGTACAGAAGGTAACGACTAAAGACAAATAAAGGGATTTGGAGAGATGGCAATAAAATATACGGTTGAAGTCATGAATTGGATTATGGAAGAGGCATTACTATGAATACCAGGATACCCCTACGAAACATTTTCATGTTTCAGTGCATTGTTAAAGGAAAACTGTTTTCCCGATTAAACACTTACTCCAAGGGTATGTATTTACCAGGTTTCATTCTCATATCTGTATGGTTTTACAGATGATGAGTGGGAGTAAGATATTGGGAATTAGGTGATTATCCTCATTATATCGGAATTCGTTGTAATTGGTGATATTTGAGGAAATCGCCAGGGTACAGTTTTCCACCTACAACGCACAGGTTATGAGTTGTTTAACTCAGCGGACTTATACAGAGTATTGTATGTTGTCCAGTGTCCATCAGGACAAAGGGGTAGGTCCTCGTACTATGTTCTGTTTACTTATAACTTCTCTAGTATTTAGACGAGTGTTTCGTAGAAATACAAGGTCTAAGTTTTGAGAAGTTGTGGGTATAAGAATAAAGTAGAGAACCAGGTATCACAAGTATCGGGATTTTTCAAAGAGATCGAAGATGTAGATTCTTATGATTGGTATTCAGATGATAGTGATGGTTTTGAGAAACGTGTTTCTCTTTCAGGTTACTCATAATTGGATGGATTCCTAAGTTGAGTAATGCTGATTAGCCTCTTTCCATTAAGTTGATATGCACTGGAGACAGCTGCATGGATTGAATCTGGTTCCAATTAAATAAGTGCCAAAGTTTCTGTATTGGATATAGAATGGATCGTACCTTAGAAGAAATTAAGGTACGGGGAGTTGTCCAGCTTATGATTAAAACCAGACACTGGATAACTCAGGGCACGTTTCTGTAATGGCTGTTTGTGGGTTGACCCTGGCTATGACGAGGGTTGATATTCTACCATTTGGAAGATCAATAGTGATATTGTTCTTGACTCGCCACAGTTTTAGTAAAAATGGATCTTTTTCAGAAAACAGTAGTGGGAGTATGGTAGAACTGGAAGTGATTCCAGAACCGCGAACGATTACGGAAAATTTAATAGGACCTATATATTCAATCAGGTTTGACATTCCAATAGCCACTCCGCAGATTTGGTGGGTAACCTCAGACACTCGAGAAGTACTTCGGTAGCCTCAAGGACGGTGACAGGGAGGTTCTTATCTACCCAGACTTGACACTACTGTTGTTCCAGGATATGAGACCCGGTAGGAGGGTTGTCGTAGTCAGTGGGAGCAACGGAAGCATAGTGGGCAAGATGCTTATATCTATTTATAGACTTGAGCAGTTATAGCGGAGATAGATCATCTAATTTTGATGTGACAGTCATGGGTTTGACTTCAATCAGAATAGGGGATGGATCAGGTAAGAAGGTAGTAGGGTGTGATGTCATGGTATCTGGATGACATACACAGAGTAGGAAGTAAAATTCCTATACTACGATCGGTTGTACTGTGGTCGTCACACAGTTGTTTCTCCAGAAAGGATATGGATATAATATCTTACATTCTGGTTTCTAGATCTATGGTTTTAGATCTGGATTTGGGTAGTTTCCCAATGTGGGTACTTTGACAGATATTCTAATGGTTTTTAGAATAGTTGACTCCTAGCATGGTAGTGTACCTGCTGGTGATGGAGTCACCCTCTCTAAAGGTGTCTTACAGACTAAAGGGGAGAGGAATGTGCATGATTGGCAGATCACTTGCTTAGGCAATTGAGTCAATCATGAGATGTCAAGTACCACACCAAATGTTGTTTTTGCACTAAATGCAATAAGTTTGTATTAATCCAATCCTGGAGAAACATAAGGAATCAGTTTTAGAACATAAGTACATGTTCTACGGATTTGATAACGGCAGCCTCTTTCGGGAGACGGTTATCATTCCAGGCTTCAAAGGTGACATGGATGACAGAGTGATTGTCAGAGTTTTAGTTTTCCCTCTGAAGAGGGACAGTATTATGGACAGGTAGTTCCAGAGGATACTGTGGGTGGCATGGTGCCGGATACTGATTAGGTTCAGTGATCCATACTGTCTAAGAAGTTTGGATATGGAGTTCATTTATGAACTAAGGTCCCATCAGATATCCAGACATATTCTAAAACAGGTACTACTCAATTCGGGAGATGGCTTTCTCCGCGAATTTGAGATTAAGAGAGATACAGAAAGAAACTTCTAGGCGGATCCACTCACCGAGGCTATTTCTCGAACACAATAGTTTTACAAACGGGCTTTGTGAATCTGATTAGTAGAGGAGTTGGATGTTCGGTTTCACACGGGCTGTGAGTAGTCGACATCGCAATATTAGCCTTGAGTGCAAGTGGGAGATTGTTGGAGATAGTGCCCTCATAGTCAATTATTGGATCGCAGGTACGTGATTGCAATGATTGCGGAGGACCTATCCCGGTAGGACAGTCTTACTCGAAATGATAGTATGCTATCTGGTTTGCCTTTATCAGTCGTGTACATGTTCAGGTGACTGATTGCATGTTACACTTTGATAGAGCCCTTAGGATCTTGCTTTACTACCAACAGTATGATGGCGATCATATACGTGAGAGTTGGGTAGTTTATATGCATATCCTTAATTGAAGTCCCTAGTCGTGGGAGTTTCGAGACAAGGCATCGATACTCCGGAGTAGACTAGTGTGTACAGTCGAGACCCCGACGAGGGGCGGTGGCCGGTCTCACAAGCCACTGGTCTCAGTTGGATCACCTAAGATGTATACAGGTGCTCATTGGGTTATGAGTACACCGGACAGGACTCGCCGGCAATCTGCTAGTTAGTACTATACCTATCGTCAGATAGCAGTTCCCTGGTGACATGTGTACAGGTTAGTTCATCGACCTGAGGTCGTCATTTGTCTCGTGTGAGTTCCCACTGTGCTTTGATTTCTACCCTACCACGGCTCAAAGGAGTCGTGCAAACAGGTAGCTTTTGGGTACAGTCCCGAGCCATATGGAGGCACATGAGCGGATCGGCAGGGGATTCGTCTCTCCCGGTATTGGGGGCGAGGTCGTGCAGTGTCTAGGAGAGCCATTACACAAAGTCCATGGCCATGGCAGGAGATTTACTGGTAGGTACTCCAGTAGTATCTCAGGGTGTGATTGGGCTACACTCCGACACGACTTATACTGCTATTGGGGGTCTGACGTTACTAGCCCCTTAGGCAGATATGCGATACTCATTGACGAACGGACCGGACTGTATATACATTGTCACTGTTAGGCTCAGTAGGGTTTTCCGGATGAGTGCGCTCATCGGTCTCCCTTGAGGTCAGTCCATGGGCAGCAGTTACGCATTGCTAGTGCCGCTGACGGTTTGTGGTTAAACCCACTGCCATGGTGCTGACGAGTCATTAGAGTCCCCCACAGACAGTTTCCCAAGTTCGGGCGAAACGTTGTAGAGGCCGTATGGTTTTATGGCAGGGTTCGGAAAATGCACGTGCGTTTATGCACGTGTTATTTTTCGGGTAGATAATACTGGTCGGCTTTGGTTTAAGCCGGATCCGAGTATTATATTGAGTAGGTATAATATCTTTGTCTCAGTTGCATTTGTATTCAGTTGTAATACAAATGCGGGTATATTTATACAGTTTCGGGGTTTTCCTGAAAGTCGTTTCAGGATCACTTTTGGAAGTTGCCAGTTTCCAGTTTTCTATCAGCCGTCTTTTAACATTCGGTTAAAGACGGATTTATCTTTTCTTCAGATATGGTGAGTCAGTGCTTCTAGAAGTTTCTAGAAGGTTCTAGATGATGACTTGGCTTCATGACTCATTAGGCATTAATGGTGTCATTAAAGCTTTTGGTGACTAGGGTTTTTTAGTTCAATGTTTCTATATGACTCATTGTTTTCATTAATGAGTTTTGTTAAGCTTAGGATATTTTTGAGTGAGAAGCTTTTGCTTATGGTTACTCTCTTGCTCCTACACTCACCCTCCTCCTTCTCTTTATAAGAAAGGCCCCTCCCCTCTCTCATTTGCTTGCTTGATTCATTCTTGAAAAGATTATGATAGTTTTTTGGGGTGTATGGAATTCACAGCTCATTTCATTCCATCACCCGATTCCCTCGGCAACTTCATTAACCGATCGTCCACGGATTTGGACGAAGTGAGACAAAGTTATCTACTCATTCTCTACATCAATCTTGGTCGTCTCTTTTGGCAAACTTGACGATCGAGTTGCCTCGAGTCAGAGGCGGGAGCCCGTTTAAAGAACCGATCATGTGGTGCCACCTCGACGAGGAGATCGGAGATCGACGAGATCGGAGCAGCCGCAACGGAGCGTGGGATGATGGTTGAAGAACGAAGGACTCGGATCGTTCGGTATAACCATTCTACACTCTTTACAGTTTGTTAGTTTAGCAATAATAGCAGATCCGGGTTAAAGTATACGATAGCGCCAGTTTAAAAGTTTTTGTTCCGCATTTGGCGTCTGTAGACTGCCGGGGCGCTAGCGTAGACTTACATACAGATGATGAGTGGGAGTAAGTCATTGGGAATTGGGTGATCATCCTCATTATATCGAGATTCGTTGTAATCGGTGATATTTGAGGAGATCACCTGGGCTGTTTGCCGGTCGGCAAATATTTGGTTTTGAATATCCGTTGTTGTGCACCAATTTCAAATTGATATATCTGTACGTCTATTTTCATAGAGTGAGATATACCTTTTGATATTATGTCGATGACATTTACCTATATCAGTGGATGGTTAGGTAAGGAGCATTAAACAGCGGTGTAATTCTTCTTAACCATAAGTACAATTTTCAACCTACGACACACAGTGAAAGAGTTGTTAGACTCAGCGGACTCATACAAAGTATTGTATGTTGTCCACTGTCCATTAGGACAGAGGGGTTGGTCCTCATACTATATTCTGTTTACTTTTAACTTCTTTGGTTCTTAGACATGTGTTTCGTAGAAACACAGGGTCTGAGTTTTGAGGAGTTATAGGTATTTGAATAGAGTAGAGAACCAGGTGTATCAAGTATCGGGATTCTTCAAAGTGATCGAAGATGTAGATACTTGTGTATGGTATTCAGTTGATGGTAAAGATAAAGAGAAATTGCTTCTCTTTTCAGGTTACTCATAATTGGAAGCATTCCTAAGTTGAGTAACGCTGATCGGCCTCCTTCCATTTAGTTGACATGCGCTGGAGATAGCTGCATGATTTGAATCTGGTTCAATTAATTCAGTGCCTCTAGTTCTATATTGGATATAGAACAGTTCATATCTTAACGATGTTAAGGTACGAGGAGTTGTCCGGCTTATGATTAAAACCAGACACTGGACAACTCAAGGCACGTTTCTGTAATGGCTGTTTGTGGGTTGACCCAGGCTATGACGAGGGTTGACTTTCTACCATCTGGCAGATCAATAAAAATATTGTTCTAGACTCGCCACAGTTTTATTAAAAATGGATTTTTTCAAAAACAGTAGTGGGAGTATGGTAGAACTGGAAGTGATTCCAGAACCGCAAACGATTACTGAAGATTTGATAAGGAACCTAAAGATTCAATCTGGTTTGACATTCCATTGGCCACTCCGCAGATACGGTGGGTAACTTCAGGCACCCGAGAGGTACTCCGGTAGCCTCAAGGACGGTGACAGGGAAGTTCTTGTTTACCCACACTTGCCATTGTTGTTGTTCCAGGCTGCGAGACCCGGCAGGAGGATGAGTATAGCGTCGTTCTAAACTAGCTTTAGAAGTGAACGACTATATGACTCTGCCAGAGGGTTGTCGTAGTCAGTGGGAGCAACGGAAGCATTGGTGGACATCAGGCTGATGTCTATTTATAGACAAAAGCAGATATAGCGGAGATAGATCATCTATTTCTGATGTGACAGTCATAGGTTTGACGTCATCAGAATAGGGGATGGATCTGTTGAGAAGGTAGTAGGAAGTGATATTCCTATACTACGATCGGTTATACTTTGGTCGTCACACAGTGGTTTCTCCACAAAGGACTTGGACATTATATCAAACATACTGGTTACTAGATCTATGGTTTTAGATCTAGATTTGGGTGGTTTCCCAATCAGGGTACTTAGACAGCATTCTAAGAGTATTTAGAATGGACGACTCCTGGTACGGTAGTGTACCTGCAAGTGATGGAGTCACCCTCTCTAAAGGTGTCTTATAGACTAAAGTAGAGAGGGATCTGCATGATTGGCAGATCACTTGCTTAGGCAATTGAGTCAATCATGAGATGTCAAGTACCACACCAGATGTTCTTGCAGTAGATGCAATAAGTTGACATTGATCCAATCCTGGAGAAACAGTCGGAAGCAGTTTTAGAACATAAGTGACTGTTCTAGGGATATGATAACGGCTGCCTCCTTTGGGAGACAGTTATCATTCCAGGCTTCCAAGGTGACATGGACGATAAGGAGGTTGTCAGAGTTATAGTTTTCCTTCTGACGAGGGGCAGTATTTTGGACAGATGGTCCAAGGCAATACTGAGGGAGGCATGGCGCAGGATACTGATTAGATTCAGTTGACGATACAGTCTAAGAAGTTTGGATTTGGAGTTCATTTATGAGCTACGTCCTATCAGACACCCAGACATTCTAAGACAGGTATTGCTCATTTCGGGAGATGGCTTTCTCCGCGAACTTGAGATATAGAGAGACATAGAAAGAAACATCAAGGCGGATCCACTCACTGAGGCTATTCCTCGACCGCAATAGTTTCACAAACGGGATTTGTGAGATTGACTAGTAGAGGAGTTGGGTGTTCGGTATCACACGGGCTGTGAGTATGCGACATCGCAATAATTAGCCTTGAGTGCAAGTGGGAGATTGTTGGAGATAGTGCCCTCAGAGTCAATTATTAGATCACAGGCACGTGATTGCAATGATTGAGGGAGGACCTATCCCGGGAGGACAGTCTTACTCGAGATGATAATATGCTATCTGGTTTATCTTTATCATCATGTACTGCTTTAGGTGACCTGACATTTCGCTATTACACGTTGATAGAGTCCCTAGGATTCTTGCTTGACTGCCAGCAGTATGAGGGCGATCATATACGTGGGAGCTGGTAGTCTATAAGCACATCCTTAAAAGGTCCCTAGTCGTAGGAGTTTCGAGACAGGGCATCGATACTCCAGAGTAGACTAGTGTATACAGTCGAGACCCCGACGAGGTGCGGTGGCCGGTCTCACAAGCCACTGGTGTCAGTTGGATCACCTAAGATGTATACAGGTGCTCATTGGGTTATGAGTACACCGGACAGGACTCGCCGGGAACATGCTAGTTGGTCTTATACCTGACGTCAGATAGCAGTTCCCAGGTGACATGTGTACAGGTTAGTTCATCGACCTGGGGATCATCATTTTTCTCGTGTGAGTTCCCACTGTGCTTTGATTACTACCCTACCACGGCTCAAAGGAGTCGTGCAAACAGGTTTTAGTTGGGTACAGTCCCGAGCCACATGGAGGCAGTGAGCGGATCTTCGGGGGTTCGTCTCTCCCGGTATTGAGAGTGAGGTCGCGTTGTGTCTAGGAGAGCCATTACACGAAGTCCTTGGCCAAGGCAGGAGATTTACTGATAGGTATTCCAGTAGTATCTCAGGGTGTTCTGGGCTACACTCCGACACGACTTGTACCGCTTTTGGGGGTCTGACTTTTACCAACCCCCTAGGCCCGACATGCGATGCTCATAGACGAACGGACCGGACTGTACGGATATTGTCACTGACAGGCTCAGTAGGGTGTCAGGATGAGTTCGCTCATCGACGTCCCTTTTGGTCAATAGCTGGTGGCCCGTCATGTATTGGCTTATACCTCTGACGTGCTGGTGGTTAAATCCACAGCCATAGTATTGACGAGTCTTTAGAGTCCACCACACTTTCAGTTACTCAAGCTTTCGGGCGAAACGCTGTAGAGGCCATATGGAGATATGGCAGGGTTCGATCAGATATGTGCGGTATTGCACGGATCATGATCGGACGGTTTTTACTAGCCGACTTTGGCTTAAGCTGGATCCTAGTATTTGATAGTGTAGTTTTGTCTCTTTGCATTTGTGTTCAGTGGGAATACAAATGCGGGCATGTATTTGCAGTAGCGGGGTTTTCCTGTAATTTATTACGGGATCGTTTTTCTGGGGTTGCCAGTTTGCATTCCGTTCCGGCCGGTTTTCTCTTTTTCCTTCCCGGTCGGACTTTTCGTTGGAGGGTGTTAATTGCATGTTTGCAATTAACATTTTGTGAAGGGTTTCTTTGCTTAAGTGTGGCTTCATCATGAGATCCTTTTCTTATCATCTCTTTTTGCATTTATGAGAAAAGAAATTTGGTGTGACCTTATCTTTATCAATTTCTTTTTCCACTTGAACTTTTTCCAAGATTCTTTCTTGGGGCTGGCCACTGTTTATGTGGAGTAAGGTTTTAATTTTGATAGTGGGTTAATTTTCCTTAGTAAGGAATGAGTTAAAAAGTGAGTGTGCTGTGAGAAATTTTTTTTCTCATTGGTTTTAATTTGTGCTACCTTCACGCATTCAAAAAGGAAGAGAGAGTGCTTGCTTCATTCTTTTTTTTCCAGTGAGCAAATTTGCTTTGGCCGAGCTCATTTCATGAGTTGCTCATTTTGTTTCTCTTAGCAAGCATCCATGATTATTTTTGTGCAAAATTCCTCCAACATGGCAACCTCTTAAACCCCAAAGAGACAAGCTTCTACACTATATCTATAGCAAGTTTTGGACGCGTCGGCTAGCCAACTTCGCGCCCGAGTTGCCTCGGTCAAGAGGTGGGAGCCCGTAAAAGATACAGGCGATGTGGTGCCCTTCCGGCGAGGAGGCGACGACCGGAGTTTCCGCAGGAGATCGGGATGATGAGGAGAAGACCGGAGGACTCGGATCATTCGGTATATCTCTTTCTCTTCTTGTAGCTAGCTAAAATAAGTTTAATGGTTCGATCCGGGTGTTTAGTGCGCGGTGGTGCCGGTTTGCTAAGTTCGCAAAATTAAAGTTTATCACCGCTTCCGCATTTGGCAGTCGGATTGACGGTCGGGGCGCCACCGTGCACTTACATCTTTCTTTTCCAATATCCTCCGAAGGAACTCAGCGTCGGTTTCCTGTTCTTGTCGCTGATCCGAGGACGCTTCGGGGCTTTCTTTCGGCCCAGTAAGCGCGGCCATTGCGATCATCATTTCCTGGATCTTCTGCTGTTGCTCCTGAGCTTTGGTCACCGACCGTGTAAGCGGTCTATGCCCTGTAGACGCACGGCTATCTTCCTTCCCCGATGCCATGTATACAGTATGGACCATCATGCCCCCAGACTTTGGGCGTCTGGGCTCAGCGCCTTTAGTTCTCGTCGCAGGCCCGGGGATCTTCTCCGCCCTCCTCTTTTTATGAGCAGTGGAAGTTGAGGGGGCCATTGAGGTGGGCATCCAGACAGCTTTTCGTGGCTTAGCGTGATGACTGACTTCCTGTTGGATTTTCAGTTTCTTGTGCTGGCGGGAGAAATTTGGATCGACCACCGAGTCTCGGGTCTGCCGACAAACTTTATAGATTTTGGAAGACAGCCGTTGAGGAGATTGGGGTTGTTCTGGCTTTATTTCCGCAGCCTTTTTCAGCGGAGGGGGAGACCTCTTTAGCGCCGTGGTAGGAGAATTCTTACGCACCTTATTTAGCATCTCAAAGCTGTTCTTAGTTAGAACAGCAGCAATAACTTCTGTCGTCGGGGCTGGAGGAGTTAGCCCAGAAGGGGGGTTGCCTCCGGCCTTCCTCACTCGGCGCTAGTAGCGACGTCGAGCGTGTCGTGCTGATGGAGTCGGCTCGGTGAGGGCGATAGCCTAGTCTTGCCCCCTGTGTAAGTGGGGGGTCGCTGCTGGTGTCATCCTGTTAAAGACCGATGTCCTTTGGGTAGCAGGAGCGGGAGATGGAACAGCCAATCTTGTAAAGACTGACTTTTTGGTAGGAGAAGCCACCTTGACGACTTCAGGAACATGAGTGGTTATTTTCTTAGGAGCAGCCTTCTCTGGGATTGTGGACCCATTACAGGTCCACAGGAGTTCTGGCCCAGTCTGGAGGAAACCGAGGCGCTGGTGTTGGGCGACCCGTTGATAGGGGTCGCGGTAGGTGTAAGCCGATCAAAGACCGACTTCTTGGGAGCTTCTGGTGTCAGCACAGGAGCGGTGAAGCTCGTTGGCGGGAGCATGGCCCCGAAAAACAATCCGGCGGTTGCTTGAGTGACCTGTTCCACGGGCATTGTGAACAGCGAAGCAGCTTGGGGCCCATAGGCTATACCTCCTGGAGAGGCGGAGCGCCGATTGCAGTTGCAGTTTGAATGTTTTGCACAAGTGCAAGCCATTGATTCTTTGCTTTCTGCAATAAGCAAACGCCAAATCTTAGTACCTTGAAACCCAGGGGAAACCATTAGCGAGCCGTGTTTGGTTTGCGAACATGACACACGAAGTGTGGAGTGGAAAGAGGAAAAGGTCCCACCGGGCGTGCCAGAATCTATTCCCCTCCGAATGGCGGCGCGACGCAGGGACGTCTCGCCTGAAATTCGGGGCAGATGCTAATTGGTGTCATCCGTCTACCTCTCCGAAGGTGCCAAGTTGATTTATGGCACCGTGTATCAAAGGTTTAAACGGATGCGTCCGATGTAGCAGACTTCGTCAGATTCCCCCTCGCTTGAGGGGTTTTTGATTGTGGGGACGCTCTTCCCTGCAGGCGCAAGCCCCTGCAGTTAATTACGCTACCGCATTGCGGTAACAAGTTTCTCCTTCTCCATGTGATCACTTCGTGTCGTGTGTGTTTCTTTTTTGTTTGGTTGCCCGTGGATTATATACGGAGACTGAGTTATGTCGTCGCCCGTAGGGCTTGGACTAGTCCAAATCCGTATTATCTTAGATTTGGGTTTGGGGGTTTAGGTTTAAGGATACGTTAGCCTCGTTTGAGACTAAAATCGACTTAAACGTTTGTTAAGGATACGTTAGTCTAGTTTTAGACTAATATCAACTTAACGGGATCATTTAGATCCGACAAGAGAGCGATTAGTGGAGCCCTGTTGTTTAGTTTAGTGACGTTGCGGTCAATAGGTAGTTTAAGGACATTGCGGTCCAGTGTTAGTTTTAAGACATTGCGGTCGAGGTTAAGGACGTCGTAGTCCGTGGATTTAAGGACTCCATAGTCCAATGTTAGTTTTAAGAGATCACGGTCAAGGTTAAGAACGTCGTTGTCCGTTGTTAGTTTTAAGACATTCCGGTCAAGGTTAAGGACCTCATAGTCCATGAGTTTAAGGACCCCACAGTCCGTCGTTAGTTTTAAGACATCCCGGTCAAGGTTAAGGACCTCATAGTCCATGAATTTAAGGACCCCACAGTATGTATCAATGTATGGTCATCGGGACCCGCCACCTCTTTGAAGACGTTGAGGAATTACAACGCCAAGTATCAAAGGAGTGAAGAGATGTACCCTTGAACCGAGGTAGATTAAATAGTCTTTGGCCCAATTTAGGACCAAGACCAATTAATTATGTTATGAGCCCATCATCCCAATTAAGTTTGAATTGAGGACTTATGGCCAGCTTGGGCTAAGTCCAATCATGTTTAGGATATGGGCCCTATGTTGGTCCATTGAAGGAGAGGCTTTGCCTCTAGAAACTTAGCCTATTGGGCTAAAGCTAGTGTTGAACACTAGAGACCAACAGTGTTGAACACTGGGAGTGAAATTGACAAGTTAGTATTAAACACTAAAGATAATCAGTGTTGAACACTGGGAACAGAGTTTTCAAATGAGTATTAAACACTAAGGCAAATCAGTGTTAAACACTGGGAACAAAGATTTCAAATTAGTATTAAACACTAAGGAAATCAGTGTTAAACACTGGAAATGGAGTTTTTAAACTAGTGTTAAACACTATGGAAATCAGTGTTAAACACTGGGAGCAGAGCATCAGTTTGATGCTATGTATTGTAAGAGAAGAGATCACGTGGGGGCACGTGATGGCATCCAAAAGGTGGGGCCAGATCCCCTTCATTTTGTTCTACAGATAAGTGTTTAATAACTTTTAATTCTGAAGGCCATCACGTGTGGGCACGTGATGGGGGCTCATGCTTCGATCTGTTAGAATGTTCATTAGGGGTCACGTGGTGACACGTGAGGGCGCCCCAGAGCTTGTTTTCTTTTGCTTTTTCTTTATGCGCTTTGGGGGTCACGTGGAGCACGTGAGGCGTTGCCTCAAAATTCTTCTCTATGGATCTTTACAGGGGTCACGTGAGAACACGTGACCCTGTTTCTTTTCCTGTTTGAAGATGCGTTTATCTTTTTAAGAATTGAATTTTTCGTAGGGTTAAACCTAGCAGTAAACTTTAGAGGAGTTAAATTCCTGTATTCTTCTGAAGAATTATGTTCTTAGATAGGGTTAAACCCTAATTTCTTTTCTGTTGGAATTAAATTCCTCATGTATGTAAAGAATTGAATTCTGGCATGGGGTGAAACCCTAATTTCTTCTTTTTTTGTGATTTTGAGAGAATTAAGTTCTCCATTAGGGTTAAACCCTGGTTTTGTCCATTTTGAAGGAATTAAATTCCTATAACATAGGGTTAAACCCTAATTTTATCTCAAAGAATTTTAAATTCCTATAGTTCTGTGAGAATTAAAGTCTCAAACTTCCATTCCCCTTTTATGCTCTGGATCTGCATGGCCGGATCCCAACCCAATTAGAATTAAATTCTCAATTCATGGGGAGATGTGCACTTTGCAGATCCTCTGCTTGAGAAAGAACTAAGTTCTTCTTTTTGTATAAGAGTTCAACTCTTTGAGAATTAAATTCTCCTTTTTTTTAAGCCTCTCCCTTCTTACCTAAGGTTTTCTTTTGCAGAGGATCAAATTCTTCCCGAAATCCCAAGGCTCTATCTCTCTTCTCTCTATATGTGTCTCCTTCTCTGTCCCTCTTTTTTTTTCTGGCTTCTATTTATAGGAGAAGGAAGAGAATCAATCAGTTTTAGTAAGTATTTCATTGAGAGATTTGATTTGTTTATTGAGAGATTTGATTTACATTCATCATTCATCTGGACCTTTGGATTATTAGGTGAATTTTATTCACCATTGGATTTCAAATCCAAAAATATCCCTTTGTTATTTCGGTTAGATTTAAGGGGAAATCTTTCCATGTCTGATATTTTTCCATGAATAGGTGACATTTAATCACCTTTAGATCTGTAACCCAACGGTTCCAAATAATCATTCTCTTTTGGAAAGATTAGAATGCTTTCAGAATTTAATTCTGTTAAATAAAGAGGCTTTGAAAGCCGGTCACGTGCGGCCACGTGACCTCTGGTTACGTGTAGACACGTGACCCCTGGAATGAGCCTTTTTTCACCTTTTGCGCTCTGTTCTCTGGCCGCTGCTCAGCCATCACGTGCCAACACGTGACCCCTGGTCACGTGTGAGCACGTGACCATTTCTGGAGCCTTTTCTTTGATTTAAACAGGGAGCGAATCTGCTTTTTGAAGCTGCTTTTAAATGTCACGTGTCAACACGTGACCGCTGGTCACGTGCTAGCACGTGATGCCTCCTCCATAAGCTTTCCTGATTTTAAATCAGAAAACACCACAATTGGAATTAACTCGTTAGAATAACTAGAAAATACACAAAATCCCTGTGGACCTACCCGTACTCAACCGGCTAGCTACCAAGCGACACCGTTCTTGATTGCGGTTAATTCTTTGATAAAAAATAGCGTGAGCATCTAAATCTCATAACAATCAATGCTCCTATGGTCAGAGAATAATCCCGCCGTAGTCACACTTCGGCTTCTAGTATTACATGGTAGTCGGTAAACAATACTAGAGTAAAGAAAATCATAGTTCACAACTTTATTACATTAAAATAAAAAGTTCAAAATACATTTATTTGCATGGAAGAAATAACGAACCAACGAAATAACAATTTCTTATAGTAAGAAATGGATGGCGATGATGTCACAGTCTAAACCTACGCAATCTCGAATGGAAGATCCTGCTTGTAGGCTGGGTCCACTTCGTCCTCTGAGCAAGCACACTCAGGTTGTCAGGGTGACACATATAGCAGTAATATTTATAGTATGTACAATGTTATTAAACATGAAAGGTGCGGCAGAATACAGAAACATGAGAATAATGAATATCATTTGAATATGAACAACGTGATATATGTATCATGTCAGTAAACCAGGCAATGCGTATGTCACTACTCATCAGTCACTAAGTCAATGAAATCAGTTGGTGGAAAGGATGCTCGTGTTTAATAAGGGTTTCGTGCATGCCCGAGACAATGGTCCTGTTGGATATAGTGCCCTCAGAGTCAATTATTGGATCACAGGCACGTGATTGCAATGATTGAGGGAGGACCTATGCCGGTAAGACAGTCTTACTCAAGATGATAGTATGCTATCTGGTTTGTCTTTATCATCGTGTACAGTTTTAGGTGACCTTACAGGTCACTATTACACGTTGATAGAGCCCTTAGGATTCTTGCTTGACGGCCAGCAGTATGATGGCGAGCATATACGTGGGAGCTGGGGTCTATAAGCACATCCTTAGAGTGTCCCTAATCGTGGGAGTTTCGAGACTGGGCATCGATACTCCATTAGTAGACTAGTGTATACAGTCGAGACCGCGACGAGGGGGGTGGCCGGTATCACAAGCCATTGGTATCAGTTGGTTCACCTAAGATGTATATAGGTGCTCATTGGGTTATGACTACACCGGACAGGACTCGCCGGGAACATGCTCGTTGGTATTATACCTGACGTCAGATATCAGTTCCCTGGTGACATGTGTACAGGTTAGTTCATCGACCAGAGATCGTCATTTGTCTCGTGTGAGTTCCCACTGTGCTTTGATTACTACCCTACCACGGCTGAAAGGAGTCCTGCAAACAGGTTTTAGTTGGGTACAGTCCCGAGCCACATGGAGGCACTAAGAGAATCGGAAAGGGTTCGTCTCTCCCGGTATTGGGGGTGAGGTCGCACTGTGTTTAGGATAGCCATTACATAAAGCCCTCGGCCGAGGCAAGAGATTTTCTGGAAGGTATTCCAGTAGTATCTCAGGGTGTTCTGGGCTACACTCCGACACGACTTGTACCTCTTTTAGGGGTCTGACTTTTACCAACCCCCTAGGCCCGCCATGCGATGCTCATAGACGAATGGACCGGACTGTACGGATATTGTCACTGATAGGCTCAATAGGGTGTCAGGATGAGTTCGCTCATCGACCTCCCTTTTTGTCAATACGTGGTAGCCCGTTACGTACGGCTAATACCTCTGACGTGCTAGTGGTTAAATCCACAGCCAAAGTATTGACGAGTCTTTGGAGTCCCCTACAGATAGTTTCTCAAGTTTCGGGCGAAACATTGTAGAGGCCGTATGATATATGGCAGGGTTCGATCATATACGTGCGGTATTGCACGGATCATGATCGGACGGATCATACTGGTGGGCTTTGGTTTAGGCCGGATCCTATTATTAGATTTGTTGGATTAGTTTAGTCTCATCGCATTCGCATTCGGTCGGAATGCAGATGCAGGTATGTATATACAGGTGAGGGGTATCCTTGTGATCCGTCACGAGTTTACTTTAGATGTTGCCGTATCTTTTTACTGTTGTAAACATTTGGGTTAATGTTTACAAATGGAAATTATGAGCTAGAAACCATCATTTTGTGCATTAAATGATACATGTACTTCATGGGTGAGTCATGGTATCATTTCTTGTGCAAATATCATATTATGTGATTGATTAGTGAGTTGATTTGATGAGAGGAGAGAGAGGGGCAGCCAAGGTTATGGTGAGCTCTTGTATTTCTTTTTCTAACTCTCTCTCATATTATCATTCTAACACAAAAAGAAAAGAGAGAGGAAACTCCTTCTTCTTCCTCTTTCTTCTCTAGCTTAAAGCTTCCATCAATGGCATCATCTCTAACCTCCATCCAAGCAATGGATGCAAGAGACAAAGTGATCAAAAACACTCTCTACAACACCTTGGGCACGTCGGCTAGCACACTTCGTGCCCGAGTTGTTTCGGAAGAAGCGGGAGCCCTTAAAAAGACTCGAAGATGTGGTGCCCTTTCCGACGAGGAGATCGAGACCGGAGATACCGTGAGGAGCTTGGGATGGTGGCCGAAGACCGAAGGACACGGTTCGATCGGTATAGCTTTCTATCCCTTCTCTAGTTTGCTAGTAGTAGGTTAATGGTTCGATCCAGAATTTAAGCATACGATAGCGCTGGTTTAAAGTTTTGAAAAAGTTTTCATTTCCGCATTTTGGTCTCGGAAAGACGGCCGTGGCGCTACCGTAGTCTTACATGGTATCAGAGCCACGCCATTAACCTTTTCTAGCTTGCTCTAGCATGTTTAGAACATCGATCGGATGAAATTTTCAAAAACCGCGTTTCCAAGTCATCAGTTTCTGTCGAAATTTTTCTGTTGTCAAAAAATTATTTGGTGTATTGTAGAAAATCAGGCAGGGTTTTTTAAGAAAACTGAGAAAATTTGGTGGGCTGATTTTACTGTAGCGCGGCGGATCCACGGCCGTACTCAAGTTTTGGCCGCGGATCCACCGCCGTACTGTAGCCACAGTGCACGAAATTTTCTCAGCTGGTCTCTGACTTGGAAATGTGGTTTCTGGTATTTTTTGTTTGGGCCCAGATTTGTTTGAGTACTGGGAATTGTGCTTGGGGCCCACTTCGGGAAATTTTGTCGATCGAAAATTTTAAACATCTTAGTTCACAGTATTTACATTATATCTGCGACCGTGAATGTCATTTGATCGATAAATCCTGTCTAATTTCTATAGCCCTTTTAGACGGATTTGCGAACGCGACATTCACGTTGATGTTCTGTGTTGTGCTGTGATGTTGCGGATTTGTCATGGTGGATAGCCTGGATGCAATGGTAGTAAGTTTGGTTTTATATGTACATTTGATATTGTGGGGCGAGCGTCCGACATGTGGACTGCCGTCACTGGCTGTTTGTATATTATTCTTTTAGGGCACGACCGGGCTGAGGTCGATGTACCCGCTGTATATATTTTACTTTCTGTACAAGGATTACCCCGCGGAGGGGTGCACGGGTAGCCGGGTTCTAGAGGGCAACAGGCCTGCATCTCATGGCTTTGAGACGGAGGGGGCTTTACTCTAGAATTGGCGGGCTATTCTCCGCACTCATAGGGGGTACAGGTTGACCCAAGGAGGGGTGCTCAAATTACCGAATTCCGTGAAGTGCTGGGAGGTCCAGTCACGTTGTTGAAGGGGGCTGCCCCGCTTCAGGTTTTGGCGGGTAACTTGCCGCGCCCGTAGGGGTATAGGATTTCATTGCACAGGCTATCCACACGACCAGGAGAACGTCGGGTTTCAGTAGCGGCTCTATGAAACCCGGGGATCCCAGATTATCTGTATTGTTCTGTGATGCTTATTACATTTCTGTGATGTTGCATTTTATCACGCCATGAACGAATATTATATATTGATATATATACTAGTAGATGTTGTATATGTTTTACACCCGCGCTAGTTCAGTCCCCGCTCTGTCGTTAGTTTAGTAACCTAACGGGTGATGACGGGACCCAGTGACGAATGCGGATGGCATATACGTACATCATATTTTCGTTCTTTTGTGGTTTGATCAATTGATGGGACTGCATTGATTCGGATCAATGTAAGCTAAACAAATCTATTCTGATGTTGTTGGAACATTTTTCAAAAAATGCTGTTATTGCAAGGACGTTCTCTTTTGTTTTGCACAGTGATATTCGTTTATGAATATCCAGCACCTCAGTCGACGAGGCAAAGGCCGAGATCCCTTCACCGGGAGTGACCCCTTGGACAGAATATTGCGTCAGGGTAATAACTTCACTATAGCCGATTTCCTTTTGCTTTGCATTGTGGTATTCAGTTGGAATATCCTGCACCTCATTCTACGGGGAAAGAGCCGAGATCTCTTCACCGGGAGTGACCTCTTTAGCATAGGTTTTTGCCACTATATTTTTATAAAAAGCTATCTGTTTCCTTCAACGATATCAAGTTCATTACGTTAAAGGTTTTTCGCCAAAAACCAGCCGTAGCACTCCGTCATTTCAGATTAGTATTGCTTAGTATTCGCGATGCGTTTGTCGTTGCTATTCGCCGAGACGTAGTGTGCGGTAGCTCTGTTATGCTTTTCTGTCGCATGGATATGTGGATTGGTTAGGACGGTCTTACGACTTTGTTGATTATTCGTCAAGGGTCGTCCGGGTGGGTTTAACGCAATCAAGATAATGACGGGTTGAACTTGACTAGAACCTTTTGATTTGTTGATTATTCGTCAAGGTCACTTGGGTCCTAGGGGTAAAAATCACATCGGGAGTTTCTAAAGAAACTGAAACTTGCCAGGCATGCACATACTTTCTGGAGTGTGATAACGTGAGTGGATTCCGTCACGTTATCATGCGATGATAGTTGGATCCCGATTCCCACTGATGAGTTGGTTTACTCCTCAGGTGATCCCGACTAATTCTTCTTTCAGGTTTGGAGGAGAATTTGAGGATACTGTGGAAGGTTTCCTGATTAGATAAATTGATAACCATTCTGATCTAGGTTAGAGTGCACGCAGAGTGTTTCTTTTTTCTCTCTCTCTTTGGCAGCGACCATGGCCCGACCCTTGACTATGACTCAGTGACCAAGATTAACCGAACCTTCTTAAATACTGGCTTTTGGATTGTCGGAGTTGCGTACCTCATTGCCACTCCTACTTTTACCCTTTTCTCCAGAACACCCCGTATTACTACGAACATCCACTTCCATTGGATAAAACTATCGTATGGTTATATACGAACTCGAAGGAACTTATTCCAGATTCGAGGATGGTTTCCGGTTCTGGATAAAACGAATAGGACTATTCAGTTGTCTTTTCCTTTTACCTTCTCTCAGGTTGTGAGTGTTTCTTGGATTAGGATGGTACACCTATTACGCTAATTGGATAGTCTTCTTCCAAACCATAGGCAGGTGCCGAACGGTGGGGAATGAAGAAAACCAATTAGCCTAACGGTGGTGTACAGAAAGTATCAAGTAAAGACAAATAAAGGGATTAGTAAGAGGGCAAAGTAAACTGCGACTGCTATTCACGACCAAACCAAGTATTTCATTGCCACTCCTGTTTCACCTTTGTATTTCTCCAGAACACCGCGTATCACTACGAAGATCCACAGTTTATTTGGATACTCCATCGTATGGTTATATACGAACTCGAAGGAACTTGTTCCAGTTCGAGGATGGATTCTGGTTCAGGAGAAATAGAATAAGGTTTATTCGGTTGTCTTTTATATTCACCTTCTCTCGCATTGCGAGTGCTCCTAGGATCAGGACAGTACACCTGTTATGCTTATTGAATAGTCTTCTTCTAAATCATAGGCTAGTGCCGAACGGTAGGGAAGGAAGAAAACCATTTAGCCTAATGGGGTGTACAGAAGGTAATGACTAAAGACATATAAAAGGATTTGGAGAGATGGCAAATAAACACACGGTTACAGTTGTGAATCTGATAATGGAAGAGGCATTACTAGGAATACCCGGATACCCCTTCGAAACATTTATATGTTTCAGTTTCACTGTGCATTGTTAATAGAAAACTTATTTCCCAATTAGACACTTGCTCCAGGGTATGTATTTACCAGGTTTGATTCTCACCTCTGTATGGTTTTACAGATGATGAGTGGGATTAAGTTATTGGTAATTGAGTGATCATCCTCATTATATCGGGATTCATTGTAATTGGTGATATTTGAGGAAATCGCCTGGGCTGTTTGCCGAACGGCAAATATTTGGTTTTGAATATCCGTTGTTATGCACCAATTTCAAATTTATATATCTGTACGTTTATTTTTATAAAGTGAGATATAACTTTTTGAAATTATGTCCATGACATTTACCTATATAAGTGGATGGTTAGGTAAGGAGCATTAAACAGCGGTGTAATTCTTCTTAACCATAAGTACAGTTTTCAACCTACGACGCACGGGAAATGGGTTATTACACTCAGGGGACTTATACAGAGTATTGTATGTTGTCCAGTGTCCATGAAGACAGAGGGGTTGGTACTCGTACCATATTCTGTTTACTTGTGACTTCTCTGGTTCTTAGACATGTGTTTCGTAGAAATGCAAAGTCTAAGTTTTGAGAAGTTATAGGTATAAGAATAAAATAGAGAACCAGGCTTTGCAAGTATCAGGATTCTTCAAGGTGATCAAAGATGTAGATATTGGTGTATGGTATTCAGTTAATAGTAATGATTAAGAGAACTTGCTTCTCTTTCAGGTTACTTATAATTGGAAGCACTCCTAAGTTGAGTAATGTTGATTGGCCTTTTTCCATTTAGTTGACATGCACCGGAGACAGCTGCATGATTTGAATCTGGTTCCAATTAAATCAGTGTCTTTGTTTCTATATTGGATATAGAATAGTTCATATCTTAACAATGTTAAGGTACGGGAAGTTGTCCGTCTTATGCTTAAAACCAGACTCTGGATAACTCAAGACACGTTTCTGTAATGGCTGTTTGTAGGTTGACCCGGGCGATGACGAGGGTTGACTATCTACCATCTGGAAGATCAATAATGATATTGTTCTTGACTCGCCACAGTTTTGAGTAAAATGGATTTTTTCAAAAAACGGTAGTGAGAGTATGGTAGAACTGGAAGTGATTTCAGAACCGCAAACGATTACTAAAAATTTGATAAGAACATAAAGATTCAATCTGGTTTGACATTTCATTGGCCACTCCGCAGATATGGTGGGTAACCTCAAGCACCCGAGAGGTACTCCGGTAGCCTCAAGGACGATGACATGGAGGTTCTTGTTTACCCAATCATGATACTACTGTTGTTCCAGGCTATGAGACCCGGCAGGAGGATGAGTATAGCGTCGTTCTGAACTAGCTTTAGAAGTGAACGTGTATATGACTCTGCCAGAGGGTTGTCGTAGTCAGTGAGAGCAGCGGAAGTATAGTGGACAAGTGGATTTTGTCCATTTATAGACTAAAGCGACAATAGAGGAGTTAGATCATCTATTTCTGATGTGACAGTCATAGGTTTGACTTCATCAGAATAGGGGATGAATCTGTTAAGAAGGTAGTAGGGTGTGATGTCCTAGTATTTGGATGACATTCACAAATTTGGAAGTAAAATTCTTATACAACGAACGGTTATACTTTGGTTTTCATACAGTGGTTTCTCCACAAAGGACTTGGATATTATATCAGACATTCTGGTTACTAGATCCATGGTTTTAGATCTAGATTTGGGTAGTTTCCCAATTTGGGTACTTAGACAGCATTCTACAGGTGTTTTAGAATGGACGACTCCTGGCACGGTAGTGTACCTACAGGTGATGGAGCCACCCTCTCTAAAGGTGTCTTATAGACTAAAGGGGAGAGGGATGCGCATGATTGGCAGATCACTTTCTTAGGCAATTGATGCAATCATGAGGTGTTAAGTACCACACCAGATGTTGTTTTTGCAGTAGATGCAATAAGTGGATATTGATCTAATTCTAGAGAAACATTCGGAAGCAGTTTTTGAACATAAGTGGTTGTTCTAGGAATATGATAACAGCAGCCTCCTTCGGGAGACAGTTATAATTCCAGGCTTCCAAGGCGACCTGGATGACAGAGCGGTTGTCAGAGTTATAGTTTTCCCTCTGACGAGGGGCGGTATTTTGGACAGGTGGTCCAAGCGGATACTGAGGGAGGCATGGCGCAGGATACTGATTAAGTTCAGTTGACGATACAGTCTAAGAAGTTTGGATTTGGAGTTCATTTATGGCTAGGTCCCATCAGATATCCAGACATATTCTAAGACATGTATTGCTCATTTCGGGAGATGGCCTTCTCCGAGAGCTTGAGATAAAGAGAGACAGAGAAAGAAACATCAGGGCGGATCCACTCACCGAGGCTGTTCCTCAAACGTAATAGTTTCACAAACTGGTTTTATGAAACTGAATAGTAGAGGAGTTGGGTGTTCGGTATCACACTGGCTGTGAGTATGCGACATCGTAATAATTAGCCTTGAGTGCAAGTGGGATATTGTTGGATATAGTGCCCTCAGAGTCAATTATTGGATCACAGGCACGTGATTGCAATGATTGAGGGAGGACCTATGCCGGTAGGACAGTCTTACTCGAGATGATAGTATGCTATCTGGTTTGTCTTTATCATCGTGTACAGCTTTAGGTGACCTTATAGGTCATTATTGCACGTTGATAGAGCCCTTAGGATTCTTGCTTGACGGCCAGCAGTATGATGGCGATCATATACATAGGAGCTGGGGTCTATAAGCACATCCTTAGAGTGCCCCTAGTCGTGGGAGTTTCGAGACTGGGCATTGATACTCCATTAGTAGACTAGTGTATACAGTCGAGACCCCGACGAGGGGCGGTGGCCGGTCTCACAAGCCATTGGTGTCAGTTGGTTCACCTAAGATGTATACAGGTGCTCATTGGGTTATGAGTACACCGGACAGGACTCACCGGGAACATGCTAGTTGGTATTACACCTGACGTCAGATAGCAGTTCCTTGGTGACATGTGTACAGGTTAGTTCATCGACCTGATATCGTCATTTGTCTCGTGTGAGTTCCCACTGTGCTTTGATTACTACCCTACCACGGCTCAAAGGAGTCGTGCAAACAGGTTTTAGTTAGGTACAGTCCCGAGCCACATGCAGGCAGTGAGCGAATCGGCAGGGGTTCGTCTCTCCCGGTATTGGGGGTGAGGTCGCGCTGTGTCTAGGAGAGTCATTACATAAAGCTCTCGGCCGAGGCAGGAGATTTACTGGTAGGTATTCCAGTAGTATCTCAGGGTGTTCTGGGCTACACCCCGACACGACTTGTACCACTTTTGGGGGTCTGACTTTTACCAACCCCCAAGGCCCACCATGCGATGCTCATTGACGAACGGACCGGACTATACAGATATTGTCACTGACAGGCTCAGTAGGGTGTCAGGATGAGTTCGCTCATCGACCTCCCTTTTTGTCAATACCTGGTTGCCCGTTACGTACGGCTAATACCTCTGACGTGTTAGTGGTTAAATCCACAGCCAAAGTATTGACGAGTCTTTAGAGTCCCCCACAGACAGTTTCTCAAGTTTCGGGAGAAACGTTGTAGAGGCCGTATGATATATGGCAGGGTTCGATCATATACGTGCGGTATTGCATGGATCATGATCGGAAGGATCATACTTGTGGGCTTTGGTTTAAGCCGGATCCTAGTATTAGATTTGTTGGATTACTTTAGTCTCATCGCATTCGCATTCGGTCGGAATGCGGATGCAGGTATGTATATACAGGTGAGGGGTATCCTTGTGATCCGTCACGAGTTTACTGTAGATGTTGCCGTATCTTTTTACTATTTTAAACATTTGGGTTAATGTTTACAAATGGAAATTATAAGCTAGAAACCATCATTTTGTGCATTAAATGATACATGTACTTCATGGGTGAGTCATGGTATCATTTCTTGTGCAAATATCACATTATGTGATTGATTAGTGAGTTGATTTGATGAGAGGAGAAAGAGGGGCAGCCAAGGTTATGGTGAGCTCTTGTATTTCTTTTTCTAACTCTCTCTCATATTATCATTCTAACACAAAAAGAAAAGAGAGAGGAAAATCCTTCTTCTTCCTCTTTCTTCTCTAGCTCAAAGCTTCCATCAATGGCATCATCTCTAACCTCCATCCAAGCAATGTATGCAAGAGACAAAGTGATCACAAACACTCTCTACAACACCTTGGGCACGTCGGCTAGCACACTTCGTGCCCGAGTTGCTTCGGACGAAGCGGGAGCCCGTAAAAAGACTCGAAGATATGGTGCCCTTTCCGACGAGGAGATCTAGACCGGAGATGCCGCGAGGAGCTTGGGATGGTGGCCGAAGACCGAAGGACACGGATCGATTGGTATAGCTTTCTATCCCTTCTCTAGTTTGCTAGTAGTAGGTTAGTGGTTCGATCCGGGATTTAAGCATACGATAGCACCGGTTTAAAGTTTTGAAAAAGTTTTCGTTTCCGCATTTTGGCCTCGGAAAGACGGCCGGGGCGCTACCGTAGTCTTACAAGTCCACTGTTGCCCGGAACATAACCCTGTAGTCATGCCGCTAGGCCCATGACCTAATATATATATATATATATATATATATATATATATATATATATATATATATATATATAATGATCATCTTTTAAGTTACTGTACCTCGCTAAATACGAGTTCAATTACAACTTTATTTCCCCATTCCCCAGGTCTCAATGACTATATGTATAGGATTAATTGTATACTAGCACGCGCCAAATCACGGTCTTACTCATTTTCACTGCATTATTCACTTTCACTAGTCAATCACTTATCACTGGCGTGCTTGATACGACTAATCCAATACCACTCACGTTCGACAATCCAATTCAGTCGCTAGGTCTTAATATAAATGATCACTTTGCACTGGGTATAAAGCAACACAGAATAAGGTGGAAATGCACTAAACAATTGTTCACTAAATTATGACAGCCAACGCCATAAGACTTGCAAAATTCACCATAAATCACACGTATGGAACTGACCAAAACAATATAAAAGGCATACTAAGTATACATGATTATCTAAGAGGTAAAATTAGTTTCATGTCAATAAGAATTCAGGTTATGGTTTCATCATCATTTTAAATCAGCAATCAATTGCTGGAATTCCAGTTTCAGAACTTGAAGTTCAACTTCACGTGCGGTTTAATAGGGATTGTGTTTAGATTCAGAAGTTTCCCTAGTTGAATAAAACCTAGTTCAATTTTTTAGGTTTCTGAAATATCAAGCAGATCAATGATAGCCTTTCTGTATCAGGAGATATGTCATGTTTAGTGTGAAGGTGTAAAAAAATGTCACTACAGAAACTGCAGAACAAGTCGACAATCTAAAATATAATCAAAATACCAAACGACAGAAAAACTGAACGATACCAGAACCATATGTTAGCTAACTAAATTATCCAAGCGAAAATATAGGACTCTACATATTTTCAGTTTTTCGTAGGGATGTGCAGGCACTTAAATTCAGGTAACTTCGTGGAATGCTGCTCCAGACTACAGTCCAGAGCCGCATTCCCAGTCCATTCTCGTTGCTGTGATCTATCAGTATCGAAGAATAAACCATAGAGGGCTCTATCTTATTGAGTAGGCTCCAATATGAGCCATAAAACATTACATTCCGACATGTATCTAATTTAATATCAATTTAACACTACGACATGTACAGTAAAACCCAGATTTGGCGTCGCCTCTTTGGGGCGATATTTCGTGACGGTATTCTCAACATTTTAAACTTAAATTACTACATAATATAATTAGTCGTAACGCGAATCCCCTAAACACAAGATATGAGAATTTTTTACGAGTATTCACATTGAACACTCGGGTTATATCTACAGGTAATAATCGAAATATCGGTTACATCTATTTGATTCAACTAGGCGACGTTTAATTAAATTCTGATTGGTATTGTTACGGATTAGATGACCGGGTCGGGCTTCCATTCCTGACGATTAATCTAAAAGGGTTCACTATTGGATTTTTTCACACGTTATCGACATGATTATAATAGGTACGTATGAGCACAAAGTCATTTGTCACGATTTCTATTCGGTTAATTAATACAATAGCATGAGTAAACAAGTGATTTGATTTCACTTTCCTAGAGACAATCACAAAGATAATTATCACGAGCAAGGCACGAAAAGTAGCAGTAACACGGCGACGGCGATCGCACGGACACGTCACAGCAAGAACAACACATGTGGGGATTTGGCAACGGCGGGGACTTTTGGGAGCTTCGATGGGGCGCGGCGAGGGGCCCATGGGTGCGGGGTGATTGAGATGGTTGTTCCCCCCAATAATAGAAGAGCAAGTCTCTGTTCAAAATTTGAAAAAATTCAGCGCCTCACGTGCCTTACTCGAGGGCACCAGTGCCGAGAGTTAAAAACTCTGAGGCAGCGCCTCACGTGCCTCGCACGAAAGCGCCTGTGCCAGAACTAAAAGTTCTCTGCCGTTGGATAAAAGATCCAATAGAGATGATAAATCATCAAAATACATAATTAAATTCTGTTAAGGAAATATTCCTCAAATATTTCTAAAAAAGAACGATTACGCTCTGTAAAACACAGCACCGCTGGATTAAAGATCCAATGGTGATTAAAAAATCACCAAGCTAAAGAATAAACTCTGTAGGGGAAAATATTTTTCGCAATCTTTCTAAAGAAGAAAGATTACGCTCTGTAAAACAGAGCACCGTTAGATTAAATATCCAATGGTGATTAAAAATCACCAAGCTACAGAATAAGCTCTGTATGGAAAATATTTTCCCAATCTTGTTAAAAACAAGAAAAATATTTTCTGTAAAACAGAAGTCCTTAGATCAAAAATCCAATGGTGGATAAAATTCCAAAATCAATTAAGGATCTCTCAATGAGAGATTTCTTTAACTAAATCAAAAAACTTGCCTCCACTATATAAAGGCCTCAAGACTTCAAGTCTTGTACAGAGGAAACCCTATAAACTTCAAGTTCAAAAAGAAGAGCAAGAAAAAAAAAAGAGCTTTAAGAGAGAAGAAAGATGAAAAACTTTCTTCAAGGTAAATAAAAGTACTAGAGAGCATAGCATCTCATCTGGATATCCGACGGTTTAACCCTCATAAAGAACAGAGTTCTTTCCTATGGATCCTAAATCTATGAGACAAGTCTCCCAAAAATGAGAATTTAATTCTCGTAGGAATGAATTTGTTCTTGGGGTTCGAAGATCCAGGGGAGAACAGAGAATTGAACATTTTCAGAAAAATGCACAAAGAAAGAATAAGCGCCAAGCGCCTCACGTGCCCCTCACATGGGCGCTACTCAAATAAAGAGTGCAGAGCACTCAATGGTTGGCGCTCAGCGCCAAGCGCCTCACGTGTCCTTCGTGTAGGCACTTCTCAATAAAGAGTGATTAGCACTCAGTGGTTGGCGCTCAATGCCAAGCGCCTCACTTGTTCAGCACATGGACGCTATAAAGAGTGTTTAACACTCCATATTAAAAAAACAAAAAAAAAAGAGAGGAGAAAGTAAAGGGTGAGCGTCAGAGCCCATATCAATGCTCAGCACTGTTTGCACAGAAAAGGGACTGAGCCCAAACAAGTGTTTAACACTTTATTGAAAGACTGAGTGGGTTGAGTCAAAGTTGACCAAAAGTCCCTAATTCAGATCAACTGAGCCCCAATGCTAACAATTTTTCCAAATTGGTCTTCGTCCCAAACACGACTATTGATCTTCCAACGGACATTGGTTCAAAGGTACATATTCTCACACCTCTGATAAATGTCGTTGTAATTCTTCAGCATATTCAGAGAGGTGGTGGGTCCCGATACACAACAACTCTTTAGTGTACTCTCAAATAGACGGGCACATCCCAATATGGACCGTAATGTTCTTAAACTAGCTATGGACCATAATGTCCTTAAACTAGCTGTAGACCGTAATGTCCTTAAACTAAAACGATAGAGCCCAAATGCTCTTTCGTTGGATCAAAAATGATCCCGAACCACCGTTAAGTAGATCTTAGTCCAATATCGAATTAATCTATCCTTAACAAATATTTAAGTTGATCTTAATCTCAAATAGGGTTAACGATCCTTAAATCAACTCAAACCCAAATCTAAGAATATACAGATTTGGACTAATCCACGCCCTACGGGCGACAACACAAATTAGTCTACGTATACAATCCACGGGCAACCAAAAATAAAACAAACACACACAACACGAAGTGTCCTTCTGGAGTCGGAGAAAGTGGTTACCGTGATGTGGTAACGTAATTAACTGCAGGGGCTTGCGCCTGCAGGAAAAAGCGCCCCCACAATCAAAAACCCTCGCAAATGAGGGGGAATCTGACGAAGTCTGCTACAATGGCCGCATCTATATAAACCTTCGATACACAGCGCCACAAATCAACTTGGCATCTTCGGAGAGGTTGACAGATAAAACCAAATAGCATCTGCCCCCAAATTCAGGCAAGATGACCTACGCGGTTTCGTCTCTGTTTTCAGCGGTATACAGATTCTGGCATGTCCGGTTGGACCTTTTCTTCTTTCCACTCCACACTTCATGTGTCGTGTTCATGAACGAATCACGGTTTAATATGGTTGCCCCTGGATTTGAGGTTCTAAGATTTGGTGTCTTGCTCTGTGCAGAAGAGAAGATGACATCGATGGCTTCCAACTGCACCAATTGCAACAGCAACTCCCACTCCGTCCCTGCTGGAGGAGTGAGTTATGGGCCCCAAGCGACCTCCATCTTCGCAATGCCAGTGGAATAGGTGACTCAGGCCACCACTGGACTGTTCTTCGGAACCATGCTCCCGCCAATGAGCTTCAATGCCTCAATTCCATCACAAGAAGCCACAAAGAAGTCGGTCTTTGATCGGCTCGCAACCACCATGGCCCCTCTCAACGGGTCATCCAAGTCTGCCACCTCAGTCTTCGATAGGCTGAGCCACAACTCCACCGGGCTCGTAAAGAGACACGCAATACCTGAAGGGGTTATCCCGAAGCGGATAGCCATTCCAGCTCTGGTAAACGAAGTCATCAAAGGGGCTACTCCTGCTAAGGGATCGGTCTTCACAAGACTGGCCGTTCCAACTCCTGCTACGGGTGAGGTCGTTATAAGTTCTTCCCCTATTCGAAAGTCAATCTTCGACAGGTTAGGCATTCCCTCTCAACGGACGTCAGTCTTCGACAGGTTGGCACCAAAAGCAGACTCTCATCAAAGTAAGGGGCATGACAAGGTCGCTTCTACAACTGAGGTGATCCCATCCGCAAGACACGCTCGACGTCACCACTGGCGTCGAGTGAGGAAAGCTGGGGGCAGTTCCCCCTCTGGACTTACCCTACCAGCTCCAATGGTGGAAATTGATGCTGTCGTTCTAACTGGGAACAGTTTCGAGCTGCTCAGGAGGGTACGCAAGAACTCTCCAACTGCCATCTTAAAGAAGTCTCCTCCGTCCGTCAAAAGCACAATACAGGTGAAGCCAGAATAGTCCTCAGCGGTTATCCTCTAGGATCCAGAGAGTTTGGCAAAAATTCCAAGACTCTGTAATTGACAAAGATTACTCTTGACGACTGAAAAAGACGAAGGCTCGGCAAGAGGAAGACCATCCCTCCGCCATACCACGAAAGGTATCATCTGCATAGGTGCCTACCGCAACGGCCCCCTCATCTTCGACCTCCCATATGAGGAGAAGGCCAAAGAAGATCCCCATGCCGGCGGCAAATATCAAATGTAGTGGACCCAAACGTCCTAAGTCTGGGGACATGGTAGTGCATACCGTTGTTCATATCAGAATTTTGCATTATTATATTCCCCATTGTTAATCATATTGCAAATAAATAGGGGCTTTTGATCCATGTATGCTAAATAGTTGCAGGTTACAGATTCTCGGAACAATACAGTGAAAATGGTAAAAAACGCTACAAAAGTGAGACTACGACAAACAAATAGAAGAATTTTTATGATGCCGCCTACAGTTGAAGGAACAAATGAAGATAAGTGAACAGTTCGATTTCACAAAGCACGAAGGCAGCACAAGATTCAAGATTTTAACACGAAGCGAACGGGAAAAGTCCACAACATTCTGCACTGTGGAAATCTGGAAGAAACTAAAAAATATTCTGAAGAACCAAGTGAAGAAAACAGAAGCAAATAGCAACATGAAGCAACCCAGAGAAGAAGAGCCAAAGAGCCGATCAAACGGCCGCGAAACCGCGGCCAAGCAAGGCTTATGGCTGTGGATCCGCGGTCGTGCTGTGCACTTGTCGGTGCGTGTCGGTGCGTGTCAGTGGAGTCGGTGCATTGACCCGGTTTTCTTAGGGTAATTTTGTAATTTTAGATGTGGATCAGATGTAAACCCTAGGGTTTCTCCTATCTATAAATAGGAAGCCTACAGCTCTTTTTGGAACATGCTTCTTTTAATTTCTAGATTAAAATTTCAATTCATTGTAATCGTCAAAGAGTGCATCAATAAAGTAAGTTTTTTATCTTGAATTTTTTATCTGCAATTTTATTTCTCTGCAATTTTTATCTGTCATTTATTTTCCGCACATTAATTAGGTTATTAAAAGAAAAATAAAAAAATCAATTCCTTTGTTAATTCCCTAATGAGTGAGTAGTTCCTCACTTGTTAGGGTTAGGATTGGATCGGTTTGATAGATGAAATCCCTCACTCCTTTCTTGCCCGTTCAATTCTTTAAAATATGGCTCTATGCAATTCAAACACATACCGCTCACTACGGCACCCTATCCCACGAGATATCGGTGATTCCCTAGTTAGACCGGTTGTGTTTGATTTCCATAGAGGTTAGGGCTAAGAGTTAAGAAAGGACGGACAAAGACCAAAGGGAAGAAACCTAGTTTCTTCCCAGTCGTGCTAATCCCCTTTCTTAACTATTACCTTAACACCTAAGTTCTTAATTAGGGCAAAGAAAGCGGTGAGTAGAATTAACTTTCCAAATTAACCTAATCCTAACCATAGCAAGGTTTTAATCCAAATCAAATTCAATCTCAGTTTTTATAGAAAATCAAAACCTACCACAAATAGGAATTGACTCGTTAGAACAACTACAAAAGAACACGCTTTCCCTGTGGACCGACCCGTACTCAACCGGCTAGCTACAAGGCGACACCGTCTTGATTGCGGTTAATTCTTTGATTTCAACACGCATACGCAAAATCTCTATCAATCAAATGGCGCCGTTGCTGGGGATAACGGTAGTTATTTTCTTTTTTGTAATTTCGGGTTAATTAAAAAATTAAAAAAATCATAAAAATTGAAAAATATAAAAACAAAAAAAATTATCATCTTGTTATTTTTTGTAGGGTTTTTGTGCGAATTGTGCAGGAACGCAAAGATGAACAGATTCAGATCTGGAGCAAGTTTGGTGAACAAATCCAGAAACAGAAGATCTGAACAGACAGAGGAGAATCAAAACAGCAAACAGAAAGATTTTGGAGATCTGAAGCAACCATCACACCGCGGAACCGCGGTCGTAGGAAGCATTTGGCGGCGGATCCGCGGCCTTTTGCTGACGTCAGCAATCTAATTTTTTCTGTAAGTATTCCTTACCTCCTCTGTAACCCCCTGTGCTCCTCTGAAAAATTTTCCTGCAGGATTCTTTGCGCAAAACTTCTTCCCCTTTCTCCAATAAATTGATTTTTTGCAGGATTATTTACGCCGCGAATAAAAGAAAAAAAGTTTTGGCAAGTATTTTGGATTTTTGTGTGTTTACTGCTTTGCATTTTTAAAACGGACTTTTAAGGGGCTATAACATCAATCCAGATTGGGTGGGAATTTCATTACCCTTCCTAAGACCCCAAAAATCACAAAAAGCATTTGCATCAACCCTCGAGTTAATAAAAAATATTAGACTCAGCCAATAAGGACTGTCTTGCTCATTAGGATAAAGGAAAGGTTGTAGGCATCGGTCGTTTATCTAAACCTGATTTTATGGTGCCTAGGCTAGACAAGTGGGAAAGGTAATTTTAAAAGGCCCGTCTCACGGTGATTCGTGAGCGGATCCCTCCTTTCTTTACTTATGCTTACCTGGCCACAATTTGCAGTGAAGAGGCGATTCGAGGATTTCACAACGTGCCCTTTGGAATAGTTAGGAGCAGTCTAGTTGACTTAGGAGACCCTAGCTGTAGGCTTGATTGTGTATATTGTGATTGCTTGAATGTGTGTCTAAGCTCCTTATAAAAATCTTTTGCAAAAACTCCTTATAAAAAATAAAAAAAACCACAAAACAAAATTTTTACAAAAACTTTCCATTTTGTCGCTAGAAATCCATTGCACCCCACCTTCTCCCATTGACGTTTTCTTACCCCCACCTTCTGTTTTTACCTTTTGACTAGACTACACCTCGTTAGTGTATGTCCAGTTGGACTAGGGACACTAGCGCCAATTTAGTCCGTGTCTCGTTAGTGCCTACTGACGACGCTTTCGACTCCGAAGTCGAAATTCGCTCCACTTCTTTACCTTCATCTTTAAATTCATCATCTCTTAAGGAGATGTCGGGAATCAATCATAACAACCCCTTACCTATGGGACTGATTCCACCTCAACTGGGTGCGATAACCCACCACACCCTACTGTCGAAGCGCCCCAACGAATCGCGCTCCAGGATCTTTTCTATCCCATCCGCACAGCACTTTCTACTTGTCTTTCACTTCCACCGGATAATGGGGATAACTTCGAAATTAAACCCCACTTCATCAATATATTGCCCAAATTTCACGGGCTGGAGTCCGAAGATGCCTACATCTTCATTAACAAATTCCAGAATATTTGCGCAATGATGAAGACCACACAACTTTCTGATGATGCTATAAGGCTACGTGTCATTCCATTCACTTTATGTGACCTAGCTAAAAAATGGTTATATATCACAATATCGCACTCCATAAAAAATTGGAAAGAGTTAGTTAAGGCTTTTCTAAAAAAGTTTTACTTACACCACAAGACCGCGAGAATTCGCAACGAAATTATTCAATTTTCCCAGCTTCCTTCCGAACCTTTTGGGAAGTGTTTTGAAAGATTTAAGGACCTTCTTGTTCAGTGCCCTCACCACGGTATCGAGAATTGGCAATTTTGCCAAACTTTATATGAAGGACTAAAACCAGCAACTAAGCAGTTGTTGGAAACCATTTGTCAAGGTCACTTTCTTAAAAAATCGAGCGAGGAAGCTTGGTAATTTCTCGACGATCTTGCTGAACAAAACTTCAGTGGGAAAGCACTAACACCACTTCATCTACTTTATTAGGTCAGTCTAGGGCAGGCATACATCAACTTGATATGTCGATTGCAATGAAGGCCGAAATGGCTGCACTCACGAAAAAACTAGAAGCAATTGAGAGCAAATTCTCATCGCCTTCTCCTACCCCAGCTTTACCCCCACGCACTATTTGTGCTTGCTGTTCGGATCCGTCCCATCTAACCGAAGAGTGTCCTTATAACCCGCCTGTTCAAGGACAAGATCAAGTCAATGCTGCCTTTCAGCAAAGAAAAAGAAATGATCCATACTCTTCAACTTACAATCCTGGTTGGAGGAGCCACCCAAATTTTGCTTGGAATCAAAATCAACAACAGTTCCAAGGCAATAACAGTTTTAAAGGCCTCCTCCAAAACAACAAGCCCCTCAACAAACTCAATATCAGCAACCTTTCCAACCCCAACCTTACCAAAACCAAATGAACAATTTTGTACCAAACAACTCTTATCCTCAAAACAATTTTGTTCAGCCAAATAACGATAAGGTTTTCTCGCTAGAACAAAGTCTGGATGCATTTTTAAAACAATCTACGCAATCCTCAGCCAGCATCCAATCGTCCATTCAGTCTTTGGTGCAACATACTGCTTCACATGATCAGAGCATCAAAACAATTGAAGCCCAAATTGCACAACTGAATGCTGCGTTAAGCGAGCGAGATAAGGGGAAACTTCCATCTCAACACTTGCTAAATCCCGGCCACACACAAAATACATATGTTGCTCATGAACAACAAAATCATAATGTGAGTGCCGTGACTACATTGAGATCTGGAAATGTATTGCACAACAATGTTGGCAATAATGATGAAACCCCGGCCGCCGCTTCTTCTTCTTCTTCTTCATCTTTTTCGTCTTCTTCAGAGCCTGTTATTCATTCTTCACAAGACTCTATTTCTTCAAATTCGAACGGACCCACATCTCACTCCACGAAAACACCAACACTGGGATCCGCTCCAACTCCGCAATCTACTCCACAAATATTGGACTCAATAAATTTTCAAAATATTCCATTTCCAAACAGGTTGAGATCCAATAAACGTACTCCACAAATGGAGAAGATTGTGGAGTTATTCAAACAGGTTAGCATTAACATACCTCTCTTGGATGCAATCCAACAAGTCCCTTCTTATGTTAAAATCTTAAAGGACTTATACACCAAGAAGAGGAAATCACAAGTACCTAAGAATGTTTTCGTGGCTAGTGCAGTAAGTGATGCTCTTACCCAACCTTTACCCCAAAAACGTAAGGACCCTGGCTGTCCTACAATTTGAATAACAATTGGGGATAAGAACATCAATCGCTCACTTTTAGATCTTGGTGCCAATGTTAATTTTCTTCCCTATTCAGTATATGAACAATTAGGCGTTGGAGAGCTTAAACCCATACATTGTACTCTCCAAATGGCCAACCGATCCATCACCCATCCTAGTGGAGAGTTAGAGGATGTGCTAATTAAAGTAGGGGACTTCATTTTCCCCGTCGATTTCATTGTTATGGACACACAACCTGTAGCTAACCCCCGAAGTCAAATTCCGATGATACTTGGTCAACCATTCCTTACGACTTCTAATGCGGTGATCAATTGTCAAAATGGTTCAATGAAACTATCTTTTGGAAACATGATAATTGAACTCAACATTTTTAAGTTGGCGAATCAGCCCTGCGAGCCTAATGCTAATATACTTGATGTTTTCTAGATCCAAGAGACCAAGCAGGAGGACTGTGAACTCGAAAAATTTCTGTCCGATCACAGCAGTTTTGACGCCACTACTGCGTTCCTCCTTGAATCTGACACAGTTTTGACACCCGATAACGATTACGAGTGTTTCACTTTTTCAGACGATTTTGAATAATCACCACCCGTGTTTGAGTCCTTTGAATTTTCGGATGAGTTAGCTGAACAATCCGACTCGGTTGCTTACACTCGCTTCGAACCATTGTTGGAATCCTTCGAGTTCGAGACAGTTTCACCAATTTTACCTTCAATTGTTTCACTTCCAAAACTCAAACTCAAGCTATTGCCGTCTTACCTTAAATACGCTTACTTAGGTGAGAATGAGACCCTTTCTGTTATCATTTCGGCCTTTCTAGCCCTCGAGTAAGAGAAAACCCTTTTAATGGTCTTACAAAATAATCGGCAAGCTTTTGGCTGGACAATGACGGACATCAAGGGGATTAGTTCCCTTATAGTTGAATATCATATACATATGATGGAAGATGCCAAGACAGTAAGGGATCCACAAAGACGCCTCAACCCTATAATGAAGAAGGCTGTTAAAAAGGAGATTGTAAAATGTCTTGATAGTGGTATCATTTACCCTATCTCTGATAGCCAGTAGGTTAGCCCCATTCACGTTGTCCCAAAGAAATCGGGCGTAACGGTCATAACTAATGCGGCGAATGAGTTAATATCTACTCGCACCCAAACTGGATGGCGAGTTTGCATTGATTATAGAAAACTCAACGCCGTGACACGGAAAGATCACTTTCCATTACCTTTCATTGACCAAATGCTACAACGATTGGCTGGGCACGAATTTTACTGCTTTTTGGATTGCTACTCCGGCTATAATCAAGTTCCCATCGCCGAAAAGGACTAAGACAAAACCACATTTGCTTGTCCTTTCGATAATTTCGCTTACCGTCACATGCCCTTTGGGTTATGCAATGCACCCGCTACTTTTCAGCGGTGTATGATGGGCATCTTTTCAGACATGGTGGAAAAATTCTTGGAGATTTTTATGGATGATTTCTCCATTTTCGGTGACTCCTTTGATGAGTGTTTGCTACATTTAGACGCAGTTCTTACCCGTTGTAGGGATAAGAACCTCACTTTAAATTGGGAGAAATGCCACTTTATGGTACGAGAAGGTATTGTCTTAGGACATATCATCTCGCAAAATAGCATTGAGGTTTATAAAGCTAAGATTGAAGTCATTTCCAATCTTCCACCTCCCAAGTGCGTCAAAGACATCCGAGCCTTCCTTGGCCATGCCGGTTTCTATGGACGGTTCATCAAGGATTTCAGCAACATAGCTAGACCCTTGACTCTTTTGTTGGCCAAGGACACCACTTTTGATTTCGACTTAACCTGCATGAAGGCGTTCGAGTCATTGAAAAACTCACTTATTTCCACTCCCATTCTTTCATCTCCTGACTAGACTCATCCATTTGAAATTATGTGCGATGCATCTGATTTCGCCATTGGTGGGTCCTTGGACAGCACATAAATAAGATGTCGCACGTAATTTATTACAATAGCCGAACATTAAACGAGACCCAATTGAATTACACAATAACTGAAAAAGAATTCTTAGCTATTGTGTTTGCACTAGAAAAATTCATACCCTATTTAATCGGCTCTCCAATCATCGTTTACACGGACCATTCAGCTCTTCGCCATCTTTTCGTGAAGAAGGATGCTAAATCTCGCCTTATACATTGGATCCTCTTGCTACAAGAGTTTGACCTTGTCATAAGAGACGAGATGATGTGAAAACGTAGTCGCCGACCACCTTTTACGACTCCCTTCGTCGCCTACACTTAAAATTCCTATTAAAGACATTTTTCCAGATGAGCAGCTCTTAACTGTGTCAAGCGAACCTTGGTTCGCTGATATCGTAAATTATTTGGCCACCGGACTGATACCAAACGATTGGTCGAAACAGGACAGACTCCGATTCCTGTCCCAAGCAAAACATTTTTACTGGGATGAACCATATCTTTTCAAATACTGTTCCGACCAAATCATTCGTCGGTGTGTCCCCGACAACGAGTTTAAGAGCGTGCTGTCATTCTGCCACGATCAAGCGTGTGGCGGACATTTTAGCCCCAAAAGGACAGCAGAAAAAAATCTTGCAATGTGGCTTTACTGGCCACGACTTTTTAAAGACGCATACGAATACTGCAAGACATGCTCCCGGTGCCAACACTTGGGCCGGATATCTCGGAGAAATGAAATGTCGCTCCAACCAATTTTGGTTGTTGAAATTTTTGACGTTTGGGGGATAGACTTTATGAGACCATTTCCCAATTCCTTTGGGAACATGAATATTCTACTCGCTGTTGACTATGTTTCAAAATGGGTCGAGGCTGTGCCCAGCCGAACTAATGACAACAAGGTTGTCGTTAGATTTCTCAAAGAAAACATTTTTTCTCGGTTTGGGCATCCTCGCGCGATTATCAGTGATAATGGATCTCACTTTTGTAATAGGACTTTCGAGTCCTTAATGCGAAAATACTCCATTACTCACAAGCTGTCAACGCCGTATCATCCCCAAGCTTGTGGGCAAGCCGAGATTTCGAATCGGCAGATTAAACAGATATTGGAGAAAACGGTTTCCAAAAACCGTAAAGATTGGTCATCAAAACTGATTGATGCCCTTTAGGCATTCCGTACTGCCTATAAGACCGATCTTGGCATGTCTCCACACAGGCTTGTTTATGGAAAGGCTTGCCACCTTCCAGTTGAAATAGAGCATAAGGCATTTTAGGCAATTAAAGAGTTGAACCTATATTTGGGAGATGCGGGCAGCAATAGGAAGCTGCAGTTGAACGAACTAGACGAGCTGCGGGATGAAGCCTATGAGAACGCAGTAGTTATTAAAACCGAACGAAGGTGTTTCACAATAAACACCTTATGCGCAAGACTTTCAAACCTGGTCAACAGGTTTTACTTTACGACACTCGATTGTATTTCCATCCCGGCAAGCTCAAATCTCGATGGAAAGGGCCATTTTTGATAGGCACCGTATATCCGCACGGTGCGGTCGATCTAGAAAACCCGGAGGACGGTTCACTGTTTAAAGTGAACGGACATCGACTTAAACCATTCCTTACTGCAGACCCTTCGGAAGAACTCCTGCTTTTGCGGGAGTCGATCTACATTGACTGATTTTCCTCCGTCTACCCCTAAATTTCGATTATCTAACCAAAACACTGTTTCAAACAAGTTTGGGGGTATGTATCATTTGTAATTATATAAAAACAAAAATAACATAAAAAATAAAAAATTTGAAAAAAAAATTGGGTATTTTTGTAAATTTCTAGATAAAATAAAAATAAAAATTTTATTTGCAAAAAATTTCCTCCTTTTAAGAGGGATTTTTTACAAATAACCAACACATTCCCCTACTATAAATATACCCCGACCCCTCTCTGTTTTACAAACCCTAAAAATTGATCACAGAAAACCCCAGCCGCCGCTGCAGTTTTTGCAGCGAGATCTCCATCCGCCGCCGAAGGAACGTTCCCGCCGCGCTCCTGTTGCGTCACCCTCTGAATCTTTCAGAGAAGGTTTGCTTTCCTAATTCCTCTCTGTTAAAATTTTTTTAGATCTGTAAACTGTTTGTGATGGAACCAAACATGCAGTTAGAGCGTGATTTCTCACAAATCTTTTCACACACGATATATGGGAGTTATTTTCATGATGAAATCATACGGAGGGGGTGCAATTTTTTAATCTATAATCATCCAAATGCTTACGCCCTTCCAGATCTAGTCACTCGTTTTTACGAGTGCATGGAAGAAGGATGCCTTGCACAATACGGTTTTATTAAGTTACTGTGGGTCGATAGGGAGATAATTATTGACAGAGACTTCAACCATGAAGTCACTCAAATCCCTAGATTATCTGTTCACGACCAAGCTCTTCAATTTGAAGATTACTTACCCTTAATGGGTAACGAATGTTCGAGGGAACCGAGGAAAAGAATACAGGCTTGAACCCTTTTCGCTAATGTTTTAACCGTGTGCCGGTAGGCACAAAATAATATATTTGGGAGTTCACATAATACCACATTTTTCACCCCGTCACATCATATCGTGCACACCCTAATGACTAAGAACCCTAGATTTGACATGTGCACGGTTTTACTTAATTCAATTGGTGCTGGTAAAAGGGCTGCAAATTACCCATGCCCCATGTTAGTGACACAACTGTGTCGTTATTTCCTCCCTGTGGAGGAATTTGAATTCTACATGCATGGAGGTATACCCATCAGGCCTCTTACTGAGGGCGTATCCACATCCTATATCCGCTTGACTGATGTTTGGTTGTGAAGAGAACCGGCCGAATACATGCCCGCCAGAACACCCGGCTCCAGCTCGACCACGAGCGAGGAAGAGCTCACCCCCATAGAACATGCACGTTTAATGAGAAGATCCATTAGGGGGATTGACAATTTGACGAGGATGATGACGCAGCATGATCAGCGTCTAACACAAGTAGAGCAGGGGATCAGAACCCTGCTGGCGCGAGAGGAACGTTCCCGCTCACATTCTAGGGGACGTCGAGGGCCTGGGCAGTAAGGGCACTTCTTTTGGTAAGTTTGGAGGAGGAGGTGATTGTAAATAGTTATCATTGCATTGCATATTTTTGTACATATTTTTTTCTTTTTCTTTTGCATGTTTAATTCTGCATTGCATCTTTATAAAAAATTATAAAAATTGAAAAAAATGAAAATAAAAAAATATAAAAGAAAAAAATCAAATTAAAAAAATTGAAAATTTTTAAAAATTATAAAAATTGAAAAATTCAATTTTGGCCATAATTGAGTTAAGTTTGACAAGACGGTTAACTAGCTAGGAAAAACTAGATCCTAAACTTAGTAAATTAAAAACCCTAAAAATAACCTTTCTTAAAATTTAACGGTAGAAAATATATGTCCTTGTGTTTTATTTAGAAATAGGCAAATTTTGAGTTCAGCTCTTGGGCTAAGTCTAAATAAGAGAAGAGTATTGAATTTTTATTTGAAGTGTAAGTCTGAAAAATAATTCTGAAGCTTAAGTCTAAATTCTGAAAATATATACCCTACAATTAGCACATACACACACCTTGAAACTTGGAATAGTAGAGGATACCTTGAAATGCTCTTGTCTAAAATCCTTAGTATGAAGGAAAATTTAATAAAAGTACAAGTGTGAATAAAGAGAGATAAAAAAATGAACATTGGTTTTGTAATTATTTAAGGCTGCATAAATAAAAAATTATATAGCGAGAGTGCTTTATCACCTAGTGCCTTAGACCAACTGGTTTGAGAGTCACTGCTAAGCCTTAGGTATTACAAGACGAAGAATTACGCCTAAATGCGCAAATACATTTTGTAATCGGTCTCGCATGAAGAATGTGTGAGCAATTTCATCTAAAATTCACCAACTAAAAATATTTTGGAAGATGGACAAGAGTATGATAGCTAGAATTGAATTTCCAAGTGTAGGGGTGATACATATATACATGTAGGGGTATATGATTGGGGTTTGGATGTGAGATAGGAATGAAAAATAGGACTTATATCTTCAGTAGAAATGATAAAAATTCCTAAGTTGAGATGGAACCTTAGGAGGAAAATTCAAAAGATGTTGAAACCTAAATAAATTTACAGAACATATACAATCTTAAGTTAAATAATAAGTGAGTGTGAAAAATACGGGTTGATAATTTCTAAGTTGAAAATAATAGATTTCTTGCTAGAACACCGAATTGAAGAATGAAACTCAATAGGCTAAATTGATCGGATTTTATGGGTAGTATCCGCTGAAAACCCTCAGGAGACAACACTCCTCCTACTAGGGACATCTAGAGGTTTAACGGCTTGTTGCACGAGCTCAGCGCAATCGCGATTCCCTGCGAAAGTGAGGTTAGGTTTTTTCGAGAATAAATTGGTTTTGCTCGGGACGAGCAAAAGATAAGTTTGGGGGTATTTGTTCATATCAGAATTTCGCATTATTATATTCCCCATTCTTAATCATAATGCAAATAAATAGGTGCTTTTGATCCATATCTGCTAAATAGTTGCAGGTTACAGGTTCTCGGAACAATACAGTGAAAATGGTAAAAAAAACGCTACAAAAGTGAGACTACGACCAACAAATAGAAGAATCTTTATGATGCCGCCTACAGTTGAAGGAACAAATGAAGATCAATGAACAGTTCGATTTCACAAAGCACGAAGGCAGCACAAGATTCAAGATTTCAACACGAAGTGAACGGTAAAAGTCCACAACATTCTGCACTGTGGAAATCTGGAAGAAACTAGAAAATATTCTGAAGAACCAAGTGAAGAAAACAGAAGCAAACAGCAACATGAAGCAACCCAGAGAAGAAGAGCCTAAGAGCCCATCAAACGGCCGCGGAACCGTAGCCAAACAAGGCTTATGGCCGCGGATCTGCGGCCGTACTGTGCACGTGTCGGTACATGTCGCTGCGTGTCGGTGGAGTCGGTGCATTGACCCGGTTTTCTTAGGATAATTTTGTAATTTTAGATGTGGATCAGATGTAAACCCTAGGGTTTCTCCTATCTATAAATAGGAAGCCTACAGCTCTTTTTGGAGCATGCCTCTTTTAATTTCTAGATTAAAATTTCAATTCATTGTAATCGTCAAAGAGTGCAACAATAAAGTAAGTTTTTTAATCTTGAATTCTTTATCTGCAATTTTATTTCTCTGCAATTTTTATCTATCATTTATTTTCCGCACGTTAATTAGGTTATTAAAAGAAAAATAAAAAAATGAATTCCTTTGTTAATTCCCTAATGAGTGAGTAGTTCCTCACTTGTTAGGGTTAGGATTGGGTCGGTTTGAGAGATGAAATCTCTCATTCCATTCTTGCCCGTTCAATTCATTAAAATAGGGCTCTATGCAAATCAAACACACACCGCTCACTACGGCACCCTATCCCACGACATAGCGGTGATTCTATAGTTAGATCGGTTGTGTTTGATTTCCATAGAGATTAGGGCTAAGAGTTAAGAAAGGACGGACAAGGACCAAAAGGAAGAAACCTAGTTTCTTCCCAGTCGTGCTAATCCCCTTTGTTAACTATTACCTTAACACCTAAATTCTTAATTAGGGCAAAGAAAGCGGTGAGTAGAATTAACTTTCCAAATTAACCTAATCCTAACCCTAGCAAGGTTTTAATCCAAATCAAATTCAACCTCGGTTTTTATAGAAAAATCAAAACCTACTACAAATAGGAATTGACTCGTTAGACCAACTAGAAAAGAACACGTTTTCCCTGTGGACCGACCCGTACTCAACCGGCTAGCTACCGAGCGACACCGTCTTGATTACGGTTAATTCTTTGATTTCAACACGCATACGCAAAATCTCTATCAATCAACCGTCCACATGGCATCCGGAAAATAGGATAGTTGTGCTTTCGTGAGTCATCTAACACTCACACGGTTTGTGACGAAAGCTCAGGAGCAACAACAAAAGCTCCAGGAAATTTTGACAAGAATGGCCGCACTCACTGGACAGAAAGAAAGCCCAGAAGCATCGTCGAAACAACGCTAGGAGTAGGAGACCGACACCGAATTCCTACGGAAGGTGCTTGAAAAGAAAGATAAAGAGGCCGCGGAACAAGCGGCTAATATAAAACAGATGGCGCTTCTGTTCCAAGGCATGGTTGGGATGATGATTCAGCCGGATCCTCCAGCTGAAGACCCTCCAATAATAATTGAAGACGATAGAGAGGAGACATCGAACCCTCCTTCGGCTTTATCAGCAGTCGGGGAGGAGACGATCTCCAAAGCTACCCTTGATGACTACATAGCTCAAAAAATACGATCTCATCAAGCGAACGAAGCGGCAGGCCAGGTCGTTAGAACTGGGCGACCTTACCCTCCAGGATATACGATCCCCAAATTCCATGTGTATAAGGGGACGGGCAATCTACACTAACAGGTTGCTCAATTCAGAGCTTTGTACGGTAACACCGGGGGCGATGACAAACTATTGCTTCGCCAATTTGTCGGCAGCTTGGCGGAGACAGCATTTGAATGGTATTCGGAGCTTCCGAATGATTCCATCAAGACATTTACAGAAATGGAGCTACTGTTTACACAAAGGTTAGCAAATGCTAGCGAGCACACCCCGGTCACGGTATTAATCAACGCCAGGGTGAAGCTGGGAGAAACCTGGGTTCAGTACGCAATTCAGTAGCGGAACCTATGGTCGAAGTGTGAACAGCGCATAGAAGAAGCTCCTGCTGTGGGCATGATCGTAGGGACCCTTGATCCTCAGGCAACTATATCCCAGTTTATGATGTTCTTCAAACCGACCACCTTCCAAGTCTTGATTGACAAACTAGCCCAAACGGACCAGATGGGCCATAACCGTCCTCTTCAAAGACAAATCTTCGGAATGAAAAGGGCAAAGGGAAAGCAACCATCGTCGCCAACGCTCACTAACAACCGTGTGACCCGAAATCGATTGTTCGCCGAAGCAACAAACCAAGATCTCTCGAAGAAAAGTTGAGACGGCTTTACTCATTCCCCAAGGATAAAACGAGGAGATTATTCGAACTAACGGTGCGCAACAGGCTCATCACTCTGCCGGATCCGAGACGCCCACTGCAATTCGGCGACGTCAACAATCCCAATTACTGCCCATACCACCGAATAGTGGGCCACCCAATCGAAGATTGCTACGACTTTAAAAACTGGGTCGAAGACCAGTACCAACAGGGAAAGTTCGTGCTGTCCGAAAACTGGAAGGTAAACCCGCTGCAGCAGCACGCTCCTAAAAAGGTGGATACGCCGGGAGCATCATTCTCATTTGTAGAGGAAGCTCCGTAGGAAATTGTCCTTTCGGTTAAAACTAAAAGAATGCTGAAGGATCTTGAAGCATGTCCGGAGATTAGGTGGAAAAGCTTACTGGAGCCTGAGATTATTGACGGAATGCTGAAACTGCATCCAACGTCAAAAGATGGTAACGATGGACAAAACCTCCAAGACAAGCCTCCGAAGTCTTCAAAGAAAAAGAAGAACGCCAAGAAGCCCGTCAAGCTTGATGGCAATCGTACGGGTCTGCAGAAATACATCGATGCACTGGAGGAATACAACCAAGAGGCACGGACCCCAGTCACACTGGAAGAGTTCTTCAAGTATGTTCTTGAGGACGGAAACAGTGATATTGATAAAGGAGACGATTCTTCGGAAAACCAGAGGATTATGTAGCAAGTTGCCACATGATCTCTCACTCATCAATAAATGGCAAAGAAGCTCTTGACATAGAAAAACTGAAGGCAGTTCCAGAACCAAAATCTATGGAACCATCAGATGACCTTATTGACAAGCTGTTGAACGAAGATCTTCAAAAGAGCAAAGCTGATCGAGAACGTGAAGCGGACATTTACGAAAAGGCCAAGCATCAGTGTCAGGACGAAAAAGCTCCGGTGATAAGAAGCCATAAAGTACCTCAACCGGATCAATGTGCCCTTGCCACCGGCAAGAGCAGAATCAAGATAAGGAAGCAGTTCGTCAAAGCTCTGTCAATGGGAATGAAGCTGCCACCTTTCATAGAAAATACTTTCGAAAATATGTGCCCCGACGAACCGGATGTACATCCGAACTACTGCTTATACCATCGGAAGGTCACGCACCCTATCGAAAAGTGTAATGCCTTCAAGAAGTGGCGGCAGGGATATGTTGCCCATCAACAACAATTTAAGCGAATGAAGCACAAATCCCGTCGGGAACAGAGAAGCGAGACAGACGAGCATTAAGGAACGACCATTAACTATCATATGGTTGATGTCATCCCGACAAGAGCAAAACCTCAGGTTCTTACCTTCGGGAGTGATTTTGACGAAGAAATAGCCCTCGGCCATCTCTTCAAGGAATCCACCTCTGAAAAAGAAGTGGAGATGAAGAACTGTGAGAACATTCAGCTATGTAACCGTAGGTTTCCTGAAAAGAATCTCAAACTTTCAAACGAAGGTTCGGGCAAAAAGGACAAAAGAAAGGAAAAAGTCCCTGAGGAGATTGCTCTCGATGATAAATTTGTCGAAGAACTCACAGCCAAGGACTCGCTAAAGAACAACAAGGTGGATTACAATGTCCTAGCACATTTGAGAAAGATACCCTCACAATTGAGTATCTTAGATACCCTTCTCCTGTCTAAAGAGGCACGAGATTCCCTAATCAAGGAATTACAAGAACACGACCAGTTTCAAGCCTTCCTAGCGAAAGAAAAGATGAAGGACGGGTTAGAAGAAGTCCAGATGGCTGATATCACCTTCAGTGATGAATACCTCCTTCTCGAAACATTCGAGTGTTCCCCTCCGAAAGACGCGACGGAGACGCGATGTACGTCTTGCTTGAAATTCGGGGCAGATGCTAATTGGTGCTATCTGTCCACCTCTCCGAAGATGCCAAGTTGATTTATGGCACCATGTATCGAAGGTTTAAACGGATGCGGCCGATGTAGCAGACTTCGTCAGATTTCCCCTCATCTGAGGGGTTTTTGATTATGGGGACGCTCTTCCCTGCAGGCGCAAGCCCCTGCAGTTAATTACGCTACCGCATCGCGGTAACAACTTTCTCCTTCTCTAGATGGTCACTTCGTGTCATGGGTGTTTGTTTTTTTTGTGGTTGCCCGTGGATTGTATACGGAGACTAAGTTATGTTGTTGCCCGTAGGGCGTGGACTAGTCCAAATCCGTATCTTTCTTAGATTTGGGTTTGGGAGGGTTTGTGTTTAAGGATACGTTAACCTTATTTGAGGCTAAGATCAACTTAAACGTTTGTTAAGGACACGTTAGTCTAATTCTAGACTAAGATCAACTTAACGGGATCGTTTAGATCCAACAAGAGAACAATTAGCCTCTATTACTTAATTTAGTGACATTGCGGTCGATAATTAGTTTAAAGACATTACGGTCCATTGTTAGTTTTAAGACATGACGTTCGAGGTTAAGGACATCATAGTCCATGAGTTTAGGGACCTCACAGTCCGGTGTTAGTTTTAAGACATCACGGTCGAGGTTAAGGACATTATACTAATTAGTGAATCAGGCAGGATGTTTTTATGAGGAATAACAAACAGCGGGTCAATCTAAAAAAAAGTCAATGTGAAAATGTGATGGACCAATACTAATTTCAATGTGGGAGGGATCAAGAAGATGAAGGGTTGTTCATCTGCTTGGCTAGTCAAGCATGATCTAGTTCAAAGTTGTCTTCGATTACAAAGGAATAGAGACTTGACAAATAAAGCCCGAGGCATAGTCCATGAGTTTAAGGACCTCACAGTCCGATGCTAGTTTTAAGACATCACGGTCGAGGTTAAGGACATCATAGTCCGTGGATTTAAGGCCTTCACAGTCTGATGTTAGTTTTAAGACATCGCGGTCAAGGTTAAGGACATCATAGTCCGTGGATTTAAGGACTCCACAGTACGATATTAGTTTTAAGACATCATGGTCGAGGTTAAGGACATCACAGTCCATGAGTTTAAGGACCCTACAGTCCGTAGCAATGTGTGGTTGTTAGGACCCGTTACCTCTCTGACGACGTTGAGAGATTACAACGACAGATATCAGAGGAGTAAAGAGATGTACTCTCGAACCGGGTGTAAATTGATTGGAAGAGCAGATGAGCTCAGTTCAATTTAAATTGAGGACTTATGGCAAGAATTGGGCTATGTCCAATTAAAAAAATGTTTAACATTTTATTTTTGTTCTGCCTGTTAGGCCTTTTTTGGGGCTCTGACATTTTTTTATCTTATATTGAATGCATAGCATTTATCAGAACAAAGTATATTCTGACAGCGCGCCACGTGGAGCATTAGGCGCTTTGCGCCAGTCGAAGAGCGCATTGCGCTTCTGTCAGTTAGCGCACACGAGGAGGACACGTGCCGCGCTTAGCGTTAGTTTGTTAGCGCACTGCGCTTTTAATTTATGAGTGCGCTGCACTAGTTTATGGGTGCGCCAGTAAGTGACACGTGGCGCGCTTGGCGCTGAGCGCCAAACCAAGAGCGCAGTGCGCTATTTTCAGGAGCGCAAAGCGCAAATCATGTCTATAGTTGACACGTGGCATGTTTTGGCGCTGAGCGCCAGTCTAAGGAGCGCAAGGCGCAATTCTTGAGTGCAAGGCACTGTCTAATAGCGCAAAGCGCATTTTGATCAATTTGAAGATCAAAGAACAAATTTATGTTCTTCAAAGGAGGCCTTGCCTCAAGATCCAAGAACAAAAGTTCTTGTTGTTATAAAAGGCTCTGCCTTTATAGATCAAAAGATCTGTGAAGTAAAATACTTCTTTTTATATTTTTATGATTGGATCTTTTGATCTTTTCTTTTTAATCAAAGACCTTGGTCTTTTTTATAGATCTAAGATCTTTTTAGAAGATGTTTCTTATTTTTACGAGATGATTTCATCTCTGTTGTTCAAGAATTAATTCGTTACCTTTAAGGATGAAGAAATGATCTTCTTTCTTCTAAAGGCTTTCCTTTCTTTCTCTCTGAGTTTTTTCTCAAAGTTTGCAGAGGGTTTTTTTCTATCTCTTTTTTCTTATTCTCTCTCTTCCATTTTTCTTTTTCTCCCCTCATGACTTGAAGTCTAGGGTCCTTTATATAGGGCCAAATGATTTGTTAAATCAGTTTAAGTGATCTTTCTCTGATTGATTTAGGAATATTTCCCACCGTTGGATCTTTGATCCTAAGGCTCTTGTTTGACAGAAGATAATCTTCTTGTTTTTTAATAAGATTGAGAAATCTTTCCTTGCAGAATTTGTTCTGTTTTTTGGTAATTCATTATTTACCATTGGATCATTGATCCAGCGGTGCTTAAAGCACAATCTTGTTGTTTGGAAAGATTTTGAGAAATCTTTCCTTAAAAGAATTTAATTCTAGTTAATTAATGATTTATCATTATTATTAGATCCTTTGATCTAATGGTGGGAATTTTAATTCTAGCGCCGGCGCACCTACGTTCGACACGTGGAGTGCAGCGCAGCGCAACTGTGCTTGATACGTGGCGTGCAGCGTAGAGCGCAGCGCAGCTGTGCTAGCGCACCTATGTTAGACATGTGGCACGCATCGCGGAGCGCAGTGCAACTGCGCTAGCGCACGTGTATTTGACATGTGGCGCGTAGCGTAGAGCGCTGGATCTGAAGCGTTGCTCCAAAATTTTAATTTTTGAATTTTGAAAACGGAGCCTTGCTCTGATTGGAGTGCGCTGCCTAGGGCTCAGCGCTCCTGGCGCTGGCATGTCTGCTTTTGACACGTGGCGCGCAGCACGCAGGATCTGAAGCGTTGCTTTAATTTTTGAATTTTGAAATTCAAAACAGAGCTTTGATCCGATTGGGAAAACAATGAGCACAACCTTCCGCTGTATGTAACCAGGTATTGTCACGATATCAAGATAGGGAAGATCCTGGTCGACAACGGGTCCTCCATCAACCTTCTCAATGTAAGAGTACTGAAGGAGATTTGCATGAATGTTCAGCACTTGTCTCGGGATAAAATTACCATCTCCAGTTTTGACTCCCAATCATTAAAAACGCTTATATCTGTAATACTGACATTACGCTTCGGGCTGCTCGTCACTGACATCAAGTTCCATGTCATTGATGCCAAGACTTGCTACAACGCTCTACTCGGTAGGCCTTAGTTGCATGAGTACAACATCATCCTTTCTACACAACATCAGTGTATGATGTACTTCAAGGATGGCCTCGAGTACTGTGAGTCTATGTTAGCGCCCCGACCGTCTACAGACGCCAAATGCGGAACAAAAACTTTTAAACTGGCGCTATCGTATACTTTAACCCGGATCTGCCATTATTGCTAAACTAACAAACTGTAAAGAGAGTAGAAAGTTTATACCGAACGATCCGAGTCCTTCGTTCTTTAACCTTCATCCCACGCTCCGTTGCGGCTGCTCCGATCTCATCGATATCCGATCTGCTCGCCCAGGTGGCACCACGTCAACGATTCATTAAACGGGCTCCCGCCTCTGACTCGAGGCAACTCGGTCGTCAAGTTTGCTAAAAGAGACGACCAAGATTGATGTAGAGAATGAGTAGAAGACTTTGTCTCGTTCCGTCCAAAGCTATGGATGAACGGTTAATGAAGTTGCCAATTGATTTGGGTGATGGAATGAAATGAGCAATGAAATTTCCATACAACCCAAAACTATCATAATCTTTTCATTAAATAAATCAAGTGAGAGTGAGAGAGGGGGAAGGGGCCGGCCATCTTATAGGAGGTGGAGGGTGAGTGTAGGAGGAGGGAGGTGACCACAAGAACAAATATCATGTGTGAACACAAAGTGTGAACACAAAGTATGAATACATTAAATGCAACCAATGAAACATCAACACCATTCAACCTAGTCACCTCTTCTAGAAACTTCTAGAACCTTCCACACTCATCTCAAGAAAAGATAAATTCTTCTTTAACCGAATGTTAAAAGACGGCTGATAGAAAACGGGAAACTGGCAACTTCCAAAAGTGATCCCGAAACGAATTTCAGGATAACCCCGTAACTGTATAAATATACCCGCATTTGTATTACGAACGAATATAAATGCAACTGAGACAAAGATATTATATCTACTCAATATAATACTCGGATCCGGCTTAAACCAAAGCCGACCAGTATCATCTGCCCGAAATCTGACACGTGCGTAAACGCACGTGCATTTTCCGAACCCTGCCATAAAACCATACGGCCTCTACAACGTTTCGCCCGAACTTGGGAAACTGTCTGTGGGGGATTCTAATGACTCGTCAGTACCTTGGCAGTTGGTTTAACCACAATCCATCAGCAGCACTAGCTATGTGTAACGGCTGCCCATGGACTGACCTCAAGGGAGGCCGATGAGCGAACTCATCCGGAAACCCTACTGAGACTAACAGTGACAATGTATATACAGTCCGGTCCATTCATCTATGAGTATCGCATATCTGCCTAAGGGGCTAGTAACGTCAGACCCCCAATAGCAGTATAAGTCGTGTCGGAGTGTAACCCAATAACACCCTGAGATACTACTGGAGTACCTACCAGTAAATCTCCTGCCACGGCCGTGGGCTTTGTGTAATGGCTCTCCTAGACACAGTAAGATCTCGCCCCTAATACCGGGAGAGACGAATCCCCTGCCGATCCGCTCATGTGCCTCCATGTGGCTCGGGACTGTACCCAAAAACTACCTGTTTGCACGACTCCTTTGAGCCGTGGTAGGGTAGAAATCAAAGAACAATGGGAACTCACACGAGACAAATGACGACCTCAGGTCGATGAACTAACCTGTACAAATGTCACCAGGGAACTGCTATCTGACGATATGTCTAATACCAACTAGCAGGTTTCCGGCGAGTCCTGTCCGGTGTACTCATAACCCAATGAGCACCTGTATACATCTTAGGTGATCCAACTGACACCAGTGGCTTGTGAGACCGGCCACCGCCCCTCGTCGGGGTCTCTACTGTATACACTAGTCTACTCCGGAGTATCGATGCCCTGTCTCGAAACTCCCACGACTAGGGACCACAATTAAGGATATGCATATAAACCACCCAACTCTCACGTATATGATCGCCATCATACTGTTGGTAGTAAAGCAAGATCCTAAGGGCTCTATCAAAGTGTAACATGTAATCAGTCACCTGAACATGTACACGACTGATAAAGGCAAACCAGATAGCATACTATCATCTCGAGTAAGACTGTCCTACCGGTATAGGTCCTCCGCAATCATTGCAATCACGTACCTGCGATCCAATAATTGACTCTGAGGGCACTATCTCCAACAATCTCCCACTTGCACTTAAGGCTAATTATTGCGATGTCGACTACTTACAGCCCGTGTGAAACCGAACATCCAACTCCTCTACTAATCAGTTTCACAAAGCCCGTTTGTAAAACTATTGTGTTCGAGAAATAGCCTAAGTGAGTGGATCCGCCTAGATGTTTCTTTCTATATCACTCTTAATCTCAAGTTCGCGGAGAAATCCATCTCCCGAACTGAGTAATACCTGTCTTAGAATATGTCTGGATATCTGATAGGACCTAGTTCATAAATGAACTCCAAATCCAAACTTCTTAGACTATATCGATCACTGAACCTAATCTGTATCCTGCACTAAGCCTCCCACAGTATCCTCTTAGTCCACCTGTCCATAATACTGTCCCTCGTCAGAGGGAAAACTATAACTCTGACAATCACTCTGTCATCCATATCACCTTTGAAACCTGGAATGATAATCGTCTCCCGAAGGAGGCTGCCGTCATCAAATCCGTAGAACATGCACTTATGTTCTAAAACTGCTTCCTTATGTTTCTCTAGGATTGGATTAATACAAACTTATTGCATCTAGTGCAAAAACAACATCTGGTGTGGTACTTGACATCTCATGATTGACTCAATTGCCTACGCAAGTGATCTTCCAGTCATGCCCATCCCTCTCCACTTTAGTCTGTAAGACTCCTTTAGAGAGGGTGACTCCATCACCTGCAGGTACACCACCATGTCAGGAGTCATCTATTCTAAAAACCATTAGAATACTGTCAAAGTACCCACATTAGAAAACTATCCAAATCCAGATCTAAAACCATAGATCTTGAAACCATAATGTCAGATATTATATCCATATCCTGTCTGGAGAAACAACTGTGTGACGACCACAGTACAACCGATCGTAGTATAGGAATTTTACTTCCTACTCTGTGTATGTCATCCAGATACCATGACATCACACCCTACTACCTTCTTAACAGATCCATCCCCTATTCTGATGAAGTCAAACCCATGACTTTCACATCAAAAATAGATGATCTATCTCCGCTATAACTGCTCTAGTTTATAAATAGACATAAGCTACTTGCCCACTATTCTTCCGCTGCTCCCACTGACCACAACAACCCTCCTACCGGGTCTTATAGCCTGGAACAACAGTAGTGTCAAGTATGGGTAGATAAGAACCTCCCTGTCACCGTCCTTGAGGCTACCGGAGTACCTCTCGGGTGTCTGAGGTTACCCACCATATCTGCGGAGTGGCTAATGGAATGTCAAACCTGATTGAATATTTATGTCATATTAAACTTTCCGTAATCGTTTGCGGTTCTGGAATCACTTCCAGTTCTACCATACTCCCACTACTGTTTTCTGAAAAAGTCCATTTTACTAAAACTGTGGCGAGCCAAGAACAATATTACTATTGATCTTCCAAATGGTAGAATATCAACCCTCGTCATAACAAGGGTCAACCCACAAACAGCCATTACAGAAACGTGCCCTGAGTTATCCAGAGTCTGGTTTTAAGCATAAGCTGGACAACTCCCCGTACCTTAACATCTTTTAAGGTATGAACCATTCTATATCCAATATAGAAACTTTGACACTTATTTAATTGGAACCATATTCAAATCATGCAGCTGTTTCCAGTGCATATCAACTTAATGGAAAGAGGCTAATCAGCAATACTCAACTTAGGAATCCATCCAATTATGAGTAACCTGAAAGAGAAACACGTTTCTCAAAACCATCAATGTCATCTGAATACCAATCACAAGAATCTACATCTTCGATCTCTTTCAAGAATCCCGATACTCGTGACACCTGGTTCTCTACTTTATTCTTATACCCACAACTTCTCAAAACTTAGACCTTGTATTTTTACGAAACACTTGTCTAAATACTAGAGAAGTCATAAGTAAACAGAACAGAGTACGAGGACCTACCCCTTTGTCCTGATGGACACTGGACAACATACAATACTCTGTATAAGTCCGCTGAGTTGAACAACTCAAAACCTGTGCGTCGTAGGTGGAAAACTGTACCCTGGCGATTTCCTCAAATATCACCAATTACAACGAATTCCGATATAAGGAGGATAATCACCTAATTCCCAATAACTTACTCCCGCTCATCATCTGTAAAACCATACAGATATGAGAATGAAACCTGGTAAATACATACCCTTGGAGTAAGTTTCTAATCGGGAAAACAGTTTTTCATTAACAATGCACTGAAACATGAAAATGTTTCGTAGGGGTATCCTGGTATTCATAGCAATGCCTCTTCCATAATCCAATTCATGACTATAACCGTATATTTCTTTGACATCTCTCCAAATCCCTTTATTTGTCTTTAGTCATTACCTTCTGTACACCATGGTTAGGCTAAATGGTTTTCTTCCTTCCCTACCGTTCGGCACCAGCCTATGATTTGGAAGAAGACTATCCAGTAAGCAGAATAGGTGTACCCTCCTAAACCAAGGAGTACTCACATCTTGAGAGAAGGTGATGATAAAAGACAACTCAATAATACCTTATTCCTTTAAAGGTGAAATAGGAGTGGCGATGAAGTACGCGGTTTTGGTCGTGAATGATAACAGTCGCAATTTACTTTGCCCTCTTTCTAATCTCTTTATTTTGTCTTTACATATTACCTTCTGCACACCCTACTTAATCTAATTGGTTTTCTTCATTCCCTACCTTTCGGCACCTACCTATGGTTTGGAATAAGACTATCTAATAAGCATAATAGGTGTACTCTCCTAAACCAAGGAGGCCTCGCAACCTGAGAGAAGGTGGTAATAAAAGACAACTGAATAAACCAATTATATTCCTCCTGAACCTGGATCCATCCTCGAAGAAGTCCCTCCGAGTTCGTATATAACCATACGATGGATCTATCCAATGGAAGTGGATGTCCGTAGTAATACGGGTGTTCTGAGAAATTCAAAGGGTAAAAGAAGGAGTGGCAATGACTTATGAAACTCAGACAATCCAAAAGCCAGTATTTTAAGAAGTTTTGGCCAACTTGGTCACTGAGTCATAGTCTAGGGTTGGTCAAAGGTCGCTGCCAAAGAGAGAGAGAAAAGAAACACTCTGCGTGCACTCTAACCTAGATCAGAATGGTTATCACTTTATCTAATCCGGAAACCTCCCACTGTCCTGTCAAATTCTCCTCCAAACCTGAAAGAAGAATCAATAGGGATTACCCGAAGAGTAAACCAACTCATTAGTGGGAATCGGGATCCAACTCTCATCGCATGATAACGTGATGGAATGCATCCACGTTACTCATACTCCAGATGGTATGCGTATACTTGGAAAGTTTCAGTTTCTTTAGAAACTCCCGATAAGATTTTTGCCCCATGCTCTTATAACCTTGGCTTTGGTCAAAATGTCATAAGTCACATGCCAAGTTCTACCCGTCACTATCTTGTCAATTTGAACCCACCCGCACATGCCACTGGCTTTGGCCAAATGGCAGAACGACTGTCCCAAACCAACTCATCTATCTATGCAACAAATGAATACCCAGCACCAACCAAACACAATGCCTTAACTTTAGCTAAAATGCATAGCTTGAATACTACTGAATACCCAAAAGAAATGACAGAGGGCTACGGCTGTTTTTTGGCGACAAACCTTTAACGTAGTGAACTTGATATCGCTGAAGGAACCTGATAGCTTTTTAAAATATAGTGGCGAAAACCTTTTGCTAAAGAGGTCACTCCCGGTGAAGGGATCTCGGCTCTTTCCTCGTGGAATGAGGTGCAGGATATTCCACTGAATACCGTGATGCAAAGCAACTTGTAATCGACTATAGTGAAGTTATTACCCTGACGCAAACTTCTGCCCAAGGGGTCAGTCCCGGTGAAGGGATATCGGCCCTTGCCCCGTCGAATGAGGTGCAGGATATTCCAACCGAATACCTCTATGCAAAACAAAAGGAAACGTCTTTGCAATAACACTTTTTAAATTTGTTCCAACAACTGTAAACAGGTTTGTTTTACTTTGCATTGATCAGAATCAATGCAGTCCCATCAATAATCACACCAGAAAAGAACGAAAATAAAATGTACGTATATGCCATCCGCATTCATCACTGGGTCCCGTCATCACCCGTTAGGTTACTTAACTAACGACAGAGCGGGCACTGGACTAGCGCGGGTGTAAAACATATACAACATCTAATAGTATATATACCAATATACAATAATCGCTCCAGGCGTGATAATATGCAACATTACAGAAAAGTAATAAGCATCACAGAACAATACAGATAATCTGGGATCCCCGAGTTTCACAGAGCTGCTGTTGAAACCCGACGTTCCCCTGTCGTGTGGATAGCCTGTGTAATGAAACCTAGACCCCTACGGGTGCGGCAAGTTACCCGCCAAAACCTGAAGCGAGGCAACCCCTACAGCAAAGTGAATGGACCACCCTTCACTTCACGGAATCCGGTAGCTTGAGCACCCCTCCTTGGGTCAACCTGTACACCCTACGAGTGCGGCGAATAGTCTGCCAATTTTAGAGTGAGGCCCCTCTGCCTATCAAAGCCATGAGATGCGTACCCGTTGCCCTCCAAAACCCGGCTATCCGTGCACTCCGTCGCGGTGTAAAACCTAGTACAGAAATGAAAAATATGTACAACGGGTACATGGACCTCAACCTGGTCATGCCCCAAAAGAATATTATACAACAGGCAGTGACGGCAGTCCACATGTTGGACGCTCGACCCGCAATATCAAATGTACAAATAAATCCAAACTGCACTACCATTGCACACTGCTATCCACCACGACAAATCCGCAACATCACAGCACAACACAGAACATCAACGCGAATGTCACGTTCGCAAACCCGTCTAAAAGAACTATAGCAATCAGATACGGTTTACCGATCAAATGACATTCCCGGTCGGAGATATAATGTAAGTACTGTAAACTAACATGTTTAAATTTCGATCGACTAAATATCACGAAGTGGGCCCCACGAACATCTGTTGAACAGTAACAAAATCTGGGCCCAAAAGATATATACCAAAAACCTCAAATTCCAGACAAGAACCCACTGTACAAATTTGGGGCCACGATCTCACAGAATGGCCGCGGATGCGCGGTCAAACCATAGGTTTGACCGCGATTCCGCGGCAGTCTTGTTGAGTCACGTGCTCAAATTTGTACGGTGTGCTTAGAAAAGCCTGCTGAATTTTCTGTGATGTGTAAAATTAATTTTAGAACCCTTTAAAAATCAACAGAAACTGTGAAAATGAATTTTTCGGTTTTCGATATTCGGTTTGATCGATATTTTAAACGCGTTAGCACAAGTTAGTAAAGCAAAATGGTGAGGCTCTGATACCACTGTGAGTCTACGTTAGCGCCCCGGCCGTCTACAGACGCCAAATGCGGAACAAAAACTTTTAAACTGGCGCTATCGTATACTTTAACCCGAATCTGCCATTATTGCTAAACTAACAAACTGTAAAGAGAGTAGAAATGTTATACCGAACGATCCGAGTCCTTCGTTCTTTAACCATCATCCCATGCTCCGTTACGGCTGCTCCGATCTCATCGATCTCCGATCTGCTCGTCCAGGTGGCACCACGTCAACGATTCTTTAAACGGGCTCCCGCCTCTGACTCGAGGCAACTCAGTCGTCAAGTTTGCTAAAAGAGACGACCAAGATTGATGTAGAGAATGAGTAGAAGACTTTGTCTCGTTCCGTCCAAAGCTATGGACGAACGGTTAATGAAGTTGCCAATTGATTCGGGTGATGGAATGAAATAAGCAATGAAATTTCCATACACCCAAAAACTATCATAATCTTTTCATCAAATGAATCATGTGAGAGTGAGTGAGGGGGAAGGGGCCGACCATCTTATAGGAGGTGGGGGTGAGTGTAGGAGGAGGGAGGTGACCACAAGAACAAATATCATGTATGAACACAGTGTGAACACATAGTGTGAACACAAAGTGTGAACACAAAGTATGAATACATTAAATGCAACCAATGAAACATCAACACCATTCAACCTAGTCACCTCTTCTAGAAACTTCTAGAACCTTCCACACTCATGTCAAGAAAAGATAAATCAGTCTTTAACCGAATGTTAAAAGACGGCTGATAGAAAACTGGAAACCGGCAACTTCCAAAAGCGATCCCGAAACGAATTTCAGGATAACCCCGTAACTGTATAAATATACCCGCATTTGTATTACGACCGAATACAAATGCAACTGAGACAAAGATATTATATCTACTCAATATAATACTCGGATCTGGCTTAAACCAAAGCCGACCAGTATCATCTGCCCGAAATCTGACACGTGCGTAAACGCACGTGCATTTTCCGAACCCTGCCATAAAACCATACGGCCTCTACAACGTTTCGCCCGAACTTGGGAAACTATCTGTGGGGGACTCTAATGACTCGTCAATACCCTGGCAGGGGGTTTAACCACAAACCGTCAGCGGTAGTTGCTATGCGTAACGGGTGCCCATGGACTGACCTCAAGGAAGGCCGATGAGCGAACTCATCCGGAAACCCTACTGAGCCTAACAGTGACAATGCATATACAGTCCGGTCCGTTCGTCTATGAGTATCGCATATCTTCCTAAGGGGCTAGTAACGTCAGACCCCCAATAGCAGTATAAGTCGTGTCGGAGTGTAGCCCAATAACACCCTGAGATACTACTGGAGTACCTACCAGTAAATCTCCTGCCACAGCCGTGGGCTTTGTGTAATAGCTCTCCTAGACACAGCACGATCTCGCCCCCAATACCGGGAGAGACAAATCCCCTGCCGATCCGCTCACGTGCCTCCATGTGGCTCGGGACTGTACCCAAAAACTACCTGTTTGCATGACTCCTTTGAGCCGTGGTAGGGTAGAAATCAAAGCATAGTGGGAACTCACACGAGACAAATTACGACCTCAGGTCGATGAACTAATCTGTACACATGTCACCAGGGAACTGCTATCTGACGATATGTATAATACCAACTAGCAGGTTCCCGGCGAGTCCTGTCCGGTGTACTCATAACCCAATGAGCACCTGTATACATCTTAGGTGATCCAACTGACACCGGTGGCTTGTGAGATCGGCCACCGCCCCTCGTCGGGGTCTCGACTGTATACACTAGTCTACTCCAGAGTATCGATGCCCTATCTCGAAACTCCCACGACTAGGGACCACAATTAAGGATATGCGTATAAACCACCCAACTCTCACGTATATGATCGCTATCATACTGTTGGTAGTAAAGCAAGATCCTAAGGGCTCTATCAAAGTGTAACATGTAATCAGTCACCTGAACATGTACACGACTGATAAAGGCAAACCAGATAGCATACTATCATCTCGAGTAAGACTGTCCTACCGGTATAGGTCCTCCGCAGTCATTGCAATCATGTACCTGCGATCCATAATTGACTTTGAGGGCACTATCTCCAACAAGTACACAGTCACAGAGGAGCTAAACCCATTCTCCGTAAATGAAGTTCGCAAATATGAAGACGCCAAGTACTTCTTACCAGAATTCGAAGACATGGAAAGATGTCGCAAACCGGAGAATAAACAAAAAGCCATCGCCACTATCCCGATATTCGGGAGCGATACCGAAGTGGATGAAGAGACGGTCTACTCGGGACAACCCCAAGGCAATGGGCCAGGACCATCTACTCTTATGCTGGCATTTAGCAGTGACTCTAAGAATGAGGCCAACGCAGTGTTCTTCGTCCGTCCGCCAATGCAGACCTTTGCTGGAGCTGACCAGAGTTTATAGATTACCCTGGTCCCACAGCGACATTACAAAGAACTTGATGCACTTGATACATACAACGTGCTAGAGCTGTAGACTTTCTACGTCCCTCCTAAGCAAAGAGGTGAGAAGGCGGTCCTTTTCTACTAATCCACGGAGACTAAAGTGGAGAAAGAAGTATGGCACGGTGCCGAACCTGCGCTCGACAGGTTTCAACCAATCCTTCTGCCCAGATACTATACAGAGCGACTGAAAAGGCTATTGAGACGCCAATGCGTACCCTTCAAACAAACTGCTCGACAAGCCTAGTTCTATAACAAGATTTGAGACGTTCTCGGGACTCAGCGGAAGATACCCAACGGTAGAATAGGGACGACCGGCCTTGGATACATTCGGTCCAATAAAAGGGAGCGATTTCATGGCTGCCATGTCATAAATAATTCCGGTGGAAAAATGAATGCATTTCCAAATGGCGTTGATGTCAAACCAGAGCGAGATCCCACCGGGAGAATACCAAGCCCGTCATTCGAAGAACAGATTAACAAGCTAATAAGAGAAGCGGGTCAAAAGGTTCGGGATGACCATAACCGTGAAACGGCCATTTACGAGAAGGCTAGGATGCAACGTATCATTCAGCAAGCTACAGAGGATGACGATCCTCTTCACCTTCAATCCGCGGTGCGCTCTTGTGGCAAAAAGAAAGCCCGATGTAGAAGCAACAATAAGGTAAAGAACGGGAATGATGTTCGAAAACAACGAAGCGGATCCAAGAGGTCGCGCGTGAAAGGTTCTTAGGCACTAAAACAAGGTTCTACAAGGCATCAAACATGCCGGATTTAAATTTTTCAAGTGACAAACAACCTAAGTAAGGATCTTAACTAGAGAATTTAGGTTATAAATTTAAAGCAAACAACTTTACTACTAAGTGAGAGGGATTACAACCATTGTAGTCCGTTCCTTCGCTTCATAAGCTCTGAGTTGAAATCCCTTCGCTGCGATCATCATTCTCCCGGACTCTAGAGAGGCTCCATGGGGTGAATGTTCCATATTTGCTTGAATTCTTCACTATCAAAGATGATCTACCTTGAGGAATCACAAACCCAAGCTTACACTTCACTAATTAGGTATTAGTGGAGCAAACACCCTAATCTATGTGGCTAGAATAGATGAAGATGAGGAATTTTGCTCTCTTTAGTTTTCTTATTTTCATATTCATCCATCACAAAAGAAAAATCAAGCAAGCTTTTTCAAGTGCAAGAAGAAGATGAAGTTTTGTTGTGATGAAAATGAATTATTATTGAGGTTAGAAATGCAACCATGGGTTAAGCATGGCATGCTTAACCCTTGTAGAAAATAAACCATGAGGTAGGGTTAGGGTTAGGTTAATAAATATCAAGGAAAATATCTAAAGAGTGGACTTTGTCAACCATGACAAATATCTGACACAATTTAGAAGTAACCCAAAACAAAACATTAACCCTAATCCAAACCCTAGCATGGTTTAATCTGAAAACCCTAGTTGCATTGGTAACCCTAACATGTTACAATATTATATATCACATATATAATATATAATGTACCAAAAAAAATAATACAATTAACATATATCACATATATATATCAATGTATTATCAAGTGAGAAAAAGAATCATTTAAGTGAGCTTATATTAGTTAATGTGATGTAATATATCACATATATAATTTTACATTAAATTATCGAATCAACTCTTGATCCGATAATCCGGCTATATAACATATAACCGACTAATATAACATGTATCATCTTATCGAATCAACACTTGATCCGATATCCCGGCTATATCACATATACCCGGCCGATATCACATATCGCGAGAATAGAATACGGTATCTTATATCGTATTAATCTCGGTCCTGCATATATCACATATGTGTTGCTACTCCGTTTTGCCTGAGCCAGGAAACCTCTGTGCAGGACTCTAAAGAATCGTCAATATGCCGGTAGTAGGTGATGATTATATCAAACACCCACAAGCTGCAAGCGGTCAGCTAAACGTAACAGCCACTCGGGTATTGAGCGATTAGAAGATCAACAAGCAAGCCTGTACATACTCTTATGAATCCAATCAGTAACACTACCGTACATTCCGGTCTCTTCGTCTGATATGTCGCATATCTAGTCTAAGGGTGGTAAACGTCAGACCCCAGTAACCGATAAGTCGTGTCGATGTGAGGCTCATAACGGGTCGAGAAACTACTGATAACACTTATCAGTAGGTCTCCATATCAACCGTGACCAGGGATTTCCAATTATAGCCAATCGAACACAGCGCAACATCAACTCCCAATACCGGGAGAGAAAAAACCCCTCCTATCGCTCATTGCCTCCATGTGATTCAGGACTGTACCCAAAAGCCACCATTTTGCACGTTCTCATGAACGTGGTAAAGTGGAATCAAAGCACGGTGAGAATCACACAAGACTCTATGACGATCTCGGGTCTACAGACTAACCTGTACCAGTGTCACTAGAGAACTTCTATCTAACTATGGGTATAATACCATCTTGGAGTTCTCGGCGAGTCCATTTAGTGTACCCAGTCTCTACTGAGCACCCATATACCATCATTGATGTCAAACACTGATGGATATGGGATCATCCATCGCCCATCATATGGGTAAAGATGCGTATACGCTTGACTACTCTGAAGTATCGATGCCCTGTCTCGATACTCTCTTGACTGGGAACAGTTATAGGATGTACTCTTGGACTACCCTAGCCCCACTAGTATGATTTGCATCATAGTCCTAGTTGTCGAGTACATATCCTAAGGGCTTTATTAATATGTGAGAGCAAGACAGTAAATCAATACAAGTCAACATCTTAAGACAAAATGAAACCAGATAGTATACTATCATATGAAGCAAGAAAGTCCTCTATATATATATCCAAGCATCCACTATAATATACATCATATGTACAACAATGGCCTCTAGGGCATATACATAACTAGCAATCTCCCACTTGCACTAAGGCCAGCTGTTGTAGTATCTCATACCCAACATCCCGAAGAGTCTCTCAAATTGGATCTGGGGTATGGCCTTCGTGAGTGGATCCGCAGTGTTATCTTTCGTGTCAACTCTCCTGACCTCGATCTCACGGAGATCATCTATCTCCCGGATCAGGTGATACCGCCTCAGAATATGCCTGGATCTCTGATGGGATCTGGATTCCTTGGCCAAAGCCACAACTCCATTCTTATCATAATACAAAGGTATTGGATGCTCAATGGAAGGAACCACTACAAGTTCAGTGATGAACTTCTTCATCCAGACAGTCTCTTTGACAGCTGTTGCGCCACGGTAGCGCCCCGGCCTTCTACTCGAGGCCAAAATGCGGAATCAAAATTTTTTCTTAACTTTAACCGGCGCTACCGCGGACAATATACCCGGATCGTGACAATTAATCTAATCCCAGCTATCATGAGAATGGGGTAGAAGCTATACCGAGCGATCCGTGTCCTCCGGTCTTCGTCTCCACTCCGATCTCCCGCGGAATCCCCGTCCGTCACCTCCTCGTCGAAAAGGCACCACGTAGCCGATATCTTTTACGGGCTCCCACCTCTGGACCGAGGCAACTCGGGCGCGAAGTTAGCTAGCCGACGCGTCCAAGGGTACTGTAGGTTGTAGTGTAGATTCACTTTGCCTCATGGGGTTTGTGAAGTTGCCATTAGTTGGAGAGGGAATAAAGATCAAGAGGAGATGAGATATATGAACTTTGGTGTAAAAAAAATGAGAAGAATAATTTCCCTCATTCAAAAAGAACCTCTCTCTCTCACCCTCATCAAAAGTGGCCGGCCTCAATGTGATCATGGTGGAGGGAATGATCTCTCTAGAATAAAGCAAGAGGAGAATGTAAATTAAAGGAGAAAAAGTCACACCAAGGTCAAAACCATTTCAAATCTCATTCTAATCTCATAAATGCAAAAGATTGATTCAAAAGGAATCTCATCATGAGATAACAATCATGAAGCCACAAATATGTAAGAAAACCCTCCACAAAAAGTTATTTGCATTCTTGCAAATAACCCCCCTCTATCGGAAAGTCCGGCCGCGAAAGAACAAAGGAAAACCGGCCGGAACAGAATGCAAACTAGCAACTTCAGAAAACTGATCCCGTAATAAATTACAGGAAAACCACACTGTTGCATATACATGCCCGCATTCGTATTCCCACTAAACACAAATGCAAAGATACAATATCTACACTATCTAATACTAGGATCCGGCTTAAGCCAAAGCCGGCTAGTAAAATCCGTCTGATCATGATCCGTACAATACCGCACGTATCTGATCGAACCCTGCCATATCTCCATACGGCCTCTACAGCGTTTCTCCAGAAACTTGAGTAACTGAGTGTGTGGTGGACTCTAAAGACTCGTCAATACCATGGCTGTGGATTTAACCACTAGCACGTCAGAGGTATTAGCCATACGTGACGGGCTACCAGCTATAGACCAAAAGGGACGTCGATGAGCGAACTCATCCTGACACCCTACTGAGCCTGTCAGTGACAATATCCGTACAGTCCGGTCCGTTCGTCTATGAGCATCGCATGGCGGGCCTAGGGGGTTGGTAAAAGTCAGACCCCCAAAAGCGGTACAAGTCGTGTCGGAGTGAAGCCCAGAACACCCTGAGATACTACTAGAATACCTACCAGTAAATCTCCTGCCTCGGTCGAGGGCTTTGTGTAATGGCTCTCCTAGACACAGCGTGACCTCACCCCCAATACCGGGAGAGACGAACCCCTGCAGATCCGCTCACTGCCTCCATGTGGCTCGGGACTGTACCCAACTAAAACCTGTTTGCACGACTCCTTTGAGCCGTGGTAGGGTAGTAATCAAAGCACAGTGGGAACTCACACGAGACAAATGACGATCTCAGGTCGATGAACTAACCTGTACACATGTCACCAGGGAACTGCTATCTGACGTCTGGTATAATCCCAACTAGCATGTTCCCGGCGAGTCCTGTCCGGTTAACTCATAACCCAATGAGCACCTGTATACATCTTAGGTGAACCAACTGACACCAGTGGCTTGTGAGACCGGCCACCGCCCCTCGTCGGGGTCTCAACTGTATACACTAGTCTACTAATGGAGTATCGATGCCCAGTCTCGAAACTCCCACCACTAGGGACCATTTAAGGATGTGCTTATAGACTACCAGCTCCCACGTATATGATCGCCCTCATACTGCTGGCAGTCAAGCAAGAATCCTAGGGGCTCTATCAACGTGTAATAGCGACTCGTAAGGTCACTTAAAGCAGTACACGATGATAAAGATAAACGAGATAGCATACTATCATCTTGAGTAAGACTGTCCTACTAGGACAGGTCCTCCCTCAATCATTGCAATCACGTGCCTGTGATCCAATAATTGACTCTGAGGGCACTATCTCCAAAAATCTCCCACTTGCACTCAAGGCTGATTATTGCGATGTCGCATACTCACAGTCCGTGTGATACCGAATACCCAACTCCTCTACTAGTCAGTCTCACAAAGCCCGTTTGCGAAACTATTGCGTTCGAGGAATAGCCTCAGTGAGTGGATCCGCTTTGATGTTTCTTTCTATGTCTCTCTATATCTCATGTTCGCGGAGAAAGCCATCTCCCGAAATGAGCAATACCTGTCTTGGAATGTCTGGATGTCTGATGGGACCTAGTTCATAAATGAACTCCAAATCCAAACTTCTTAGACTGTATCGTCAACTGAACTTAATCAGTATCCTACGCCATGCCTCCCTCAGTATCCGCCTGGACCATCTGTCCAAAATACTGCCCCACGTCAGAGGGAGAACTATAACTCTGACGGTCACTCTGCCATCCAGGTCACCTTGGATGCCTGGAATGATAACCGTCTCCCGAAGGAGAATGCTGTTATCATATCCCTAGAACATCAATTTATGTTCTAAAACTTCTTCCGATCGTTTTTCCAGGATTGGATTAATATCAACTTATTGCATCTAATGCAAGAACAACATCTGGTGTGGTACTTGACATCTCATGATTGACTCAATTGCCTAAGCAAGTGATCTGCCAATCATGCACATCCCTCACTACTTTAGTTTATAAGACACCTTTAGAGAGGTTGACTCCATCACCTGCAGGTACACTACCGTGCTAGGAGTCATCCATTCTAAATACTCATAAAATTCTTGTCAAAATACCCAGATTGGGAAACCACCCAAATCTAGATCTAAAAACATAGATCCAGTAACCAGAATGTCTGACATAATATCCAAGTCCTATGTGGAGAAACTACTGTGTGACAACCAAAGTATAACCGAGCGTAGTATAGGAATATCACTTCCTACTCTGTGTATGTCATCCAAATACCAGGACATCACACCCTACTACCTTCTTAACAGATCTATCCCCTATTCTGATGAAGTCAAACCTATGACTGTCACATCAGAAATAGATGATCTATCTCCGCTATATCTGCTTTAGTCTATAAATAGACATAAGCCACATGTCCACCAATGCTTCCGCTGCTCCCACTGACCACGACAACCCTCTGGGAGAGTCATATACACGTACACTTCTAAAGCAAGTTTAGAACGACGCTATACTCATCCTCCTGCCGGGTCTCACAGTCTGGAACAACAGCAATGGCAAGTCTGGGTAAACAAGAACCTCCCTGTCACCGTCCTTGAGCATACTGAAGTACCTCTCGAGCGCCTGAGGTTACCCACCATATCTGCGGAGTGGCCAATGGAATGTTAAACCAGATTGAATCTTTAGGTTCTTATCAAATCTTCAGTAATCGTTTGCGGTTCTGGAATCAATTCCAGTTCTACCATACTCCCACTATTGTTTTCTGAAAAAAATCCATTTTTATTTAAAACTGTGGCGAGTTAAGAACAATATCTCTATTGATCTTCCAGATGGTAGAAAGTCAACCCTCGTCATAGCCTGGGTCAACCCACAAACAGCCATTACAGAAACGTGCCTTGAGTTATCCGGAGTCTGGTTTTAAGCATAAGCCGGACAACTCCCCGTACCTTAACAATGTCAAGATATGAACTATTCTATATCCAATACAGAAACAGAGGCACTGATTTAATTGAACTAGATTCAAATCATTCAGCTGTCTCTAGTGCATGTCAACTAAATGGAAAGAGGCCGATCATCGTTACTCAACTTAGGAATACTTCCAATTATGAGTAACCTGAAAGAGAAGCAAGTCCTCTTAATCATTACTATTAACTGAATACCATTCACAAATATCTACATCTTCGATCACCTTGAAGAATCCCGATACTTGCAACTCTTGGTTCTCTACTTTATTCATACACCTAAAACTTCTCAAAACTTAGACCCTGTGTTTCTACGAAACACCTGTCTAAGAACTAGAGAAGTCATAAGTAAACCGAATATAGTACGAGGGCCAACCCCTCTGTCCTAATAGACACTGGACAACATACAATATTCTGTATAAGTCCCCTGAGTGTAATAACTCATTCCATATGTGTTGCAGGTCGAAAATTGTACTTATGGTTAAGAAGAATTGCACCGCTGTTCAATGCTCCTTACCTAACCATCCACTGATATAGGTAAATGTCATGGACATAATTTCAAAAAGGTATATCTCACTCTATAAAAATAGATGTACAGATACATCAATTTGAAATTGGTGCATAACAACGGATATTCAAAATCATATATTTGCCGTCCGACAAACAACCCAGGTGACTTCCTCAAATATCACCAATTACAACGAATCCCGATATAATGAGGATGATCACCTAATTCCCAATAACTTACTCCCACTCATCATCTGTAAAACCATACAAATGTGAGAATCATACCTGGTAAATACATACCTGGTAAATACATACCCTGGAGCAAGTGTCTAATTGGGAAATCAGTTTTCTTTTAACAGTACACAGTGAAACTGAAACATTGAAATGTTTCGATGAGGTATCCTGGTAATCCTAGTAATGCCTCTTCTATTATCCAGATTCACAACTGTAACCGTACAATTTTTTGCCATCTCTCCATATCCCTTTATATGTCTTTAGTCATTACCTTCTGTACACCCCTTTAGGCCAAATTATTTTCTTCCTTCCCTACCGTTCGGCTCCAGCCTATGGTTTGGAAGAAGACTATCCAAAAAGCATGAAGGGTGTACTGTCCTGATCCTAGGAGCACTCGCAATGCGATAGAAGGTGAAGATAAAAGACAACCGAATAAACCTTATTCCTATTTCTCCTGAACCAGAATCCATCCTCGAACTGGAACAAGTTCCTTTCGAGTTCGTATATAACCATACGATGGAATATCCAAATAAACTGTGGATCTTCGTAGTGATATGGAGTGTCCTGGAGAAATACAAAGGTGATTTAGGATTGTCGAAGAAGTACTCGGTTTGGTCGTGAATAGCAGTCGCAATTTACTTTGCCCTCTTACTAATCCCTTTCTTTGTCTTTACCTAATACCTTCTATACACCATCGTTATGCTAATTGGTTTTCTTCATTCCCCATCGTTCGGCACTTGCCTATGGTTTGGAAGAAGACTATCCAATATGCATAATAGGTGTACTATCTCCTAAACCAAGGAGTACTCGCAACCTGAGAGAAGCTAAAAGGAAAAGACAACTGAATAGTCCTATTCGTTTTCTCCAGAACCGGAAACCATCCTCGAATTCCTTCGAGTTCGTATATAACCATACGATGGTTTTTTCCAATGGAAGTGGACGTTCGTAGTAATACGGGGTGTCCTAGAGAAAAGGGTAGAAGTAGGAGTGGCAATGAGGTTTGCAACTCTGACAATCCAAAAGCCAGTCTTATAAGAAGGTTCGGTCATCTTGGTCACTGAGTCATAGTCTAGGGTCGGGTCAATGGTCGCTGCCAAAGAGAGAGAGAGAAAAGAAACACTCAGCGTGCACTCTAGCCTAGATCAGAATGGTTATCACTTTATCTAATCTGGAAACCTCCCACTGTAACGTCAAATTCTCCTCCAAACCTGAAAGAAGAATTAGTCGGGATCACCCGAGGAGTAAACCAACTCATCAGTGGGAATCAGGATCCAACTATCATCGCATGATAACGTGACGGAATCCACTCACGTTATCACACTCCAGAAGGTATGCGCATGCCTGGCAAGTTTCAGTTTCTTTAGAAACTCCCGATGTGATTTTTACCCCTAGGACCCAAGTGACCTTGACGAATAATCAATAAATCAGAAGGTCCTAGTCAAGTTCAACCCGTCATTATCTTGATTGCGTTAAACCCACCCGCACGACCCTTGACGAATAATCAACAAAGTCGTACAACTGTCCTAACCAATCCACATATCCATGCAACAGAAAAGCACAACAAAGCTACCGCACACTACGCCTCGACGAATAGCAACGACAAACGTAGCACGAATACTAAGCAATACTAATCTGAAATGACGGAGGGCTACGGCTGGTTTTTGGCGAAAAACCTTTAACGTAATGAACTTGATATCGTTGAAGGAACTGGATAAATTTTTATAAAAATATAGTGACGAAAACCTTTGCTAAAGAGGTCACTCCCGGTGAAGGGATCTCGGCTCTTTCCCCGTAGAATGAGGTGCAGGATATTCCAACTGAATACCACGATGCAAAGCAAAAGGCAATCGGCTATAGTGAAGTTATGCCCTGACACAAACTTCTGTCCAAGGGGTCACTCCCGGTGAAGGGATCTCGGCCCTTGCCTCGTCGACTGAGGTGTTGAATATTCATAACCGAATACCACTATGCAAAATAAAAGAGAACGTCCTTGCAATAACATCTTTTTGAAAAATGTTCCAACAATATCATAATAGGTTTGTTTAGCTTGCATTGATCCGAATCAATGCAGTCCCATCAATTTGATCACACCAATAAAGAACGAAAATAATGATGTACATATATGACATCCGCATTCGCCACTGGGTCCCGTCATCACCCGTTAGGTTACTTAACTAACGACAGAGCGGGGACTGGACTAGCGCGGATGCAAAACATATACAACATCTACTAGTATATATATCAATATATAATATTTCACTCAAGGCGTGATAAGATGCAGCATCACAGAAATGTACAGCATCACAAAACAATACAGATATCTGGGATCCCCGGGTTTCATAGAGCCGCTACTGAAACCCGACGTTCCCCTGGTCGTGTGGATAGCCTGCGCAATGAAAACCTAGACCCCTTCGGGCGCGGCAAGTTACTCGCCAAAACCTGAAGTGAGGCAGCCCCCTTCAGCAACGTGAATGGACCACCCAGCACTTCACGGAATCCGGTAACTTGGGCACCCCTCCTGGGTCAACCTATACCCCATACGAGTGCGGCGAATAGCCCGCCAATTCTAGAGTAAAGCCCCCTCCGTCTCAACGCCATAAGATGCGGGCTTGTTGCCCTCTAAAATCCGGCTATCCGTGCACCCCTCCATGGGGTAATCCTAGTACAGAAAGTAAAATATACATACAACGGATACATCGACGGCAACCTGGGCGTGCCCCAAAATAATAATACAAACATGCAGTGACAGCAGTCCACATGTCGGACGCTCGCCCCGCAATATCAAATGTACATAATACAATAAAAACAGTACTAGCATTGCAACCAGGCTATCCCCCACGACCAATCCGCAACATCACAGCACAACACAGAACATCAACTTGAATGTCACGTTCGCAAATCCGTCTAAAAGGGCTATAGCAAATAGACAGGATTTACCGATCGAGTGACATTCACGGTCACAGATATAATGTAAATACTGTGAACTAGCATGTTTAAAATATCCGATCGATCAAATTTTATCAAGTGGGCCCCAAGCATTACTGTAGCAGTTACAGAAAATCTGGGCCCAAAAATAATATCCCAAAACCCTATTTCCAAGTCTAAAGCCCTCTGGAAAAATTTGGCATGCTGAACAGTTAAAAGTGCGGCGGAACCGCGGCACAAGCATGGCTTTGGCCGCGGTTCCGCAGTGACATGGTGAGATCTCGCGACCAAATTTTCACAGAGTGCTTAGATTTCTATGCACAGTATTCTGAAACAACCTGAAAAATTTTTGGAGCCAAAAAAATTTCGACAGAAACTGTGTATTTGAAAACGCGGGTTTTGGAATTTTGTTCGATTGAAGATGTAAACACACTAGAGCAAGCTAGGCAAGGTTAATGGCGTGGCTCTGATACCATGTTGCGCCACGGTAGCGCCCCGGCCTTCTACTGGAGGCCAAAATGCGGAATCAAAATTTTTTCTTAACTTTAACCGGCGCTACCGCGGACAATATACCCGGATCGTGACCATTAACCCAATCCTAGCTATCAAGAGAATGGGGTAGAAGCTAGACCGAGCGGTCCGTGTCCTCCGGTCTTCGTCTCCACTCCGATCTCCCGCTTAATCCCCGTCCGTCACCTCCTCGTCGAAAAGGCACCACGTAGCCGATATCTTTTACGGGCTCCCACCTCTGGACCGAGGCAACTCGGGCACGAAGTTGGCTAGCCGACGCGTCCAAGGGTACTGTAGGTTGTAGTGTAGATTCACTTTGCCGCATGGGGTTTGTGAAGTTGCCATTAGTTGGAGAGGGAATAAAGATCAAGAGGAGATGAGCTATATGAACTTTGGTGTAAGAAAAATGAGAAGAATAATTTACCTCATTCAAAAAGAACCCCTCTCTCTCACCCTCACCAAAAGTGGCCGACCTCAATGTGATCATGGTGGAGGGAATGATCTCTCAAGAATAAAGCAAGAGGAGAATGAAAATTAAAGGAGAAAAAGTCACACCAAGGTCAAAACCATTTCAAATCTCATTCTAATCTCATAAATGCAAAAGATTGATTCAAAAGGAATTTCATCATGAGATAACAATCATGAAGCCACAAATATGTAAGAAAACCCTCCACAAAAAGTTATTTGCATTCTTGCAAATAACCCCCCTCTATCGGAAAGTCCGGCCGCAAAAGAACAAAGGAAAACCGGCCGGCACGGAATGCAAACTGGCAACTTCAGAAAACTGATCCCGTAATAAAGTACAGGAAAACCCCACTGCTGCATATACATGCCCGCATTTGTATTCCCACTGAACACAAATGCAATGAGACAATATCTACACTATCTAATACTAGGATCCGGCTTAAACCAAAGCCGGCTAGTAAAATCCGTTCGATCATGATCCGTGCAATACCGCACGTATCTGATCGAACCCTGCCATATCTCCATACGACCTCTACAGCGTTTCGCCCGAAACTTGAGTAACTGAGTGTGTGGTGGACTCTAAAGACTTGTCAATACTATGGATGTGGATTTAACCACTAGCATGTCAGAGGTATTAGCCATACGTGACGGCCTACCAGCTATTGACCAAAAGGGGCGTCGATGAGCGAACTCATCCTGACACCCTACTGAGTCTGTCAGTGACAATATCCGTACAGTCCGGTCCGTTCGTCTATGAGCATCGCATGGCGGGCTTAGGGGGTTGGTAAAAGTCAGACTCCCAAAAACGGTACAAGTCGTGTCGGAGTGAAGCCCAGAACACCCTGAGATACTACTGGAATATTTACCAGTAAATCTCCTGCCTCGGCCGAGGGCTTTGTGTAATGGCTCTCTTAGACACAGCGCGACCTCACCCCCAATACCGAGAGAGACGAACCCCTGCAGATCCGCTCACTGCCTCCATGTGGCTCGGGACTGTACCCAACTAAAACCTGTTTGCACGACTCCTTTGGCCGTGGTAGGGTAGTAATCAAAGCACATTGGGAACTCACACGAGACAAATGACGATCTCAGGTCGATGAACTAACCTGTACACATGTCACCAGGGAACTGCTATCTGACGTTTGGTATAATCCCAACTAGCATGTTCCCGGCGAGTCCTGTCCGGTGTACTCATAACCCAATGAGCACCTGTATACATCTTAGGTGAACCAACTGACACCAGTGGCTTGTGAGACCGGCCACCGCCCCTCGTCGGGGTCTCGACTGTATACACTAGTCTACTAATGGAGTATCGATGCCCAGTCTCGAAACTCCCACGACTAGGGACCATTTAAGGATGTGCTTATAGACTACCAGCTCCCACGTATATGATCGCCCTCATACTGCTGGCAGTCAAGCAAGAATCCTAGGGGCTCTATCAACATGTAATAGCGACTCGTAAGGTCACCTAAAGCAGTACACGATGATAAACATAAACCAGATAGCATACTATCATCTTGAGTAAGACTGTCCTACTGGGACAGGTCCTCCCTCAATCATTGCAATCACGTGCCTGTGATCCAATAATTGACTCTGAGGGCACTATCTCCAACAACAGCATCGTTGGTAGCGATGTATTCAGCCTCCATCGTCGAGTCTGCCACGGTTTCTTGCTTGGAACTCTTCCAACAAACCGCCCTTCCATTTAGGGTAAAGACAAATCCCGAGTGCGACCTAGAGTCATCCTTATCACTTTAGAAGCTCGAATCGGTAAAGGACTCCACCTGGAGTTTTCCGTTACCATACACCAAGAACATCTCTTTACTCCTTCTCAAGTACTTGAGAATATTCTTCACATCTGTCCAGTGACTATCTCCTGGATCTGCTTGATACCTAATTACTACACTTAGTGAGTATGCTATATCGGGTCTGGTACATAGCATCACGTACATGATAGAGCTTACTGCCGAAGCATAGAGTATCCCTTGCATGTGAGCTCTCTCCAAATCAGATTTAGGAGACATCTCTTTGGAGAGAGTGAGTCTTGAGATCGTGGGTAAGTTCCCACGCTTGGATTCTTCCATAGTAAACCTCTTCAGTATGGTTTCAATGTACCTGGATTGAAACAATCCCAGTATCCGTTTAGGTCTATCTCTATAGATCCTAATCCCCAAAATGCAGGAGACATCACCTAGATCTTTTATTGAGAATCTATGTGATAAGTAGAGCTTGACCGAGTGCGGCATAGGAACATCATTTCCTATCAAGAGTATGTCATCCACGCACAATACGAGGAAGACAACCTTACTCTCTCCAACCTTCTTGTAGATACAAGGTTCATCTACGTTCTTGATGAAGTCAAACTCTTTGACTACCACATCTGCTAGATATGTATGCCCTAGAGGCCATTATTGTATAGTACTAGTTTGTATAATACATTTTGGAGGCTTGGGATATATATATACGGGTTTACGACAGTCTTGCTCGATATAGTAGTATGCTACTTGGTTTGTTTCTATCTTAATATGTGTATATGTTTCTTTTAACATATCGCTAATACATATTGATGGAGCCCTTAGGATCTTTGCTTGACTACCGGCGTTGTGATGGCGATCACACTAGTGAGGGCTGGGTAGTCTATATGCACATCCTTATTTTGGTCCCTGGTCATAGGATTATCGAGACAGGGCATCGATACTCCAGAGTAGACTGGTGCATACGCTTCTCTTCCCAGCAGGGGAGATGGTCTGTCCCACAGCCATCGGTACATCGTACTGGAGATAGTATGCAGGTGCTCGTTAGGTTACGAGTACACTGGACATGACTCTTCGGGAACTGTTGGTTTGTATTATACCTATCGTCAGTTAACAGTTCCTAGGTGATATGAGTATAGCTTAGTCCGCTGACTTGACACTGTCACTTCGCCTCGAGTGTGTTCCCACTGTTCTTAGATTACTACCCTACCGCGGCTCTACTAAGTTATGCAAACAGGTAGTAGTTGGGTGCAGTCCCGAAGCACTTGGAGGCAGTGACGGTTTGACAGGATTCGTCTCTCCCGGTATTGGGGGTTGATATCGCGCTGTATCTAAGAGAGCCATTACACATAGTCGTCCCTGGCCAGGGCAAGCGAGATTTGCTCGTAGTGTTACCAGTAGTTTCTCATGGTATTCTGGGCTACACTCCGACATGACTTGTACGGCTTTTAGGGGACTGACGTTTACCGCCCCCCTAGGCCCGCCATGCGATGCTCTCAGACTAACAGACCGGACTGTACGGAGTTTGTCACATTCAGGCTCAGTAGGATTTCGGATGGGTTCACCTCATCAGTCTTCTTGTCGGCATCTACCTGGGGACCGTTATGTAAAGCTAGTACCGCTTGCGGCCTATGGTTAAACCCACTGCCAGCGTAGTGTCGAGCCTTTAGAGTCCCACACAGAGGGTTACTCGCCTTTGGGCAAAACAGAGTAGAGGTCGCATGGTTTTGCGACGGGGTTCGTTCACATCCGCGCACTTGTGCACGTTTAGTGTCCGGGCAGTTGTTACTAGCGGGCTTTAGTTTAAGCCAGATCCTAGTATTTTTTTTGGGATTGGTTTTGTCTCAGTGCATTCATGTTCCTCGGAACGCGGATGCGGGTGTGTATGCACAGTTGACAAAGGCAGAGGCAGAGGATTCTCATTAGGGTTGTTGACCATTTGACTTTGATTGACTTATTGACCGTTGACTTTTTCCTAACCCTAATGAGAATGATGAATATGATTAATAATATTAATTAAGGATTATTGTGTGATGGTTACGTTGACCTTTTGACTATGGTTGACATTTTGACCCTTGTTGACACTTTGACCATAATCATTTCATATCAAAGATGCTTCTTGTTCTTTGCAAATTGCATTTATTATGAAATGATAATGGTCATTCCATACTCACCATCACATTTTCCTTTTAATTTTTAGTATTAATCTATTATTCTCTCATATGAGCATGGTTGCAAAAGAGAGCTCCCATTTCTATCATATCTTTTCTCTTTCTCTTTGCAAGAGCTCTCCCTCTTCCTCTTCCAAAAGCTTAAGTGTTCCATGTGTTGGAAATCATAAGTTTTTGAGACAAACCCACCATAACACCTCTCTACTCATTCTAGGGTTCTAGGTTTAGCAAACCAAGCACCTTAGTTACCTCTAGGTTGAGGTAGGAGCTCAAGTTCGAACCCTCGGGTGGATCTATCTTCGGCAAAGAGGAGACGACGAGGAGGAGCCGTACAAACTACTACAAGGAGCAAGTAAGGAGGAGAACAACAAGAAGAGAAGGAGTTCAAGACCTAGGTATAACCTTTCTACATAGTAGTTAGAATTTGTAGATTATGTGTTAGTTTTGTTTATCAAAGATCCTTCATGAACGGTCCATGTTACTTATCGAGGAAAATTTTGATTTTTACCTGTTCCGCCTCCCCGAAAGATCCGGGGTGGGTAACGTGGACCTAACAGTGGTATCAAAGCCTAGCTAAACAAACACTAGCATGTTGGCAAAGTATCTAGAATTTCGATCGGAGAAAAAAAAACCTCAAAACACGCCGAAAATGCTAACTTTCTGCCGATTTTTATTTCTGTTCAAAAAATAATTTAACACATATTAAAAATCGGCTCAGGGTTTTTACAGAACACACAAGAAAACTGGTATAGTGACTTGGTCAAAGCGCCGTGGAACCGCGGCACGAGCAAGCTCCTGCCGCGGATCCGCGGCCGAGTGACTCGGCCGTGGGCCAATCTTCTTGAAGTGTTCTTATAATGGTGTTTTGGGATTTTTAGGATGGTTTGTTTCTGCCCAGAATTTCTAGAGAACAAAATTTGTTTTTGGGGTGATTACAAATCCGTATTTTGATCGAATTTCTGTAGACTTTGGCTAATGGGTTATATCTGTGATGTGATATATGTATTGAACGTCTGCTAATCGCTATACGTCGATTAGTGGGGGTTATACATATCTGTGATCTGAAATGTTGATGGTTTGTGTATATGGATTCGTTGGATTGTCGCGGATGAATAGCCGGGGGGTTGTGAGATGAGAGTTTTATTTATCTTTCAATTCATTTAATATGTAAATTGATGTAATATTATTTGTATGGCCGCACATCCGGGATGAGGTTGTTGCCGCCATTGTATATTATTTCTTTTACCATTTTTGCTCCTAGGATAGACCCAAGATGGGGTGCACAAACTACCGGGTACCTCAAAGTGCCGAGTGGCCTACTTACGTTGTTGAGGGAGGTTGCTTCACTTCGGGTATTTGGCGGATAGTTTGCCGCACCCATAGGGGTTTAGGGTGGGGTTTTGGCTATTCATCGCGACCGTGTAATCCGTCTTTTCGTTGCAGGATCGAATGAAACACGGATTCCTAGTATATCCAATGTGTTCATCTGTGATCTGGAATGGTTATCATTGCATCTGACGAAAGTATATATCTATTTACGATATCTAGTAGGCGTTGCTTATGTTTTGCATCCGCGCTAGTCCATCCCCCACTCTGTCGTTAGTTAAGTAACCTAACGGGTGATGACGGGGCCCCATGGCGAATGCGGATGGCATAAGCGTACGACATATTTCCGTTGTTTTCTGCAATGGTAGGATTAACTGATGGGACGCATTATATTAATGCAAAGAAAAACACATCTAAAAGACGTTGTCGGAACAATTTTCAAAAGCTGTTATTGCAAGGACGTTCTCTTTTGTTTTGCATAGAGGTATTCGGTTATGAATGCCCAGCACCTCATTCGACGAGGCAAGGGCCGAGATCCCTTCATCAGGAGTGACCCCTTGGACAAAAAGTTTGCATCAAGGTAATAACTTCACTATAGTCGATTATTCTTGCTTTGCATAGAGATATTCAGTTTTGAATATCCTGCACCTCATTCGACGAGGAAAGAGCTGAGATCCCTTCACTGGGAGTGACCACTTTAGCAAAAGTTTTCGCCACTATGTTTTCAAAAAGGTAATCATGTTCCTTAAACTATATCAAGTTCATTACGTTAACGGGTTTTTTGCCAAAAACCCAGTCGTAGCCCTCCGTCATTTCAGATTGGTATCACTTAGTATTCGTGCTACGTTTGTTAACTCCGTCAAGGCGTAGTGTACGGTAGCTGAGTGGTGCTTGTTTGTAACACGATATAGGATTGGTTAGGACAGTCGTATAACCTTTTTGACTCCGTCAAGGGTTATGCGGGTGGGTTTAATGCAATCCAGATAATGACGGGTTGAACTTGAATAGTACTCTTTGATTTGTTGACTCCGTCAAGGTCACTTGGGTCCTAGGGGCAAAAATTCACATCGGGAGTTTCTAAAGAAACTCAAACTTGCAGATTTAGCATACCTTCTATAGTATAGTGACTAGAGTGGATTCCATCTAGGTCGTTACACGATGATAGTTGGACCTCGATCCCACTGATGAGTTGGATTACTCTCGGGATATTATTTCACTTAACAATCAATGCTATAAACCAAGTAGGCGTCTAGAACGGTGTTAGCGGGGCTACGCCTCCAGGGAAAAGAGGTTATATAATTAAGGAACTTCGTTAAAGCATTGGAAAACCTCCCTCGAAGTACCAACACTAGCCTGGCTGAAAGGTTAAGCAAGTATTGTGATGTGCGATTAATCCTGACTAGTTCTTCTTTTAAAGGTTTGAAGAAGAATTTGAGGAAACAGTGGGAGCCATCCTGATTAGATAAATTAATAAACCAATCTAATCTTGCAAGAGCGCACGCTGAGTGTTTCTTTTCTTTCTCTCCAGGTAGCAACCATTTCATGCCCTAATCAAGATAATAAAATGTATTGCTTGACCGATCCGAATTCTTATTCGGGGCTGGGGAACATCGGTTCGATCTAACTTGTGACGACAGTCATAAGTATGAGCAAGAGAAAGAGGATTGTATGGATTCCAAGGATACCCAGTTGAAGAAGAAGTATAGTTTTGCATCTACTTCAGGTGTTCTTGTAATTGAGAACTGCTTTACGGTCAGCCCTACCTCCTGGGTACTTGATACCGGATCAGGATCTCATATCTGTAATCTATTGCAGGGACTAAGAAAAAGTAGGAGAGTTGTACATGGTGATATGTCGCTCAGGGTAGCAAACGGAGCACAAGTTAATGCTGCAGCCGTCGGTGAATATCACTTAGTGTTGGCAAATGGCAATACTATGATTTTGAACGATTTCTACTATCTACCTTCCATGGTTTGCAACATCATATCAGTTTCTTTACTCGATAAAGATGGATATAACTTTGTTCTTGATAGAAATATCATGAACATTTACCATCATAAGGTACTGGTTGCAGAAGGTATACTGTGTAATGGTATCTACGTTCTAAATCAGAATACAGTTCTCAATGTACAGAACACACGCAAGAGGGAGAGTTCAGATACGAATGAATCCTACTTGTGGCATTGTAGACTTGGTCATATCGGAGAGAAAAGACTAAGTAAGTTGCATAAAGACGGACTCTTGAATATGTTCGAGTTTTCATCCTATGAAACTTGTCATTCTTGTCTCAAAGGAAAGATGACCAAATCTCCGTTCACCGAACATGGAGAAAGGGCAGCAGAGCTCTTGGGACTCATACACAGTGATGTATGTGGTCCAATGTCTATACATGAAAGGGGTGGGTTCTCGTACTTCATCACATTCACTGACGATCTCTCTAGGTTCGGATATGTGTATCCGATGAAACACAAATTTTAAGCTTTTGAGAAATTCAAGGAATTCAGAAACGAAGTAGAGAACCGGGCTGGTAAAAGTATCAAGATCCTCCGATCAGATAGGGGAGGGGAGTACTTAAGCACGGAATTCCAAGATTACTTAAAAGAGAATGGAATTCTCTCTCAGCTTACTCCTCCTTATACACCACAGCACAACGGTGTATCGGAGCGGAGGAATCGTACCCTATTGGATATGGTTCGCTCCATGATGAGTAGTGCCGAGTTGCCTCTTTCATTTTTGGGACATGCGCTTCAGACAGCGGCGTACCTACTGAACTACGTTCCATCCAAATCTGTGCCTAAGACTCTATATGAAGTATGGAGTGGAAGAAATCTGTATCTTAAGTGATTTAAGATATGGGGTTGTCCGGCCTATGTGAAAACACAGAAACCGGACAAGCTAGAGGCATGGTCAGTTCTATTTAAATTTGTGGGATTTCCTAAAGATTCACTAGGATATCTGTTCTAGCACACTGAGGAACAGAAGGTGTTTGTATCTCTCCTGCTACCTTTTTAGAAAGGGAGTTTCTTGCAAAAGAAACTAGTGAGAGTTCGGTAGAACTGGGAGAAATCCATGAACCACAAAATGTAACTGAAAATTTGGAGGAACCACTGGATTCAATAACCCTAGACGAACCTCAGCCACTCCGCAGATCTGGTAGGATTTCTCATCCGCCCGAGAGATACTATGGTTTTCTCATAGACGGGGATCGAGAGGATTGCATCCTGGAAGAAGATGACCCTACCAGTTTCGGGCAGGCCATTATCAGTAGGGACTCTGATAAGTGGCTGGATGCAATGTAATCCGAAATGGAGTCCATGTACACCAATAAAGTGTGGACCTTGTATATTACTCCACCTTGGGTAAAACCCGTTGGATGCAAATGGATCTACAAAAGGAAACTTGGTGTAGATGGGCAGGTGGAAACCTATAAGGCTAGACTCGTTGCAAAAGGTTTTCGTCAAATACCTGGTGTGGACTATGACGAAACTTTTTCTCCAGTAGTTATGCTCAAATCCATTCGGATCTTACTTTCCATTCACGCCTTCCATGACTATGAAATATGGCAGATGGATGTTAAAACGGCTTTTCTAAACGGCTGTTTGGAAGAGTGTGTTTACATGGATCAGCCAGAGGGTTTTGTAGACAGTGAGAGCAGCGGGAAGGTGTGCAAGTTTCTTAAATCCATTTATGGATTAAAGCAGACATCGCGGAGCTGGAACATCTGTTTTGATGAGGAAATCAAGAAATTTGATTTCATCAAGAACGAAGATGAACCTTGTATCTATAAGAAGATTGTAGGACGAACTGTCGTGTTCCTAGTCTTGTACGTGGACGACATTCTTTTAATAGGAAATGACATTCCTATGCTACAATCGGATAAGTTATTCTTGTCACAACGGTTCTACATGAAAGACCTGGGTGATGCCTCGTACATTCTGGGGATCAAGATCTACAAAGATAGATCCAAGAGATTACTGGGACTTTCGCAGTCCAGGTACATAGAGACCGTACTAAAGAGATTTAGTATGGAAGATTCCAAGCGCGGTAATATACCCGCATTGCACGGAATCACCCTCTCCAAGAAGATGTCTCCTAAGACCGACGAGAAGAGGGTTCGCATGAGCATTATACCCTACGCTTCGGCGGTAGGATCTAATGTATGCGATGCTATGTACAAGACCAGATGTAGCTTACGCGCTGAGCGTGGTAAGCCGGTATCGGTCAAACCCAGGTGAGGACCACTGGACGGCAGTGAAGAACATTCTCAAGTACCTGAGAAGGACTAAGGAGATGTTCATGGTTTACGGTAATGGAGATCTCAGGGTCGAGTCCTTTACCGATTCAAGCTTCCAGAGTGAAAAAGATGACAGCAAGTCTGTCTCGGGTTTTATGTTTACCCTCCACGGAGGGGCGATATGTTGGAGGAGTTCCAAATAGGATATCGTCGCTGACTCGACGATGGAGGTTGAATACATTGCTGCAAGCGATGCCGCAAAAGAGGCGGTCTGGATGAAGAAGTTCATTAGTCAACTTCAGGTGGTTCCGTCCATTGTTGACCCAATACTTTTGTATTGCGATAACATTGGGGCTATAGCTTTAGCGAAGGAACCAAGGTCCCATCAGAAATCCAGACACATCTTAAGGCGGTATCACCTGATCAGGGAGATCATTGATCGCCAGGAGATCGAGGTACGGAGAGTGGACACAAAAGACAACACGGCGGATCCATTCACAAAGGCCCTCCCTCAAACACAGTTCGAGCGACTTTTTGAGCTATTGGGTATGCGGTACGCCAGCAGCTGGCCTTAGTGCAGACGTTGGGTATGCGGTACACCAATTACTGGCCTTTAGTGCAAGTGGGAGATTGTTAGATATGTATGCCCTGGAGGCCATTATTATATAGTACTAGTTTGTATAATACATTTTGGAGGCTTGGGCTATATATATATATATATATATATATATATATATACGGGTTTACGACGGTCTTGCTCGATATAGTAGTATGCTACTTGATTTGTTTCTATCTTAATATGTGTATATGTTTCATTTAACATATCGCTAATACATATTGATGGAGCCCTTAGGATCTTTGCTTGACTACCGGCGTTTTGATGGCGATCACACTAGTGGGGGCTGGGTAGTCTATAAGCACATCCTTATTTTGGTCCCTGGTCGTAGGATTATCGAGACAGGGCATCGATACTTAGACTGGTGCATACGCTTCTCTTCCCAGCAGGGGAGATGGTCTGTCCCACAGCCATCAGTACGTCATACTGGAGATAGTATGCAGGTGCTCCTTAGGTTACGAGTACACTGGACAGGACTCATCCGGAACAGCTGGTTGGTATTATACCTATCGTCAGTTAACAGTTCCCAGGTAACATGAGTACAGCTTAGTCCGCTGACTTGACACTGTCACTTCGCCTCGAGTGTGTTCCCACTGTTCTTAGATTACTACCCTACCACGGCTCTACTGAGTCATGCAAACAGATAGTAGTTGGGTGCAGTCCCGAAACACATGGAGGCAGTGACGGTTAGACAGGATTCGTCTCTCCCGGTATTGGGGGTTGATATCGCGCTGTGTCTAGGAGAGCCATTACACATAATCGTCCCTGACCAGGGCAAGCGAGATTTGCTGGTAGTGTTACCAGTAGTTTCTCAGGGTGTTCTGGGCTACACTCTGACACGACTTGTACCGCTTTTAGGGGACTGATGTTTACCGCCCCCTAGGCCCGCCATGCGATACTCTCAGACGAACAGACCGGACCGTACGGAGATTGTCACATTCAGGCTCAGTAAGATTTCGGATGGGTTCACCTCATCAGTCTTCTTGTCGGCATCTACCTGGGGACCGTTACGTACAGCTAGTACCGCTTGCGGCCTGTGGTTAAACCCACTTCCAGCATAGTGTAGAGCCTTTAGAGTCCCACACAGAGGGTTACTCGCCTTTGGGCAAAATAGAGTAGAGGTCGCATGGTTTTGCGACGGGGTTCGTTCACATCCGCGCACTTGTGCACGTTTAGTGTCCGGGCAGTTGTTACTAGCGAGCTTTGGTTTAAGCCAGATCCTAGTATTTGTTTTAAGATTGGTTTTGTCTTAGTGTATTCGTGTTCCTCGGAACGCGGATGCGGGTGTGTATGCACAGTTGACAGAGGCAGAGGCAGAGGATTCTCATTAGGGTTGTTGACCATTTGACTTTGTTTGACTTGTTGACCGTTGACTTTTTCCTAACCCTAATGAGAATGATGAATATGATTAATAATATTAATTAAGGATTATTGTGTGATGGTTAGGTTGACCATTTGACTATGGTTGACATTTTGACCCTTGTTGACACTTTGACCATAATCATTTCATATCAAAGATGCTTCTTGTTCTTTGCAAATTGCATTTATTATGAAATGATAATGGTCATTCCATACTCACCATCACATTTTCCTTTTAATTATTATTATTAATCTATTATTCTCTCATATGAGCATGGTTGCAAAAGAGAGCTCCCATTTCTATCATATCTTTTCTCTATCTTCGCAAGAGCTCTCCCTCTTCCTCGTCCAAAAGCTTAAGTGTTCCATGTGTTGGAAATCATAAGTTTTTGAGACAAACTCACCATAACACCTCTCTACTCATTCTAGGGTTCTAGGTTTAGCAAACCAAGCACCTTAGTTACCTCTAGGTTGAGGTAGGAGCTCAAGTTCGAACCCTCGGGTGGATCTATCTTCAGCAAAGAGAAGACGACGAGGAGGAGCCGTACAAACTACTACAAGGAGCAAGTAAGGAGGAGAACAACAAGAAGAGAAGGAGTTCAAGACCTAGGTATAACCATTCTACATAGTAGTTAGAACTTGTAGATTATGTGTTAGTTTTTTTAGCAAAGATCCTTGATGAACGGTCCATGTTACCTATCGAGGAAAATTTTGATTTTTACCTCTTCCGCCTCCCAGAAAGATCCAGGGTGGGTAACGTGGACCTAACAACATCAAAGCAGATGTTCCAACTCCGCGATACCTGCTTTAACCCGTAGCTGGATTTAAGCAGCTTGCATACCTTTCCGCTGCTCCCACTGTGTACGAAGCCCTCTGGCTGAGTCATGTACACGCATTCCTCTAAATCACTATTTAGAAAGACGGTCTTAACATCCATTTGCCAGATTTCGTAGTCATGGTATGCAGCAATGGCAAGTAAGATCCGGATGGACTTAAGCATAGCCACTGGAGAAAAGTTTTCGTCATAATCCACACCTGATCGTTGAAGAAAACCCTTTGCAATAAGTCTAGCTTTGAAAGTCTTAACTTTTCAATCCACACCAAGTTCTTCTTAAAGATTCATTTGCTCCCAATGGGTTTTACCCCTTTAAGAAAAACTTCCAAAGTCCATACTTTGTTGGTGTACATGGATTCCATCTCAGATCGTATTGCATCCAGCCATTTCACAGAGTCACCACTCGTGATGGCCTGCTCGAAGCTAGTTGGGTCATCATCTTCCAGAATGCAATCCTCGCTCCCACCGTCTATGAGAAAACCGTAGTATCGCTCAGGTGGATGAGGAACCCTACTAGATCAGCGGAGAGGCTGGGGTTCATCGAGGACTACTGAATCCTCTGGTTCTACCAAATCATCTGTCGTGGTTTGTATTGCTGGAACTTCTTCCAGTTCTACTTCCTCGCCACTAATTTCTTTTGCAAGAAATTCCTTTTCTAAAAAAGTGGCATGTTGAGAAACAAACACCTTTTGTTCCTCAGTGTGGTAGAAGATATACCCTCGCGAATGTTTAGGATATCCAATAAACTTACACAGAAAAGATCTTGCCCCGAGATTGTCCGAATTCTGTGTTTTCACATATGCCGGAAAACCCCATATCATAAAATAATTAAGATATGGTCTCTTTCCTTTCCATATCTCATATGGAGTGGATGGCACAGATTTGGTGGGAACCATATTCAGTAGGTCTGCAGTTGTCTTCAGTGCATATCCCCAAAAGGAAATAGGCAACTCAGCAATGCTCATCATAGAGCGCACCATATCTAATAGGGTGCGATTTCTCCGCTCCGATACACCGTTGTGCTGTGGTGTATAAGGAGGAGTCAGCTGAGGGAGAATCCCATTCTCTTTTAGATAGTCCAGGAACTCATTGCTCAAGTATTCTCCTCCTCGATCAGATCGAAGGATCTTAATACCTTTACCCTTTTGGTTCTCGACTTCGTGTTTATATTCTTTGAATTTCTCAAAAGCTTCAGACTTGTGTTTTAACAGAAACACATGTCCGTATCTTGAGAGATCGTCAATGAATGTAATGAAGTACGAAGAACCATTCCTGACATGCGTAGAAATAGGACCGCATACATCATATGTATCTGTCCTAAGAGTTCCATAACTCTTTCTCCGTGTCCACTAAACGGAGTTTTTGTCATCTTGCCTTTGAGACATGACTGGCAAGTATCATAAGATGATAATTCGAACTAATTCAAATATCCATCCTTATGTAACTTAGCTAGTCGTGTCACATTGATATGACCTAGTCTACAATGACACAAGAAGGATTCATTCATTTCTGAACTCTTCCTCTTGTGTGTGTTTTGTACATTAAGAATTGTGGTTTGATCTAGAACGTATATGCCATTAATTAACGAGCCTGATCCAATCAACTTTTAATTCAGGAATATGTTCATAACATTATCCTGTACTACAAAATCCTATCCTTCTTTACTAGATAAAGAAACTGATATAATATTGCATATCAGGGTCGGAATGTAATAGCATTCGTTCAGAATCATTGTATTACCATTTGGTAACACAAGATGATATTCGCCAACTGCTTTGGCTACAACATTTGCACCATTCCCTACTCTTACGGAATGATCACCCTCTCCCAGTTCTCTACCTTTCTTTAGCCCATGTAACATATTACTTATGTGTGATCCCGATCCGGTATCTAATACCCAATGTTAGTGTATATGCCCTAGGGGCCATTATTGTATCATACTATATTGTATATTACTTAATGGAATCTTGGGATATTCACATTCGTATATACAGTCTTGCTAAAAATGGTAGTATGCTACTTGGTTTGTGTCTACTTTAATATGTGCATATGTTTCTTATGACGTATCACTTATACATATTAGTAGAGCCCATAGGTTCTTTGCTTGATTACAAGCGTTGTGATGGCAGTCACACTAGTGGGAGCTGGGTAGTCTATAAGTAACATTCTATACTTGTCCCTAGTCATAGGATTATCGAGACAAGGCATCGATACTCCAGAGTAGACTAGTGTGTACGCTTCTCATCCCAGTTGGGGAGATGGTTTGTCCCATTGCCATCAGTACGTCGTACTAGAGATAGTACACAGGTGCTCGTTAGGTTACGGGTACACCGGACATGACTCGCAGGGGAACTGTTGGTTGGTACTATACCTACCGTCAGTTAACAGTTCCCAGGTGACATGAGTACAACATAGTCCGCAGACTTTACACTGCTACTTCGCCTTGAGTGTGTCCCACTGTTCTTAGATTGCTACCCTACCATGGCTCAAAGGAGTCGTGCAAACAGGTAGCAGTTGGGTGCAGTCCCGAGCGCTTGGAGGCAGTAGTGGTTAGACAGGATTCGTCTCTCCCGGTATTTGGAGATGATATCGCACTATGTCAGAGAGCCATTACGCAAAGTCCCTGGCCAGGGAAAGCGAGATATACTGGTAGGTTCCAGTAGCTTCTCAGGGTGTAATGGGCTTCGCTCCGACATGACTTATACAGCTATTAGGGGACTGACGCTTGCTGCCCCTTAGGCTTGATATGCGATAGTCTTAGACGAACAGACCGGACTGTACGAAGATTGTCACATCAGGCTCAGTGAGAGTTCGGATGAGTTTCCTCATCGGCCTTCTTATCGAATCTACCTGAGGACCGTTACGTACAGCTAGTGCCGCTTGCGGTCTGTTGTTAAACCCACTGCCAGCGTAGTGTCGAGTCTTTAGAGTCCCACACAGAGCGTTTCCCTGCTCCAGGAGAAACGATATAGAGGTCGTATGGTTTAACAACAAGAGTTCGGACGCATACGCGTGTTTACGCACGTACAACTTTTCAGACAGTTTTTACTAGCCGGCTTTGGTTTAAGCCAGATTCTAGTATCGGGTTACTGGATTTATACAGTCTAAAGTTTTTCCGTATTTTCACGGATTGGAGGGGTGTTCTCGTAATTTGTCGGGAAGCTTCTAGAAGAGTGGTGACTAAGGGGTTAAGGTGGCATGAGCATTAATTGCTTAATGACTTATTTGTGTGATTCATCCTTTGCATTAAATGATTCATTAATGAATTAATGAGTCATATGATGAATTAAACAAGGTGAATGAATCTAACCCTGATGATAAATCCTTTATATTATTTATTTGATTAATGGTTATGGTTGATATATTCATATGAGTTTATTATTCATTTCATTATCATCTTCACATTCTCTCTCCTCAAGGTCGCTCTCTCTTCAAACCCTAACCCTAACCTATCATGTGTTGAGATCAAGGGTTAGCTAGACTATTACATCCATAACCTCACTCTATATCCCCTAGGTAGCTTAGATTAGCACTTTAAGCAACCTAGTTATCTCAAGTTTGAGATTAAGCTTGGCGTAGGAGCTTTCGGGTGGATCGTCTTTGATTCGAGGAGGCCGTTGAGGTGCCGATGTTCCAAGGAGCCTACGAGGAGTGGAGGACCGCGATGAAGACCCGAAGGACAAGTAACGTGAGGTATAACTTCGTATCCGAGTAGTTAAACCTCTAGTAGATTGTTAGCAATAGTTTAGATAACGATTCATGCGCTCAAGTACGTGTTACGAAGCTTTGACAATCGTTTTTCATATATTCCGCCTCCCTGCAAGTTCGTGGGGTGCGTGATATGGACTTACAGTGGTATCAGAGCCAACTAAACCATTACTAGCTTGTTAGCAACTGATTAGAAGTTCGATCGACGGAAAACACTAAAACAAAACCCTGAAATTTCTGAGTTTCTGTTAATTTTAAACCTGTCTGAAAAATTATTTGACATACTTTAAAATTCACAGCAGGGTATTTTAAGAATACTGAGAAAAAACGAGCCAGTGAGTCAAAAAAACGGCGGCGGATCCGCGGCAATAGAGAGCTTGTGCCGCGGATCCGCCGCCGAGTCAACGCCGAGTTGACTCGGATTTCCTCAGTAATTCCTATTTTGTTGTTTTCTGTTTTCTTGTATGTTCTGTTTCTGCCCAGGTTGCCTCTGTGCTGATTTGCTTTTGGGGTAGACACGGATATAGGTAATCGATCGATGTTCTAAACTATTTGCTAATTGGATCTTTATCTGTAATGTTTAATGTGTTCGTACACCTCCCCTAACTGCTAGTATGTCGGTTGGCAGGGGGTTGCACATTTCTGAAATGTTTACTATTTGTGTATATGAACTTGATTGGGATGTTGTGATGATTAGCCGGGGTTTGAGATGCATTTTAAATTCATTCATTCGATGTAAATGTAATAAGTTGTAATATTATTTTGCGGGGCACATCCAGGTTGCGGTTGTAGCCACCATTGTATTATTTCTTTTTACCGTTTTTGCTCCTAGGATAGACCTAAGGTGGGGTACACAAACTACCGGGTACGTGAAGTGTTTATTGGCCTACTCACGTTGTTGAGAGAGACCGTTTCACTTCGGGTACTTGGCAGGTAGTTTGCCATACCCGTAGGGGTCTGGGGTGGGGTAATGGCTATTCATCACAACTGTGTAATCCGTCTTTTATTGCAGGCTCAAAGCAAATGAGGATTGCTAGTATATCCAATAAAGTTCATCTGTGATCTGGAATACTTATTATTATGTCTGACGAATGTACAATATCTATATATAAATAGCAATTAGACGTCACTTATGTTTTACACCCGCGCTAGCCCAGCCCCCGCTCTGTCGTTACTTAAGTAACCTAACGGGTGATGACGGGACCCCGTGGCGAATGCGGATGGCATAAGAGGACGTGGTATTTTCGTTGTTTTCTGCAATGATAAGATTAATGATGGGACCCATTATTATAATGCAAAGAAAATAAACAAAAGTTTAAGTCGTTGGAACAAATTTAAAAGAAACCACTCGGTTATTTTAAAAGAGCAGATTTTTTAATTGCGGAGCTTTAACCACTCCTTTTAGAAAGTAGCAGGTTCCTTCGATTATATCAAGTTCACTACGTTCACGGTTTTTTTGCCAAAACCATTCGTAGCCCTCCGTCATTTTATTTGGGTATTCAGTAGTATTCAAGCTATGTATTTTGACCAACGCCAAGACATAGTGTTTGGTAGCTGCTGGATATTCATTTGTTTTCATAGATAGATGAGTTAGTTTGGGACAGTCGTATTATCATTTTGACCAACGTCAAGGATATGTACGGGTGGGTTCAAATTAACAAGGATAATGATGGGTAAAACTTGACATGTGACTTATGATATTTTGACCAACGCCAAGGTCATAAGAGCATGGGGCAAAAATCTATATCGGGAATTTCTAAGGAAACTGAAATTTGCAGAAAGAGCATACCATTTTGGAGTTTGATGAATGTTGGTAGGATTCCTTCAACATTATCATACGATGATATTTTGGATCCCGATCCTACTGTGAGTATATACTACTTATCAGGAGATTCTTCACTTAACGATCAATGCTATAAACCAAGTAGGTGTTAAGAAAGGTGTCAGTGGGGCTACGCCCCCAGAGAAAAGAGGTTATTTAATTAATGAACTTCGCGAAAGCGTTGGAAAACCTCCCTCGAAGTATCGACACTAGCCTGGCTGAACGGTTAAGCAAGTATTGTACGGTGAGAATAGTCCTGGCTAGTTCTTCCTTTATGGTTTGAGGAGGGATTCGAGAAACAGTGGGAGCCATCCTGTTTAGATAAACTAAAAACCACTCTAAACTTGCAAGAGCATCATGCTAATAGTTTTCTTCTCTCTCTCTTAATTGCAGCGATCTTGTGACCACACATAGGTTACATCTAGATAATAATTTGACTGTATCTAACTTATATGACTGGCAAAGGTCTGTCCAGATATCCATTGCCTATGACAAGCTGGACCACCCTATTACTACTCAAGATCCCGCCGTCCCAGGTCCAGTTTCCACTGTCGTGGATATGGATATCCGTCAGACAAGGGAAAAGGAAAAAGCGAAAGCCAAGTGCCTCGTGTTAGCTTCAGTTGATGGTGTATACCAAAAGCAGCACGTGAAGATAGACTCAGTTTCCATCTTTCTCCATAACAAAGATTTATATGGAGAGCAATCTCATATAGCAAGATATGAGACCTCGAACGAATTAATTCAAGCGAGGTTGGCTGACGGGTCATCTGTAGGGGACAACGTCCTTACAATGACTAGCTATATTGATGAGCTCCAGGACCTGGAGACCGCGTTGGGAAACGAGTCAAATACTGACTTGATTCTACAGTCTCTGCCTTCTACCCTGAAGGAAACCAGGGAAGGAGAAGGAAAGAGAAAGGAAAAAGATTCGGTACTGGATACAGTAAAAGAGGGACGTTCCTATTGTTACAGGAATGAACATTGGCAGAATGATTGCAGGGCTTTAGAAGCCAGTAGCCAGGATACAAAGCATGTTGTGGCTTCAGCTTCGGGTGTGTTTATGATAGAGAACTGTCTGTCAGTTAACCCTACTTCCTGGGTATTGGATACTGGGTCAGGATCTCTCATCTGTAATTCATTACAGGCTCTGAGAAACCGTAGGGTTATTGGGAGAGGTGATATGACTCTCACTGTTGCTAACGGAATGAGCATGGACGCTAAATCCGTAGGGGAATATCATCTTGGACTGACAACTGGGCAGATATTGATTCTGCGTAACTGTTTTTATGTACCAGGTACTACTTGTAATATCATATTTGTATCCTTACTTTCTAAAGAAGGATATGATTTTAATTTTATAAGAGATGTGGTTCACATCCACCTAAATCAAGTTATGATTGGGTCAGGTACATTACAAAACGGAGTATACGTAAAATCAAGCTCAGATTTTCAGTGTCCAGAATACACTTAAAAGAAAGTCTCCGGAATTAAATCAGGCTTTCTTATGGTATTGTAGACTAGGTCATATCAATGAGAGAAGGTTGACTAATTTACATAGAGAAGGATATTTGAATCCGTTCGAATATCAATCTTATGCTACTTGTGAATCTTGTCTCATAGGAAAGATAACAAAGACTCCGTTTTCTGGACACAGAGTAAGAGCAAGCGAGCTCTTGGGACTCGTACACAGTGACGTGTGCGGTCCAATGTCTACACATGCACAAGGTGGTTATTCCTACTTCATTACTTTTACAGATGATTTCTCTAGGTATGGATATATCTTCTTAATAAAGCATAAATCCGAGGCCTTTGAGAAATTCCAAGAATACAAAAATGAAGTAGAAAAGAAAACCGGCAAAAGTATCAAGACACCGAGATCTGATCGAGGTGGTGAATACTTAAGTGTCGAGTTCCTAGGTTACTTAAAAGAGAATGGAATTCTCTCTTAGCTTACTCCTCCATACACACCACAACACAACGGTGTATCGGAAAGAAGGAATCGAACCCTATTAGATATGGTTCGTTCCATGATGAGTAACGCTGAGTTACCGCGATCATTCTGGGGATATGCACTACAATCAGCTGCATATCTTTTGAACCTAGTTCCTACCAAGACTGTGCCTAGCACACCATATCAGATGTGGAGTGGGAAGAAACCCTATCTTCAGTATCTAAAGATTTGGGGATGTCCGGCTTTTATTAAAAAGCAGCATGCGGACAAGCTCGAGGCACGATCAGTACATTGTAAGTTTGTGGGATATCCAAAGAACTCCAAGGGGTATCTATTCTATTACGCGGAGGAACAAAAAGTTTTTGTTTCTCATCATGCCCACTTTCTGGAACATCAGTTTGTAGAAAAGGAAACTAATGGGAGCGAAATAGAACTGGAAGAAATTCCAGAAGCACAAACTACTACTGAAAGTTTGGTAGAACCAGAAGTTCAAAAAGAACAGGACATCCCGACGCCACTCCGTAGAAGTAGTAGGCAATCTCATCCGCCCGAGAGATACTACAGTTTTCTCATAGACGGGGATAGAGAGGATTGCACTATAGACTATGATGAGCCTACTAGCTTCCAGCAAGCCATTCAGAGCTATGACTCAGTAAAATGGCTGGATGCAATGCGGACCGAAATGGAGTCTATGAACACTAACAAAGTATGGACTTTGGACATTGCTCCAGAAGGGGTAAAACCCATAGGATGCAAATGGATCTTCAGAAAGAAGATTGGTGTAGATGGACATGTTGAAACCTATAAAGCTAGACATATTGCAAAGGGTTTCCGTCAAAGACCTGGTTTGGACTATGACGGAACATTTTCTCCAGTGGATATGCTGAAATCCATTCGGGTCCTTCTTGCTATTGCTGCCTTCCACGATTATGAGATCTGGCAGATGGACGTAAAGACGGCCTTTCTAAATGGAAATTTGGAAGAGAGCGTCTATATGGATCAGCCAGAAGGATTCATTCAAAGTGGGAGCAGCGGTAAAGTATGCAAGCTGCTTAAGTCCATTTATGGACTAAAGCAAGCATCGCGGAGTTGGAACATCTGTTTTGATGATGCAGTCAAAGAATTTGACTTTATCAAAAATCCAGATGAACCATGCATATACAGTAAGATTGTAAGGAGAGCTGTAGTATTCCTCGTCTTGTACGTGGATGACATTCTCCTAATAGGAAATGATATTCCTATGTTACAGTCAGTCAAAAGATTCTTGTCACATAAGTTCTCCATGAAAGACCTGGGTGATGCCACCTACATTCTGGGGATCCAGATCTATCGTGATAGATCAAAGAGGATGTTGGGACTTTCACAGTCCAGGTACATAGACACCATATTAAAAAGATTCAGTATGGAAGATTCTAAGCATGGTAACCTACCGGCTTGTCACGGAATCACCCTCTCCAAAGATATGTCTCCCAAGACTGATTTGGAAAGGGATCGCATATCGATTATACCCTACGCTTCAGCAGTAGGCTCTATAATGTATGCGATGTTATGTACCAGACCAGACGTAGCATACGCATTGAGTGTAGTAATTCGGTATCAAGCAAACCCAGGGGAGAATCATTGGTTAGCAGTAAAGAACATTCTCAAGTACCGGAGGAGGACTAAGGAGATGTTCTTGGTGTATGGCGGAAAAGACCTCCAGATTGAGGCCTTTGCCGACTCTGGCTTCCAAAGTGACAAAGATGACTCCAAATACATGTCGGGTTATGTCTTTACCCTCAATGGAGGGGCGGTCTGTTGGAAGAGTTCCAAGAAGGAGACCGTTGCTGACTCAACAATGGAAGCAGAGTACATAGCTTCTTGCGATGCCGCAAAAGAAGCTGTCTGGATGAAGAAGTTCCTCACAGAACTTCAGGTGGTTCCTACCAGTGTTGATCCAATACCTCTGTATTGTGACAACAACGGCGCTATAGCTTTAGCGAAGGAACCAAGGTCCCATCAGAAGTCCAGATACATCTTAAGGCGGTATCACCTGATCAGGGAGATCATAGATCGCCGGGAGATCGAGGTGAAGAGAGTAAAGATGGAGGATAACATTGCTGATCCATTCACAAAGGCCATTCCTCAGACGCAGTTCGCGAGGCTATTCGAGATGATAGGTCTACGATATGCCAGCTCATGGCCCTAGTGCAAGTGGGAGATTGTTAGTTTATATGCCCTATGGGTCATTATTGTATCATACTAGATTGTATATTACTTAATGGAAGCTTGGGATATTCACATTTGTATATACAGTCTTTCTAAAAATGGTAGTATGCTACTTGGTTTGTGTCTACTTTAATATGTGCATATGTTTCTTATGACGTATCACTTATACATATTAGTAGAGCCCATAGGTTTTTTGCTTGATTACCAGGGTTGTGATGGCAGTCACACTGGTGGGAACTGGGTAGTCTATAAGCAATATCTTATACTTGTCCCTAGTCGTAGGATTATCGAGACAAGGCATCGATACTCCAGAGTAGACTAGTGTGTACGCTTCTCATCCCAGTTGGGGAGATGGTTTGTCCCATTTCCATCAGTAAGTCGTACTGGAGATAGTACTCAGGTGCTCGTTAGGTTACGGGTACACCGGATAGGACTCGCAGGGGAACTGTTGGTTGGTACTATACCCACCGTCAGTTAACAGTTCCCAGGTGACATGAGTACAGCATAGTCCGCAGACTTGACACTGCTACTTCGCCTCGAGTGTGTCCCAATGTTCTTAGATTGCTACCCTACCATGGCTCAAAGGAGTCGTGCAAACAGGTAGCAGTTGGGTGCAGTCCCGAGCACTTGGAGGCAGTAGTGGTTAGACATGATTCGTCTCTCCCAGTATTGGGAGATGATATCGCGCTATGTCAGAGAGCCATTACGCAAAGTCCCTGGCCAGGGCAAGCGAGATATACTGGTAGGTTCCACTAGCTTCTCAGGGTGTAATGGGCTTCGCTCCGACATGACTTATACAGCTATTAGGGGACTGATGCTTGCCGCCCCCTAGGCTTGATATGCGATAGTCTTAGACGAACAGACCGGACTGTATGGAGATTGTCACATCAGGCTCAGTGAGAGTTCGGATGAGTTTCGTCATCGGCCTTCTTATCGACATCTACCTGGGGACCGTTACGTACAGCTAGTGCTGCTTGCGGTCTGTGGTTAAACCCACTGCCAGCGTAGTGTCGAGTCTTTAGAGTCCCACACAGAGAGTTTCCCTGCTCCCGGCGAAACGATATAGAGGTCGTATGGTTTTACGACAAGAGTTCGGACGCATACGTGTGTTTACGCACGTACGACTTTTCGGACAGTTTTTACAAGCCGGCTTTGGTTTAAGCCAGATTCTAGTATCGGGTTACTGGATTTATACAGTCTAAAGCTTTTCCGTGTTTTCACGGATTGGAGGGGCGTTCTCATAATTTTTCGGGAAGCTTCTAGAAGAGTGATGACTAAGGGGTTAAGGTGGCATGAGCATTAATTGCTTAATGACTCATTTGTGTGATTCATCCTTTGCTTTAAATGATTCATTAATGAATTAATGAGTCATATGATGAATCACACTAGGTGAATGAATCTAACCATGATGATAAATCATTTATATTATTTATTTGATTAATGGTTATGGTTGATATATTCATATGAGTTCATTATTCATTTCATTATCATCTTCACCTTCTCTTTCCTCAAGCTCACTCTCTCTTCAAACCCTAACTCTATCCTCTCATGTGTTGAGATCAAGGGTTAGCTAGACTATCACATCCATAACCTCGCTCTAAATCCCCTAGGTAGCTTAGATTAGCACTTTAAGCAACCTAGTTATCTCAAGTTTGAGATTAAGCTTGGCGTAGGAGCTTTCGGGTGGATCGTCTTTGATTCGCGGAGGCCGTTGAAGTGCCGATGTTCCAAGGAGCCTACGAGGAGTGGAGGACCGTGATGAAGACCCGAAGGACAAGTAACGTGAGGTATAACTTCGTATCCGAGTAGTTAAACCTCTAGTAGATTGTTAGCAATGGTTTAGATAACGATTCATGCGCTCAAGTCCGTGTTACGAAGCTTTGACAATCGTTTTTCATATATTCCGCCTCCCCGCAAGTTCGTGGGGTGCGTGACATGGACTTACACCCAGGACGTAGAGTGAACTGATAAACAATTCTCGATAACTAACACACCCGAAGAAGATACATCAGCATGCTTATTCTTCGTTTGGACAGCGTGAGAATCCGGATATTCTCCTATTCCCTGCTCTGTCTTATAACAATTATAAAAAAGAATGGGACTAACGTTCCCCTACTTAGTATAATAAGCTGGTTCGGTCAATACATCCATATTATTATCTTGATTAAAGCCTGACATAGTCGCTCCCCGGAGAGAGAGAGAGAGAAGAAAACACTTTAGCGTATCCTCTTGCAAGATTTGATTGGTTATTATCTTATCTAATCAGAATGGCTCCCACTGCTTTTATCAAATCTTCCTTCAAACCCTAAAAGGTAAGACTAGTCGGCATTAATTACACTTTACAAGTTCGCTAATTTTTCAGCCAGGTCAGTGTTGGTACTTTAAGGGAGGTTCCCCACGCATTCGCACGGACCTAATTAAAATAGACCTCATTTTCCCAGAGGCAAAACCCCGTTAACACCTTTCAAGTCACCTACTTGATCGGCTAATTGTCCTGTGTAAAACTCTCCCAGGAGTAACTCTTACTCGCAGTGGGTATCGGGATCCAACTATCTCATAGAAGGTATGCAATCTCATTGCAAATTTCAACACTGGAAATTTCCGATAATAATTTTTCCCCTAGCGTGCTATGACCTTGATGCAGACCAAAAAACCATAGTGCGCTATTCAAGTTCAACCCATCATTTCCTGATTGAAATAAAGCCACCCGTACGACCCTTGACGCAGGAGAAAAAAGTCGTATGACTACCCTAATCCAATCACATCTTATGTTACAGATAAGCACTAGTTAGCTACCGCACACTACGCCTTGACGCAGGCCAACAAACGTAGCACGAATACTAAGTAGTACTTATCTGAAATGACGGAGGGCTACGCAGGTTTTTCCGAAAGACTTTTGCGTAATGAACTCGATATCGTTGTAGAAACAAGTGATTTTTGAAAAGGAGTGTTTTTTAGGCTTTTACTAGTTTCGCTAAAGAGGTCACCCCCGGTAAAGGGATATCGACTCTTTCCTTATCGAATAAGGTGCAGGATATTTCACAAATACCACTATGCAAAGCAAGAACTATATAAGCAATCAAAAATAAAACCGAGTGTTTGTAGCATCTGCTAGTTTCTCTAAAGAGGTCACTCCCGGTGAAGAGATCTCGGCTCTTTCCTTATCGATTAAGGTGCTGGATATTCTACAAGGATTACCGCTATGCAAAGGAAAAACTAGAGCTGCCCTTCTTTTTATAAATTTGATTCTACAACATCTTTTAGGTTTCTTTTTCTTTCATTAATCTCATTAATGAATCCCATCATTTAAGCTTCCTAAGCATCACAGAAGAAACGAAAATACAACGTACGCTTATGCCATCCGCATTCGCCACAGTGTCCCGTTATGCACCGTTAGGTTACTTAACTAATGGCATACCGGGACAGGACTAGCGTGGGTGCAAAACATAAGCAACGTTTATTATATATCATATATATACAATAATAAAGCATTCGTCTCACGCATATAAAATGATCACATCACAGTATATCAGCAGCAAAAGATAACATATGAAATATTGGATATACTAGGAGGTCCGTGTTTTATTATGAGCCTGTATAAAACACGGATTCCACGGTCGCGATGAATAGCCAAACCCACATCCTTAGACCCTTACGAGAGCGGCAAGCAACCCTACCAATTCTACGATTAGGAGACCCGTTCTCGACTCCTCGAGATGGCCTCCTACTGGACCCTAGAACCCGGTTACTTGTGCTCCCTTCCTTGGGTCTATCCTAATGCGGAAAAGTAAATAATATACAATGGTGACATCATCCTCAACCCGGAAGTGCCCCAATAAAAGAATATTACAAACAATGAATTTTACATGAATAAAAATAAAAACCCTCATCTCACATAAAACCCCGACTATTCAAAACACGACGATCCAATATAACATATCACAGCAACACATAACATCACGTGTCATCAACATAAGTAAATATGCGTATCCCAATTGTCGTTGAAGTATAGCAACGAAACCGGCGATACACCACATATTACACATACAGTCGCAGAAAAGAAAAAGTAAAACTACAACATTTGGAATTGTAACTTCCCTTAGACAACACAAACCCGGGACATCACATATCCAAGATTTCATACCTAATAATGTAAAGCTCGCATTTAGGTCTCACCCATGAAAACACTTTTCAAAATAAATCGGATAATTCAACAAGGTTTCCGATTACACCCGAGACCGAAATGTTAGATTTACACGCAACGAACAAATTTGTAGATTCCAATTATTGTATCTCATTACAGAAAGCTAGACGACATTAAACAATTCGATCGAATCAACGAATTCCCAAAATTCCCGGAAAGCTCAACACTTGAGCACTGTTAAAATTAACCAGAGACATGCCACGGTACCTACGGATATACAGCTGAAGGGCCCGACCCAAGCTTCTCAAGTGGCTCTGCGGATCTGTTGCCAAAACCTTGTTTTAGCCGCGGATCCGCGGTCACTTGGACAAGTTAGGGTTTCGTTCTTCAGGTGTGTCTATAGAATTCCCTGCTTGTTTTTCTGAATATTTTTAACATGAAAAATTTCAACATTTGAAAAAATTTCCATAGAGGGGTACAATTAGGGTTTTCGGGGTTTCGATCGGACTTTAAACTTCGCCAAGACAACGCCTAATGCTCTAGTTAGGCTCTGATACCACTGAAAGGTTCTTAGGCACTAAAACAAGGTTCTACAAGGCATCAAACATGCCGGATTTAAATTTTTCAAGTGCCAAACAACCTAAGTAAGGATCTTAACTAGAGAATTAGGGTTATAAAGTTAAAGCAAACAACTTTACTACTAAGTGAGAGCTATTACAACCTTTGCAGTCCGTTCCTTCGCTTCATAAGCTCCGAGTTGATGTCCCTTCACTGCGATCATCATGCTCCCGGACTCTAAAGAAGCTCCATGAGGTGAATGTTCCATATTTGCATGAAGTCTTCACTATCAAAGATGATCTACCTTAAGGAATCACACACCCAAGCTTACACTTCACTAATAAAGTATTAGTGAAGCAAACACCCTAATCTATGTGGCTAGAATAGATGAGGATTATCAAGTAGGAATTTTGCTCATTTTAGTTTTCTATTTCTCACATTCATTCATCACAAAAGAAAAATCAAGCAAGCTTTTTCAAGAGCAAGAAGAAGATGAAGTTTTGTTGCGATGAAAATGAATTATTATTGAGGTTAGAAATGCAACCAAGGGTTAAGCATGGCATGCTTAACCCTTGTGGAGAATAAACCATGAGGTAGGATTAGGGTTGAGTTAATAAATATCAAGGAAAATATCTAAAGAGTGGACTTCGTCAACCATGACAAATATCTCACACAATTTAGAATTAACCCAAAACAAAACATTAACCCTAATCCAAACCCTAGCATGGTTTAATCTCAAAACCCTAGTTGCATTGGTAACCCTAACATGTTACAATATTATATATCACATATATAATATATAATGTACCAAAAAAAATACAATTAACATATATCACATATATATATCAATGTATTATCAAGTTAGAAAAAGAATCATTTAAGTGAGCTTATATTAGTTAATGTGATGTAATATATCACATATATAATTTTATATTAAATTATCGAATCAACTCTTGATCCGATAATCCGGCTATATAACTTATAACCGACTAATATAACATGTATCATCTTATCGAATCAACACTTGATCCGATATCCCGTCTATATCACATATACCCGGCCGATATCACATATCGCGAGAATAGAATACGGTATCTTATATCGTATTAATCTCGGTCCCGCACATATCACACATGTGCTGCTACTCTATTTTGCCTGAGCCAGGAAACCTCTGTGTAGGACTCTAAAGAATCTTCAATACGCCGGTAGTAGGTGATGATCATATCAAACACCCACAAGCAGCAAGCGGTCAGCTAAACGTAACAGCCACTCGGGTATTGAGCGATCAGAAGATCAACAAGCAAGCCTGTATATACTCCTGTGAGCTGCTGTCTGAGAAACAAGTAGCCTCATTAAAGGACGTGCTTATGCAGTATAAAGACTGTTTCGCATGGAACTATTCCGAGATGCCGGGATTAGATCCAGAGATGGTTGTGCATAAACTGGCGATATCGCCGAACGTCAAGCCAGTCAAACAGACACCAAGAAGAATGCGGCTCGAGCTTGAGATGAGTATCAATGCCGAAGTCAAGAAGCTAATCGACTCCAGCTTCATCCAAGAAGTTCAATACCCTGACTGGATCGCCAATATCGTTCCGTTAATGAAGAAAAATGGGACACTACGCATCTGCGTAGATTTTCGGGATCTCAACAAAGCTTGTCCGAAAGATGACTTCCCAGTGCCTGTTACCGAGCTGATGATCGATAACACATCCACCCATGAAGTCTTCTCCTTCATGGACGGATCCTCAGGGTACAACCAAATCAAGATGCATCCTGAAGACCAAAAGCATACTGCTTTCCGGATCCCGCTAGGCATATTCTGCTACAAAGTGATGCCCTTTTGTCTGAAGAACGCTGGCGCCACTTACCAGAGGGCCATGACAAAGATCTTTGATGACCTCATACACGATATTGTCAAATGTTATATTGATGACCTCGTGGTGAAAAGCAAATCGTACGAAGAGCACTAGGAGCATCTGAAGATAGTGTTACAGCTTCTTTGGAAGTACAACCTGAAGATGAACCCTCTGAAATGTCATTTGGAGTTTTCTCGGGCAAATTCCTGGGATTCATCGTACGATACTGGGGCATCGAAATAGACCCGTCAAAGATCAAGGCGATTATGGAAATGCTCGCGCCAAGAACTCTCAAACAACTGTGCTTTCTTCAAGGAAAGCTCGCGTATATCCGGCGATTCATAGCTAACCTCTCGGGCAAATGCCGCCCCTACAGTCATCTAATGAAGAAAGGGACCCCGTTCGTTTGGGATCGCAAATGCCAAAGCGCACTAGACGAAATCAAGCAATATCTGCAGAACCCGCCGGTACTGACCGCTCCGGTAAAGGGAAAGCCCCTCATCCTATACACAACAGCCATTGAAGGTTCTTTAGGCGCGTTATGGGCATAGGAGAACGACCGGGGGAAGGAGAGAGCTCTTTACTGCTTAAGTAGAGTTCTCCTAGGGGCAGAAAACAACTACTCCCCAATCGAAAAGCATTTCCCGGCATTGATCTTCGCGGTAACGAAGCTCCGACATTACGCCTTGGTACATGAGGTTCATCTCATATCAAAGGTGGATCCTCTCAAATATTTGATGTCGAGAGCCATATTAACAGGAAGGCTTGCTAAATGGGCCCTCCTCTTGATGGATCTCTTGATAGTATATCGACCCCTCAAGGCAATAAAAGGCCAGGCCATCATCGACTTTCTCACTGAGCATCCGATACCTACCGACTCTCCCTTGAACTGCGAGTTGCCGGACGAACACGTGTTTAATGCAATTAACAGGGAGAAAGAAGGGAATGATACCCGATAGGAACCCTACTTCGATGGAGCATCCTCCTTGAAGAAGCGAAAGCAAAACACCCCCATGATTAAAGCCAGGGTGGGCCTTATCTTTGTGACTCCACAAGGAGGGATAATGCGTTCTGCCCTGTCTTTAACAGAGCCGAGAACAAACAATGAGGCTAAGTATGAAGCTTTGATAGCAAGTTTCAAGATCGCCATTGACATGGGAATCGAAAAATCTCTTCATATATGGAGACTCCCAACTGTTCGTCAGCCAAGTGAATGGCGACTACCAGACGTGTAAACCCGAGTTGGTAAAATATGGCTAGAGTGTGCAGCAATTGCTGACGCAAATCCCCTCCTACACCCTGGAAAGCATACCGCGTGCGGAAAATAGCAAGGCAGATGTGTTAGCTAAGCTCGCTAAAGAACTGGCTGACGAAAACCTCGATGACGTAAGGATCATTGTGCAAAGTCGCCGGATTCTCGCACCAGGAGAAATATCTCCGAAGACGTCTAAAGGAGAGGAAGAAACCGAACAAGAGGCCTTCCAATTGGAGGATGAGGAAAAGGCGAACGATTGGAGAGAAGTCTTCATAGACTACTTCAAATCCCATCGAACGCCCGAAGACGCGTCGTCAAGACATCAGCTCATGAAGCGAGCCCTGGCTTTCGCCTTTGTCAATGGTACTCTTTATAAGAGATTGCTTGATTGTCTATGGCTGAGATGCCTGGGACCAGAAGAAGCTTGAAGGGTCATTCAAGAAACTCATGATGGACTCTGCGGTTCCCATCAAGCTGGACCGAAGATGAAGCTGAAAATCAAAAAAATGGGTTACTATTGGCCCAATGATTCAGAACTGCCTTGAATATGCGAAGCAGTGTCACTCGTGTCAAATTCATGGGGACTTCATCCACCAACATCTGAATCCGCTACACCCAACATTAGCTAGCTGGCCATTCGAAATGTGGGGAACCGATATAATCGGGCCCATCGAGCCAGCATCATCCAAGGGACATCGGTTCATACTAGCAACAACCGATTACTTCTCTAAATAGGCAGAAGCAATACCATTAAGGGAGGTGAAGATGGAGAACATCCTCCATTTCATCAGGACGCATGTCATCTACCAGTTCGGAACTCCGCGATAGATCATCTCGGATAAAGGGCCAGCCTACAGAAGCCATAAGATCAGCCGCTTCGCATAAGAGCATAAAATAGATTGGAGATATTCTTTAGTTTATAATCCCCGAGATAACGGTCTAGCTAAGGCTTTCAACAAGACCTTGACAAAGATCATAAAGAAAACGGTGTCCAGAAATAAAAAGGACTGGCACGAGAGATTGCATGAAGCTCTCTGGGCTTATCGGACAACGTTCAAGATGGCCACGAATACAACGCCATTCGCATTGGTATTTGGCACGGAAGCAGTACTTCCCTTAGAGATAGAGCTACCCTCTTTATGAGTAGCAGTTCGATATGAGCTGACGGATGAAGAAAATGCCCATCTTCGGCTCGAGGAGCTTGATTCCCTCGATTAAACTCGTCTTATGGCACAGCAAAACCTAGAAGCATATAAAGCGAGGATGACACTCTCATACGAAAGTCTGACTAGGACGAGAACATTCCGCCAAGGCGAACTCATGTTAGTCGTAAAACGACCTATGATCCCCAACCGTGCCAAATGGGGGAATTTCGAGTCAAACTATGAAAGTCTGTATATCACAGACAAGGTCTACCAAGGTTGGGCCTACTTGCTCATGGATATGCATGGCGAAAGACCTTTCCGACCAATAAACTGCCGGTTCCTTAAGAAATACTACGCTTGACAAGTCATGGCTCATGTTAATGATGGATGACGACGCTCGTGTCCACTCGCTGTCTTCCTGAGTCCAAACTCTATAAGTAGTATCCAGCGAAACCTCGCCTCAAAAGCACCACGGACCGCAACGTCCTTAAACTACCTGTGGATCGAGATGTCCTTAAACTAACAATAGAACAAGATGTCCTTAAACTAACAATGGACCGAGATGTCCTTAAACTAACAACGAACCGAGGTATCCCTAAACTAACAACGTTGCCTTAAACACGGCGATAGTGGAGTGCAAGTCCACAAGTCCCGGCGGTGAGGACTGCAACTCAAATCCCACCGGCGAAAAAATGAGCCACATGCGGTGAAACTATTCTCGAGAGTTTCATCGTATAAAAAAAAGATACGTCCACAAGAGAAATAGGCACGGATGAAAACCCGAAAGGGTTCCGTGAGTAAAAACAGCAGGGCTACCGGCGAGCTTGTGAAAACCCGAAAGGGCGCAATCTCGTTAAAATAAAAATACCCGCAAAGTCCTCTCGACCCTGTAAGGAGAAAACACCTGCGTGAGATCCTTATGACTCACAAGGGAGCAACACACTTAGGGATCCCCACGATCCTTAAGGAGATATTACATTTACGAGATCCTCATGACTCACAAGGAGAATCCCCTTTATGAGACCCTCACGGCTCATAGGATTCGAAAGCCTTAAGTTACATGGATCTGAACCTGTTCTTAAGCCATCACATACCCCAGTTTGCCCTACAGGCGGTCCGATATCGGCCCTTGTATACAATCCACAGGCACAAATAAACGTCTCCCCCACCAAGTTCCACCAATGGCGCGAAATTTTCCCATTTGGCGAACGACACTTGTAAGCCCTCTTGACTTATAAGGATAAAACACTCTTGTAAGATCCTTATGACTTATAAGAGAACACACATTTAAGAATCCCCATGATTCCTAAGGAGAAGAAACACCTACGAGATCCTCACGACTCGTAGGGAGGAATACCTTTATGAGACACTTACGGCTCATGAAGTCAAAAACCTTAGTCGACAAGATCCTAACCCTGTTTGCTAAGCCACCTTTGTTCGAATCGACAAAGGCAAATGATGATTCGCTCCTAGCAATGTCCCAGTGGTAGCGATGCTGATGGCTAAATCGGTATCAAATTCCAAGTCCTTTCATGGCAAATGATGATTCGCTCCTGGCAATATTCCAGTCGCAGCGATACTGATGCTAAGATTGGTATCAGATCTTTACTTCCATACTCACAGCAAAAAATCAGCAGGCCAAAAATGCATATGAAATAGCCGAAATGATAGGGCAACTTGCAACAAAAATCAGCAAGTAAAATATATACATATAAAAATAGCCGAAATGATTGGGCAACTCACAATAAAAAGCGGCGAGTAAAGAAAAAGAAAACAGCTGAAATGATTGGGCACTGCGAAAAATAGCCGAAATGATTGGGCAATCGCGACTTTCGCTATATAAAAAGCTGAAATGATAAAGCATCGCGGAAAGAAATAAAAAATGAAATGAAATTTCTGCCATGCAGGTGAGATCACATTGACCTGTGTATACAATCCATGGGCACAAACAGAAAGGGAACCATATCGTCCCACCAGGCTTCGTCAAAGGGAAGCCAGATCTCGATGGCTACACCTACAGCCCAGAAATCAATAACAGCGTTCCTTCTCGTTCCAACCAGAAGCAGATACGATGTCAGAAAAACGAAGCCATGGCGAAGTCCCCTAGTTCCAAATCTCGACGGTTCACAGACAGCCTAGAGACTACCTCGGAGCCAGGACAAAGTCCCCTAGTTCCAAATCTCGATGGTTCACAGACAGCCTAGAGACTACCTCGGAGCCATGGCAAAGTCCCTTAGTTCCAAATCTCGATGGTTCATAGTCAACCTAGAGACTACCTCGGAACCATGGCAAAGACCCTAGTTCCAAGTCTCGACGGCAGCATCCATAGCCTAGAGATTAACCAACAGCGTTCTTCCTCCTTCCAGCAGGATACAGGCGCGACATCAACAAACGGAGCCATGGCAAAGTCCCCTAGTTCTATATCTCGACGGTTCACAGACAACCTAATGACGGCCTCGACATTCGTCGCAATATTGCAGACACAATGTCAACCAATGAAGCAAAGGAAGATCCCTAGCTTCAGGGTCTTGACGGCAACTCAAATGAGACCTGAAAGACCATCGGAGATCATCCTGCTCCAGCGCGTAGTGGTCATGACCCATCAGGGCTCCCAAACTGAGTCTACCCTCAGGTAAAAAGCGACATGATATATCCCTAACGTTTGCTCTTTCGACGGTAATATTACCTGGAAGATTACTTGAAGATGTCTTGTCCAGCCCCCGAAAGGATCAGAGACACGACAGTCGCGGGGCTACCCTAACAGCAAGATTGCATATCGGGGAATATATCGGCCAACGCGACGATGCGACGGGTAAGAAACCTTAGTATCACGGACCCTAACAGACTACTATTAGCAGGAGTTAACTGTGACGTTAGGAAACCCTTGTGAAAACTTCTCGATTCATCTCACTCGTGAGGAAATTAGTGTCCTTGCAAGAACTTCTCGATTCGTCTCAACTCGTAGGGAAAAGCCTTAGGCAATAGGGATAAGGACCTATTTGCTAAGCACTGGTGCCCTACAAGTCGGTCCAAGATGGACTATTGCATACTATTCACGGGCCACACTCTCCAAAATCGAATATCGACAAGGAGGGAAACAACCGCTTGCGAATCCTCTCGACTTGTAAGGGGAAAAATTCTCTTGTGAGATCCTTACGACTATCAAGAGAAAGTGCACTTAAGAGTCCTTACGACTCCTAAGGAGAAAATACACCTACGGGGTTCTCTCGACTCATAGGAAGAAAAGCCTTTATAAGACCCTCACTGCTCATAAAGTTGAAAAGTCGTAGGCGGCAGACCTGAACCTGTTTCCTAAGCCATCGCTGTCCTGCAAGGAGATCAAGATAGACTATCTACAAGACGCATTTTCTAAAGATACATGTTAATATGAAATAAAATATGTCTTTTATTCATGAATGCAAATGAATACGAGATACATTTCACAAAGGAATCGAAATGAATACATGTTATTCATAAATCACAAGATAACAGTCAACAAAAAAGGGGTAAAAAGATGATTATTGAGGAGTAGGCATCTTCAACAAATCAGCTAGCCGCTCGCGCGCTTCCCTCAATCCTTTCTCGTGATCAGCCGCCGCGGCCAACTCCGCTTCCACTTGAGCCTGTTGCCATAAATAGGACGAAAGCTTCCTATCGGCTTCTAGCATGGCAACTTCACAATCTTGCATGACCCGCTCGGTGAAGTCAAGCATCTACCTCAGCATTAGCCCATCCAAAATACATATCTGGAGATTTTCAAAAACTGTTTTTAGCTGTGCGGCATTCGCTTCAATCTGGGCGCGCAGTCGGACGGATTCGCTAGAAGCCACCTCATGTTCCTTTCAAGGTCGCCTCTTATTCAAAATGGAGAATGAAAGGAACACTATGCTCGATCTAAGCAGCCCGCTGAGAGTTCGAAGTTAATACTTCAGGAGCTGGACGCTGGAGCTCAATCTCGTGTAGGAAAGTCTTGATCTTTCTGCAGTAATCAACCCAAGAGCCGACGATAGCTTCATCATGGAAATTCACGAGTGTCGCCAGCATCGGATTTACTTCCATGGAAAAATCCGTAGCGAAAGAGAAGGCCTCCGCATTCAGATTCTCGATGAATTCGCTCAACATCCACCGGCTATTTACTGCGTCCCTGGAAGACATGCGTTTAGCGAAGGGCCCTGCGGGCATTGGAATGCGAGACTCGAAAGGAGCTAGAGCTGGCGCAATTGCTGCAAAATGAATTAGGGTCAAAAGGTCGATTCAGGGAATAAAGAAAAAACATCAGCAGTGAAGTCTTTTATACCGGCTATGAATGGCGGCTGGATGGGGAGTACCGGAGGCACTACTATTCTCCCGTCTCCTCCTCTGACCCGTGACACTATGATCAACATGAAGAAAACTTAGCAACAGTACATCTATTCGTAAAAGAAAGGAAGAGACGTCAGTTGAAGAATATACTAACCAATACCAGGAGGCGGAACGACTTCCGACTGGAAGGAGAAATGCCGGTTCAACACCTGGTATAGATGGTCAAAAAGGACTCCTACAGATTTGCGACAATATACTGTCAATATAAAGAGGACAGTACCCACAGTAAAACAGGTAAATCGAAAACCCATACTTCCAATATTTGAGAGGACACAGAAGAAAGCGAGGGGACATCGACCGTCAGAGCGGCGATCGGCGACACTTCTTCAGACGGCGCAGCCTCAAGGTTCACCGCACCGTTACTCAAGACAAACAAAATATCATTATAAGGGCTGAACAAGATTGAAAAATGCGAAAGTAGCGAACCAGCAATTACCTGATAAATCATGGAACGAAACCATTATGGAGGCATCACCGGGTGTAACGGCTTCTTCGCTCTCTCTCGGAGGAGTGGATTCCGCACCTATAGCTTCATCCCCTGACTCAATGAGGGCCGTCGTGATGCTTGCGACGCCCGCCGATACCAAGGAGCCACAGGGAGAGAGAGTAGCGGTCTGGACGGTCCCAGATTCCCGAGAAAGAGTAGCCACTTCGGGCTCTGTAGCCGCCAGCGTTTCGCCTGCCATCCCATCGTCAGGACTTGGCCCTGCAGGAAATGAGTATATCAGAATTTAAGGATTGAGTTCTAATAAAAAGACTGGGCATTACATTACCTTGAAGTAACTTTCCCGTTTCTTCGTGAGCCGTGCGTGCAACCTGTCTATGGGCAGTAGACAAGGCAGCTGGAACATCCGCCATAGGAATATCAACAGATGGAGTATTACTTGAGCCAGCACCTACGGCCAAGACGGCGTCGCACTCCTTCGCTGCACGCTTCCTGCGCTTCCTTTCGGTCTGGGCCGTGAGAAATGACCTCCTCAAGACTTCCGACAAGAGAACGTGGTCATCCGAACCAAGCTCTGCTCCGGAGCCGATACGGAATCCATCATCGGCTGTTTCAACGAAGCCTCCCGCGGTAACCATGGGAGGGCCGTGGTCACGGTAGCTGATTTAAAGGGTTCCGCTGCATCGCCGCTCAGGATCGGCACTGCATTCGGAATGACCTGAGTTGAGCTAATCCCTGCAACAAGATGAAAGAGAGGGTCAGAGCATAAATAAAAAAGAATAAAGGCATAATGAACTGAATTTTACCAAGGCCCAAAGAAGCGCGGAGCTTCTCTTCCTCCTCGAACATCCAGAGGGAAGCCGCGAGAGCCTCTTCGGCAGAAATACCTGTGGAAAAAGAAAGCGTCAATACAAAAATGACAAAGAGAAAAGAGATAACCGCGGAAGAATATAACTGAAAGTATACATGTTTTCGCGATAATCAGCGCCACTTCTTCGCGAGCTAGTCATTCGGAAGCCATAAGGGCAGCCTGGAGATCAGTTGTAAGTCCACGTTGCGACCCCCGGTTCTTACGGGGAGGCGGAAACGGTAAAAAATCAAATTTTAGTGCAAGAGGCAACATGGACTATGCAAGGTCGGGATCGTTGTCTAAACTAAAACTAGCAACCTAGCTAAAGAAGTTTAGCTACTCGGATGAAGATGGTTATACCTAGACTTGAACTCCTTCGTCTTCAAACTTTGTAGAGGTTGATGGTTCTCCTTTGTCGCCTTCTCCCGTCGAAGATGGATCCACCTCGAAGGCTCGACCTTTGGGCTCTTTCTCGTACTTGGAGTGAACTAGAATCGCCGGCTTGCTAGACCCTTGATCCTAGAGTGAGTAGAGAGTGTTTAGGGTTTGCTTTTGTTTTTCAAGAGAAGGATTCTCAACTCATGAGAAGGTTTCTCTTGACTAGAGGAAGAAGAAGATGAGAATGAAGAGAGAGTGAGAATGATAGAATCAGCCTTTCTTTTTCCTTTTGCAACCATAACAAAAGAAAAAAGAATAATCAAATAATAATAATAATCAAAATGAAAAAGGTTTGATGGATAGTTTAGAATGACTAATATCATTACAAGCATTAAATGAATAAAGCAAGAATGAAAAGGCATCTTGCATTTGTAATGATGGTAGTCAAATGTTCAACCATGGTCAACAAGTCAACCATGGTCAACAAGTCAACAAAAACTAACCATGACACAATTTCATTTTATTATATATTATTAAATGATATAATACAAATCCATTAGGGTTTGGAAAAAGACGACTGTCAACTGTGCATACGCACCCGTTCCGAAACCCTAATGAAAATCATCTTCCTCCTCCTCAAATAACTGTGCATACACACCTGCATTCTTGTTCCGAGGAACATGAATACCGAGAGATAAAAGCAACCCCAAATACTATACCAGTATCCGGCTCAAACCAGAGCCCGCTGGTAATATCTGTCCGGACTCCAAACGTGCACAAGTGCGCGGATGAGAACGAACCCTGTCGCAAAACCATGCGACCTCTACTCTGTTTTGCCCATAGGCGAATACCCTCTGTGTGGGACTCTAAAGACTCGACACTACGCTGGCAGTGGGTTTAACCACAGACCGCAAGCGGCACTAGCTGTGCGTAACGGTCCCCAGGTAGATGTCGACAAGAAGGCTGACGAGGTGAAACCCCATCGGTACTCCTACTGAGTCTGAATGTGACAGTCTCCGTACAGTCCGGTCTGTTCGTCTGATACATCGCATGGCGGGCCTAGGGGGCGGTAAACGTCAGTCCCCTAATAGCGGTACAAGTCGTGCCGGAGCGAAGCCCAAAACACCCTGAGATAACACTGGAAACCTACCAGTATATCTCGTTTGCCCTGGCCAGGGACTACTCGTGTAATGGCTCTCCTAGACACAGCGCGATGTCAACCCCCAATACCGGGAGAGACGAATCCTGTCTAACCGTCACTGCCTCCAAGTGCTTCGGGACTGCACCCAACCACCACCTGTTTGCACGACTCCTTTGAGCCGTGGTAGGGTAGTGATCAAAGTGCAGTGGGAACACACTCGAGGCGAAGTGCCAGTGTCAAGTCAGCGGACTAAGCTGTACTCATGTCACCTGGGAACTGATGACTGACGATAGGTATAATACCAACCTGTCAGTTCCCGACGAGTCCTGTCCAGTGTATTCGTAACCCAACGAGCACCCGTATACAATCTCCAGTACGACGTACTGATGGCTGTGGGACAGACCATCTCCCACACTGGGATGAGAAGCGCATACGCTAGTCTACTCCGGAGTATCGATGCCCTGTCTCGATAGTCCTGCGACTAGGGACCTGTATAAGGATGTGCTTATAGATTACCCAGCCCCCACTAGTGTGACTGCCATCACAACGCTGGTAATCAAGCAAAGATCCTAAGGGCTCCACTAATGCGTATAAGTGATATAGTAAAATAAACACAAGTACACATTGAAGTAGAGACAAACCAAGTAGCATACTACTATTTTGAGCAAGATTGTATATACAAGGTGAATATCCCAAGCATCCATTAAGTAATATACAAACTAGTATGATACAGTAATGGCCTCTAGGGCATATACACTAACAATCTCCCACTTGCACTAAGGCCATGTACTGGCGTATCGAAGACCTATCATCTCGATCAGCCGCTCGAACTGAGTCTGGGGCAGGGCCTTGGTGAATGGATCTGCAGTGTTGTCTTCTGAAGCAACTCTCCGAACCTCGATCTCCTTGCGATCCACGATCTCCCTGATCAGGTGATACCGCCTCAAGATGTGCCTGGATCTCTGATGGGACCTGGGTTCCTTCGCTAAAGCTATAGCCCCATTGTTGTCGCAATACAGAGGTATTTGATCAACAATGGACGGAACCACCTGAAGTTCTTTCAAGAACTTGCTCATCCAGACAGCTTCTTTTGCGGCATCAGATGCAGCGATGTATTCCGCTTCCATCGTCGAGTCTGCAACGGTTTCCTGTTTGGAACTCTTCCAACACACCGCCCCTCCATTGAGGGTAAAGACAAAGCCCGACATTGACTTGGAATCATCCTTGTCACTCTGGAAGCTGGAGTCAGCAAAGGCCTCGATCTGGAGGTCTTTTCCGCCATACACCAAGAACATCTCCTTAGTCCTTCTCAGGTACTTGAGAATGTTCTTTACTGCTATCCAGTGTTTCTCCCCAGGGTTTGACTGATACCGGCTTACCACACTCGGTGCATAAGCTACATCCGGTCTGGTACACAACATCGCATACATTATAGAGCCTACCGCAGAAGCGTAGGGTATAATAGACATGCGATCCCTCTCCAAATCAGTCTTGGGAGACATCTCCTTAGAGAGGGTGATCCCGTGACAAGCTGGTAGGTTACCGCGCTTGGAATCTTCCATACTGAATCTCTTCACTATGGTGTCGATGTACCTGGACTGAGAAAGTCCCAATATCCTCTTGGATCTATCACGATGGATCCGGATCCCCAGGATGTATGAGGCATCACCCAGGTCTTTCATGGAGAACCTTTGTGACAAGAACCCCTTGACAGATTGTAGCATAGGAATGTCATTTCCTATTAAGAGAATGTCATCCACGTATAAAACGAGGAATACTACAGTTCTCGCTACAAATCTATTGTAGATGCATGGTTCATCTGGATTTTTGATAAAGCCAAATTCTTTGACCGTCTCATCAAAGCAGATATTCCAACTCCGCGATGCCTGCTTTAGTCCATAGATAGACTTAAGTAACTTGCACACCTTTCCGCTGCTCCCACTCTGAATGAAGCCCTCTGGCTGGTCCATATAGGCACACTCCTCTAAATTTCCATTTAGAAAAGCTGTCTTTACGTCCATTTGCCAGATCTCATAATCGTGGAAGGCAGCGATGGCAAGAAGGATCCGAATGGATTTCAGCATGGCTACTGGAGAAAAGGTTTCGTCATAGTCCAAGCCAGGTCTTTGACGGAAACCCTTTGCTACCAGCCTAGCTTTATAGGTCTCAACCTGTCCATCTACACCAATCTTCCTTTTGAAGATCCACTTGCATCCTACGGGTTTTACCCCATCTGGAGCAATGTCCAACGTCCATACCTTGTTGGTGTACATGGACTCCATTTCGGTCCGCATTGCATCCAGCCATTTCACTGAGTCAACGCTCTGAACGACCTGCTGGAAGCTAGTAGGCTCATCATAATCTATGATGCAATCCTCTCTATCCCCGTCTATGAGAAAACCGTAGTATCTCTCGGGCGGATGAGACTGCCTACTACTTCTGCGGAGCGGCGTAGGAATGTCCTGTTCTTCCGAACCCTCTGGTTCCACTAAACTTTCAGTAATAGTCCGTGGTTCTGGAATCTCTTCCAGTTCTACTGCGCTCCCACTTATTTCCTTTTCTATGAACTGGTGTTCTAGAAAGTGGGCATGACGAGAAACAAGAACTTTTTGTTCCTCTTCGCAGTAGAAGAAATATCCCTTGGAATTCTTTGGATATCCCACAAACTTGCACAGTACTGAGCGTGCCTCGAGTTTGTCCGCATGCTGCTTTTTGACAAAAGCCGGACTTCCCCATATCTTAATGTGATTAAGATGGGGTCTCTTCCCACACCACATCTCAAATGGCGTAGTAGGCACAGTCTTAGTGGGAACTCGGTTCAAAAGGTATGCGGCTGATTCTAGCGCATATCCCCAGAATGATCGCGGCAACTCAGCGTTACTCATCATGGACCGAACCATATCCAATAGGGTTCGGTTCCGTCTCTCCGATACACCGTTATGTTGCGGAGTGTATGGAGGAGTAAGCTGAGAGAGAATACCATTCTCTTTTAAGTAATTCAGGAATTCGGCACTTAAGTATTCTCCACCTCGATCCGATCTTAGAATCTTAATACTTTTGCCGGTCTGTTTCTCTACTTCATTCTTATACTCCTGGAATTTTTCAAAAGCCTCGGACTTATGTTTCATTAAGAAAACATAACCGTACCTTGAGAAGTCATCCGTAAAAGTAATGAAGTAAGAATGTCCGCTTCGGGCATGTGTAGACATTGGACCGCACACGTCACTGTGTACGAGTCCCAAGAGCTCGCTCGCTCTTTCTCCATGTCCAGTAAACGGAGTCTTTGTCATCTTTCCCTTGAGACAGGATTGACAAGTGGCATACGACTGATATTCGAACGCATTCAAATACCCTTCTGTATGTAACTTCGTCAACCTTCTCTCATTGATGTGACCCAATCTACAATGCCATAAGAAAGTCTGGTTTATTTCTGGAGACTTTCTTTTGTGTGTATTCTGGACATTAAAAATCTGTGGTTGGTTCAATACGTATATACCATTACTCAATGTACCTGACCCAATCAGAACTTGATTAAGGTGAATGTTTACAACATTACTTACAAACGCAAATTCATAACCTTCTTTAGAAACTAAAGATACAGAAATGATATTACAAGTTGCGTTGGGTACAAAAAAGCAATTACGCAAAACCAAAACATGTCCATCTGACATTCCCAGGTGATAGTCCCCCACGGCTTTAGCAACCATGCTAGCTCCGTTCGCAACTCTGAGGGTCATGTCACCTGCCTTCAAAACCCTACGGTTTCTCAACGCCTGCAAAGAATTACAGATATGAGATCCTGATCCGGTATCCAATACCCAGGAAGTAGAGTTTATTGAAAGACAGTTTTCAATAACATACACACCTGAAGCTGAAGCTGCAACCTGCTTCAATTCCTGTGTTCTGGCCTTCCAGGCCCTGCAATCATTCTTCCAGTGTCCTTTCTTATGACAAAAGAAGCATTCTTCCTTATCCACAAGCTTCCCCGCTATCTTTGTTGCTTTACCTTTTCCCTTCGTATCCACTTTACTAACACCGCCCCTTGGTTTGGCGGGGGCTTTCTTCTTCTTTCCCTTGGCTTTCGCCTTGGACCTAGAAGAAGATGATCCTCCTACAAACAAAGTGGATGTTTTCCTACCTTTCTGTAGGGTGCCCTCTGCGCTCCTCAGCAGGTTGAGGAGCTCTGAAAGTTCAACCTCCTTTTCTTGTAGGTTGAAGTTCATTATAAACTGGGCGTAAGTGGAAGGAAGGGACTGGAGAACTATATCCGTATATAGCTCACTCTCCAATGTGATCCCTAGGTCAGCGAGCTCCTCAATGTAGCCGATCATCTTTAGCACGTGCTCGGCTACTGATGATCCGACGGCCATTCTTGTCGAAAACAACTTTTTCGACGCTTCGTATCTTGCGATACGTGATTGCTCTCCATACAGTTCTTTTGTATGAAGCAATATGGACTCCATGTCCATATTCTCATGCCTCCTCTGATGTTCGTTGTCCATCGAGGCAAGCAGGAGGCACTTGGCCTTCGCGCTATCAATCTCCCAAGTCTTGCGGATTTCCTTATCCGCGACACTGGAAGTTGGACCAGGGACAGGGGGAGCTTTGGTGGTAAGAAGATACCCCAGCTTGTCATAAGTGATTGCTATCTTGACATTCCTGAGCCAATCTAGTCAACTTGTTTTTATCTAGGAGTAACTTAAGTCCAGTCATGTTGATTGGTCGCTGCAATTAGGAGAGAGAAGAAGAAACACTCAGCATGATGCTCTTGCAAGTTTAGAGTGGTTTTTAATTTGTCTAAACAGGATGGCTCCCACTGTTTCTCGAATCCCTCCTCAAACCATAAAGGAAGAATTAGTCAGGATCAATCCCACCGTACAATACTTGCTTAACCGTTCGGCCAGGCTGGTGTCGGTACTTCGAGGGAGGTTTTCCAACGCTTTCGCGAAGTTTCTTAATTAAAGAACCTCTTTTCCCTGGGGGCGTAGCCCCGCTAACACCTTTCTAGGCACCTACTAGGTTTATAGCATTGATCGTTAAGTGAGAAATTTCCCGAGGAGTAGCATATACTCACAGTAGGATCGGGATCCAAATATCATCGCGTGACGAAACTGAAGGAATCCTACCAGAATCACCACACTCCAAATGGTATGCAAATCTAGCAAGTTTCAGTACTTATGAAACTCCCGATGTGGATTTTTGCCCCATGCTCTTATGACCTTGACTTTGGCCAAAATATCATAAGTCACATGTCAAGTTCTACCCGTCATTATCCAGGTTAATTTGGATCCATCCGTATCTACCCTTGACTTTGGCCAAAATGGCAGTACGACTGTCCCAAACCAACGCATCTATCTATGCTACACATGAACACCCAACAGCTACCAATCACTGTGCCTTGACTTTGGCCAACATACACAGCTTGAATACTATTGACTATTCATGCGAAACGACGGAGGGCTACGAATGGTTTTGGCAAAACCGTGAACGTAGTGAACTTGATTTGGTCGATGGAACGAGATAGCTTTTAAATGGAGTGGCTCAAACTCCGCATTTTAAAAGTTAGTTTTGAAAAGAACCGAGTGGTTTTTCGAAAGTGTTCCAATGACTTTAACTTGGTTTATTATCTTGCATTAGTTCTTTTAATGCGTGATATTCTTGCATTAGTACTTTTAATGCGTCCCATCATTTAATCCTACCATTGCAGAAAACAACCAAAATATGACGTACGCTTATGCCATTCGCATTCGCCACTGGGCCCCGTCATTACCCGTTAGGTTACTTAACTAACGACAGAGCGGGGGCTGGGCTAGCGCGTCTGTAAAACATAAGCAACGCCTAAATAGTTATAGATATAGCAATAGTAGACATTACAGATCACAGATGAATGCATTGGATATACTAGCAATCCGCAATCCTTTCGAGCCTGAAACGAAAAGCGGATAACACGGTCGCGGTGAATAGCCAAATACCCCACCCAAGACCCCTACGGGTGCGGCAAACTACCCACCAAGTACCCGAAGCGTAGCAACCTCCCTCATCTCCATGAGTAGGCCACTCGACACTTCGGCATACCCGGTAGTTCGTGCACCCCTCCATGGGTCTATCCTAGGAGCAAAAACAGTAAAAAGAATTATACAATGACGGCTACAACCCCGACCCGGTTGTGCGGCCAAACAAATAATATTATTACGTCAATTTACATTTACAATGAATGAAAGAAAAACAAAAGCTCATCTCACATCCACCCCGGCTATTCACCCGCGACAGTCCAACACATTCATATACGCATTCCAGCACATTACAGATCATGTATAACCCCAACTAATCGTCTTATAGCGATTAGTCGACGTTCAATACATGCAAACATCACAGATATAACCATCATAGTCAAAGTGCAGTGAAGTTCGGAAAAAATACGGAATTATAGGCCCCCAAAAGTAAATTTTAGTTCTGGAAAATCTGGGCATATAATATATATCCTAAAAATCCCAAAATCAACACAGAAAGACACTGCACGAAAAACGATGCAGAGAGGACATCAAGTCGCGGCGGTTCCGCGGCGGCTAAGAAGGCTCACGCGGCGGAAGGGCGGCGGTTTAGACGAATCACTGTATCGTTTTTCTTGGGTGTTCACACAAAACCCTGAGCCGAATTTACAAGTATAAAGTTTTTCATTTTGAGCAGGAAAAATTTTAACAGAAACTCAGGTTTTGAAAAATACGGTTTTTGGGTTTTTTACGGTTCCGAACTTCGTTACACTTCACTACCAAGCTAGTTTAAGTTTAGTTAGGCTCTGATACCCCTGTAAGTCCACGTTGCGACCCCCGGTTCTTACGGGGAGGCGGAAACGGTAAAAAATCAAATTTTAGTGCAAGAGGCAACATGGACTATGCAAGGTCGGGATCGTTGTCTAAACTAAAACTAGCAACCTAGCTAAAGAAGTTTAGCTACTCGGATGAAGATGGTTATACCTAGACTTGAACTCCTTCGTCTTCAAACTTTGTAGAGGTTGATGGTTCTCCTTTGTCGCCTTCTCCCGTCGAAGATGGATCCACCTCGAAGGCTCGACCTTTGGGCTCTTTCTCGTACTTGGAGTGAACTAGAATCGCCGGCTTGCTAGACCCTTGATCCTAGAGTGAGTAGAGAGTGTTTAGGGTTTGCTTTTGTTTTTCAAGAGAAGGATTCTCAACTCATGAGAAGGTTTCTCTTGACTAGAGGAAGAAGAAGATGAGAATGAAGAGAGAGTGAGAATGATAGAATCAGCCTTTCTTTTTCCTTTTGCAACCATAACAAAAGAAAAAAGAATAATCAAATAATAATAATAATCAAAATGAAAAAGGTTTGATGGATAGTTTAGAATGACTAATATCATTACAAGCATTAAATGAATAAAGCAAGAATGAAAAGGCATCTTGCATTTGTAATGATGGTAGTCAAATGTTCAACCATGGTCAACAAGTCAACCATGGTCAACAAGTCAACAAAAACTAACCATGACACAATTTCATTTTATTATATATTATTAAATGATATAATACAAATCCATTAGGGTTTGGAAAAAGACGACTGTCAACTGTGCATACGCACCCGTTCCGAAACCCTAATGAAAATCATCTTCCTCCTCCTCAAATAACTGTGCATACACACCTGCATTCTTGTTCCGAGGAACATGAATACCGAGAGATAAAAGCAACCCCAAATACTATACCAGTATCCGGCTCAAACCAGAGCCCGCTGGTAATATCTGTCCGGACTCCAAACGTGCACAAGTGCGCGGATGAGAACGAACCCTGTCGCAAAACCATGCGACCTCTACTCTGTTTTGCCCATAGGCGAATACCCTCTGTGTGGGACTCTAAAGACTCAACACTACGCTGGCAGTGGGTTTAACCACAGACCGCAAGCGGCACTAGCTGTGCGTAACGGTCCCCAGGTAGATGTCGACAAGAAGGCTGACGAGGTGAAACCCCATCGGTACTCCTACTGAGTCTGAATGTGACAGTCTCCGTACAGTCCGGTCTGTTCGTCTGATACATCGCATGGCGGGCCTAGGGGGCGGTAAACGTCAGTCCCCCAATAGCGGTACAAGTCGTGCCGGAGCAAAGCCCAAAACACCCTGAGATAACACTGGAAACCTACCAGTATATCTCGTTTGCCCTGGCCAGGGACTACTCGTGTAATGGCTCTCCTAGACACAGCGCGATGTCAACCCCCAATACCGGGAGAGACGAATCCTGTCTAACCGTCACTGCCTCCAAGTGCTTCGGGACTGCACCCAACCACCACCTGTTTGCACGACTCCTTTGAGCCGTGGTAGGGTAGTGATCAAAGTGCAGTGGGAACACACTCGAGGCGAAGTGCCAGTGTCAAGTCAGCGGACTAAGCTGTACTCATGTCACCTGGGAACTGATGACTGACGATAGGTATAATACCAACCTGTCAGTTCCCGACGAGTCCTGTCCAGTGTACTCGTAACCCAACGAGCACCCGTATACTATCTCCAGTACGACGTACTGATGGCTGTGGGACAGACCATCTCCCACACTGGGATGAGAAGCGCATACGCTAGTCTACTCCGGAGTATCGATGCCCTGTCTCGATAGTCCTGCGACTAGGGACCTGTATAAGGATGTGCTTATAGATTACCCAGCCCCCACTAGTGTGACTGCCATCACAATGCTGGTAATCAAGCAAAGATCCTAAGGGCTCCACTAATGCGTATAAGTGATATAGTAAAATAAACACAAGTACACATTGAAGTAGAGACAAACCAAGTAGCATACTACTATTTTGAGCAAGATTGTATATACAAGGTGAATATCCCAAGCATCCATTAAGTAATATACAAACTAGTATGATACAGTAATGGCCTCTAGGGCATATACACTAACATCAGTATCATCCGCGGTCGTGATGAATAAACTCTTATTGGTCCCGTACTCACACAAACCCTCGCTATTGGGCGCATGCGGCTCCTGAGCAAATATGAAATCGGCAGAGAATAGCGACTTCTTCTTTTTCTGCAAGCGGACGCCGGCGGCCGATGACAAGAGCTTGCGTTTGACCGGCATTTTCAGGCGACGGGTCTCAACTTCTGCACCAACGCCAGATTCCGGGGATGCTACAGCTACCGTTTCTGCAGGAACACGGGGTGGAGGCTTCTCAGGGAAGGCACGCGGGACCACAACCATAGCAACTTCTCTTAAAGAGGGATGAACGGTGGTCCGTCGCTTCAAAGGAACTACCGGATTACCAGTTGGGACAGCATCCTTATGATCAAGTAATAGCCGCCTCTCTTCCCTGATAACAGCACCAGTCGCATGCTGATACCACGCCACGTAGGCATTCGAAGCTTTCGGCACATAGCTTGGCTCGCTGATGAGAAAGCTAGACCCCGTGTTTAACTGCATAAAGTGGTGCAGCGCACTGCGGATATCCTCTTTTGTAGTAACCGGCTCGGCTAAGAAAGCCTCAAGCAGGACACCCTGATCATAACCTGACTGTTGAGCAAAACGGTACGGGTTATACCTCTTGAACAATGCCGAGGCGCCTTGCCTGAACACTAGAAAGCCTGGCCTGATCGAATATAAGTGCAGGGTCTCCCGAGCCTTCAACGTAGGAGCCCCGTCTTTGAAAGTATCATGCAGCGGTTGCACGGCCTTTTTAGATTCTTTGCCGATAGTTAAGACTCTGTTGACAAAAGTCATACTATCCCCGACCATACACGGGCGAAGGACCAGACGTCGAGCCTCTCGTTGCGATCTAATGTGGAAGCGTCAACTAGAAACATGACCTGGGAAAAGTTATAACTCTCATAGAAATGGGGCCGTTTGTGGACTCCGAAAGCACCAACCACGTGCATCTCGACACAGGACGTAAAGTAGTGCAACGGAAGATGTACAGGTTTTACCCCAGGTTGAGTAGTATCCGCTGCTAAGCTCAGGTCGTGGTATAGATGAGCCAGCCCCGCAATCCCAACGGCCACGCGTGTCCCCACAACTATGCGGTGGGCTGGGTAAAATACTGACGGCCTCATATAGCAAGGGTGCATCGGAAGCACGAACCAGTTCAACCACAAGCCAATAAGCCCTAGGAAGAACGTCTCTTCATCGACGTCTGAAGCAGCGAGCTCTGTAAAAGGGATGACCGGGGTGTCTGGAATGAAGAAGCTTCTTAAGTCTGCTTCCTTCATCGGCTGGTTATCCAAACCGAAACCGAACGGGTCGTCAAGCTTAGCGAATTTCACGGCTTGTTTTGAGAAGACTTCTGGGCGAAGAAAGCGAGCAATAAAGTCTGTGAAGCTAATTCCATGCCCTCCAGACTCTAGAAATAGACTCTCGTAAATGTTCAACACCTTGATTAGGCTCGGGAATCGATGTTGAACGGCATTCTCCGGGGTAAGGCCCATCACTTCCGATTTGGTGGCGAAGATGTACTCGTCAGGGGGTAATATCGCTTCGTAATGTTCCCCTATGACGGGTAAGTCGGAGATCTCCGCGAACTCCTCCAAGGAAATTGAAACTTCCCGATCAGATAGAAGAAAGGTGTGAGTCGGGATGTTCCATTGCTCCAGGAAAGCTTTGACCCACCATACATGCGGCACGGGATATTGAAAAAGCGACGCATAAATTGCAGGATACAACCCAAGCTTCAACAACAGCGACTTCTTGACCGACAGGATGTATCGAACCCACTGCAGGTATCTGGATGAATGGCGAGGGGTCAAACCAATCATATATACTTGTCCCCAATGGCGCGACTCGCCTTGACATATGCGGCGCCGGAAGTTATCCAAAGACATCGGAGGCTGTACAGAGATTGAAGCCATAGAAGGCTGAAGATGACCCTCCAAGGTCCAGTTAACCTCCTCTACAGCGTAATTCACTTGAGGCAAGTCGGCGTAGTGAATTGCTGAGATGGGCTCTAAAGGTACTGCACAAGAAAAACTGTGCCGACCCTGGATAATCTGATTGTACCACAACCCCCATAGATGAAGAGATTTCTGCTCTGGATCATGATCTTTAATGAGCGCAAAGACTTCCTGATCCACAGGCACGTCAGCGAAGGCGCTCTCTGAACGAACAAAAGGAAATGAAGAAAAGCCATGGTACCTGCATAAAAAAAAGTGGGCGAGGGTTAGTTTCCAACGCTATAATCTGAATTCTGACACTTAGTACTTTAAAATTGTACCACACTGCAATGCAGAAGAAAGGGACCAAGGGGGACCCACAAAATCAAAGTGATGGCTCATCATTGATGACACATTCACTCATTAAGGAGAGAATCCTAAAAGGATTCTAATTTAATGTGAGACTCATTGGGCCAAGGAGTTTAACTCTCTCGAGAGCAGTGCTCTGCAAACAGAAATCATATCTGTCAAATGTAACTACAAGGGGAATAAAAATTCCCCAAAAATTTCTAAAAAGCTATGCTCTGTAAATGCAATGGTACAAGGTAAAACCCCAAGATCTTTAAAGATCTGAAGTACAAATCCTAGAAACTCTAAGAGTTCTTCATTAACGGGTTCAGAAACCTTAAAAAAAGATTTTTTAGATCTATGATCTAAGAAGAGCAAAGCTCTGTTTTCATTTAACGGGTTAAGAAACCCTAAAAAAACATCTTTAAGATCTGTGATCTAAGAAGAGCAAAGCTCTGTTTAATGGGTGCAAGCATAATCCTTACCAAATTTTTGGACAGAGTTCTAACTCTAAAAGAGTTTCCTTGGGCAGAGATCTACGCTCTGAAAAAGAGAATTAAATTCTCAAAAGAACAAAGAAGAGAAGAAGATGAAGAGCAGTAATCTCAAGGGCCAAAAGCCCTACTTATAGGCAGGGGAAGCCAATCCAACTTCCAAGAAGATCCAACGGTGGAAAAGCAGACACCGCTGCACCCACGTGTGAGCCACGTGAGCGCAACGATGGGGGGATTTGTTTCCCCCTAATAATAGAAGGGCAAGGCTCTTTTCAAAATTTGAAAAGAGGTAACGTCTCACGTGCCTTGCACAAGGGCGCTAGCGCCGAGAGTTAAAAACTCTCAGGCAGCGCCTCACGTGCCTTACATGAGGGCGCCAGCGCCGAGAGTTAAAAACTATGAGGCAGCGCCTTACATTCCTTACACGAGGGCGCCAGCGTCGAGAGTTAAAAACTCTGAGGCAGCGCCTCACATTCCTTGCACGAAGGCGTCACCGCCGAGAGTTAAAAACTCTGAGGCAGCGCCTCACGTGCCTTGCATGAGGGCGCCTGCGCCATGAGTTAAAAAAACTCTAAGGCATTGCCCCACGTGCCCCGCACGAGGGCGCCGGTGCCAGAACTAAAAGTTCTCTTCCTTTGGATCAAAGATCCAACGGAGATAATAAATCATCAAAATACAGAATTAAATTATATTAAGGAAATATTCCATAAATATTTTTAAATAAGAAAGATTACGCTCTGTAAAACACAGTACCGTTGGACAAAAGATCCAATGGTGATTAAAAAATCACCAAGCTACAGAATAAGCTCTATAGGGGAAAAAAATTTCCCCGATCTTTCTAAACAAGAAAGATTACGCTTTGTAAAATAGAGCACCGTTGGATTAAAGATCCAATGGTGATTAAAAATCACCAAGCTACAAAATAAGCTCTGTATGGAAAATATTTTCACAATCTTGTTAAAACCAAGAAAATTATCTTCTGTAAAACAGAAGTCCTTGGATCCACTATATAAACAGAAGTCAACCCAGGCCACGTGGGCCCAAGCCCAGGTCAAGCGGGCCCATGCCCAAGCCGAGCCCACGGCCAAGCCTCCCCATGCCAACAACAAAATCATGTAATAAATAATTTTTATGTAATTTTTTATGCATGAATGTAAATAAAATGGGCATAAAGCCAAATGTTTGAAAGCCAATGGCTTATGTGCAAAAAGAAATGGCACATGAGCCATGGGATAGGCAAAATGCCATTTTGTAATGACCAAGGGGCTATATGCAAATATGTAAGCCTACAAAAGGCAACATGATGAAAATATCTAATATACTTTTCATTCCCCCCAAAAACTAGGGTTCTTTGTGCCTCCTGCTTGTTCTCCAAGGTTCTAAACCTTCTCATTTCTTTTGAATTAAATCAAGAGTTTTACTCTTTCTTTTCCAAAACTAAGTAGTTTTCCACCACAAAACCCACAAAGGGGGACTCAGATCTCCCATCAGAACTCAAAAAGGAGAGATTTTTAAAATCTCCTACTTCTTGATCTTCAAGATCCGGCCAACAAAGGAAGAAGGAGACCCATCTCCAGAAACCCCAAGCCGGGGAAGAACTAGGGCTTAAGGGGAGAAGCCCTTCATCAGCTTCAAAACATCCTAGAAGTTTAATAAGTGCTCTTTTCTTGGAGTACAACTCCCATTGCAGGGACCAAGTCCCTTTTGCTGCTCAAGCACCCATGTGCTGACACGTGGTGCGCTAGCGCTCTTGCGCTATCGCCCGAGCACCCACGTCCTGACACGTGGTGCTTGCGCTAGCGCGCTTGTGTTCAAAGCGCTAGTGCCTAAAGCGCTAGCGCTCGAGCGTCCACGTGTTGACACGTGCCGCGCTAGCGCTCTTGCGCTCAGAGCGCTAGCGCCCAAAGAGCTAGCGCTCGAGCGCTCACGTGCTGACACGTGGTGCGGTAGCACTCTTGCACTCAGAGCGCTAGCGTCCAAAGCGCTAGCGCCCGAGCGCCCACATGGTGACACGTGGAACGCTAGCGCTCTTGCGCTTAGAGCGCTAGCACCCGAGCGCTAGCGCCCGAGCGCCCACGTGCTGACACGTGGTGCGCGAGCGCTCAAAGCGCTGGCGCTGGCCCCACGCATCCTTTGGATGCCTTTTCCCCCCTTTTTTATATATATATACATATATATATATATATATGCATATGTATACATATATACACACACACATACTCCACGGCACTGTCCCTGTTAGAAAAAAATTTCTAACGGGGCGCTGCCCCGCACCCCATAAGGGGGTTGCTAGCCCCCTTGACCCCCAGCCTGCTATCCGGATAGCGGGACCCCCGTAAAAACTCCGCGGGGCCCCCGATATATCCAAAACCCCTTCAAAACACAACGCTGCACATTGAGTTCGCATGACTAGTTTAACCCGTCAATCGGAGGTTCCCTCGCTCCAAAGGCGAGGGGTAATTAACGGCAGCTTAGTCCGCGGCTACCGGAGATTCGGATCCCCACAATCATTAAACCCCGGCCTACCCTAGGCAGGTGGAATCTGTAATGCGCCTGACAAGCACGCGCGTATTCCCATCTCAATGGGGTGACGAAAAAACACCCTACAGATTCTGGCACGCCCGGTGGGACCAATATCTCCTCCCATATTTCGGGTTAAGCTTTCATGCAAACTCAATTGATATGCATATCAATTGCCTATACTAAAATCATGTTTTTTTTGTGAAGGTTAACGTTCTCCAATTGCAATCTTCGGACGCGGCAAAGATGTCTCCAAGGATCAACTCAGCTCTCAGCACGGCTCCCGTCTCCTAAACAATGAAGATAGACTCCACGACGGTCCTCCCGGCAAGTCTTGGGCGAAAATGGGAGGAGGAGCCGCTACCATTTGGCTCTATCATGTTCGTATCAGCTAACGTCGTCCCAGCTCCTCAAGCTCTGGTAGCAGACAAGCTGGTCTCAAAAGGGAAAAGGCCGAATGTCATGGTTGCAAGGGCACCTCTGCCCAAGCAAAAATCCGTTTCCAAACGACCCTACATCGCTCCAGCTGGGGGCAAGGCCATCAACGTCAACGAAGCAATAGGGCATCTCGGGCAAGCTCCAGCGGTACCCCCGACAACTGCTCGATCGGTTGTCTTCTCTAAGATCCCCGCTAATCAACTCACAATGGCTTCCCGGATAACGGATGCCCGCCAAGCCTTCAAAATCGAGAAGCTGAGGCAGAAGCGGCTCAGATATAGAGCCAACAAAAAGGCTAGTGCTCTGGCCATATTAAAATTTATGAATTTCCAAAACCTGGGCCGCTCTGCGAAACCAGCTGCCAGGGATGAAAGAATGGCTGAATGTGTTATCCACACTATCTACATGGCCGGGCATGAAGAAACGAATCCTCCTCTTCTTCACAGCCATGGTGATGATATGGTTGACACTATCCAGCATCGGCTCGATCTAAATGATGAAGAGCCTGCTCAGGCCGATAAGCCAGAGGAGCCCGTGGTTCTTGCGGAATTGTGCTCAGGCAATAAAGATGACCCGGTTGTCATAACTGGAACTACAGAACAAGAATTATTCCTTTGGCTTCAGAGGCAGCTTCAGGACAGGGATTAGAAGTTAGCCAGGGTACAGTCCAAGGTCGACGAATTGGCAAACGTCGCGTCAGATGTCGCGACCCAAGTCGCCCGATTGCAATTATAGCAGAATCAAGTTTTGGTTCATGAGCCAGGCATTGATACCCGGAGGCAGCCAACTGACACCCCCTTCAACCTGAGAGTGGAGCACTTCACGAAAAACAGCCGCGATCAGCCTCCAGTCCCTCCGATGCGTACACCGAAGGGGAATCTCCTCTTAAAGAGAAGCTGGAAAAAGTCTATTCCTTCAAAAGGGACAAAGTCCACAAGATATTCAGGGACGCCCTAAGAAACGGTCTACAACTGCCAGAATCAAAGAGGCCGCAAGAAGCGAATATGACCGACGACCCAAAATATTGCCCCTATCACAGAGTGATAGGTCATGCTATTGAGGAATGCTTCGTCTTCAAAGATTGGGTCGAAAGGCAATACAAGACGGGAGAGATAGAACTGTCTAAAGGCGTGTTAGCAAACAGTCAAGCTACGACCGCCGATTCCATAGAAATGGAGACCGAAGCCTTTCGGGAACCTAATCGTCTCAGACATGTGCCACTATCTGAAAAAGGCGAACCAAAGACTGATCGGCCTCAAGAACCAGCATCGAGAAGGTCACCTACTCTAATGGAGAGAAAGAAGAAGGTGTACTCCTTCAGGAGGGAGGATGTCCGCAATATATTCGAGAAAGCCTTGAACAACGACCTGCAATTGCCTATTCCGAAGAGGCCACATGAAATGAATATGACCGGCAATCCCGTATACTGCCCATACCATAGAGTGCTGGGTCATACCATTGAAGACTGCTGTGTTTTCAAAGATTGGGCAGAGGACCAATATAAGCTTGGAAGAACCTCACAATCTTCGGATGTATCGCCAAGCGACAGAGCTGGTTCATCAACACAGCTCCGCCATGATCAAAGTTCAAGAAGCTGGGATAAGCAAAAAGGACCACCACGTCATTAAACTGGGAACAATCGACCTCTAAGTCGTTAAACTGGGAATGTAAAATATATATATATATATATATATATATGTTTGTGTGTGTGTAAATAAACAAAAAATGTGTAAATGAAACAAAAATAATAAAAAGCCGAAATGATAGGGCAACTCGCAATAAAAATCAGTGAGTAAAAATAAAGAGGAAAATAAAAGCCGAAAGGATAGGGCAATCGCGATCTTCGCGATAAGAAAAGCTGAAATGATAGAGCAATCGTGGTAAAACAAAAACAAAACAACGGTGAATGATGAGTCGCTCCTGGTACCATTTTCAGTGCAGCGATGCAGACGCCAACCAAAATCCAATTTCTCAAAATTCTCATGGCCCTACGGTTGGTCCCCAAGTTGAACATCGTATACAATCCACGGGCTTAAATAATTCTCATCATGCTCATGCCCACTGCAATCACTAGTCCAGCGGTTGGTCTCCGCCCTTGGAATTATGCTCCATTGGGAAGACCCACTCATGTATCCTCACGATACATGAGGAGAACAAACCTTCGTTGGATCTTTACGACTCACAAAGGAAAAACACACTAAGGAGTCCTCACGACTCATAAGGAGAAAATGCACCAACGGGATCCTTACGACTCGTAAGGAGAAAATGCTTTTATGGGACCCTCACGGCCCATAAAATTGAAAAGCCTTAGGTGACAGGGATCCAAACCTGTCTCCTAAGCCATCGCTCCCAAATCCCCAAGTGGCGAATGATGAGTCGCTCCTGGTACCATATTCCAGTGCAGCGATGCAGACGCCAACCAAATTCCAAATCCCATACCCCAACGGCGAATGATGAGTCGCTCCTGGTACCATATTTCAGTGCAGCAATGCAGAAGCTGACAAAGACCCAAAAATTTTTCCGGCCCTACGGTCTGGATCATACATCCGGCAAAACCGTATACAATCCACGGGCGTAAAACAATCCCAATCTCTCCTAAATCCTACCGGCGATGCCACATTCAAAGTCCCACCAAAAACAAAAAATAAAAAATAAAAAAATATAATAAAAAAATAAAAAGAATGGTATGCCCACAAGCAAAATGGGCACGGATGAAAACCCGAAAGGGCTCCATGAGTAAAAACAGCAGGACTGCCAGCGAGTTTGTGAAAACCCGAAAGGGCACAAACTCGTAAAAAAAGAGATGAAATGCACTCGCAAAGTCCTCTCGACTTTGCGAGGAGAAAATTCCCGCGTGAGATACTTACGACTCACAAAAGAGCAACACCCTTAGGAATCCCCATGACTCCTAAGGAGAAAATACGCCTACGAGATCCTTTCGACTCGTAGGGGGAAAATGCTTTTAAGGGACCCTTACGACCCATAAAATTGAAAAGCCTTAGGTGATAGGGATCTAAACCTGTCTCCTAAGCCACCGATTCCCAAATCCTCTCATGGTAAATAACGATTCGCTCTTGGTACCATATTCCAGTATAGCGATGCTGATATCAGCCCAAATCATAATCAACAAGTCAACTTCAACTCCAACACTGCAGAAAGCGGGGCAAGTCAGAATCCAGTCTCGACACCGCAAGAGGCGGAGCAAGTCAAGTTCACCCCTGACACTGCAGGAAGCAGAGCAAGTTAAATAGAGCGTCGATCGTCCAGGTCGTAAAAAGGGCAGTGCAGGCTTCCTACAAATCGGGAACCTAAATCGCTCTGGATCAGAGCGTCGACCGTCCAGGTCGTAAAAAGGGCAGTGCAGGCTTCCCACAAATCGGGAACCCAAATCGCTCTAGATCAGAGCGTCGACCGTCTATGTCGCAAAAAGGGCAGTGCAGGCTTCCCACAAATCGGGGACCCAAATCGCTCCGGATCAGAGCGTCGACCGTCCAGGTCATAAAAAGGGCAGTGCAGGCTTCCTACAAATCGGGAACCCAAATCGCTCCGAATCAGAGCGTCGACCGTCTATGTCGCAAAAAGGGTAGTGCAGGCTTCCCGCAAATCGGGAACCCAAATCGCTCCGGATCAGAGCGTCGACCGTCTATGTCGCAAAAAGGTCAGTGCAGGCTTCCCACAAATCGGGAACCCAAATCGCTCTGGATCAGAGCGTCGACCGTCCAGGTCGTAAAAAGGGCAGTGCAGGCATCCCACAAAAGAACCCAAATCGCTCCGTATCAGAGCGTCGACCGTCTATGTCGCAAAAAGGGAAGTGCAGGCTTCCCACAAATCGGGAACCCAAATCGCTCCGGATCAGAGCATCGACCGTCTATGTTGCAAAAAGGGCAGAGCAGGCTTCCCACAAATCGGGAACCCAAATTGCTCCGGATCAGAGCGTCGACCGTCCAGGTCGTAAAAAGGGCAGTGCAAGCTTCCCACAAATCGGGAAACCAAATCGCTCCAGATCAGAGCGTCGACCGTCTACGTCGCAAAAAGGGCAGTGCAGGCTTCCCACAAATCGGGAACCAAATCGCTCCCGATCAGAGTGTCGACCGTCCAGGTCGGAAAAAGGGCAGTGCAGGCTTCCCACAAATCGGGAACCCAAATCGCTCCGGATCAGAGCGTCGACCGTCCATGTCGCAAAAACGGCAGTGCAGTCTTCCCATATATCGGGAACCTAAATCGCTCCGGATCAGAGCGTCGACCGTCCATGTCGCAAAAACGGCAGTGCAGGCTTCCTACAAATCGGGAACCCAAATCGCTCCGGATCAGAGCGTTGACCGTCCATGTCACAAAAACAACAGTGCAGGCTCCCCACAAATCGGTAACCCAAGTCGCTGCGGATCAGAGCGTCGACCGTCCAGGTCGTAAAAAGGGCAGTGCAGGCTCCCCATAAATCGGGAACCCAAGTCGCTTCGGATCAGAGCGTCGACTGTCCTGGTCGTAAAATGGGCAGTGCAGGCTTCCCACAAATCGGGAACCCAAATCGCTCCGGATCAGAGCGTCGACCGTCCATGTCGCAAAAACGGTAGTGCAGGCTTCCCACAAATCGGGAACCCAAATCACTCCGGATCAGAGCGTCGACCGTCCAGGTCGTAAAAAGGGCAATGCAGGCTCCCCACAAATCGGGAACCCAAATCGCTCCGGATCAGAGCGTCGACCATCCAGGTCGTAAAAAAGGTAGTGCAGGCTCACACAAATCGGGAACCCAAATCGCTCCGGATCAGAGCATCGACCGTCCATGTTGAATAAACGACAGTGCAGGCTTCCCACAAATCGGGAACCAAATCGCTCCGGATCAGAGCGTCGACCGTCCATGTCGTAAAAAGGGCAGTGCAGGCTTCCTACAAAGCAGGAACCAGATCGCTCCGGGCCAGGGAAAAGTCTACCACGGACACTCCATCTCGGAGACGCGCAGAGCGTCAACCGTCCATGTCGTAAAAATGGCAGTGCAGGCTCTCCACAAATCGGGAACCCAAATCGCTCCGGATCAGAGCGTCGACCGTCCAGGTCATAAAATGGGCAGTGCAGGCTCCCCACAAATCGGGAACCCAAATCGCTCCGGATCAGAGATTCGACCGTCCAGGTCGTAAAAAGGGCAGTGCTGGCTCCCCAAAAATCGGGAACCCAAATCGCTCCGGATCAGAGCGTCGACCGTCCATGTCGCAAAAGGGCAGTGCAGACTTCCCACAAATCGGGAACCCAAATCGCTCCAGGCCAGGGAAACGTCTACCACGGACACTCCGTCTCGGAGACGCGTCAAGCGTCGACCGTCCAGGTCATAAAAAGGGCGGTGCAGGCTTCCCACAAATCGGGAACCCAAATCGCTCCGGGTCAGAGCGTCAACCGTCCTTGTCGTAAAAATGGCAGTGCGGGCTTCCTACAAATCGTGAACCAAATTGTTTCGGGCCGGGAAAGGTCTAGCACGGACACTCCGTCTTGGAGACGCGTCAAGCGTTGACCGTCCATGTTGTTAAAAGGGCAGTGCATCCCAAAAAGTGCGAACCAAAGCAAGTCGCCTCCACGCAAAAGAAGATCCATCAATTTCATGCACACAACCCACATATGTACTGTGCATTTATTGATAGGGGGCACTTTGTTAGGGTCGAAAATTGCACCCCGGTTGACAAAGTCAAAGTTAAGTCAACCCAAGCCAGGTGGGCCCAAGCCCAGGTCAAGCGGGGCCCATGCCCAAGCCGAGCCCGTGGCCAAGCCTCCCCATGCCAACTACAAAATCATGTAATAAATAATTTTTATGTAATTTTTTATGCATGAATGTAAATAAAATGAGCATAAAGCCAAATTTTTGTAAGCCAATGGCTTATGTGCAAAAAGAAATGGCACATGAGCCATGGGATAGGCAAAATGCCATTTTGTAATGCCCAAGGGGCTATATGCAAATATGTAAGCCTACAAAAGGCAACATGATGAAAATATCTAATATACTTTTCATTCTCCCAAAAACTAGGGTTCTTTGTGCCTCCTGCTCCTTCTCCAAGGTTTTAAACCTTCTCATTTCTTTTGAATTAAATCAAGAGTTTTACACTTTCTTTTCCAAAACTAAGTAGTTTTCCACAATAAAACCAACAAAGGTGAACTCAGATCTCCCATCAGATCTCAAAAAGGAGAGATTTTTAAAATCCTGTACTTCTTGATTTTCAAGATCCGGCCAACAAATGAAGAAGAAGACCCATCTCCAGAAACCCCCAAGCCAGGGAAGAACTAGGGCTCAAGGGGAGAAGCCCTTCATCAGCTTCAAAACATCCTAGAAGTTTAATAAGTGCTCTTTTCTGGGAGTACAACTCCCATTGCAGGGACCAAGTTCCTTTTGCAGCTCGAGCGCCTACGTGCTGACACGTGGTGCGCTAGCGCCCAGAGCGCTAGCGCACGAGCCCACATGCTGACACGTGGCGATTGCGCTAGCACGCTTACGCTCAGAGCCCTAGCGCCCAAAGCGCTCGCGCTCGAGCGTCCACGTGTTGACACGTGGCGCGCTAGCGCTCTTGCGCTCAAAGTGCTAGCGCCCAAAGCACGAGCGCCCACGTGCTGACACGTGGCGTGCTAGCGCCCGAGCGCCCACATGCTGACACGTGGCGCGCCAGCGCTCAGTGCGCTAGCGCTCTTGCGCTCAGAGCGCTAGCGCCCAAAGCGCTAGCGCCCGAGCGCCCACGTGCTGACATGTGGCGCGCTAGCGCTCAGTGCGCTAGCGCGCTTGCGCTCAGAGCGCTAGCGCCCGAGCGCCCACATGCTGACACGTGGTGCGCCAGCGCTCAAAGCACTGGCACTGGCCCCACGAATCCTTTGGATGCCTTTCCCCTTATTTTTATATACATACATACATACATATATATATATATATATATGTATACATATGTACACACACATATACTCCATGGCACTGTCCCTGTTAGAAAAAAATTTCTAACACGGCGCTGCCCTACAACCCGCAAGGGGGTTGCTAGCCCCCTTGACCCCCAGCCCGCTATCCGGATAGCGGGACCCCCGTAAAAACTCCGCGGGGCCCCCGATATATCCAAACCCCCTTCAAAACACAACACTGAACATTGAGTTCGCATGACCAATTTAACCCGTCTATCGGAGGTTCCCTCGCTCCAAAGGCGAGGGGTAATTAACGGAAGCTTAGTCCGCGGCTGCCGGAGATTCGGATCCCCACAATCATTAAACCCCGGCCTACCCTAGGCAGGGGGAATCTGTAATGCGCCTGACAAGCGCGCACGTATTCCCATCTCAATGGGGTGACGAAAAACACCCTACAGTAGAGATCATAACATCTCATCTGCATATCCGAATGTTTAACCCTGATAAAGAACATAGTTCTTTCCCCTGGATCAAAGATCCATTAGACAAGTCTCCCACAAATGAGAATTTTTTCTTATGGATCGAAGATCCAGGGGAGTACAGAGAATTGAACATTTTCAGAAAAATGCACAAAGAAAGAAAAAGCGCCAAACGCCAAGCGCCTCACGTGGGCGCTTCTCAAATAAAGAGTGCTTAGCACTCAAAGGTTGGAGCTCAGCGCCAAGCGCCTCACGTGGGCACTGCTCAATAAAGAGTGGTTAGCACTCAGTGGTTGGCGCTCAGCATCTCATTCCACACGTGGGCGCCATAAAGAGTGTTTAACACTCCATATAAAAAAAAAGAGAGAGGGGGGATAAAGTAAAGGGTGAGCGTTAAAGCCCATATCAATACTCAGCACTGTTTGCATAGAAAAGGGACTGAGCCCAAACAAGTGTTTAACACTTTATTCAAAGACTGATTGGGTTGAGTCCAAGTTGACCAAAAGTCCCTAATTCAGATCAACTGAGCCCATGTGCTCACAATTTTTCCAAATTGGTCTTAGTCCCAAACATGAATATTGATCTTCCAACGGACATTAGTTCAAGGGTACATCACCTCACACCTCTGATAAATGTCGTTGTAATTCTTCAGTGTCTTCAGAGAGGTGGTGGGTCCCGATAACCAACAATTCTTTATTGTACTCTCAAATGGACGGGCACATCCCAATATGGACCGTAATGTCCTTAAACTAGCTATGGACCGTAATGTCCTTAAACTAGCTGTGGACCGTAACATTCTTAAACTAACACGATAGAGCCCAAATGCTCTTTCGTTGAATCAAAAATGATCCCGAACTCCCGTTAAGTAGATCTTAGTCCAATATCGGATTAACGTATTCTTAACAAATATTTAAGTTGATCTTAATCTCAAACAAGGTTAATGATCCTTAAATCAACCCAAACCCAAATGTAAGAATATACGGATTTGGACTAATCCACGCCCTATGGATGACAACACAAATTAGTCTTTGTATACAATCCACGGGCAACCAAAAATAAAACAAACACACACGACACGAAGTGACCTTCTGGAGCCAGATAAAGCGGTTACCATGATGCGGTAACGTAATTAACTGCAGGGGCTCGTGCCTGCAGGGAAGAGCATCCCCACAATCAAAAAAACCCTCGCAAACGAGGAGGAATCTGACGAAGTTTGCTACAACGGCCGCATTTGTCTAAACCTTCGATACACGGCGCCATAAATCAACTTGGCAACTTCGGAGAGGTAGACAAATAAAACCAAATAGCATCTACCCCTAAATTCAGGCAAGAAGACCTACGCAGTTTCGTCTCTGTTTTCGGCAGTAAACAATGGTGGCCCTGAGGTTTGGCGATAGCGGCTTGGATGGGCCGACGACGATGGTCCAGGTGAGGGCAGAGATGGGTAGAGAAAGTGATGGGTTCGGCTTGGGTGAGTGCTGGAGAGAGGGGTGGTGCAGAGAGGTGGTGGCAATGTCGCGGTGATATGGTGACGTCGAGAGGAGTGGCCGGCGATGGAGTTGCAGCGATAGTGCTGGGGTTACGTGAGATGGAGAGAGTGGTAGTGGGTTCGGTTTTGAAGAGGGAAGGAAGTGGAGGAGGCCTTGAGGAGGAAGGTGGTGGTGTCAGGAGCTGGGCCTCGATGGAGGAGAGTTTGTCGGCATTGGGTAGTAGTGGTGGTGGTGTTGTGCAGTAGGGAGAGAGAAGGAGAGAGCAAGTAAGATGATAAGAGATGAGAGCGAGAGAGACGTTGAGAAGATAAGAGAAAGAAAGAGCAGGGATCTCGGGGTCGTTGGCGATGAGGGCCACGTCGGCGTGGAGTAGTTCTTATGGAGGTGGGTCCGAGAGAAAGGGCAGCGACCGTTGGGTTGAGGAAGAGAGAACGAGAGGGAGAGGGAGAGGGAGTGAAGATTTAGAGGAGAGGATCTCGGGGAGATCGTTGGCGGGCGGGAAGCGGCATCGACGAGGGCCGGGTCGGGGTCGAGTGCGAGAAAGGGGGAGAGTCATTGGGGTGTAGCAGGAAAAGAAAGAGAAGGAGAAGAAGAAGTGGGGATAACAGGTCGGGTCGGGTCAGGTTTGGGATGGGGTTAGGGAATGGGTTTGGGTTTAGATTAGGAAAAATAATAAATAAAATAAAATATGCAAAATAATAGGAAAAATTGGGGAAAATCCGGGAAAATATATAAAGAACTGGGGATTTACATCATACCCCCTTACAAAAATTTCTTCCTCGAAATTAAAGAATGAAAACAATGAAACAAACAACAACTACTCAAACAGGTGTGGAAAACATGGACGGATGTCCTCTTCGCGTTCCCAGGTAGACTCTCCTGGAGAACGACCATCCCAAGAAACTCGAACCAAGAGAATGACTTTGTTCTTTAGCACCTTTTCCCGACGATCGAGAATGATGGTAGGCTACTCCTCGTAAGTCAGATCAATGCCTAACGTTAACTCTGAATGGTCCAAGATATGGTTGTCATCCCGAACATAGTATCTCATCTAAGATACATAGAAAGTATTGTGCACACCAGCTAGCGCTGGAGGCATGGCAAGTCGATAAGCCACCTCTCCTACTCGCTCTAACACCTCAAAAGGTCCGATGAATCGAGGACTGTGTTTCCCCCGACTACCAAACCTAATCACTCCCCGAGTGGGTGATATCTTCAGAAATACATGGTCACCAACACCAAACTCTAACGATCTTCTGCCGGAATCTGCCTAACTCTTCTGTCGGTCCTAAGCAGCCTTGATACATTGCCTGATCGTCTGAACCTTGCTCACTGTCTGTAATATGAGCTCAGGGCCCAACAACCTTCGTTCACACACGACATCCCAACATAGAGGGGATCGATACTTCCATCCATATAGAGCCCCGAATGGTGCCATCTAGACTAGCTTGGTAGTTGTTGTTATACGAAAACTCTACCAGATAGAGGTGGTCCTCCCACGAGCCCTGAAAATCAAGCATGCATGCCCTCAGCATATCCTCGAGCGTCTGGATAGTACGCTCAGCTTGCCCATCCGTCTGCGGATGATAGGCCGTGCTAAACTTGAGACGAGTTCCCAAACTCTTCTGCAGGCTCTTCCAGAAATGGGAAATGAACCTGGTGTCTCGATCAGACATGATACTAACGGGCACTCCGTGCAGTCTCACAATCTCCTGCATATATTTCTCCGCAAGTAACTCCGTCGATTGTCTGACTTGGAAAGGTATGAAATGTGTTGTCTTCATGAGGCAATCAACAATAACCTAGACAGCATTGTTACCCCTTGGACTTCGAGGTAGTGCCGTCACAAAATCCATGGGGATGTGCTCCTATTTTCACTCTGGAACTGGAAGCGGTTGCAATAACCCAGCTATTCTCTGATGATCGGCTTTCACCTGTTGGCATACCAGACACTTAGAGACGAAACGAGCAATCTCCCTTCATTCCGTTCCACCAGAAGTGCTGCCTCAGATCTCTTTACATCTTGGTGCCTCTTGGGTGCACCGAGTAAGCGGAACTGTGTGCCTCGGCTAGAACTTCATCTCGAGTACCCCCCTTCGGAATACATAGCCGACTGTAAAAATCTCAAGGAAACATTTTCTTGAATCTGCAAATCCGTCGTCAACCCAGCCTCAACTAACCCTCTGAACTTCTGCAACTGAGAGTCTCCAGCCTGTGCAGCTTTAATGCGATTTATAAGAGATGATTGAACTTGTAACTGCTAGAGCTGTCCGGGAATACCCAGTGTAACTACCTCCAACTCGAGTCTCCGAAGGTCATCGAGAATCCCTTTCTGAAAAGTCAGCAATGTGGCTGACGGTCTGCGATTGAGACCATCAGGAGCGACGTTCACCTTCCTTGGGTGATACTGTAGATCAATATTGTAGTCTGCCATCAATTCCAACCACCTGCGTTGTCATATATTCAGCTCCTTCTGAATGAACGCGTATTTCAAACTTTTGTGATCCGTGTACACTTCCACTCTTTCACCTAGCAAGTAATGTCTCCATATCTTTAAAGCGAACAAAACGGCCGCTAATTCCAAATCATGTGTGGGGTAGTTCTTCTCGTGAGTTTTCAGCTGACAAGAGGTGTAACCCACCACTCGTCTGTGCTGCATCAAAACACAACCTAAACCTTTTCCCGACGTATCACTATGAAAAACCAAGCCACGGAAACTGTCTGGCACTGTCAAGATTGGGGCCGTGATCAACTTCAGTTTCAATAGCTCGAACGCCTGGGTGCACTCCTCCGACCAAATATAAGGCACCTCTTTCCTTTTATGTTTCGTCAAGGGTTCTGCTACTCTGGCAAAATATTGGAAAAACCGCCGATAATACCCAGCCGATCCCAGGAAGCTTCTTATCTCAGCAATTGATTTCAGTGTCATCCAGTCTTTGATAGATTCAATTTTCGTCAGATCCACTAAAATGTCGTCACTCGAAACAACATGCCCCAGAAATTGCACCTTGTCGAGCCAAAAATCACACTTTCTTAACTTATCATAGAGCTTCTCCTCTCGTAAAAACTGTAATACAATTTGTAGATGCTTAGTGCACTCTTCTCGACTCCTAGAGTAGACTAGAATGTCATCAATGAATACAATGACAAACTGATCCAAGTACTTAGAGAAAACCCTGTTCATTAAGTCCATAAATATGGCAGGTTCATTGGTAACAACGAACGACATCTTAAGAAACTCATAGTGGCCATATCGGGTTCGGAAGGCCGTCTTGCATACATCCTCCACCTTAACCCTGATTTGGTGATACCCTGACCGAAGGTTTAGTTTAGAAAATACCCGAACACCACCCAGGTGGTCAAACAAGTCGTCGATATGGGGAATGGGATACTTGTTTTTCACGGTCACTCGGTTTAACTCACGGTAGTCGATGCACATACGTAAGGAACCGTCCTTCTTCCTAAGAAGTAACATAGGAGCACCCCATGGGGAAGCACTTGGACGGATAAAGCCCTTGTCCAGAAGATCTTCTATCTGCTTCTTTAATTATGCCAACTCAACTGGCGCCATCCTATAGGGTGCCTTGGAAACTGGAGCTGTCTCTGGAATTAGGTCGATCGAGAAGCCCAATACGCGAGGTGAGGGTAGACCAGGTAGATTTTCGGGGAACACATCAAGAAACTCTCGAACTACCTCCGGTGCTAGCTCCCCGTCTATCTTCATAGCCATCAAGGTCTTCGGCTTTGCTCGGAACTTAGCTGGTTCTAAAGACTCGCTACCTCCCACGAACACAAACTCCGGATGATTAGAAATGCGAAACGCCACACTCCTAGCCCGGCAGTTGATAACAGCATGGAACGTGCTCAACCAATCCATTCCCAGAATGGCGTCGTAGCTACCGGTCCCAATTAAAAAGAAGTTTGCATAAAATTCTCTGCCACAAACCACCACAGGGCATAACCTACACTCTTGGCTAGACACAATAATTCTGTTACCCGTATGTATCTCCCAACCCTTGTTCAACGGCTCGTGAGGTATAGAATGTGTGTCAACAAACCATGTAGAAATAAAGCAATGCGTAGCACCCAAATCAAAAATAACTCTAGATGGTATAGAATAAACAAGGAGAGTACTTTCAACCACTTCTCCAGAAGCCTCCGCTTGCTCAGTAGTCAGGGTGAAAGCCCGCCCCTAACTCCGTCTTATATTAGTCTGCCTCTGATCGAATAATCGTCGCTGGGATACCAGAGATGGACCCTTCTGAGCTAAAGTGTCGTACGATGGTTGTTGTTGCTCAAACCCACCCTGTAGCTCGGATCTCTGGGGACACCTACAGACCTTATGCTCGCTGGATCCACAAATCAGACACTACCCCTTGGCTCTGCGACAATCTCTCTGCATGTACCCTAGCCTTTGGTAATAGTCGCAAATCAAAGCCCTCCACTGCGGTTGCTGAGGTGAGAAGGTACGCTTCATCTGAGTAACACCCGGCCTGTGAACCGGGTGTAGGGTTCCTAGGCACACTAATGGGGTCTCACAAGGCATCAACCATGCCAATTTCAAAATTTTCCGGTGCCGAGAAACCCTAATATAGATCGTTGACTAGAGATTAGGCGAAACATGCAAGTATTAAACAACTTTACTGCTAAGGGAAAGGAAATACAACCTTTGTAGATCCGGTCCTCCACCTCCATAACGCTGTGACGATGTCCCCTCGCTGCGACCATCGGATCCCGGACTCTAGCGTCGGCTTCATCGGAGAAATGGGTGGGCTAGGTCGTCGACTTCGATGCCGAAGATGATCTACGTCGAGGCAACTCAAGATCAAGCTCCAACTTCACCAAGTCAAGAAACTTGTGAAGAAAACACCCTATACTACTTGGAAAGTGGTAGAGGATGAAGAAATAGGAAGTGGGTTCACTTTGGATTTGGATTTCTCACTTGGAATCATCGCTTGACATTTTTGAAGCAAGCTTTTCTTTTCTTTTTCAAGAGGAAGAAGAAGAAGAAGAAAAGAATAATCATTATTGCAAAAAGAAAATCCAAATGATAGTTATCATAATGCAACCATGGGTGAGGCTAACTAGTTTAGAGAATAAACTAGGGTTTAAGAAAATGGTTAGGGTTAAGGAATAAAACAAAATGGTCAAAGATTTTTCAAAGCTTCATGAAGCTTCAACAAAATCCAAAGAAATCAACCATTTTATTTTAACCCAAAATGAAATAAATAAATAAATGAATAAGTAAATAAAGAAAATGAAACCCTAACCATTAACTAACCATGGTTTAATCAAATATACACCCAAGTTTGCATGTATCATCAAACATGATACCAACTTGTGCACAAAAATATATCACATATACAATGTGCACAATCAAGTGAGAAAAACATCTTAAATGAACCAATATTAGTTAATGTAAAGTAATATATCAAATATAAAATTATACATTAAATCATTAAATCAACACTTGATTTAACGATCCGGTCACATCGCATATGACCGACTAATATCCAATGTATCGACTTATCGAATCAATCCTCGATTCGATAATTAGGTTATATCGCATACAACCAATCGATACAGTCATCGCGAGAATAGAATACGGTATCACATACACGCATTATTCTCGGTCCCGCACATATCTCATATGCGCTCCTATTTCGTTTCGCTTGAGCCAGGAAACCTCTGTATAGGACTCTGAAGACTCGTCAATACGCCGGCAGCAGGTGATGATCATATCAAACACCCATAAGCCGCAAGCGGTCTGCTAAACGTAACGGTCACCCGGGTATTGAGCGATCAGAAGATCAACGAGCAAGCCCGCTCACACTCCTGTGAATCCAACCAGCTACACTTACCGTACAATCCAGTCTGTTCGTCTGATATATCGCATATCTCACCTAGGTGTAACGTTTCAGAAATCGTTTTGCGAATTTTCCCGTTTTAGGGCAAAATTGTCGGTTTTTCCCGTTTTAACCCGATTTCGATCAAACGACCGTATAAGCTTACCGACACCTAATTTGGCCAAAATAAAGCTTGTGCGCGAACTTTAGGAGTATTTGGGAGGTTTTGGTTCAGATAGATTTTTTCCCGAATAAAATATTATTTTAAGCGGTATTTTGTGCACGTAAATCGGGAAAATTTTTATTTTGTGAATAAATTAATTTTGTCACCACAATTATTTTAGAACCTTCTTTCTAAATATCTTGATTTTTTTGGTCAAAGGATTTAAATTTTTTAAAGATAAAGAAAAAGAAAAGTAGTGTGAACATAAGCTTTGTTTTATTATCAAATTATTCTATTTTCTTCTAGAAAATTCTACAATCCACAAAAAAATCACCCACACTCCCTCATGGCCGGCCACATCATTCTCTTGCTGCCCATGAACTTTCTCATCTCATTTCTTCTCATTTTTCTTCAAAATAATCATGAAAATTCCAAATAAATTCATAGAAATTCAAATAAATTCCAAAACCTTCATTCTTCTTCACAAAAGTTGCTTGGATCTTCATTCTAGTGAGAATTTTGGAGGCTAAACTTTGGTTTTATCCTTGATTCTAGTGTTGTTCTTGAAGGTATAAAACCTTAACTCTAATCTTTTTTTTAGTTGCTTAATACTTTATGCTAGCTTAATTAGATATTAGTTTAAGCTTTAAATTTCATGTTTCAAAATTCTAGAAATGGTTTTAGAAATTCAAGTTAAGGTTAAAGCTTAATTTAAGTGTTAATTTGTGGATTGGAAAAGCGTAACCTAGTAGAAAATGCTAATTTTTGCTAATTACTACTTTGTCTAATTAAGGGATTTTGCTTACTAGATTTTTGCTAAAACGTAATTAGCGAGTGTTTAAAATATAGGATTGGTTTTGATAGCTTAGTTAAGCTATTTTAAGATATTTGTAATTGTAAGATTTGTGTTATCTTGAATCTAGTGCGATATATTGTGATTGGCTGCTTACTAGATTCGGGGTTTTTCCGACGTAAGGTTCGTTTGGTAGTTCCGAGGTTATATCCAGTGTATTCCTCGTAATTTTTATGTTGTGTTCCGCGATCGGGACGATCGGGGTCCAGAATTGGTGTTTTGTAGTTTAGCGACACCGGTATCGTGCGCGATAGATGCACTAAGCGCGCAGTGTAATTTTCGGGGCATTATTCTTGCGTTTCGATGTCTTTTCGTCGATGTAGAATATATGCTTATGTGTTGTGTTTGTGAAATTTTAGGTTCGCAAGCGGGGACATCGGACGCTACGACAAGGGGAAAACAGGTGGTAGGCTTCACCTAGCTTGGAGCATTGGTGAGTAGATTTAACATCTACAGGGGAATCGCCCGCATGGCGTTATGCGTCCGGGCTAGAAATATTTACATTGTCGCATATTCTATGTCATGTTTAGAATTGCGCATTTACCCTATTAGTTAGATTGTAGTGTGCCTGGACTAGTAGTAGTAGGACACTGCACATATTATTGACGATTTATGTTGCACTAGCACTGTTTTTATGCTACACACACCGTCAATAATTACCATGTCACACACATAACCACTTATAGATGTTATATTGCTTGGTTAGGGACATTGTGACATTGATTCATATTTCTTATCACATTGACATACAGTTATCTGTTTACCTATAGGGTTTTGTACCATTAGTGATAGGTACATACACACCTAAGGACATAGCTACAGGTGTACTTGCATTTTATACTTTACTTATACCTGATAGGTATATCACATCATCATATAGGTAGATACCTATATTTCTGCTATACCATTCATGTGTTCATTTATATCTGGTGAATGCTATGCTTTTCTTTTATACGCTTTCATTACAGTTTTTATGTTGCGTATACTTTATTCATGAATTATCGCATTGTTATATGGATTTTTCATGATGTTTGCTGTATTTGGGAACCGTGGTAGTTCATGAAATTATGTATGCATTGAAAAACCCGGTTTCCCTTGATATGATATTTTAGCATCCACCATGAGATTTATCGGTTCTGATATATGCCCGATTTGAGGAGTGAGGAGGCACCGTCTGTGGGTACATGGTAAGGCCCGGAGGTACCCCGAAGCAAGAACGATGTCGCGGTGCTAGGCGATGAGGCTTAGGGAAACATACCTATCGGTGACAGGACCAATGACTCAGCGGCTATCATGTGGATACCGACGGGAGTCATGTACGTATGGATACGTCGAGAGGCGAGGGTCAGAGCTAGGCACTCGAGCTTTCGGGATAGCGTATGATACGTACCTATCAGGTGGCCAGTCATAGAGACAGCACCTGATGGATCAGCATTTCTGTGTCGATGCTTGGCACATTGGTTTCATGATATTTCTAATTACTTCTTTGTATATATAACAGGGGATTGAGCCGCTGTTATATATACCCTTACATCAATATTAGTGGAATGGGACGCTAATATATGTGTATTGACCTCATCATATTTATTTATGACATTATATTTAGGATGTTAGAATTTTGCTGGAGATTTGATTCGTGATATAAGAGATTCATTCGAGATATGTGAGATATACTTGATATTGTACATACGAGATATGTGAGATCTACTTGCTGTTGTACATTCGAGATATATGAGATATACTTGATATTGTACATACGAGATATGTGAGATCTACTTTCTGTTGTACATTCGAGACATGTGAGATATACTTCATATTGTACATACGAGATATGTGAGATCCACTTGATTTTATACATTCGATATATACGAGATATACTTGATGATTGTACATTCGATATATGTGAGATATACTTGAGGTTGTACATTCGGGATATATGAGATATACTTGTTATTGTACAATTGAGGAGATATGATACTTAGATGGTATGAGAGCCAATTTGGGGGCTGATTCGAGGAATTGGTATTTAAATTGTCTTGCTGGATTGTGATCCCACCACGACGTCAGGATTTCGTGGAAATGACATACTTCACACCATATCTCACCTTATCTGTTTGTGCATTGCTTCATGTACCAGTAGTACCTGTTAGTGTACCTTTCATGATTGTTGCACATTTAAATTCTTATATCACTATCGCATGATTATTGCATACTGTTGTCATATCATTATGGCTTTATTATTGGCGGTACTCGTTAGTGTACTTTCCATTATTCAGCATTCATATGACATGTTATTACTAAAAATTTCATATCTTAGATTCATGCTGTACGTACATTCTTGCGATTACCTGCATATGTTATTTACTTTTCACGAGTTGGCAGCTCACCCCCGTTGTGCCACAGGTGTTACAGAGTGTTCCCCAGAGTAGTCGAGGCTGGCTATTCATCTATCATCTTTTGCTACGGATACCGCATCAGCTCACAGTGTGCAGTTTGCTTAGGTGGGTTTTGTGGTTATTCGTTGTATTGTATATTCGTTGTATCCCTGTACTCTCCATCTACTATTTTCATATTGACTTAGAGACTTGGTGAGGACGATGTTGTATATTACGTTGGATTTGTTGTCTTTTATACAGTTTCCTTTCTATCGTCTTCTAATTCTTCGCTACGGCGTCGTATATTTGTTGTGGTGGTTGTTTTCCCCCTTTGGGCGTGGATTTGCTCCCGTTGGGGATGCTTTACTTTATATTTATGTTGTACCCATTTTTGGGGCTAGTTTTTACAAAGGAGGTGCTGCCAAAATTTTAAAGAAAAAAGTGGACTCTTTTAAAGAATTTGGGTTGTGATTTCAAATGTTTCAAAAACTTTTATTATCTATTCCGTATTTTCATGGTTTAGATTTCTGGGTTTTGGCTTTCTTTTACTGCGTTACGTCTGGAGGCGTTGCGTAGTATTTGGGCCGTCACGTGCCAATTTCGGGTCGTGACAAAGTTGGTATCAGAGCGCGGTTTTACCTTTCGGAGTGTAGGATGACCTTGGTATGATAGAGTAGGTAACCTAAGCGGAGTAACGTAGTGTGTGTATGTCTGCAGCATACTCACGATGCAGTATTTCGCCTAAAGTGACCTAAGTACAATTACTTGAAATTCCTTCCTTGATGATTCATATCCTTGTTATTTGATTTCCGTGTTCATATTGAATCCTATCCCTATTTATAGCCTTTGCCGACGACGACTATGGGGACTCAGTGAGGTGCAGCGAGGGCCGAGGTCAGAGTTGGCTCGGGTGAGACGAGCACTGACCAGGATGGCACGCTAGTTGCACAGGTGCAGACGGATCCGCCTTTGACAAATAGTATCGCTAGGCATGTGACAGAGATGCAGGACTTGCGCTAAACGATGAGTTCATTGGTTGAAGCCATTCGAGCGCAGCGACAGGAGGTTGTCACCCTGCTACCCAGTTGTTCCTTACGATCGGCACACAGTATTCCGTCACTTACGTAGCACCAGTGGATGTAACCCCAGTCGACGAGACCCGTATTCCAGAGACTTTGTGAGTTCCAGGACAGTGGAGGACCCGTACAGGTGTGCCAGTCCAGGGACAGAGGTTCAGTCGTCGTGACAGGTTTCGTGCACGTCATGGGAGTACAAGAGGCTTGAGGCGAGGACAGTCGTCTAGCTCTTATCCCCAGGATGGTCAGCAGTTTTCTTCCGGTTGTTATCGGTGTGGGAGTTTGTATCATCGGGATCGAGCTTGTACTGAGCCACGTAGTCGCGAGACAACTTTACCGCAGAGTGGAGGATTTCAGCCAGTTGTGGGTAGAAGGCAGACACGAGAGTTTGTTTCTACTCATCCGGACGCACGGGCGTCCAGTGCAGATTTGTCAGGCATCCTTGTTCTTGTTCTTTGGTGTACTTGTTGGTTTTCGCATTTTGTGCCGTGGTTGGGAAGAGGATCGTGTTAGCAAGATCAGCCGTTTTGTTGTGTTAACTTCTGTCAGCGATTCTTTTGTTGCGCGGCACGTATTTCAGTCGTATGCCAATCGGTGAGGAGCTTTTGCCGTCATTGGATCCATCTAGAGATGTTGGATTTGACGTTCTCCTGGGGATGGATCGGTTAGCTACGTGTTAGGCGTCTGTAGACTACCGTGAGGAAACAGCCAGGATTTGTTTCCCGGTGAGTCAGTTCTTGTTGTGCAGGTGGATAGTTGTGCCGCCTCTCACAGCTTGAATTCAGCCTTTTCCGCTAGTTAGCTTTTTGAGGAGATGTCGTGGATTCTTGGCATTGATTCGTGATACCGGAGCCACATTGGGATTGTTGGGCCGGGTACTTATCGTGCAAGAGTTTTCCGATGATGTTCCAGAGGAGCTAGCGAAACTCAGGGAACTTAAGGATCTGCTGCAGAGTTGTTGTTGGGAGGTTTGTGTGTCCGTGTGTTTCGCTTTTGGGAGCTCCTATTTCTGTTCGTCAGAGAGAAAAACGACAGATTGCGGTTGTGGATTGATGGATTGTCAATTGAACCGGCTTACTGTGCGGTTAGGTATCATTTACCTTGCTTTGACGATTTCTTCGATCAGCTCCAGAGTGCGAGACTTTTTCTAGGTTTGTTTGGGATCAGGTCATCATTGTTGCGGGTTCGGAGTGGTGGCATTCCGAATACTGTTTTTGTGCGTGCTACGGGCAGTTTGTGTGTTTTGGTGGTGTCGTTGGACTCGCCAATGCCCTAGCAGCATTTGTGGATATGATGCACCAGATTTCTTCAGGCCGTTCCTCGACCAGTTGTTGTTGTGTTATTGACGACATTCTGGTCTATTCTAATGTGTCTTGAGGAACAGGAGCATCACTTGAGGATTTGTTTTGCAGACATTGGGAGAGTCCAGCTGTTTGCTAGATTCTCGGAGTGTTCCTTTAGGCTTGTTTGTGTTGACTCCTAAGTCTTGTAGTTACGGAAGACGGTTTTCGTGTGGTTCCGAGGAAGATCGAGGTCGTACAGCTTTGGCCCAGACTTATGTGCAGGACGGAGATCCGCAAATTTTTTGGTTGAGCATCTGAGACCGGCTGGAGAGTTGCAATCTTTAACTGTTCCGAAGTGGGAATGGGAGCAGATCTCCATGAAATTCGTTATGGTGTCTACCCAGGTTTAGTCAGGGTGTGACTCCATTCGGATGCTTGTTGTCCGTTTTTTCTCAGTCTGCTCAGTTGTTCTTTGTTAAGTTATGCGTTTGTGTTAATTTGTTGTTGGCAGTTGGGATCGTCACTCGCCATTGTTGGGATATTTCTTTGATAGCTGTTATCAGGAGACATTCCAATTGGCAACCTTTAGGTTTAGACAGGCCGTGTCGATCATCAGTCTGTTTTCTGACTCTGCGTAGTAGAATTTTTGGACCCCAGCTAGTTTAGAGACTTCGGAAATGATCCAGCTGTTTCAGGTAAGGATGAGACAGTCCTGTGCGGACAGAGGTCTTATGCCGACCATGGTGATCGCATGCTCGAGTTCGCAGTGGGAGATCATGTAGTCCTACGGATTTTTCCGATGAAGGACGTGTTGAGTTTTGGGAAGCTTACCCAGAATTGTAGGTCCTTTCCAGATCCTTAAAGTGAGTTAGTTCTGTTGCCTTTAATTTTGCACTTCCGCCCAGATTATTGAGTATTCACCCCGTATTCTTTGTGTTAATACTTTGCAATTACCTTCATGACCTTTCTCACATGATTCAGCACCAGACCATTAGGTTGGACGCGATCTTTCGTTCACCAGCAGCCAATTGTGTTAATGGCTAGGCAGGTGGAGAAACTTCGGTCAAGGGTCTTGCCATCTGTGGAGAGTTTTCTTGGACATAGCCGTATAGTGAGGGGATCACTTGGGAGGCTGCGAGCGAGATTTGGGAGTTTTGTACTCTTCTCTTTGAAGGTACGCTTAGTGAAAATTTTAAATTCGGGGACAAATTTTTATAGGGGGGGAGATTGTAACGTATCAGAAATCGTTTTGCGAATTTTCCCGTTTTAGGGCAAAATTGTCGGTTTTTCCCGTTTTAACCCGATTTCGATCAAACGACCGTATAAACTTACCGACACCTAATTTGGCCAAAATAAAGCTTGTGCGCCAACTTTGGGAGTATTTGGGAGGTTTTGGTTCAGATAGATTTTTTCCCGAATAAAATATTATTTTAAGCGGTATTTTGTGCACGTAAATCGGGAAAATTTTTATTTTGTGAATAAATTAATTTTGTCACCACAATTATTTTAGAACCTTCTTTTTAAATATCTTGATATTTTTGGTCAAAGGATTTAAATTTTTTAAAGATAAAGAAAAAGAAAAGTAGTGTGAACATAAGCTTTGTTTTATTATCAAATTATTCTATTTTCTTCTCGAAAATTCTACAATCCACAAAAAAATCACCCACACTCCCTCATGGCCGGCCACATCATTCTCTTGCTGCCCATGAACTTTCTCATCTCATTTCTTCTCATTTTTCTTCAAAATAATCATGAAAATTCCAAATAAATTCATAGAAATTCAAATAAATTCCAAAACCTTCAATCTTCTTCACAAAAGTTGCTTGGATCTTCATCCTAGTGAGAATTTTGGAGGCTAAAGTTTGGTTTTATCCTTGATTCTAGTGGTGTTCTTGAAGGTATAAAACCTTAACTCTAATCTTTTTTTTAGTTGCTTAATACTTTATGCTAGCTTAATTAGATATTAGTTTAAGCTTTAAATTTCATGTTTCAAAATTTTAGAAATGGTTTTAGAAATTCAAGTTAAGGTTAAAGCTTAATTTAAGTGTTTAATATTTAATTTAAGTGTTAATTTGTGGATTGGAAAAGCGTAACCTAGTAGAAAATGCTAATTTTTGCTAATTACTACTTTGTCTAATTAAAGGTTTTTGCTTACTAGATGTTTGCTAAAACGTAATTAGCGAGTGTTTAAAATATAGGATTGATTTTGATAGCTTAGTTAAGGTATTTTAAGATATTTGTAATTATTAGATTTGTGTTATCTTGAATCTAGTGCGATATATTGCGATAGGCTGCTTATTAGATTCGGGGTTTTTCCGACGTAGGGTTCGTTTGGTAGTTGCGAGCTTATATCCAGTGTATTCCTCGTAATTTTTGTGTTGTGTTGCGCGATCGGGACGATCGGGGTCTAGAATTGGTGTTTTGTAGTTTAGCGACCCCGATTAGGGTTTTGGCCGGTATCGTGTGCGATAGATGCGCTAAGCGCGCAGTGTAATTTTCGGGGCATTATTCTTGCGTTTCGATGCCTTTTCGTCGATATAGAATATATGCTTATGTGTTGTGTTTGTGAAATTTTAGGTTCGCAAGTGGGGACATCGGACGCTACGACAAGGGGAAAACAGGTGGTAGGCTTCACCTAGCTTGGAGCGTTGGTGAGTATATTTAACATCTACAGGGGAATCGCCCGCATGGCGTTATGCGTCTGGGCTAGAAATATTTACATTGTCGCATATTCTATGTCATGTTTAGAATTGCGCATTTACCCTATTAGTTAGATTGTAGTGTGCCTGGACTAGTAGTAGTAGGACACTGCACATATTATTGACGATTTATGATGCACTAGCACTGTTTTTATGCTACACACACCGTCAATAATTACCATGTCACACACATAACCACTTATAGATGTTATATTGCTTGGTTAGGGACATTGTGACATTGATTCATATTTCTTATCACATTGACATACAGTTATCTGTTTACATATAGGGTTTTATACCATTAGTGATAGGTACATACACACCTAAGGACATAGCTACAGGTGTACTTGCATTTTATACTATACTTATACCTGATAGGTATATCACATCATCATATAGGTAGTTACCTATATTTCTGCTATACCATTCATGTGTTCATTTATATCTGGTGAATGCTATGCTTTTCTTTTATACGCTTTCATTACAGTTTTTATGTTGCGTATACTTTATTCATGAATTATCGCATTGTTATATGGATTTTTCATGATGTTTTCTGGATTTGGGAACCGTGGTAGTTCATGAAATTATGCATGTATTGAAAAACCCGGTTTCCCTTGATATGATATTTTAGCATCCACCATGAGAGTTATCGGTTCTGATATATGCCCGATTTGAGGAGTGAGGAGGCACCGTCTGTGGGTACATGGTAGGGCCCGGAGGTACCCCGAAGCAAGAACGATGTCGCGGTGCTAGGCGATGAGGCTTAGGGGAAACATACCTACCGGTGACAGGACCAATGACTCAGCGGCTATCATGTGGATACCGACGGGAGTCATGTACGTATGGATACGTCGAGAGGCGAGGGTCAGAGCTAGGCACTCGAGCTTTCGGGATAGCGTATGATACGTACCTATCAGGGGGCCAGTCATGGAGACAGCACCTGATGGATCAGCATTTCTGTGTCGATACTTGGCACATTGGTTTCATGATATTTCTAATTACTTCTTTGTATATATAACAGGGGATTGAGCCACTGTTATATATACCCTTACATCAATATTAGTGGAATGGGATGCTAATATATGTGTATTGACCTCATCATATTTATTTATGACATTATATTTAAGATGTTAGAATTTTGCTGGAGATTTGATTCGGGATATAAGAGATTCATTCAAGATATGTGAGATATACTTGATATTGTACATACGAGATATGTGAGATCTACTTGCTGTTGTACATTCGAGATATGTGAGATATACTTGATATTGTACATACGAGATATGTGAGATCTACTTGCTGTTGTACATTCGAGACATGTGAGATATACTTCATATTGTACATACGAGATATGTGAGATCCACTTGATCTTGTACATTCGATATATACGCGATATACTTGATGATTGTACATTCGATATATGTGAGATATACTTGAGGTTGTACATTCGGGATATATGAGATATACTTGTTATTGTGCAATTGAGGAGATGTGATACTTAGATGATATGAGAGCCAATTTGGGGGCTGATTCGAGGAATTGGTATTTAAATTGTCTTGCTGGATAGTGATCCTACCACGATGTCAGGATTCCGTGGAAATGACATACTTCACACCATACCTCACCTTATCTGTTTATGCATTGCTTCATGTATTAGTAGTACCTGTTAGTGTACCTTTCATGATTGTTGCACATTAACATTCTCATATTACTATCGCATGATTATTGCATACTGTTGTCATATCATTATGGCTTTATTGTTGGCGGTACTTGTTAGTGTACTTTCCATTATTCAGCATTCATATGACATGTTATTACTGAAAATTTCATATCTTAGATTCATGCTGTACGTACATTCTTGCGATTACATGCATATGTTATTTACTCTTCATGAGTTGGCAGCTCACCCCCGTTGTGCCACAGGTGTTACTGAGTGTTCCCCAAAGTAGTCGAGGCTGGCTATTCATTTATCATCTTTTGTTACGGATACCGCATCAGCTCACAGTGTGCAGTTTGCTTAGGTGGGTTTTGTGGTTATTCGTTGTATTGTATATTCGTTGTATCCCTGTACTCTCCATCTACTATTTTCTTATTGACTTAGAGACTTGGTGAGGACGATGTTGTATATTACGTTGGATTTGTTGTCTTTTATACAGTTTCATTTCTATCGTCTTCTAATTCTTCGCTACGGCGTCGTATATTTGTTGTGGTGGTTGTTTTCCGCCTTTGGGCGTGGATTTGCTCCCGTTGAGGATGCTTTACTTTATATTTATGTTGTACCCATTTTTGGTGCTAGTTTTTTCAAAGGAGGTGCTACCAAAATTTTAAAGAAAAAAGTAGACTCTTTTAAAGAATTTGGGTTGTGATTTCAAATGTTTCAAAAACTTTTATTATCTTTTCCGTATTTTCATGGTTTAGATTTCTGGGTTTTGGCTTTCTTTTACTGCGTTACGTCTGGAGGCGTTGCGTAGTATTTGGGCCGTCACGTGCCAATTTCGGGTCGTGACACTAGGGGTGGTAAACGTCAGACCCCAGTAGCTCGATATGTTGTGTCGATATGTGGTCTATAACAGTTCGAGATACTACTGATAACACTTACCAGTAAATCTCAGCAACCCTGGCCAGGGATTTCCGGTTATAGCCAATCGAACACAGCGCAACATCAACTCCCTATACTGAGAGAGACAAATCCCCTCCTATCGCTCATTGCCTCCATGTGATTCGGGACTGTCCCCAAAAACCACCGTTTTGCACGCCCTCTTGGACGTGGTAAGGTGGAAATCAAAGCACAGTGTAAATCACACAAGACTCTATGACGATCTCGGGTCTACAGACTAACCTGTACCAGTGTCACCAGAGAACTGCCATCTGACGTAAGGTATAATACCATCTGGGAGTTCTCAGCGAGTCCGTCCAGTGTACCCAGTCTCCACTGAGCACCCGTATATCATCTTTGATGTCAAACACCAATGGATATGGGATCATCCATCGCCCATCTGTATTGGTCGAGAAGGTATATGCTAGTCTACTCTGGTATATAGATGCCCCGTCTCAATACACCCACGACTAGGGACCTTGAAGGATGTACTTATGGACTACCATCTCCCCACTAGTATGATCTGCATAATAGTCCAGGTAGTCAAGTACACATCCAAAGGGCTTTACCAACATGTAACAGAGAGACAATCAGTGTACACGTTAAGGTAAAGAGCAACCAGATAGCATACTATAATGTCGAGCAAGAAAGTCCTCCCTATATATGTCCAAGCATCCATTACAATATACATCCTATGTATAGTAATGGCCTCTAGGGCTTACATATAACTAACAATCTCCCACTTGCACTAAGGCCATCTGTAGCAGTGGTTGCAGTATCTCATACTCAACCATCCCATAAAAGTCTCTCTCTGGGAAAAGGCCTTTGAGAGTGGATCCGCCGTGTTGTCTTCTGAGTCTTCTCTCCTAACCTCGATCACCCTGGAGATCAACTATCTCCATGATCAGGTGATGTTGCCTCAGAATACGTCTGGGTCACTGATGGGACTGGGGTCCTGGGCCAAAACCACACTTCCATTGTCACACAATGGTAGGAACCTAGTTCATCTCATGAACCAATATACACCCAAACTGCCTCTTTGGTAGTATCTTTAATAGTGATGTTACCATCCTTTATCGTCTAGTTTGCCATGGTATCTAGCTTGGAACTCTTCCAACATACAGTCCCTCCACTGAGGGTAAAGACAATGCCTGTGACTGACATTCAGTCGTCCTTATCACCCTGGAACCTTTCCAGTGATTCTCCCTAGGATCGATTGATACCATCTCACTACTACTAGTGAGAATCATAGCATCCAATTACATCTATCTCATAGATGAAAACTCAGGATTTAGGAGGTATCGGTTTGATCCTTTATGGAGAATCCTTGTGATAAGCAGAGATTGACCGAGCGTAGCATAGGAAACTCCTTCCCTGTCAAGAGTATGTCATCTACGTACTCTACGAGGATCACCACCATACTTCCAACTACCTTTTTGTTTATACAAGGTTCATCTACCATTTTGATGATGTCAAACTTTTTGACTAACACATCAAAACAGACGTTCCAACTCCGCGATGCCTGCTTTATCATATAAAACATCTTGCTCGCGTTTCCGCTGCTCCCACTGTCTACGAAGCCCTCTGGCTTTGTACTTATAGACGCTCTCTTCTAAAACATCATTTAGAAAAGCAGTCATGACACCCAACCACCAGATATCGTAGTCATGGTATGTAGCCGTGGCAAGCAGGATCTGGATGGACTTAAGCATAGCTCCTTAGAAAAGGTTTCATCATTATCCATACCTGGTCAATGATGCAAACTTTTAACAAGTCTAGCTTTGAAAGTCTCAACTTTTCCATGTACACCAAGTAATCTTCTCAAGATATACTTGCTCCTGATGGGGATTTAACCCTTCAGATAAAGCAATCAAAGTCCATACTTTGTTGGTGTATAAGGATCCCATCTCAGATCGCTAAGCATCCAGCCATTCTTACAGAGTCCCACTCCTGATGGCCAACTCGAAACTAGTTGGGTCATCATCTCATGATGCAATCCTCACTCCCACTGTCATAGAGAAACCGAAGTATCTCTCGGGTGGGTGAGGAACCCTACTAGATCGGCGGAAAGGCTGAGGTTCGTCGGTTACTATTGAATCCTTTGGTTCTACCAAGTCATCAGTTGCAGTTTGTATAGCTCGAACATTTCCAGTTCTACATAACAGACCTTGCCTCGAGCTTGTCCGGATTTTTCCTTTTAGACATAGGCCGGACAACCCTAATATCTTAACAAACTTAAGATATGGGCTCTTCCCTTTCCATATCACATATGAAGTGGTAGGCAACTGTTTGATTTGAACCCTATTCAATAAGTATGCAACTTCTCAAGTGCATAACCCCCAAAAGGAAAAAGGTAACTCAGTAGTACTCATCATAGAGCACACCATATCAAATAGGGTGTATCTGCTCCGCCCCGATACACCGACGTGCTGTGGTGTATGCGGAGGAATAATGTTGAGAGAGAATCTCATTCTCCTTTAGAATAGTCCAGGAATTTCGTGCTCAAGTATTCTCCTCCTTGATCTCATCAAAGGACATAATACTTATACCCGTATTTTTGGTTCTCTACTTCTAAATCATATTCTGTGAATATCTCAAGAGGTTCGGACTTGTGTTTCAACAGGAACATATGTCTGAATCTTGAGAGATTATCAGAGAATGTAATGAAATACAAAGAACCGGTCTTGGCATGTGTAGACAGGGGATCTTACATACATCATCATGTATCAAATCCAAGAGTTTACTAACTCTTTCTCTGTTTCCAATAAACAGAGCTATGGTCATTTTATCTTTGTGACATGACTGGCAAGTTTCACAAGATGTAAATTCAAACTGATTTAAATATGCATCTAAATGTAACTTCAGCCAGTCGGGTCGCATTGATATGACCTAATCTACAATGCCTCAAGAAGAATTCGTTCATTTCTGAACTCTTCCTCTTGTGTGTCTTCCGTATACTAAGAACTGCAGATTGATTTAGAACATCAATGCTTTTAGATAACGTGCCGCCTGAACCGATCAACTTTTGAAATAGGAAATGTTCAAAACATTATCCAACAATACAAAATTATATCCTTCTTTACTAATAAAGAGACTGATATGATTTTGTATATCAGGTTCGGTATCTAATAGCATTTGTTCAGAATCAATGTACTGGTAATACAGGGTGACAGTGACCAACAGACTTGGCTGCAACACTTGCCCCATTTTCTGTCTCTGAAACTTATCACCCGTTCTCAATTTTTCTACCTTTCGGTAGCCCTATGTAACAGATTACATATCTGGGATCCTAATCCGGTATCAAATAACCAGGATTCAGAGGATACTGAGAAATAGTTCTTTATAATGAACACACCCGAAGGAGATGCATCTCATGCACTTTCTTCGTTTGGGCGGCATGGGAATCCTGGTATTCCCTTATTTCCTGCTCTGTCTTATAACAATTACAAGTTGGAGCGGGACCAACGTTCTCCAGCTCAGTATAACAAGCGGGTTCGGTCAATACATCCATATTATTATCTTGATTAAGGAATGATATGGTCGCTACCTGGAGAGAGAGAGAAGAAAACACTCTGCGTGCGCTCTTGCAAGATCGGATTGGTTATTATTTTATCTAATCAGGATGGCTCCCACTGCTTTTTATCAAATCTTCCTTCAAACCCTAAAAGGAAAGACTAGCCGGGATTAATTACACGCTACAAGTTCGCCAATTTTTCAGCCAGACCAGTGTCGGTACTTTGAGGGAGGTCCCCCGTGCTTTCGCACGAACCTAATTACTGTAAACCTCGTTTTCCCAGAGGCGTAACCCCGTTGACACCTTTCTAGATACCTACTTGATCGGCTAATTGTAATGTGTAAAACTCTCCCAAGAGTAACTCTTACTCGCAGCGGATATCGGGATCCAACTATCTCATAGAAGGTATGCAATCTCATTGCAAATTTCAACACTTGAAATTCCCGATAATTTTGCTCCTAGCGTCCTATGACCTTGACGGAGGCCAAACTACCCATAGTCCGCTAGTCAAGTTCAACCTGTCATTTCCTGATTGAATTAAACCCAACCGTACGACCCTTGACGGAGGCCAAACAACGCCGTACGAATACCATAATCCAATCGCATCGTATGCTAGCATATAAGCATCAATTAGCTACCGTACACTACGCCTTGACGGAGGCCAAACTACCGCAGCACGAATACTAACTAGTACTTATCTGAAATGATGGAGGGCTACGACAGGTTTTTATGAAAACCCTTTGCGTAATGAACTTGATATCGTTGTAGAATCAAATGATTTTAAAATGGAGTGCTTTTGAGGCTTTTCTAGTTTTGCTAAAGGGGTCACTCCCGGTGAAGGGATCGTCGGCCCTTTCCTGGTCCAATAAGGTGCAGGATATATCATATATACCGCTGTGCAAAGCAAAAAACTATAGAAGCAATCAAAAGACAAACCGAGGGTTGTAGCATCTTCCAGTTATTGCTAAAGGAGTCACTCCCGGTGAAGGGATCTCGGTCCTTTCCCTATCGAATAAGGTGCAGGATGTTCTACAAGGAACACCGCGATGCAAAACAAGAACTGTAGCTACCTGTTTTTGAAAATTCGGTTCCAGAAAATCTTTGGTTTATTTTCTTTCATTAATTACATTAATGAATTCCCATCATTTAAGCACCTAAACATCACAGATAAATACGACGTACACTTATGCCATCCGCATTCGCCTCGATGTCCCGTCTGCACCGTTAGGTTAGGTAACTAATGCTAGAGCGAGGCAGGGCTAGCGCGGGTGTAAAACATAAGTAACATCTATATAATATATCATATATACTATATACAGTATTTATCACAGAACATATCAAACGATCACATCACAGATATCGCAGAAGAAGAAACATATGAAACATTGGATATACTAGGACGTCCGTGTTTTCAATACGAGTCAGTATAAAAACACGGATTCCACGGTCGCGATGAATAGCCAAACCCACACCCCTAGACCCCTAAGAGAGCGGCAAGCAACCCTACCAATTCTAGAGTTAGGAGACCCGGACTCGACTCCTCGAGTTGGTCTCCCACTGGACTCCAGAACCCGGTTACTTGTGCCTTCCTCCTTGGGTCTATCCTAGTGCGGAAAAGTAAATAATATACAACAACGGTGACAACTTCCGCAACCTGGAAGTGCCCCAATAAAAGAATATTACATACAAGTTTTTACATGAATGAAAATGAAAAACACTCATCTCACATAAAATCCCCCTGGCTATTCAAACACGACGATCCAATATAACATATCCAGCAACACATAACATCATATGTCATCAACGTAAGTAAACATGCATATCCCAATTGTCGTTGACATATAGCAACGAAACCGGAGATATCACATATTACACTTACGGTCACAGAAAAGAAAGTGTAAAACTACAACAGTTGGAATCCTCAAACTCTTTAGAGATCGCATGCCTAACCAAATGAAATACTTAGACATCGCATGCCTAACAATTATAAACCCCGCATTTTAGTCTCATTATCGAAAACTCTTTTCAATATCATGTCGGGCAATTCAACAAGATTCCCGACATCCTGATCGAATGCTCGTCGCAAACTTTATTAGGCGGCCGCACCCCCGATACCGTCGATGAAGTGCACTAAGACGGAACACCGCTACCGTGAGCACCCGAACGGATGCTTTCGGCGACGGGGTTCTCCTACAGTCACTTGGTCGGGGCTATGGGGTGGGGCTGTCTATTAATTTTACCCGGTGAGTATCCGCGTACGCTACGTGATTGCGACGGACTTTTGATCACATCAAAATTCCGTGGCAACCGATCAAGTGAGACTAAACAGCTATGTTTATAACATTCATTCAGTTATCTCATAACTACTTGTGAATTCCAAATATTGTATCACATTCCGGATAAATAGAAAATGTTAAACTTTCCGATCGAACAATCGAACACCCAAGTTTTCCCGAAACTGCTCAACACATGAAATAAGTTTAAAAACATTCACTTCGTGCCTCAGTACCAACGGTCCAGCTGTAGAAGGGTCAAGCCAACGCCTCACATATTGCACGCCGTACTGCCCTAAACCCGAAGGTTCAAAGGGCAGTTCAAGACGGTCACATAATCGAGTTAAGGTTTGTTGTCTTCTAGAGGGTCTATCGCGTTACTTGCACTACTTAGAACGTTATTAAACCACGGAAATATCCAATACTTGGAAATTTCCCGACAGGGGAAAAAGTGGGTATTTATATACAGTCGAACTTTTTAACATATTCTAAAATTATCCGGAAAAACACATAGACAAAGTTTGATAATCCGATCGAATCTACGAACTCCCAATACAACCCAGAAAACTCAACTCTTGAGTAGAAATTAAAAATTCCCAGAAAATTCAGCACAACAATATAGGAATTACTGTGCAAATTAAATGAATGATGCTTCCGTACGGCCGCGGAACCGCCGCACGAGCCATGCTCGTGCCGCGGAACCGCGGTGGTTTGATCGATTTAGCCGCTCGATGTTCACAGTAACTCCTACAAACGCCTGCTGATTTTTCTGCATATTTTTAATTCGTAAAAATCCCCGATTTCAAAAAATGTACAGAGAGCAATTTTGCATTAGGGTTTCGGTTCGATCGGACTTCTAACTCCGTCTACGCATCGCCTAAGGCTCTATCTAGGCTCTGATACCACTGTAGGATTCCTAGGCACACTAATGAGGTCTCACAAGGCATCAACCATGCCGATTTCAAAATTTTCCGGTGCCGAGAAACCCTAATATAGATCGTTGACTAGAGATTAGGCGAAACATGCAAGTAGTAAACAACTTTACTGCTAAGGGAAAGGAAATACAACCTTTGTAGATCCGATCCTCCACCTCCATAGCTCCGTGACGATGTCCCCTCGCTGCGATCATCGGATCCCGGACTCTAGCATCGGCTTCATCGGAGAAATGGGCGGGCTAGGTCGTCGACTTCGATGCCGAAGATGATCTACGTCGAGGCAACTCAAGATCAAGCTCCAACTTCACCAAGTCAAGAAACTTGTGAAGAAAACACCCTATACTACTTGGCAAGTGGTAGAGGATGAAAAAATAGGAAGTGGGTTCACTTTGGATTTGGATTTCTCACTTGGAATCATCACTTGACATTTTTGAAGCACGCTTTTCTTTTCTTTTTCAGAGGAAGAAGAAGAAGAAGAAAAGAATAATCATTATTGCAAAAAGAAAATCCAAGTGATAGTTATCATAATGCAACCATGGGTGAGGCTAACTAGTGTAGAGAATAAACTAGGGTTTAGGAAAATGGTTAGGGTTAAGGAATAAAACAAAATGGTCAAAACTTTTTCAAAGCTTGATGAAGCTTCAACAAAATCCAAAGAAAGCGACCATTTTATTTTAAGCCAAAATGAAATAAATAAATAAATGAATAAGTTAATAAAGAAAATGAAACCCTAACCATTAACTAACCATGGTTTAATCAAACATACACCCAAGTTTGCATGTATCATCAAACATGATACCAACTTGTGCACAAAAATATATCACATATACAATGTGCACAATCAAGTGAGAAAAACATCTTAAATGAACCAATATTAATTAATGTAAAGTAATATATCAAATATAAAATTATACATTAAATCATTAAATCAACACTTGATTTAACGATCCGGTCACATCGCATATGACTGACTAATATCCAATGTATCGACTTATCGAATCAATCCTCGATTCGATAATTAGGTTATATCGCATACAACCAATCGATACATTCATCGCGAGAATAGAATACGGTATCACATACACGTATTATTCTGGGTCCCGCACATATCTCATATGCGCTCCTATTTCGTTTCACTTGAGCCAGGAAACCTCTGTGTAGGACTCTAAAGACTCGTCAATACGCCGGCAGCAGGTGATGATCATATCAAACACCCACAAGCCGCAAGCGGTTTGCTAAACGTAACGGCCACCCGGGTATTAAGTGATCAGAAGATCAACAAGCAAGCCCGCTCACACTCCTGTGAATCCAACCAGTAACACTTACCGTACAGTCCGGTCTATTCGTCTGATATGTCGCATATCTCGCCTAGGGGTGGTAAACGTCAAACCTCAGTAGCTCGATAAGTCGTGTCGATATGAGGTCTATAACAGTTCGAGATACTACTGATAACACTTACCAGTAAATCTCAGCAACCCTGGCCAGGGATTTCCGGTTATAGCCAATCGAACACAGCACAACATCAACTCCCTATACCGGGAGAGACGAATCCCCTCCTATCGCTCATTGCCTCCATGTGATTCGGGAATGTACCCAAAAACCACCGTTTTGCACGCCCTCTTGGACGTGGTAAGGTGGAAATCAAAGCACAGTGGGAATCACACAAGACTCTATGACGATCTCGGGTCTACAGACTAACCTGTACCAGTGTCGCCAGAGAACTGCCATCTGACGTAAGGTATAATACCATCTGGGAGTTCTCGGCGAGTCCTTCCAGTGTACCCAGTCTCTACTGAGCACCCGTATATCATCTCTGATGTCAAACACCAATGGATATGGGATCATCCATCGCCCATCTGTATGGGTCGAGAAGGTATACGCTAGTCTACTCTGGTATATCGATGCCCCGTCTCGATACACCCACGACTAGGGACCTTGAAGGATGTACTTACGGACTACCATGTCCCCACTAGTATGATCCACATCATAGTCCAGGTAGTCAAGTACACATCCTAAGGGCTTTACCAACATGTAACAGAGAGACAATCAGTGTACACATTAAGGTAAAGAGCAACCAGATAGTATACTATCATGTCGAGCAAGAAAGTCCTCCCTATATATGTCCAAGCATTCACTACAATATACATCCTATGTATAGTAATGGCCTCTAGGGCATGCATATAACTAACACCGGGATCGCTCCGCGAGGAAAATGGTAGTTCGTGATGGAACTACATGGGATCTCCTGTCTACCGATCGTTGGCCCTTGGCCTTCTCCACCAATCTTTCCTGTACTCAAGCAGCGTTCAACACCTGGGCGAAGTTCTGTAGGTCGAAAGACGCGATAAGCTGCTGTCTTCGATATCGAGCCCTTGCTGAAACCGTCTGGCCCTGGCGGATTTAATGGCTACCATGTACGGTGCGAAACGACTCAGCTGGTTAAACTCTGCAACGTAGATATCTATTGATCATCCATTTTGCTTCAACATGATGAATTTATCCTCCATCTCGGCCTTGGCAGTGGCTGGAAACTAGTGATCTAGAAAGCATGCAGAGAACGTGCCCCATCCGATAGGTTTCTCTAACCGGCTTTCCTCTATGGACCACCAAGTGCGAGCCTCGTCTTCTAGCTTGATCTTCACCATGATCACTCTGTCATTGTCAGGGACCCGAGCGGCCGTCAAAAGATTCTCCACGTTGTTGAGCCATTTCTCTGCCTCGAGTGGATTTGCTGATCCCGTGAAAACCGCTGGATGAAGCCTCCTAAAGTCAGAATCGGTACCAACCCTAGCCTGTGTAGTCGGTACGAGGGCGCCTTCAGGGGCGTCGAGAACAGCCATAGATCTCTCCAGAGCAGTAATTGCGGTCTCATGTACCGCCTTCAATCACTCAGCCACAAGATCATCCTTCCTCTATTGAGCCTAAGCTAGGGTCATCAGTGTGCTGAGGATCTTCTCGGTACGATCGTGGGAACCGACACCTGAGGAGTTGCCCGAGAAGTCTATATTTCTGAAAGATGGTCAAGAAAAGAAATTAGATTCAAACAAGGACTACACGATGATTCGACGAGGATTAGAAAGTGAAAAGGAATATGTAATAAAGCACACATCATGGGTGTAACTCAATCCAGGGATCCTTCGACGGAACCGTAATTTCATCCAAACCTGGTTTGATATCAACAAAACCATGTCATGCCCCGCTTCCCAAAATACGGAATGCAAGGGATGACTAGGCCAGCCATGCTCCTACGTTCAGGGAATAATCCCGCCGTAGTCACAATTCGGCTTTTAGCATCAGATGGTAGTCAGTAAACAGTACTAGAGTAAAGGAAATCACAGTTCACAACTTTATTACATTAAAATAAAAGAGTTCAAAATACATTTATTTGCATGGAAGAAATAACTAACCAACGAAATAACAATGTTCTTATAGCAAGAAAGGGATAGCGCTGATGTCGCGGTCTAAACCTCCGCGATCTCGAATGGCAGATCCTGCTCCTAAGCTGGGTCCACTTCGTCCTCTGAACATGCATACTTAGGTCGTCAGGGAGACACTTATAGGTGAGATAGAATACAGAAACATGAGAATAATGAATATCATCTGAATATGAACAGCGCAATATATGTATCATGTCAGCAAACTAGGCATTATGTATGTAACTACTCATCAGTCACTAAGTCAATGAAATCAATTGGTGGAAAGGATACTCATGTTTAACAAGGGTCTCGTGCATGCCCGAGACTACGGTCCACTGTTGCCCGGAACATAACCCTGCAGCCGTGCCGCTAGGCCCATAACCTTATATATATATATCACTAATATCGAATGATCATTCTCTAAATCACTGCATCTCGCTAAATACAAGTTCAATTCCACCTTGATTTCCCCATTCCCCAGGTCTCAATGACTATAAGTATAGGATTACTTGTATACTAGCACGCGCCAAATCACGGTCTTACTCATTTTCACTGCATTGTTCACTTTCACTAGTCAATCACTTATCACGGGCGTGCTTGATACGACTAATCTAATACCACTCACGTTCGACAATGCAAGTCAGTTGCTAGGTCTTAATGTAAATGATCACTTTGCACTGGGTATAAAGCTATAAAGAATAAGGTGGAAATGCACTAAATAAATGTTCACTAAATTATGACAACTAATGCCATATGACTTGCAAAATTCACCATAAATCACACGTATGTAATCGACCAAAACAATATAAAAGATGTACAAAGTATACATAATTATCTAAGCGGTAAAATTTGTTTCGTATCAATAGGAATTCAGGTTAAGGATTCATCATCATTTTAAATCAATGATCAGTTGCTGGAATTCCAGTTTCAGAACTGGAAGTTCACTTTCACGCGCGGTTTACTAGGGATTGTGTTTAGATTCAGATGCTACCCCAGTTGAATAACACCTAGTTCTATTTGGTAGGTTTCTGAATCATCAAGAGGATCAATGATAGCCTTTCCATACTAGGAGATATGTCTTGTTTAGTGTGAAGGTGTAAAAAATTGTCACTGCAGAAACTGCAAAACACGTCCACAATCTAAAATATAATCAAAATACCAAACGACAGAAAAAATTAACGAGACAAGAACCATATTTTAGCTAACTAAATTATCCACACGATGATATAGGACTTTGTATATTTTCAGTTTTTTGTAGGGAAGTGCAGGCGCTTAAGTTCAGGTATCTTCATGGAATGCTTCTTTGGACTGCAGTCCAGAGCCGCATTCCCAGTCTGTTCTTTTTGCTGTGATCTATCAGATCGGAGAATAAACCATAGAGGGTTCTAGCTTATGGAGTCTGATCCGATATGAGCATTAGAACATTACATTCCGACATGTATCTAATTTAATATCAATTTAACACTATGACATTTACAGTAAAACCCAGATTTGGCGTCGCCTCTTTGGGGCGATGTTTCGTGATGATATTCTCAACATTTTAAACTTAAATTACTACACAATATCATTAGTCGTAACAAGAATCCCCTAGACATAAGATATGAGCATTTTTGAAGAGTTTTCACATCGAACACTCGGGTTACATCTACAGGTAATAATCGAAATATCGATTACATCTATTTGATTCGACTAGGCGACGTTTAATTAAATTCTAATTGGTATTGTTACGGATTAGAAGACCAAGTCGGGCTTCCATTCCTCATGATCAATCTAAAAGGGTTCACTAAAGGATTTGTTCACATGTTATCGACATGATTATAATAGGTACGCACGAGCACAAAGTCATTTGTCACGATTTCTATTTTGTTAATTAATAAAATAGCATGAGAAAACAAGTGATTGGATTTCACTTTCTTGGAAACAATCACAACGATAATTATCACGGGCAAGGAACGACAAGCAGCAGCAACACGGCGACGACGATCGCACGGACACGTCATAGAAACAACAGCACACGCGAGGAATTGGCCACATCAGGGACTTTTAGGAGCTCCGATGGGGTGCAGCGAGGGGCCCATAGGTGTGGCGTGATTGAGACGGTGGCCCTGAGGTTTGGCGATGGTTGCTTGGATGGGCCAACGGCGATGGTCTAGGCAAGGGCAGAGATGGGTAGCGAAGGTGATGGGTTTGGCTCGGGTAGGTGCTGGAGAGAGGGGGTTGTGCAGTGAGGTGGTGGCGATATCACAGTGACAAGGCTACGTCAAGAGGGGTGGCCAGCGATGGAGTTGCGGCGGTGGTGTTGGGGTTACGTGAGATGGAGGAAGTGGTGGTGGGTTTGGTTTTGAAGAGGGGAGGAAGTGGAGGAGGCCTTGAGGAAGAAGGTGGTGGTGTCAAGAGCTGGGCCTCGACGGAGGAGTGTTCGTCAGCGTTGGGTAGCAGTGGTGGTGGTGTTGTGCAGTAGTGAGAGAGAAGGAGAGAGCAAGTAAGATGATAAGAGATGAAAGCATGAGAGATGTTGAGAAGATGAGTGAAAGCAGGCACGGGGATCTCGGGGTCGTTGGAGACGAGGGCCACATCGGCGTAGAGTGGTTCTCATGGAGGTGGGTGCGAGAGAAGGGGCAGCGACCGTTGGGTTGAGGAAGAGAGAATGAGAGGGAGAGGGAGTAAGGATTTGGAAGAGAGGATCTCGGGGAGATCGTTAGTGAACGGGGAGCGGCGTCGACGAAGGTCTGGTCAGGGTTGAGCATGAGAAAGGGGGAGAGTCATTGGGTTGTGGCGGGAAAAGAATGAAAAGGAGAAAAAGAAGTGGGGGTAACAGGTTGGGTCGGGTCGGGTTTGGGATGGGGGTTAGGGATTGGGTTTGGGTTTAGATTAGGAAAAATAAAAATAATAAAAAATGCAAAATAATAGGAAAATTTGGGGAAACTACGGGAAAAATATATACAAGGAACTGGGGATTTACATCATACCCCCCTTACGAAAATTTCGTCCTCGAAATTAAAGAATGAAAACAACGGAATAAACAACAACTACTCTAATGAGTGTGGAAAACGTGGACGAATATCCTCCTCACGTTCCCAGGTAGACTCCCTTGGAGAACGACCACCCCAAGAAACCTAAACCAAGGGAATGACTTTGTTCTTTAGCATTTTATCCCGACGATCGAGAATGGTGGTAGGCTACTCCTCGTAAGACAGATCGGTGCTCAACGTAAAATCTGAATGGTCCAAGATATGGCTGTCATTCGGAACGTAGCATCTCAACTAAGATACATGGAAAGTATTGTGCACTCCAGCTAGCGTTAGGGGCAAGGCAAGTCGATAAACCACCTCTCCTACTCGCTCTAGCACCTCAAAAGGTTCGATGAATCGGGGACTGAGTTTCCCCCGATTACCAAACCTGATCACTCCCTAAATGGGTGATATCTTCAGAAATACGTGGTCACCGACACCAAAATCTAACGATCTTCTGCCGGCATCGGCCCAACTCTTCTGTTGGTCCTGAGCAGCTTTGATACGTTGCCTGATTGTCTAAACCTTGCTCACTGTCTGTACTATGAGCACAGGGCCCAACAACCTTCGTTTACCCACATCATCCTAACATAGAAGGGGTCGACACTTCCGTCCATACAGAGCCTCGAATAGTGCCATCTGGATGCTAGCTTGGTAGCTGTTGTTATACGAAAACTCTACCAGATGGAGGTGGTCCTCCAACGAGACCTGAAAATCAAGCATGCATTCCCTCAACATGTCCTCGAGTGTCTGGATAGTACGCTCGAATTTTCCTTCCATCTGTGGATGATCCGTTTTGAACTTGATACGAATCCCCAAACCCTCCTGCAGGCTCTTTAAGAAATGGGAAATGAACGTGGTGTCTTGATTAGACATGATACTAATGGGCACTCCGTGCAGTCTTACAATCTCCTGCATATATTTCTCCGCAAGTGACTCCGTCGATTGTTCGACTTGGAAATGTATGAAATGTGCTGCCTTCGTGAGGTGATCAACAATAACCCAGCCAGCATTGTTGCCCCTTGGACTTCGAGGTAGTGTCGTCACAAAATCCATGATGATGCGCTACCATTTCCACTCTGGTATTGGAAGCGGTTGCAACAACCCAGCTATTCTCTAATGCTCGGTTTTCACCTGTTGGCATACCATACACTTGGAGACAAAGCGAGCAATCTCCCTCTTCATTCTATTCCACTAGAAGTGCTGCCTCAGATCTCTTTATATCTTGGTGCCTCCTGGGTGCGCCGATTAAGCGGAACTGTATGCCTCAGCTAGAACTTCATCTCGAGTACCCCCTTCGGAACACATAGTCGACTGTAAAATCTCCAGGAACTATCTTCGTGAATCTGCAAATCCGTTCTCAACCCAGCCTTAACTAACCCTCTGAACTTCTGCAACTGAGAGTTTCCAACCTGTGTAGCTTTAATGCGATCTATAAGTGATGATTGAACTTGCAACTGCCAGAGCTGTCCGGCACACCCAGTGTAACTACCTCCAACTCGAGTCTTTGAAGGTCATCGAGAATCCTCTTCTGACAAGTCAGCAACGTGGCTGACGACCTACGACTGAGAGCATCAGGAATGACGTTCACCTTTCCCGGGTGATACTGTAGATCAATATCGTAATCTGCCATCAATTCCAACCACCTGCGTTGTCTCATATTTAGCTCATTTTGAGTGAACACGTATTTCAAACTTTTGTGATCCGTGTACACTTCCACTCTTTCGCCTAGCAAGTAATGCCTCCATATCTTTAAATCGAAAACAACGGCCGCTAATTCCAAGTCATGCGTGTGGTAGTTCTTCTAATGAGTTTTCATCCGCCAAGAGGCACTACAATAATAAGGGGTTTCCCCTACAGCTATAAGAATCCGTAGGGGAAACTTTTTATTGCCCCTACGGATTAATCCATAGAGCCAGCAATTTGCCCCTACGGTGCTCTATAGATTAATTAAAAAATATTAAAATGTAATCTTTTATTTGCCCCTACGGAGCCGCAAGAGAAGGCCCTACGGATTAATCTGCAGGGGCAACGAAGGGTTATTTATAAAAAAAAAAAATAAAGCCCAGAAATTTCATTGTCGTTCCTAAAATTTCTCAACTCCCCCGCGATCGATCTCCCGCAGGTGCCTCCTCGCCACCACACCTGCACGCGTGTCCTCGTCACCGGTACACCCAACGTTGACTTCTTCGTCGTGTTTGACCGCACCATAAAGACCTGCGAGCTCATCGTCGACCGTGTCTCATCGACAGCAGAATCACCGGCCTCCTCATCTCGTCGAGCTCTTTGCCGCCGGCAAAACTACTACTGAGTTGAGTTAATTTCAATTTTGAACTTATAATTATGCTTTTTTGTGTTATTGTTGATTTTAGGGTTAGGGTTAGGGTTAGTACTATAGGGCCGCGTTAACTAGGGTTAGGGTTAATTAGGTAAGGTTAGGGTTCGGTCTAGGGTTAGGGTTAATTAGGTAGGGTTAGGGTTTGGGTTCGGGTTCGGTATAGGGTTAGGGTTATGGTTCGGTTTAGGGTTAGGGTTAGGTTATGTTTAGGGTTAGGGTTAATTACGTAGGGTTAGGGTTATGGTTAATTTTGGTTAATTAGGTAAAATAGAGTTGGTGATGATTAAGGTTAGGGTTAATTAGATTAATTAGGGTTAATTTTGGTTTGGGCTAGAGTTAATTTGGGTTGGGGTTTGGATGATGATTAGTGTCACGCCCCGCCTCCCAGAGTACGCTAAGATAGGCACGTGATATAGCCAACCATACTACCTGTGGATAGGAAAAATCCCTCCACAGTCGCATTACGGCTGTAGAGATATTAAGAACAGGAAACTAAACTAAACTATCTAGTACATGTCCATGAGCCAGAATAAATGAGTCAAGAAATAATAATATGCGGAAGCAAAATATCGAATAAATAAAACACCTGGAAAGTAAAACTGGATACCAACAGGATCCTCACCGCTCGGTCTAACAACGGCAATACTCCTGATCAGTCTGCAACAAAAGTAGAGGATCTGGGCCATGCAAAACCCAGACGTCAGCGCGTCATAACATCAAGAAATAATATATAAACAGGGTAGCAAGACATGCAAGTATGATCATAAAAGGTAAAGCAGGTGTAACAGCAATATAAATCAGGGCAGTGAAAGGTAGTGTGCAGTGAGTAATCTAAACTGGTCTATTGGGTTAGCTACTCTCAAGTCTTTGAAATCAATTTGATGAATCATCGATGTAACTCAATAGTATCCTGTGCGTGCCCGGGATCACGGTGAAGATTCTCGGGCTGAAACCGAGACATGCCGCTAGGCACTAAAAGGAAAAGGGTAACGATGAATGATGTCCACAGCATCATCCTAAGGCTGGCCTAGCCTCTAAAAGATAGTGGGTAACGATGGATGATGTCAGCAGCAGCATCCCAAGGCTGGCCCAGCCTCTAAAACTGATCAGTAAAGGTAGCGAACTGTCGAGTTACGAGTCAGGTTTCATCATTGATTTCCCCATACCCCCAAGTTATATGTGTTCAAGTCAGGTATTAAATAATCTAGAGCTAATGCCAACACAGGATCAGGAAGGTACAGGTTTGTCTGGATAGACAACAGGAACTGTCCGTAAGGACAACAGGTCAGGTTTGTTGGCATTAGACACAAGATCAGGTAACAGGTAAAGCCATGGTACAACAGGTCAAGCCAGGTAGTATATAGGTATCATGTCATGTCGAGAGGTGCACGGTACCATGTCGTGTCAAGTAGTAAGTGTATCAAGTCATGTAAGGGGTGCACAAGTAACAAGTGGGTGCTCGTAATCAAACTAACATAAGCATGGGTATACAAACAAGCATGGGTACTAATAGAACAATAAACTGGAACATTGAAATGTGAAATGCAATCAGTTACAGATTAAGGTATATAGATGCACAGTTATGATTAAGGTTAAAGTTTAAGTTCCAATACTAATTAAACTACACTTTATCAAATGTGGATTGTGAATATTTCAATGTTATACATTCAAGTGATCTATTTATGCAAGAATATGTATACTAGACGAGATGGATGTAAACAGGTGTTTGAAACATTATAAACTATCTAAAAGGGTACTATGTGCTATGTAAATAATTATTATGTGATTTAAACACGGATGTGAGTACTACGTATAGTAAGACAGAATGCAACATGATAGGGTTCAAGTTGTAAATCTAAAATGATATAGCCGGACATCGAAATGTAAAATGAAAACTAATAGCCTTAGGTTTAATTTACAGGTTTAATCATGACATTAAATATGTATAAACTAATATAATAGCATGTAGCAAGTTTTACTTGCCTTGATGGATCGCGATACGGACACGCACGGCAATGTCGAATGTCGGGAACACGTCGCGATGTGTCCACGCGAGCACAGAACAGAACCAGGTACTGCAAGAATACGACCACGCTGGATATGGACATCTACTTGGTCGCCCGGATCGTCGGCGACGAGCACGGCTCCGGCGACGGTCGGAAACCGAGAACCAAGCGAAGAAGAGAGAAGAAGAAGAGAATGAAAGAAGAAGGAGAGGGGTTGGTTGCTCTGGGTTGTAGGAGTTGCATGGAAAGGAGAAGGGACGACGACAACGAGGGGTCATCGGCGTGAGGGTGTGCGGCGATGGTTTTCCGGCAAGGGGCAGCTAGGGGTTATGCTATGTTGTGAGGTGAAGTTGACGGTTTTGGGGAGAAGGGAAGAGGAGAGGAGACGAGGGCGAGGTGGTGGTGATGCAGGGACGGTCGCTGGCGACGACGAGGCGTGGCGGCGACGAGGAGTTGGCGGTGGAAGTAGGTGTGCAGGCTCGGGGAAAGAGAGGGAGTGTGCTTTGGGGTTGAGAAGGAGGTTGAGGAGGTGGTCGAGAGGGGAGGCCGACAAGAATGGTCAGCGGTGAGGGTGCCGGCAACGGCGACGCAGGCGAGGGCAGGGGCTATAGGCGTGGGTTCGGGTGTGCAGGTGTGCTTTCGGTGAAGGGAGGAGAGGGAGAGGAAGTGGAGACGATGCGAGGGTGAGGTCGGGGCCGACGAGGATGGTCGGCGGCGGTGGAGGCGATGAGTGCTGGTTAGGGTTAGGGTTAGGGTTTGAGCGAGCAAGAGAGAAGCGGCTGGGACGAAGGAGGAAGGAGAGAAGAGAGTGCATGGGGAAAAGTTTTTATACAAAAAATAAATAAATATATTAATATGTATGTATATAGATGCAAAGAGAGAGAGATAGAGAGTTAGAAAGAGAGGAGAGAGAGATCGAGATGAAAGAAAGGAAGAGAGAGATAGAGAGAAAGAGAGAGATCGAGAGGAGAGAGAGGAAGAGAGAGATAGAGAGAAAGAGAGAGATCGAGAGGAGAGATAAAATTGTAATTTAGTGGGGAGAGAGAAAGAGAGAAGAGAGAGAAAGAGAAGGGAAAAGAGAGGTGGGGCCCGGCATCAGAAAGAGGGAGGGATTTGATTGGCTCAGAGGGGAATAGAGATGGGGAAAGAGTTGGAAATTTAAAAAGATTTTAATTGTTAAAATATTTCGTTAGTTATAAAAGAAATCATAAGCTGTTAAATATATATTAAACGAATTTAAAGAAATTTAAAATAATTAGAATTTGGCGGGATACAAAATAATTCAGAAATGCGCCCGGGTCGAGTCCAAAATTTTAGATTTAAAATACGAAAATTATATGCAGCTTCCAAATTTTAAAATGAATAATCGGGCAATGAAAATGCATACCCCCAAAACGGACGCACGTACGTGCGCGTAGACATCCAAATACGTCCGTTTCACTGAACGGGATAAAAACAAGATGCACGGACGCTACCACAGGATTAGGGGTATCAAGCAGGCTATGTTAACTATTTTTAAAAAATAATTTCTTTGACTTTATTTGTTTTATTAAAAAAAATGTAAAAGTCGGATATAAATGCAAGCATGCAAGATATGCAACAAGAAATGCACGGATCCACAAACTAGCAGGGATATCTCAAAGACAAGAATCAAGACGGTTTCTCGAAAGCGGGTTGGGTCACGGATACAATGCAGATGTCAAAAATACTATTTGCACCCAAAACACATCAAAACAAGAAACAACCATAATAAATAAATACTCAAAAAAGAACCGGTATAAATGAACTAGGGTGTTACAATTAGGGTTAGGTTAATTTGGGTTAGGGTTTGGGCTAGGGTTAATTTGGGTTAATTATGCAAAATAGAGTGTATTTGGGTTAGGGTGTTGATTAGGGTTAATTTGGGTTACTTTTGGGTTAATTAGGGATAATTTGAGTTAGGGTGTTGATTAGGGTTAATTTGGGTTAATTAGGTTAATTTTGGTTAATTTTGGGTTAATTTGAGTTGGGGTGATGATTAGGGTTAGTTTGGGTTAATTAAGATTAGGGTTTAAGGTACACTAGTTCCTTCAATAGGATACTCGATGATGACGTAAACGTACAACTTTACCGTAAATACACAACTTTACCGTAAATGCAAGAAAAATTTACCCTAAACTAAAAACTTCGAACCCTTAATAACGAAACGTAAACATAAAACCTATTCAAGTTAAATGTTCAAGTTAAAACACATTATATGATACTCGATGATAATATAAAACTTTCATATTCTCATCGATACTCATATGTGAAAATCAAAGTGCGACTTAGTCCCCGTCTATCGGTTAACATACGTTTGATATTCATCGTGACATGGAACTATACGAAGGTTGTTAAATATCGGACGGTATAGTTCGGTACTAACAATCATCGTGTGGTCTATATGACAAGAAGATTCAATCATATGATAACCGATAGATTTGTCCAGTGTGGACAAGTTAGGAATGTATAAAGCAAATACCTGGATTCACTTGTGTTTCCATTCGTTTCGAGTTATTTCGTCGGTAATTTTCCTCTGGTTTTCCATGTATAAAGATAGATTAGATGTTCATTTCAACATTGTTTTACAGCATTGAAATGATTATCTATTTTATTACAGTGTACTCAGAGAACAGCGGGGAGTTGCTGCCGAAATTTACTCGAACGGATGAAAACAAAAGCGAATGGGTGTCTGCTTTATACATTCTTAATGGGATACAAGCCTTACCCCCGACAGCCGAAACACACACATACAACACGAATACACAACAAATGCACACACAAAGCACATACACACTAACAACTCTTCACTTAAGCGAAATCATAAATTGAAACACACATACAAAGAATACAACTCATACTTGGGTATCTTCAAATCTATCTTTGTTTATCGATAATTTATTCTTTTCAACAACAAACTTGCATCTACGGATTTTCTTCTTTGTTAGTAACCATCCCGTTCTTAGATTTCTCAATATAGTCACCATAACATATAATTTATATGTTATACAGTCTAACCTGGCCCATGAGTCTATCAGAGTTAAGGACTGGATGTATGTGGATTGGAAACAACGCATGCAATCTAAGTTTATCGTAGAAGTTAGTGCTTGTTAGTGTATATGCCCTAGAGGCCATTACTGTATCATACTAGTTTGTATATTACTTAATGGAAGCTTGGGATATTCACAGTTGTATAGATAATCTTTCTCAAAATAGTAGTATGCTGCTTGGTTTGTTTCTACTTTAATGTGTGCATGTGTTTCTTTTAGCATATCGCCTTTACACATTAGTGGAGCCCTTAGGATCTTTACTTGATTACCAGCGTTGTGATGGCAGTCACACTAGTGGGGGCTGGGTAATCTACAAGCACATCCTTATACAGCTCCCTAGTCGTAGGATTATCGAGACGGGGCATCGATACTCCGGAGTAGACTAGCGTATGCGCTTCTCATCCCAGCAGGGGAGATAGTCTGTCCCACAGCCATTAGTACGTCGTACTTGGGATAGTATGCGGGTGCTCGTTAGGTTACGAGTACACTGGACAGAACTCGTCGGGAACTGTTAGTTGGTATTATACCTATCGTCAGTTATCAGTTCTCAGGTGACATGAGTACAGCTTAATATGTTGACTTGACACTGTCACTTCGCCTCGAACGTGTTCCCACTGTTCTTAGATTGCTACCCTACCACGGCTCAAAGGAGTCGTGCAAACAGGTAGCAGTTGGGTGCAGTCCCGAAGCACTTGGAGGCAGTGACGGTTAGACATGATTCGTCTCTCCCGATGTTAGGGGTTGATATCGCGTTGTGTCTAGGAGAGCCATTAAATAAAGTTCCTGGCCAGGGCTAGCGAGATATACCGGTAGCGTTTCCATTGTTATCTCAAGGTGTTCTGGGCTACACTCCGACACGACTTGTACCGCTATTAGGGGACTGACGTTTACCGCCGCCCTAGGCCCGCCATGTGATACTCTTAAACGAACAGACCGGACTGTACGGAGATTGTCACATTCAGGCTCAGTAGGAGTTCAGATGGGTTCACCTCGTCAGTCTTCTTATCGGCATCTACATGGGGACCGTTATGTGCAGCTAGTACCGCTTGCATCCTGTGGTTAAACCCACTGCCATCATAGTGTCAAGTCTTTAGAGTCCCACACAGAGGGTTATTCGCCTTTGGGCAAAACAGAGTAGAGGCCGCATGGTTTTGCGACGGGGTTCGTTCACATCCGCGCACTTGTGCACGTTTAGTGTCCGGGCAGTTATTACTAGCGGGCTTTGGTTTAAACCAGATCCTAGTATATGTTTTGGGATTGGTTTTATCTCATTGTATTCGTGTTCCTCGGAACATGGATGCGGGTGTGTATGCACAGTTGACCGAGGCAGAGACAGAGGATTCTCATTAGGGTTGATGACCGTTGTCTTTTTCTTAACCCTAATGAATATGTGAAATACGATTATTGATATTAATTAAAGATAATTGTGTTATAGTTAGGGTTGTTGACCATTTGACTTTGGTTGACTTGTTGACCCATGTTGACATATTGACCATCATCATTTCACATGAAAGATACTCTTTGATTCTTGCAAAATTCATTAATGTGAAATGATAATGATCATTTCAAGTTAACCATCACTATTATCTTTGATTAATTATTTAATTATCATAATTCACATATATGTGAGAATGGTTGGTAATTATCCTCATTCTCTCTTGCTCATTCTCTCTCATCCAAAGCTCATCCTCTTCCTCTCTCTCAAAGCTCTCCCCTCTCATGTGTTGAGAACCATTTGCTTTTGAGATAAAACACCAAAACTCCTCTCTACTCATTCTAGGGTTCTAGGTTTAGCAAGCCAAGCGCTTTAGTTACCTCTAGGTTGAGGTAGGAGCCAAAGGTTGAGGTAGGAGCCAAAGGTAGAGGCCCTCGGGTGGATCTTTCTTCGGCAAGAGAAGGCGATGAGGAGGACCCGTTCAACCCACTCCAAGGAGCAAGAAGAGAAGGAGTTCAAGACTTAGGTATAACCTTTTAACCGAGTAGCTAAATCTTTTAGCATGGTTGTTAGTTTTTATTTAGCAAAGATCCTCCTTTTAGTCCATGTTGCCTTGAATTTAGAAAAATCGTTTTTTACCGTTTCGGCCTCCCCGTAAGCACCGGGGTGGGCAACGTGGACTTACAGTGGTATCAAAGCCAGGCTAAACACAAACTAGCAAGTTTGCAAAGTATTTAGAATTTCGATCCGAGAAAAATTGCAAAACACGTCCGAAAAACCTAACTTTCTGCCGATTTTTAAACCTGCTTTAAAAATAATTCCACATACATTAAAAATCGGCTCAGGGTTTTGTTAGAATTGTCAGCAAAAACGAGCCACTGACTCGGTCAACGCGCCGCAGAACCGCGGTGAGAACATGTTTCTTGTCGCGGCTCCACGGCCCAGTTGACTCGACCGCGACTCGTCTTCGCTGCAGTTTCATCTGTGTTCTGTTTTGGGATTTATAGGATATGTTGTTTCTGCCCAGAATTTCCAGAGAACAAAGTTGTGTTTGGGGTAGTTGCAAATCCGTATTTTGATCGAAGTTCTATAGACTTTAGCTAATGGGTTATATCTGTGATGTGATATATGCACTGAACGTCAACTAATCGCTATACGTCGATTAGTGGGGGTTGTGCATATCTGTGATTTGTAATGTTGATGGATTGTGTATATGAACTCGTTGGATTGTCGTGGATGAATAGCCGGGGTTTTGTGAGATGAGAGTTTTCTTTATCTTTCATTTGATGTAATATGTAAATTGATGTAATATTATTTTTATGGCCACACATCCGGGATGAGATTGTAGCCGCCATTGTATATTATTTCTTTTACTGTTTTTGCTCTTAGGATAGACCCAAGGTGGGGTGCACAAACTACCGGGTACCTCGAAGTGCCGAGTGGCCTACTCACGTTGTTGAGAGAGGTTGCTTCACTTTGGGTACTTGGCGGATAGTTTACCGCACCCATAGGGGTCTAGGGTGGGGTTTAGCTATTCATCGAGACCATGTAATCCGTCTTTCGTTGCAGGCTCGAACGAAACGCGGGTTCCTAGTATATCCAATGTTTTCATCTGTGATCTGGAATGGCTATCATTGCATCTGACGAATGTTTATATCTATATATGATATCTAGTAGGCGTTGCTTATGTTTTGTATCCGCGCTAGTCCAGCCCCCGCTCTTTCGTTAGTTAAGTAACCTAACGGGTGATGACGGGGCCCCGTGGCGAATGCGGATGGCTTAAGCGTACGTCATATTTTCGTTGTTTTCTGCAATGGTAGGATTAATTGATAGGACGCATTAAATTAATGCAAGAAAATAAATCAAAGTTAAAGTCGTTGGAACAATTTCAAAACCACTCGGTTTCTTTTCAAAACAGACAACTTTTAAACGCGGAGCTTAAACCACTCCTTTTGAAAGCTATCAGGTTCTTTCGATTATATCAAGTTCACTACGTTCACGGTTTCGCCAAAACCATCCATAGCCCTCCATCATTGCAGTTAAATATTCGGTAGTATTCAAGCTATGTATTTTGACCTACGCCAAGGCATAGTGATTGGTAGCTGCCGGCTATTTATCTGTTGCATAGATAGATGCGTTGGTTTGAGACGGTCGTACTGCCATTTTGGCCTACGTCAAGGGTATGTACAGGTGGGTTCAAATTAACCTGGTAAATGATGGGTAGAACATGACATGTGAGTTATGATATTTTGTCCTACGTCAAGGTCATAAGAGCATGGGACAAAAATCCACATCGGGAGTTTCTAAAGAAACTGAAACTTGCTAGCGCTGCATACCATTTGGAGTGTGATGATTCTGGTAGGATTCCTTCAGTTTTATCACACGATGATATTTAGATCCCGGTCCTACTGTGAGTATATGCTACTCCTCAGGAACTTTCTCACTTAACGATCAATGCTATAAACCAAGTAGGTATCTAGAAAGGTGTTAGCGGGGCTACGCCCACAGGGAAAAGAGGTTATTTAATTAAGGAACTTCGCGAAAGCGTTGGAAAACCTCCCTCGAAGTACCAACACTAATCTGGCTGAACGGTTAAGCAAGTATTGTACGGAAAGATTGATCCCGACTAATTCTTCCTTTTTGGTTTGAGGAAGGATTCGAGAAACGGTGGGAGCCATCCTGTTTAGACAAACTAAAAACCACTCTAAACTTGCAAGAGCATCATGATAAAGTGTTTCTTCTCTCTCTCCTAATTGCGGCGACCAAGCATCATGACCGGACTTAAGTTACTACTAGATAAAAACATACTGACAGGGCCAAACTACAAAGATTGGCTCAGGAATGTCAAAATGGCAATCACTTATGACAAGTTGGGGTATCTTCTTACCACCACAGCTCCCCCTGTCCCAGGTCCTCAATCCAGCATCGCGGATAAGGAAATACGTAAGACCTAAGAGATTGATTGCGCGAAGGCCAAGTGCCTCGTGCTTTCCTCTATGGACAATGAACATCAGAGGAGGCACGAGAATATGGACCTCGAATCCATATTTCTCCATACTAAGGATCTGTATGGGGAGCAATCCCGTATCGCTAGATACGAAGTCTCGAAAAAGTTGTTTTCGGCAAGATTGGCCATCGGATCATCCGTAGCGGAACACGTGGTTAAGATGATTGGCTACATTGAAGATATCGCGGACCTTGGGACCACGTTAGAGAATGAGCTCTACACTGACTTGATTCTCCAGTCCCTTCCTTCCAGTTACGCCCAGTTTATCCTGAACTTCAACATGCAAGGAAAGGAAGTTGAACTTTCAGAACTCCTGAACATGTTGAGGAGTGCAGAGGGCACCCTACAAAAAGGTAGGGAAACATCCACTTTATTTGTTGGAGGAGCTTCCTCTTCCAGGTCCAAGACGAGAGCCAAAGGAAGGAAGAAGAAGGCCCCCACCAAACCAAGGGGCGGTGTTAGTAAAGTGGAAGCCAGGGGAAAAGCAAAAGTAGCAAAGGTAGCGGGAAAACTTGTGGGAAAGGAAGAGTGCTTTTACTGTCACAAAAGTGGACACAGGAAGAAAGATTGAAGGGCTTGGAAGGCCAGAAACCAGGACCCGAAGCAAGTTGTGGTTTTGGCTTCAGGTGTGTATGTTATTGAAAACTGTCTATCAATAAACTCTACTTCCTGGGTATTGGATACCGGATCAGGATCTCATATCTGTAATTCTTTGCAGGCACTGAGAAAGCGTAGGGTTTTGAAGGCAGGTGATATGACCCTCAGAGTTGCAAACGGAGCTAGCATGGATGCTGAGTCCGTGGGGGACTATCACTTGGGATTGTCAGATTGACATGTTTTGGTTTTACGTGATTGTTATTTTGTACCCAGTTCGACTTGTAATATCATATCTGTATCTTTAATGTCTAAAGAAGGTTATGATTTTGCATTTGTAAGCAATGTTGTAAACATTCACCTTAATCATGTTCTGATTGGGTCGGGTACATTAAGCAATGGTATATACGTATTGAACCAACCACAGATTTTCAATGTCCAGAATACACACAAAAGAAAGTCTCCAAAAATAAATCATGCTTTCTTATGGCATTGTAGACTGGGTCACATCAATGAGAGAAGGTTGACTAAGTTACATAAAGAAGGATATTTGGATCCGTTCGAATATCGATCATATGCAACTTGTCAATCATGTCTCAAAGGAAAGATGACAAAGACTCCGTTCACTTGACATGGAGTAAGAGCGAGCGAGCTCTTGGGACTCGTACACAGCGATTTATGCGGTCCAATGTCTACACATGCGCGAAGTGGTTATTCTTACTTCATTACTTTTACGGATGATTTTTCAAGGTTCGGACATGTCTTCTTAATGAAGCATAAATCTGAAGCCTTTGAAAAATTTCAGGAATACAAAAATGAAGTAGAAAAACAAACAGGAAAAAGTATCAAGACATTGAGATCTGATCGAGGTGGTGAATACTTGAGTGACGAGTTCCTGGATTACCTAAAAGAGAATGGAATTCTCTCTCAGCTTACTCCTCCACAGCATAATAGTGTATCGGAAAGAAGGAACCGAACCCTATTGGATATGGTACGTTCCATGATGAATAATGCTGAGTTACCGCGATCATTCTGGGGATATGCACTAGAATCAGCTGCATATCTTTTGAACCGAGTTCCAACTAAGACTGTGCCTACCACACCATATCAGATGTGGAGTGAAAAGAAACCCTATCTTCAATATCTGAAGATTTGGGGATGTCCAGCTTTTGTCAAAAAGCAGCATGCTGACAAACTCGAGGCACGCTCAGTACAGTGCAAGTTTGTGGGATACCCAAAGAACTCCAGGGGGTATCTTTTCTACTACACAGAAGAACAAAAGGTTTTTATCTCTCGTAATGCCCACTTTCTAGAACATCAGTTCTTAGAAAAAGAAATAAGTGGGAGCGTAATAGAACTGGAGGAAATTCCAGAACCACAAGCTATTACTGAAAGCTTAGTAGAACCAGAAGGTTCGAAAGAACAGGACATTCCTGCGCCGCTCCACAGAAGTAGTAAGCAGTCTCATCCGCCCGAGAGATACTACGGTTTTCTCATAGACGGGGATAGAGAGGATTGCATCATTGATAATGATGAGCCGACTAGCTTCCAGCAGGCCATTCAGAGTGCTGACTCGGTAAAATGGATGGATGCAATGCGGAACGAAATGGAGTCCATGTACACCAACAAAGTATGGACTTTGGATGTTGCTCCAGAAGGGGTAAAACCCGTAGGCTGCAAATGGATCTTCAAAAGAAAGATTGGTGTAGATGGACAGGTTGAGACCTATAAGGCTAGACTTGTTGTAAAGGGTTTCCGTCAAAGATCTGGTTTGGACTATGACGAAACCTTTTCTCCAGTGGCTATGCTCAAATCCATTTGGATCCTTCTTGCCATTGTTGCCTTCCACGATTATGAGATTTGGCAGATGGACGTAAAGACGGCTTTTCTAAATGGAAATTTAGAGGAGTGTGTCTATATGGACCAGCCATAGGGTTTCATTCAGAGTGGGAGCAGCGGGAAGGTGTGCAAGTTGCTTAAGTCCATTTCTGGACTGAAGCAGGCATCGCGGAGTTGGAACATCTGTTTTGATGAGACGGTCAAAGAATTTGGCTTTATCAAAAATCCAGATGAACCATGGATCTATAGTAAAATTGTAGCACGAACTGTCGTATTCCTCGTTTTATACGCGGATGACATTCTCTTGATAGGAAATGTCATTCCTATACTACAATCTGTCAAAGGGTTCTTGTCGCACAGGTTCTCCATGAAAGACCTGGGTGATGCCTCTTACATTCTGGGGATCCGGATCTATCGTGATAGGTCCAAGAGGATATTAGGACTTTCACAGTCCAGGTACATCGACACCATACTAAAAAGATTCGGTATGGAAGATTCCAAGCGCGGTACTTTACCGGCTTGTCACGGGATCACCCTCTCCAAAGAGATGTCTTCCAAGACTGATTTAGAAAGGGATCGCATGTCTATTATACCCTACGCCTCTGTGGTAGGCTCTATAATGTATGTGATGTTGTGTACCAGACCAGATGTAGCTTATGCACTAAGTGTGGTAAGCCGGTATTAGTCAAACCCTGGGGAGAAGCACTGGATAGCGGTAAAGAACATTCTCAAGTACCTGAGAAGGACTAAGGAGATGTTTTTGGTGTATGGCGGAAAAGACCTCCAGATCAAGGCCTTTGCTGACTCCAGCTTCTAGAGTGACAAGGATGACTCCAAGTCCATGCCGGGTTATGCCTTTACCCTCAATGGAGGGGCGGTGTGTTGGAAGAGTTCTAAATAGGAAACCGTTGCTGACTCGACGATGGAAGCGGAATATATCGCTGCATCTGATGTCGCAAAAGAAGTCGTCTGGATGAGGAAGTTCTTGATAGAACATCAGGTGGTTTCATCCATTGTTGATCCAATACCTCTGTATTGCGACAACAACGGGGCTATAGCTTTAGCGAAGGAACCCAGGTCTCATCAGAAGTCTAGACACATCTTGAGGCGGTATCACCTGATCAGGGAGATCGTGGATCGCCGGGAGATCGAGGTTCGGAGGGTCGCTTCATAAGATAACACTGCAGATCCATTCACGAAGGCCTTACCCCAGACTCAGTTCGAGCGGCTGATCGAGATAATAGGTCTTCGACACGCTAGTATATGGCCTTAGTGCAAGTGGGAGATTGTTAGTGTATATGCCCTAGAGGCCATTACTGTATCATACTAGTTTGTATATTACTTAATGGAAGCTTGGGATATTCACAGTTGTATAGACAATCTTGCTCAAAATAGTAGTATGCTGCTTGGTTTGTTTCTACTTTAATGTGTGCATGTGTTTCTTTTAGCATATCGCCTTTACATATTAGTGGAGCCCTTAGGATCTTTGCTTGATTACCAGCGTTGTGATGGCAGTCACACTAGTGGGGGCTGGGTAATCTACAAGCACATCCTTATACAGGTCCCTAGTCGTAGAATTATCGAGACGGGGCATCGATACTCCGGAGTAGACTAGCGTATGCGCTTCTCATCCCAGCAGGAGAGATGGTCTGTCCCACAGCCATTAGTACGTCGTACTTGGGATAGTATGCAGGTGCTCGTTAGGTTATGAGTACACTGGACAGGACTCATCGGGAACTGTTGGTTGGTATTATACCTATCGTCAGTTATTAGTTCCCAGGTGACATGAGTACAGCTTAGTCCGTTGACTTGACACTGTCACTTCGACTCGAGTGTGTTCCCACTGTTCTTAGATTGCTACCCTACCACGGCTCAAAGGAGTCGTGCAAACAGGTAGCAGTTGGGTGCAGTCCCGAAGCACTTGGAGGCAGTGATGGCTAGACAGGATTCGTCTCTCCCAGTATTTGGAGTTGATATCGCGCTGTGTCCAGGAGAGCCATTACACAATGTCCCTGGCCAGGGCTAGCGAGATATATTGGTAGTGTTTCCAGTGTTATCTTAGGGTGTTCTGGGCTACACACCGACACGACTTGTACCGCTATTAGGGGACTGACGTTTACTGCCCCTTAGGCCCGTCAAGCGATACTCTTAGACGAACAGACCGGACTGTACGGAGATTGTCACATTCAGGCTCAGTAGGAGTACAGATGGGTTCACCTCGTCAGTCTTCTTATCGGCATCTACCTGGGGACCGTTACGTGCAACTAGTACCGCTTGCAGCCTATGGTTAAACCCACTGCCAGCGTAGTATCGAGTCTTTAGAGTCCCACACAGAGGGTTATTCGCCTTTGAGCAAAACAGAGTAGAGGTCGCATGGTTTTGCGACGGGGTTCGTTCACACCCGTGCACTTGTGCACGTTTGGTGTCCGAGCAGTTATTACTAGCGGTCTTTGGTTTAAGCCAGATCCTAGTATATGTTTTGGAATTGGTTTTATCTCATTGTATTCGTGTTCCTCGGAACATGGTTGCGGGTGTGTATGCACAGTTGACCGAGGCAAAGGCAGAGGATTCTCATTAGGGTTGATGACCGTTGTCTTTTTCTTAACCCTAATGAATATGTGAAATATGATTATTGATATTAATTAAAGATAATTTTGTTATGGTTAGGGTTGTTGACCATTTGACTTTGGTTGACTTGTTGACCCATGTTGACATATTGACCATCATCATTTCACATGAAAGATGCTCTTTGATTCTTGCAAAATTCATTAATGTGAAATGATAATGGTCATTTCAGGTTAACCATCACTATTATCTTTGATTAATTATTTAATTATCATAATTCACATATATGTGAGAATGGTTGATAATTATCCTCATTCTCTCTTGCTCATTCTCTCTCATACAAAGCTCATCCTCTTCCTCTCTCTCAAAGCTCTCCCCTCTCATATGTTGAGAACCATTTTCTTTTGAGATAAAACAACAAAACTCCTCTCTACTCATTCTAGGGTTCTAGGTTTAGCAAGCCAAGCACCTTAGTTACCTCTAGGTTGTGGTAGGAGCCAAAGGTATTGGCCCTCGGGTGGATCTTTCTTCGGTAAGAGAAGGCGACGAGAAGGACCCGTTCAACCCACTCCAAGGAGCAAGAAGAGAAGGAGTTCAAGACTTGGGTATAACCTTTTAACCGAGTAGCTAAATCTTTTAGCATGGTTGTTAGTTTTTGTTTAGCAAAGATCCTCCTTTTAGTCCATGTTGCCTTGAGTTTAGAAAAATCATTTTTTACCATTTCCGCCTCCCCGTAGGCACTGGGTGGACAACGTGGACTTACAGTGCTTTCATTGAATTTGCATGCGCACATAATAAGTGTAGGAATACCTAGCACGACAGCAAGGTTTCAAGAGGCATCGTCCATGTCGTTTTTAAAAAATTGCCATGCTAAACAACCCTAACCCTAGAATCTTAACTAGAGAATTAGACAATACAACATGTAAACAACTTTACATCTAAATGAACATGGAACACAACCATTGTAAACCGGTCTTTCACTTCAATAGCTCCGTGTAGTAGTCCCTTCACTCCAAGTAGTGATCTTCCGGGCTCTAGAATGGCTCCATAAGATGAAAGAAACAAACTTGCACGAAGTCTTCGAGAACGAAGATGATCTACGTCGAGGAGACACCAACCCAAGCTACCTATTCACTAATTATGAAGCTAACACCCTAAAATAAATATCTAATCTAGTAGAGGATGATGAAGTAGGATTTTTTCTCACTTTAGAAATCTTTTTCTCACTAATTTTCCTCACCTCTCCAAAACCTAGAGAGCTATCTCTTGTTGATGAAGAAGATGAAGAGAATAATAGAATGAGTGACAATAGCAACCATGGATGAGAAAATATCATATTCTAACTCATTTAGAGACATAACCATGGCTAATGAGAATGGTTGGGTTGATAAATATCTTAAGTAAAACAAAATTAGTGGACTAAGTCAATAGATCTACAAGCTTCCACAAGCTTCATGCCATGTGACTAATTTCCAACTAATTTGGATTTACGTTAAATAATTAAACCTTACATTATCATGATCATGGTGTGAGTCTCATACACCCATATAGTATGTATCATCAAACATGACACGTAAAGAAAACACAAATAATATATATCACATATATATATTAAGTGTGCACATGTGATAAAAAGAAATGCACAAGTGAGCTAATATTAGTTAATATAAATATATCAAATATATAATTATATAGTAAATTATTAAATCAACACTTGATTCATTAATCCGGCTATATCACATATAACCGACTAATATCATATGTATCCATTTATCGAATCAACACTTGATTCGATAACCCGGCTATATCACATATAACCGACCGATATCACATATCGCGAGAATAGAATACGGTATCACATACATGTATTAATCTCAGTCCCGTACATATCACAGATATGCTCCTACTTCGTTTTGCCTGAGCCAGGAAACCTCTATGTAGGACTCTAAAGACCCGTCAATACGCCGGCAGTAGGTGATGATCATATCAGTCACCTACAAGCCGTCAGCGGTATTAGCTGGACGCAACGGCTACCCGGGTATTGAGCGATCATAAGATCAACAAGCAAGCCTACTCATACTCCTGTAAAGCCTGTCAGTAACACTATCGTACAGTCCAGTCTCTTCGTCTGATATGTCGCATATCTAGTCTAGGCTGGTAAACGCCAGACCCCAGTAACCGATAAGTCGTGCCGATGTGAGGCTCATAACAGGTCGAGAAACTACTAATAACACTTACCAGTAGATCTCCGTATCAGCCCTGGCCAGGGACTTCCTGTTATAGCCAATCGAGCACAGTGCAACATCAACCCCCAATACCGGGAGAGACGAATCCCCTCCAATCGCTCATTGCCTCCATGTGACTCGGGACTGTATCCAAAAGCCACTATTTTGCACGTTCTGTTGAACGTGGTAAGGTGGAAATCAAAGTACAATGGGAATCACACAAGACTCTATGACAATCTCGGGTCTACAGACTAACTTGTACCAATGTCACCAGAGAACTGCTATCTGACGATAGGTATAATACCAACTAGGAGTTCACGGCGAGTCCGTTCAGTGTACTCAATCTCCACTGAGCACGAGCACCCGTATACCATCTTTGATGTCAAACACCAATGGATGTGGGATCATCCATCGCCCATCATATGGGTCAAGAAGCGTATACGCTAATCTACTCTAGAATATCAATGCCCTGTCTCGATACACCCTCGACTCGGAATAATTAAAGGATGTACTTATGGACTAACTTGGCCCCACTAGTATGATCTTCATCATATTCCTAGTAGTCAAGTACTCATCCTAAGGTCTTTATCAACATGTGAGAGCAAGACAATATCACAATACAAGTCTACATGTTAAGACAAAGAGCAACCCGATAGCATGCTATCATGTCGAGCAAGAAAGTCCTCTCAATATATGTCCAAACATCCACTATAATATACATCATATGTACAATAATGGCCTCTAGGGTATACACATAACTAACAATAAGATCATGTTAAAGAAGATTCACTGCCCGTGCGATAGATGTGAGAATAAGTAGTGGCAGAAGGTAGAAATCGTAGAGCTTCACATCGTTAAACATGGTTTTACTAGACTTTATACAACTTGGCTATATCAGAGGGAAGGATAAGAAGAAGGTAGTAATACGGCAGAAGAAGAAGGACAAGACGGTAATGCGGTAGAAGAAAAAGATGGTAACTTCTTTTCAGGAGATGAAATAGAGGATATGGTAGAGACTGCCCTAGGTGATAGTATTCCTACTGAAAATGGCATTCCTTCCGATCAAGGACCGCGTATGGATAAGTATGAAAAGTTCATGAATGATACTAGAAGACCAATTTATGAGAATGCAAAGTATTCCACCCTATCATGGTTCGTCCAACTTTTCCAGATTAAGTGCCTAAATGGATGGAGCAACAAGTCATTCATGATACTTCTGAAGTTCCTAAAAGATTCTATGCACATGGGAAATAACGTGCCCGACAACTGGTACGGAGCCCAGAAGATGATGTCTGATTTGGGTCTGAAGTGTGAGAAGATTCATGCATGTCCCAAAAATTACATGTTGTATCGGAAAGAGAATTCAGATTTGAAAGAGTGTCAAACATGCGGAGAGGCCAGGTATAAGCCGAAAGAATCTGATAAGAAGCTCAATATATCTGTCAAGATAGCACGATACTTTCCCATAACACAGAGGCTGCAGAAGCTATTTAGGTGCAAGAAAACAGCCGAGGCAATGATTTGGCATCACCGTGCTACTCCAAGCGAAGATGGAAAAATGAGTCATCCAAGAAATTCACCGGCATGGAAGGATTTCGATAAGAGGCATGAAATATTTAGTAGTGATCCTCGCAATGTCAGGCTCAGACTCGCTAGTGATAGATTTTTCCCATTCAACTATATGGCTGGAAGCCACAGCACATGGACCGTTGTAATGATAGTTTATAATATGTCGTCTTGGTTGGCTATAGATCAATCCTACTTTATGATGGCTCTTCTTATTGACATACCAAACTCACCTGGAAACAATATCGACGTCTATCTCCGACATCTGATCGATGAGTTAAAATCTTTATTCATTGATGGTGTAGAGACTTACGATGCAAATACAGATACAATCTTCACACTACGTACGGCTTTAATGTGGAAAATTAATGACTTTCCTTAGTATGGAATGCTATCAGGTTGGTCCATCCATAGTTACAAAGCATGCCCTTATTGCCATCAATATACAATATCGAAATTCTTGAATTTTAGCAGGAAGGTTTGTTATTGCAGTCATCGGCGTTTCCTGCCACTAGACTATCCCTACAGTTTAGACGCTGCTCACTTTAATGGTCATCAAGAGCTTCTTGGGCCTCCAGCCTCATTGTTCGGAGAGGACATGACGGCTCAGTGGGATGGCTACAATAATGTGACATTCGAGATAGATCCGACAAAACAGGTCAAACCACCCTACTGGAACAAGTTATGAATTTTCTGCGAGCTTCTGTACTGGTCAACAAATTTAGTGTGTCATTGCCTGGACATCATGCACATAGAGAAGGGAGTATCCGAGCACGTATTCAACTTAGTTCTTTGTAAAGACGGAAAATCGAAAGATAACCTCCATGCTTGGATGGATCTTCAGGACTGGAAAATTAGAAGTGAATTACATCCTAAACCGATAGCGGGTAAACCAGGCAAGTTTTTACTTCCCAATGTCGCGTATCATATATCACAACCGGAAAAGAAAAGGTTTCTGCAGCTGTTGCATGATTTGAAAGTTCCCACAGGTTTCTCAAGATCATTTAGCAAAAAAATAAAAATTATGAAAGGCAAGATCGATGGGCTGAAAAGTCATGATCACCATGTTATTATGGAGCACCTTCTCCCATTAGCCCTCAGGACTTCTCTTTTCGAATCGGTTGATCGAGTAGTAAATGACCTTTGTTGCTTTTTTAGAGAATTGTGCGCTAAAACTCTGGATGTTGTGACGCCGGAGAATCTAGAAAATTCTATTTCATTGATACTTTGCAAGCTTGAGCGTATTTTCCAACCGTCATTCTTCGATATCATAATATATCTGACGGTTTATCTTGCAACCGAGGGTAAGTTAGCCGGACCGGTACAATATCGATAGATGTATCCCGTCGAAAGGTACGTGGAATTTTTCGTTTCACGCAATTTGTAAAATTATTATAGTTCTATATACCCGTATTTATTTATTTAACATATTTTTCTTTAGGTACCTTTAGACTCTAAAAAAGTATATACGCAATAGAAATCGACCAGAAGGTTCTATCATGTAAGGTTATCTTCTTGATGAAATAACCACATTTTGTTCCCGCTATCTGGACGAGAACATTGAGACGAATCTTAACCGGCCTTAGAGAATTCAGGATGGGCCATATGGTAAAGCAGATTATAAGATAGTAGACACTATATTTATCAACAAGATATATAGGTTTATCCTCCTCAATAGCGTATGTCTTGAAGAAATTAGAGAGTAAGTTTTTTTGGATTAATTGTTATATTTGTATTTGTGTGTGTATGAAATGATATAATATTAATGTCATAATTTATTGCTGAGAACAGAATTCATTTTAATATGGTTCATGAGGGGCATCCTGATTGGAATGATGAACGATTGAAAAAATATCATTAAGATGAATATGGATTGACTAGTGTGAACACACTTCGATTTAATGGTCAGAACGATCCATTTATCTTTCCGAACCAAGCGTTCCAAGTATACTACTCACAGTGCTTGAAGCATCCAGGATGGAGTGTCGTATGCCGTTGGAAACCTAGGGATGTTTACGATGTCCCAGAATTCGAGGACAACGATGAGGATGAAGAAATAAGAAGACTTAGAGTGCTCCGACCGTCTGTTTCAAAAGACGGGTTGTCTTCGGCTGATCATGAAGTTACGTGGATTAGAAAGGATATCGATGATGAAATCCAAGTAGATATATCTAATTTGTCCATGAAATGAAAAAGGTTATCAGTAATGTTATATTATTACTTCATATTTCTACGATCTATACATATATTGCATGCATATGTAATGATTGTACTCTTATCTAGGTTTTATGATGATGACCGAAGCAGCGAAGGGCAGTAGGAGCACCAGCTACGGCAGAGGTAGAGGCAGAGTGGTTCTGCAATCCGGCGAGCTGCGTAGAGAGATTCAGAGGGCCGGTCTTGCACCCCTATCGGAGACCCCTTCAAATGACTCCTTCCGTGTGGAATTTTCCACACCTCCAGATATATTGCACGCATATTCATTTTGAATGTAATATTATAGATATACATGCATATTTATTTCAAGCTTACTTATATAGTCAATGTTTAATTGTCTAGCTGTTGGTGGTGCATCCACATCAGAGGCGGAGGCTACTACCGCACCTACAGGTATGTTTATATATCCTATAGTGCATGCATATTAATTTAGAATGTTATATCATAAATACACACACATTCTTTTGCTCTTATTAAGATAATCATTTTTCGATTGTCTAGCTGTAGGTGGTGCCTCCACATCTCGGGCAGAGGCCACCACCACACATGCGGGTATGTTCATAAATATACACACATTTTTTTTGTAATTACTTATATAATCTATTTTTAATTGTATAATTATAGGTGGTGCGTCCACATCTGGCGCAGAGACCACGCCCGCCACATCCGTACCCTTCGCTCAGTCTGCAGGTTAGTATGAATAAATATAAAATATTTATTCATTTTACATATCTTCTAAGAATAAACATGAACTTCATGTAATTTTTTCGTCAATGTTTATTTTCTAGTTGGAGAGCATGCGTCCACGTCCGGGTCACCGGCTATTCCTCACCGGAGGAACTATCGTCCCGCTCGTGCTGCTGCTCGGGCTCAGGCTCATGCTGCTGTCGCCGGAGGTATATATCGCACTTCAATTTTCGTTAATACCATATTGTCTTAATATTTCTTGTCTTGATATTTCTTGTAGATGCAGGGAAGCCACATCCCGAGAGGGGGACTCGAGAGCCGAATCAGTCCCACAGGCTGAGGCCCGACAGAGTTAGGGGGAGGCACCATTCCCCCTCTTCTTTACCCCCAATTATCGCTATACCGGAGATTATCCCGAGAGGTTCGACCGGTACATGGGGGATGAGAGCCGCATCCTAAAAAAGTATCCACTTCACGTTAAGTGGGGCGATCAGCACCGGTGCTCATTTGCCCTCTTCTGAGATCAGGATCGGGTATTAATATATATTTTCATTTGACTTATCTAATATATTTATTATTATTTAACACTTGCAATTTAAATACATTGTTTTTTGGTATTTGCAGTTGAATTACGACTTTCAGCCTATACCCGACCCTGATTACCCTGAGAGTGTGCTCGATCTTCACGCTATGTACCAGCGCTTGATGAAGAACATGCAATCAAAGGTCTGATATAATAGGAACGAGCTGAAGATCGACTGCTATTCTCTATGGATGGAGACCCCCGAGGCAGAGAGAGCGGCTCTCCTACATAATCAGGCCTTTGCGAGAGTCGACGTAGATACATGGCCTCTCTTGTGCCAATATTTCGACTCTCAACGCAAATAGATTTATAATTTAAATGTAATTCATTGTTTAGTATATAATTTATTTTTTGTGTTGCTTAATTAGAAAACTAAATCTTAATGTGTTGTGCAGAAACATGCCGATCAAAATAAGGAGAATAGGAAGTCGGCGAAGAGGGGCCGCCCCATTTATACAGGTGGCTTGAGAAACATTACGCGTGCCATGGATGCATCGGTAAATTACAATAGATCTATTTTGATATAATGTAAACTTAAGAGTTATTTTATAATATATGTAAATTTTTGGTGAATTGCAAAGAGCTCAGATCTTGGCGCAGGGTGGTACACCGAGCGTGCTGACCGCGTATCTTGCCGTCCATGACACCTCGACAGATCCTGCCACGGGCAAGCTTTGAATTCCCGACACTGCTACCCAGGAGTATTGCGCAAGTGTTAATATTTATTCTAACACGTTTAAAAATTTTGTTTTGAAAAGTTCAAATTTAAATGATATACTTATATTTTAATGGTTAATGTGGATGTAGGAGTGGGTGGTGGAGCAGACAGAGGCATCGGGGGTCAATTATACTGGACAGACCGATCCGATGCTACTGACCCCAGTCCTAAACGCCGTACACGGAGGGCACCACGGGGGTTTGGAGAGAGGCCGGGGACAGGGTCCTAGCAGGGCCCATATGAGGTTGGACTCCACTCCAGCGGTTACTTCTCCTACCCTCCATGAGCGACGTCTAAAGCATGATGTTGCCGTCTTGAAGACCACCGTTGAGGAGTTGAAGGAGATGGTACGTATATTACTTAATAGTAAAATATTATGTCGCATTATAGATAGTAACATAAGATTCGAATTCGACTAGAATCTAATACACCGCCTAAGTCCCTAAGTATTCTTAGATTTTGGTTTCGCACTAACCTGATAATAATACGAATTTGACTACAATCTAATACACCGTTCTTACTCATTTATTACACACAATTTAACAGATACGACAGGCTACTTCGGTTGCGGCTCCACATGCATCTCTTTTGGCTGCGGTTGCGTAGACCACTCCTGCAGCTCCGCAGCTCGCTCAGACTCCCGCACGGTCCGCTCCTTCATTAGATGAGATTTTGATGACTCAGGGCTCCACCGAGGAGCAGGTGTGCCAGATTATGGCGTTTATCAGAGGTAGAGGAGCTGGACCAAGCTAGGGTAGCTTTTTTCATTTTTGAGCATGTATGTACCTATTTGATATATATTGTATATTTTTTGGACGATATTGGTGGTTGTTTGCTTGTTCACGATGATTTAGATTGATATCGTATTCTGTTTGTTTATTTCTTTTATATATTATGCGTGAGATGTTGATGATGAATATTTATGTATTTATATATTATTGTGCACAGGACAGGGGAAAAACAGGGAGCCCTTTTTTTAAAAATATCCTGATATTTTGTCCCTACGGATTAATCAGTAGGGCAATCTGTTGCACCTACGGATTAATCCGTAGGTGTATGGTTTTCCCCTACACATTTATCCGTAGGGACAAAATATCAGGATACCTGGTATTTTGTCCCTATAGACTCAGTAACATGGGTAAAACTTGCCCCTACGAAGTAATCCGTAGGGGCATTTATTAGGCCCTACGGATTAATCCGTAGGTGCAAGTATTTTATTTTATAAACCAATAAATTAAATAAATATTATATCCCTACGGAGTAATCTATAGGGATACATATCCCTACGGAGTAAGGCGTAGGGGCAATTATTACTCAATAGGGGCATGTTCAGGGCGAAGACATGCACGTACAGGGGAATTTTGTGTCCCTACGGATATATCCGTAGGGGCAGTGGTTTGCCCCTACGGCTAAATCCGTAGGGGCAACCCATTATTATAGTAGTGAAGCGTAAGCCACCACTCGACCGTGCTGCATCAAAACATATCCTAAACTTTTTCCCGACGCATCACTATGAACAACCAAGCCGTCGGAATTGTCTGGCACAGTCAGGATTGAGGCCATGGTCAATTTCAGTTTCAATAGCTCGAACGCTTGGGTTCACTCTTCCAACCAAATATAAGGCATCTCTTTCCGTGTAAGTTTCATCAAGGGTTCTGCTACTCTGGTGAAATCTTGGACAAACCATCGATAATACCCATCCGATCCGAGGAAGCTTCTTATCTCAGCAACTGATTTCGCTGTCGGCCAGTCTTTGATAGATTCGATTTTCGTCGGATCCACTGAAATGCCGTCACTCGAAACAACATGCCCCAGAAATTGCACCTTGTCGAGCCAAAACTCGCACTTGCTTAGCTTAGCATAGAGCTTCTCCTCCCGTAGAACCTGCAATACAATTCGTAGATGCTCGGCGTACTTTTCTCAACTCCTAACAATATTTAAAAGCGCGCAAATGGTTGTAGGAGGTTGGTTTATAAAAAAACATTTCGAAAGGTGTTTTTCCATTCAAAACAACTGTACCAAGTTGATTGGTTAAATAAGAAGCGGTGACAATATAATTGCCCCAAAATTGAATAGGTAGTTTAGCTTGAAAACGTAGTGCCCTAACAATATTTAAAAGGTGACGATGTTTACGTTCTAATATACTATTTTGTAGTGGCGTATATACACAACTAGTTTGATGAATCACACCATGAGATTTGAGAAATTCTACAGTAGAACTATTAAGGAATTCAAGACCATTATCGGTTTGAATTTTGCGAATAATTGAATTAAATTTTGTTTTCACGTTGTAAAAGAATTTCGAATGTGAGAATGAAACTCAGATTTGTTATGCATAAGATAGACCCACGTACAACGAGAATAATCATCTACACTGGTTAAGAAAAATCATGCCCCAGATAATGAAGAAATACGGTATGGTCCCCATACATCAAAATATACCAAATAAAAACAAAAAATACTTGAAGTTTTACTAGACTGAAATGGAAAACGAGTTTGTTTGGCAAGAAGACATGCATTGCAAACCGATATATCAGAAATTGAAATTTGAGAATCCAAATGTTTAAATTTTAAAGACATCGAACTAGCAAGATGACGTAAACGCCAATACCATTGGTCGAAAGGAGATTGTGCAGCTAAGCTAGAAGCACACAATAGTTGTTCTAAAAGAAAAAAAATATAGTCCATTTTCCTCTTTACCTGTTCCAATCACACGTTTCATCTATAGGTTTGGAAAAACACAAGAATCCGGGAAAAGGTCACGGAGCAGTTTAGAGATTTGGTGAGTTTACTAATGGAGAGAATTAAAATTGAAATATGGAATATGAAGAACGTCATCTAAAACCATGATAGAATTGGGATTTGCAGTATCAATATTAGCAATAGCAATGTGGCACCATTAGACAATCGAATTGAAGAAGGAACAGTTTTTGAATGTTTAGATAGTAACAAATTGAATTTGAGACCATATGATCAAATGCTCCAGAATCAATATTCCAAGAAGTATTAGATATTGTTGAGGAAAAACAATTGGAGTTACCTGCAAAATTTTCTACTGAATGAACATTACCAGAATAAATAAGGGAACCGGTCTTTTCGATTTGTTCAGTTTTAAATGCTGAGTTTGATGCTACTTGGAAAGACTAAGAAGTTGTTGATGTTGCGTTGGATGTCCTACAACAACAACAACAACAACTGAGCCTTTTATCCCAAGCATATGGGGTAGGCTATATGAACCAACATGAGAATCACGCCGGGTCCAGCACATGAATCCTCTGTCTCCACTCACTTCTATCGAACAATATACTTTCATTGAGTCCTTTGGCAACCATATCGTTTCGTATCACCTCCATCCATGTTTTTTTCGGTCTCCCTTTTGCCCTTTTACCATTGCCCATATCTAGAGTATCTATTCGTCGAACCGGTGCTTCCATAGGTCTGCGTCGCACATGACTAAACCATCTTAGCCGGTTTTCCCGCATCTTCTCCTCCACAGGTGCTACACCAACTTTTGCACGAATATCCTCATTTCGCACCTTATCTTTTCTAGTGTTACCGCACATCCAACGAAGCATGCGCATCTCCGCTACGTGCATCATCTGTGTATGATGCTTCTTAGGAGCCCAGCATTCTGTACCATATAATAAGACATGCCGAATAGTGCTCCGATAAAACTTCCCTTTCAATTTTAACGGAAAGTTACAATCACACAAAATCCCTGTTGCACTCCTCCATTTCAACCAACCAGCTTTGATCCTTTGATTGACATCACTATCGATCTCCCCATTCTTTTGGATGATAGAACCTAGATATCTAAACCGATCGCTCGGTGATATCTCTTGCCCTTCCAATGTTATACCAATATGGTTTTGACTTCTCTGGCTACTAAATTTGCAGTGCATATATACTGTCTTGGACCTGTTCAATCTGAATCCCCGAGATTCCAATGTTTGCCTCCATAATTCTAATTTGGCATTAACCCCTGCTTTCGTCTCATTTATTAGAACAATATCATCAGCGAATAGCATACACCAAGGTATCTCATCTTAGATAGTTCTAGTAAGCTCATCCATCATGATGGTAAACAGGAATGGACTTAATGCAGATCCTTGATGTAAACCAATAGTAATCGGAAAATCACTCGTTAAGCCGCCGCAAGTTCTGATATTTGCCACTACTCCATCATACATATCCTTGATTATGTCAATATACTTGACGGGGACCCCTTTCTTCATCATTGTCCCCCATAATACCTCTCTAGGTACCTTGTCGTACGCTTTTTCTAAATCAATAAATATCATATGCAAATCTCTTCTCCTCTATCGAAAACGCTCGACAAGTTGACGAAACAAATGAATAGTCTCTTTCATCGATCGTCCAGGCATGAACCCAAACTGGTTCTCTGTTATCTTAATATCCTTCCTTAGCCTGTGTTCAATCACTCTCTTCCAAAATTTCATGGTGTGACACATCAGTTTTATTCCACGGTAGTTTGAGCAATTTTGAATGTCACCCTTATTCTTATATATAGGTACAAGGATACTTTTCCTCCATTCATTTAGCATCTTTTTTGTCTGCCAAATCTTATTAAACAGATCTGTCAGCCATTTAACGCCTATTTCTCCTAAGCATCTCCAAATCTCGATAGGAATCCCGTCAGGACCAACCGCTTTTCTTAAACTCATTCTGTTTAAAGCTTCTTTAATCTCAGGAAGTCTTATTTTACGCATGAAATCACGGTTTATATCTTAAGATTGGATGACAAGTCCATCCAAATTCTTAGTAAAGCTCTCATTGAACAATTTGTCAAAATAATCTCTCCATCTTTCATTGATATCCTCATCTCGAACTAAAACCTTCTGATTTTCATTTTTGACACATTTCACCGCACATAAGTCTCTAGTCTTTCTTTCCCGCATCCAAGCAATCCGGTATATATCATTTGCAGCCTCTTTAGTGTCTAATTTCTCGTACAGCTCCTTGTAGACCTTAGATTTAGCTTCCCGAACAGCTTTGTTAACTTCCTTTTTAGCAATTTTGTACTTCTCAAATCTCTCTGCATCTCTACTTTTCTTCAAATCTTTATAAGAACAACAATGTTGAAAAGGAGCCAGGAATTGTATGCTTTGATACCATAATGAAAATTGGAAAAATAGAAATATTAAAAATTGGATGAAGAGAATTTTATTGAGATTTTCTCTCTTGATATCATTTACATCAATCACTTGCAATATATATACACATCAAATACTTGTGCGCACCAAGTAATCTAAAAATGGAAAAAAACCTAATTACAGAAAACACCTAATTGTGCAAATCATAGATTGATTGATTTGCTAATAATAAAAGATAATATATAGTTAATTGAAATAATCAATCATGATATCTTTTGCCAATATTAATATTTGATTCTTGAAGAAATTATATAGAAATATAATAGCATTCCCTTCTGAAGAAATATTTGAGTTATAGATTATTAATGAAAGAAAGTTGAGACTTGATTTGCCAAACATATGTAAACGACACTTATATCAATTTGAAGCAAATTATAAGCAAAGCAATGGAAAAATAATAAATATGTGAACATAAGCCAACCATAACATCCTTACAATTGGTATACAACTTAGTAGAAAACTCCAAATTAATATGAATTAGACCACTACACATTTTTCCCACCGCCATCAAATCATTCTCTTTAAGGAGGATTTATCAGAAATTAGCTAAAATATAAAACTTCAAATTTCCATTTACAAACTAATTAATAATCTAAGCAATCAAGTTATGCACAGGGATGGCCGTTTCTTGTTATCCGAAGTCATCGCAGTGTTGAAACCATTTTTCTCTGTAAGTACAGTCGGAATGTGAAACCAAACACATACACAGAAATGATAATGAAACAGTTTAATCATACATTCGACGGCATTGATTTCGACTTGGCAAAACGATCTATTAGCCTGTAATTGCTGGAGCCGAGGTGTGAAACCCCCCCCCCCCCCCCCCCCCCCCCCGCGGCTGTACATTCCCTCTCCACGTTGGGGCAGTTGTACACCCCAAACATCTCAGGCCCTGGTGGTGGCTGTTGTGGCAACACAATCAGCTTAGGACAGTCTTCTAAGGTCAGATGTTGAAGTCTGGTCAGGGCCTTGAGCCCTTCCGGGAACGAAGTGAGCTCGGTGCAATCATAGATAGAAAGATAACGAAGCCGGGTGAGCCCCCCAACCCTTGAGGTAATGAAGTTAGGCTATTACACCCACCAATATACAGGTTCTCAAGTGCTGAGAAGCATCGGAAAGTCTGGGGCAGAGCTACTAGTCTATGGGCTCCGATTTGCAGTCTCTTGAGACTGCTGAAGCATCCCAGTGATTCCGATAAAGCGATGATGTCTCGGAAACCCATAATCTCAAGATTCTCGAGCGTGGTGCTGCATACTGATCTGAGTAACTCCATTGGAAAGCCAACCAAAACTTATCACATCCCCCGATTCGAAGATATTCAAGGGCTGTATGGTGTTGCAGCTGCATGCAACACCCTTTCTACTCCAGCGGACAAGCCAACCAAGTTCCAGCATCTGAAGATTTCTAGTCGCTTGAGGGAGCTTGACGCGAGCTGGATCGCGTCAAGATGTTGCCTTCCGTTGATCTGTTGATGACGGCGATGGATGGCTGAGATTGGATTTGAAGGCTGTCGCTCCTGAAACATGTGGATCTCAATGGGTTTGAGGTTGTGGTTGCCGAGCTACCTACAAGTAAGTCCCAGGATGGTTGTACCACCGAGGACCCTCCGACGGTCAAGTTAGACTAGAGACTTAGTGGAGTAAAAATAGCTTACTTTTCTGAAGGAGGGGTTTATATAGCGGTTGCAGCAGGCGAGGCAGGCGCGAGAATCACGTCGGCCGTTACGCTCCCGACGTCACGCCCGCGTGATGAGCGGGACCTCCCATTAATGGCGAGACAGGCTCGCTAATGGGGGATCGTGATGGCGTAGAACGTGTGATGTGGCCGGCGGAGATCTCGCTTATGGCGAGATTCGCGGGATGACGGTTACGCCTGCGAGCGGTGCTGTTGGTCGGTCGATGAGACAGAGAAAGATGACCTCGGCGGGAGAGCTCGCGGAGGAGCGGGAGAGCCGAGATATCTTGGTCCTGCTCGAGCCCGGAGACGAGCTGGGAGGGCCGAGGAGGCTCGGGCCTGTGGTAGTCCGGAGACGAGCTGTGAGTCCGAGGAAGGCAATTGTGCTGGGGGCTCGGAGGTGGGCTAGCGTTTGCTTGTAGGACGGGCACAGGAGTGGTTTGATCGGCCACTTTAGGTCCTTTCCTGTGAGCCCTGGGACACGTCATCTGCCACGTGTCCTGATCTGGGAGATCACCGACATCGAGTATCATCAGAGCTCAAACGACACATCACCGCATCGGATAGTGAAATCAGGTCGTCACATGAGTCGGTGTATAGGGACTCCAGATGGTGCCAAAGGGGTAGGCTAGTTGATGAGCCCCTCTGTTCCACCTCATTTAGCAACGATACCATATCGTGGCAATCCTCCAAATACAACTTCTTCAAGAAACTCATTCTCAAAAAGAAGTTGCTTGTCTCAGGACGAAGAAAAAGGCATCCAGTCACCGTTAATTCTTGGATAGATGAAAGATCCGGCATCATTAATGTCAGCTTGGTGCAGCGGTCGATTGTCAGTGTCAAAAACCGGAGGGGGAAATCCTCCGATTACTTCCATCCCCAGCCACTCCTCCAAGTTCTACATTCCATATAAGAATAGATTTTTCAATGAAGAGAAATAGCTCCGATGCCACTGACATACAAGGTGCTCTTATTGCCACCCATATATCCTTGATCCGGTTAACCTCAAGGAAACAAAGTTGCCCAAGCAATGGTAAATGATCGCATCTACTGCAATTATGTAGAATAAATTTCAACTAGATTCGGGAGATTTTCTGCACACCTTATCATCCATCTGGGAAAATTGATGCCCTAATATCCAGATAGTCTCAACCACCTCAGGTTTTGATGAGGTTGAAGGACTTCCAGAACCTCCGCGGTGTTCTCAGGTAAAGGATCATCATATCCCCATATTGTAGATCAAGAAACCGAAGATGACGTTTGGAGATCAAACTGGCTTCTCTAACATCCATAACATTCTTCACATTGTTAAGCCCACGGAGCCTTGGCTCGTCTTTGCACTACTACAAACAAGGGTTGCACCTACGGATAGAAAAAATAATCTGTAGGTGCAAACGCCATAGGTGCAAGTTGAAGCCTTGAACTTGACCCTACGGGCAAAAACTTGTCCCTACGGAGTTCTGTGTAGGTCCATTTTCACCTACGGATTAAGGCGTAGGGAAAAAAAGTTATTTTATTTACGGTTATTTTAATTATATTCCTACGGATTTATCCGTAGGGTCAAGTAGTATCCCCTACGGATATATACGTAGATACATATCCGTAGGGGTCTTTGTTTGCCCCTACGGATATATCCGTAGGGGCAAGCCCAACCCCCTGATACTGAGATCAGGGGGGACATATCAGTTAATGCTGATATTTTGCCCGTACGGTTTAAACCGTAGGGGCAACATGTGTACCTACGGATTAATCCGTAGGTACACATTATCTGTTTTTTTTATAAAAAGGGCTGTCTGATTTTTTCTCGTCCTGTGCACAATAATATATATATCAATAAAATATAAAATTAATCATCACACAACATATATCCCAGTATTCATAATCACATCTCACGCATATAATATACAAAAGAAACCCAAATACTGAATATGATATAAAAAAAACCAATATCAGTATCAATATCATTTCAAAATGTAGTACAATATGTATGATATAAATAAATACATATTTCAAAAAATAAGAATCAAAAAGCTACCCTAACTCGGTCCAGCTCCACCTCTGATAAACGATAGAATAAGGTGCGCCTGCTCCTCGGTCAATAAACCATGCAATTCGGCATGAGCGGGAGTCTGAGCGTCCTGTGGAGCTGGCGATGTGGTCTGCACAGCCGCCGTCGAGGGAGTCGCTTGCGGAGCCGCGGCTGCGGGAATCTGAGCGGGCGGTGGAGCTATAGAAGCTGTCTGCGGAACCGCAGCCGATGTAGTGGCTTGCGGAGCCGCAGCCGAAGGAGATGCATGCCATGTACCCTGTCGCGTCTGGACCTAACGTGTGTAAGAAGCGTGTAAGAACTGTATATTATTCGAATTCGTATCATTATCAAGTTATTTGGATATCTAGTTTGGAAAACCGTTGTTTATTTTAATTACATATGTATGTATGATTAATCAAATCAAAGTCTAAAACCAAATAAGCTTAAGCTACGTACTAATTATGGATATGTTGATATCTATAATATGACATGATATTTTACTATAAAGTAGTATACATACCAGCATCTCCTTCAACTCCTGAACGGTGGCCCTCAAGCTCTCCAGTTCCTGCTGGACACGTCGCTCACTGGAGACGGAGGAAGTAACCGCCGGGGTGGAGTCCAACCTCATATGGGCCCTGCTAGGGCTCAGTCCCCGGCCTCTCTCCCAACCTCCATGGTGCCCTCCGTGTGCGGCATCCAGAACTGGGGTCAGCAGCCTCGGACCGCTCTGTCCGGTAAAAAATCGATCCCCGAGGTCTCGGCCTGCTCAACCACCCGCTCCTACACCCACATTAAGCAGTAAAGTATAAGTATAAAATTTAAACTTGAACCTTCCAAAACTAAAATTTCAAATATGGGTAGAATAAATATTAACACTTACGCAATACTCCTGGGTAGCGACGTCGGGATATCAAAGCTCGCCCGTGGCGGGATCTGTCAAGGTGCCGTGGACGGCAAGATATGCGGACAGCACGCTCGGTGTATCACCTTGCGCCACGGTCTGAGCTGTCTGCAATATTAGAAAATAACTCTTAATATTAGAAATATTAGAAAATAACTCTTAATATTGCAGAATATCACAAAGGTCGGTCTATTGTAATTTACCGATAACTCCATGGCTCGAGTAATATTCCTCGAGCCACCTGTGTTAGTGGGGCGACCCCTCTTCGCCGACTTCTTGTTCTCTGTATTCTGAGCGGCCTGTTTCTGCACAACGCATTAACATTTAGTTTTCTAATTAAGAAACACAAAAAATAAATTATATCCTAAACAATGAATTATATTTAAAATACATACCTGTTTGCGTTGGGAGTCGAAATATTCGCACAATAGAAGCCATGTCTCTACGTCGACTCTCGCAAACGCCGGAGTAGATAGGAGAGCCGCTCTCTCTGCCTCGGGGGTCGCCATCCACAGGGAGTAGCAGTCGGCCTTCAGCTCATTCCTGTTGTATCGGACCTTGGTCTGCATGTTCTTCATCAGGCCATTGTACAGAGCATGAAGGTCGAGCACCCTCCCAGGGTGATCAGGGTCGGGTACAGGCTGAAAATCGTAATCCGACTGAAAATACAAAAAAAACATTGTTATTAGATTGCAAGTGTTAATAATAAAATATATTGGATAAATCAAATGAAAATATATATTAATACGTACCCGAGCTTGATCAAAGAAGAGGATGAATGAGCGCCGGTGCTACTCGTCCCACTCAACATGAAGTGGATAGTTCTTCACGAGCCGGCTCTCGTCCCCCATATATCGGCCGAACCTCTCGGCATGAGGACCGGTATAGAGATAGTCAAGGGTAAAAAAGAGGGGGAATGCTGCCTCCCCCTAGCTCTGTCAGGCCTCAGCCTATGGGACTGATTCGGGCTTCGAGTCCCCCTCTGGGGATGGAGAGGCCCTGCGTCTGCAAGAAATATCAAGACAATCAATATTAAGACAAAGTTGTATTAAGAAATCAAGCTTAAACGAAAATTGAAGTGTGATATATACCTCCGGTGACTATCGCACGAGCCTGGGCCCGGGCAGCAGCACGAGCGGGACGATAGTTCCTCCGGTGAGGAACAACCGGGGTCCCGGATGCGGACGCATCCCCTCCAACTAGAAAATAAACATTGACGCTAAATTTCCATGAAGTTCATATTTATTCTATAGAGAATATGTAAAATGAATAAATATTTTTTATTTATTCATACTAACCTGCAGACGATGCGGATGGTATGGAAGCGACAGGAGTGGCCCCTGCGGAAGATGTGGACGCACCACTTATAATTAGACAATTAAAAATAGATTATATAAGTAATTGCAAAAAGAATGTGTAGATCAATAATATAACGTTCTAAATCAATATGCATGCACTATACGATATATAAACATACCCGCAGGTGCGGTGGTGTCACCACCTACAGCTAGACAATAATAAAAATTGCTAAGTAAGAGCAAAAAGAATGTGTGTGTATTTATGATATAGCATTCTAAATCAATATACATTCACTATATGATATATAAACATACTTGGAGGAGCGGGAGTGGCCTCTGTCCCAGATGTGGACGCATCACCAACAACTAGACAATCAAACATTGACAATATAAGTAATTTTGACATAAACAGGCATGAATATCTGTAATATTACATTCAAAATGGATATGCGTGCAGTATACCTGGAGGTGTGGCAAAATCCACACGGAATGAGGCATCCGAAGGGTCTCCGATCTGGGTGCAAGACCGGCCCTATGAAGCTCCCTACGAAGCTCTCCGGGCGGCAGAACCGCTCTGCCTCTGCCTCTGCTTCTGTCTCTGCCGCGGCTGGAGCTCCTGCCGTCCCTCGCTGCTCCCGACATCGTCATCAAATCTAGATGAACGGTTCGTGGACGCATTAGACATTCATTAAAAGTATTGACTATATATGTATAGAGCGTAAAATGCGAAATAATAATATAACATTACTGATAACCTTTTTCGTTTCGTGGGCGCATTATACATATCTACTTGGATTTCATCGTCGATGTCATTTCTAACCCACGTAATTTCATGATCGGTCGAAGACAACCCATCCTTCGAAACAGACGGTCGGAGCACTTTAAGCCTTCTTTCTTCTTCTTCCTCATCGCTGTCCTCGAATTCTGGGACATCGTAGACATCTCTGGGTTTCCATCGGCATACAACACTCCATCCTGGATGCTTCAGACACTGTGAGTAGTATACTTGGAACGCTTGGTTCGGAAAGATAAACGAATCTTCCTGACCGTAAAATCGAAGTGTGTTCACACTGGTCAATCCATATTCATCTTTCCAAGTCCCAAGATTGCTTCTCCACTTGTCCGTATCGGTTCGCGTATCGTACCAAGTACACTGGAATTTATAAAAGGGTTCTGATCGTCCGGGATAGTGGATGCCGAGTATACAATTTAAGTACCCATAATAAATCATATCGTCCGATCCTACCGTCGCAATCCCACTATTCTGAGTGGTTCTAGATGTTTCTATGTCCTTAACTTCGAATTTGTATCCAAGGACACCAAATCCTTTGTAATATGCAACCTCCGTACTAGGAAATTGAGCTAAACATCTTGAATCACTCTTAAATGATGCAGACAAGTTCGGATCGTGGATCTAACAAAACAAATTTTACGACAAATACATAACGATACAAGTTTAGATTAAAAATGCTAGCAATAAAATGTTATTCGAATAACTTACATGATCTGTGACCCAATCACAAAAATTATCCTGATGAAATTTTTTCAATTGTTCTTCGTTCCAATCAGGATGCCCCTCACGTACCTCGTTAAAATGAATTCTGTTTTCGACAAATAATGGTGACATTAATATTATATCATTTCATACACACACAAACACAGATATAACAATTAATCCAAATAAACTTACTCTCTAATTTGTTCAAGACATGCGCAATTAAGCAAGATAAACCGGTATATCTTGTTGATAAACATAGTGTCTACCCTCTTATACTCGGCTTTACCATATGGCCCGTCTTGAATTCTTCGTGGCCGGTTAAGCCTTGTTTCAATGTTCTCGTCCAGATAGCGGGAACAAAATGTGGTTGCTTCATCAAGAAGATAACCTTGCATGATAGAACCCTCTGGTCGATTTTTATTGCGTATATACTTCTTAAGAGTGTAGAGGTACCTAATGAAAATATGTTGAATAAATAAATACGGGCATACAAGACAACAATAAATTTATAAATTGCGCGAAACGAAAAATTACACGTACCTCTCGACGGGATACATCCATCGATATTGTACCGGTCCGGCTAACTTCGCCTCAGTTGCAAGATGAACCGTCAAGTGTATTATGATATCGAAGAATGACGGTGGCAAAATACACTCAAACTTGCAAAGTATCAACGCAATAGAATTTTCTAGTTTATCCAGCGTCACAACCTCCAGTGTTTTAGCACACAACTCCCTGAAAAAACAACATAAGTCGTTGATTACTAGACCAACCGATTCGGGGAGAGAAGTCCTGAGGGCTAATGGAAGAAGGTGCTCCATGATAACATGGTGATCATGACTTTTCAGCCTATCGATCTTTCCCTTCACAATATTTATTTTCTTGCTGAATGATCCTGAAAAACCTGTGGAAACTTTCAAATCATGCAACACCTGCAAGAATATTTTCTTCTCCGGTTGTGACATATGATAAGCGGCATTGGGAAGTACAAACTTGGCTGGTTTACCCGCTACCGGTCTAGGGTGCAATTCACTTCTTATTCCCCACTCTTGTAGATCCATCCGAGCATTCAGGTTATCTTTCGATTTCCCGTCTTTACAAAGAAGCAAGTTAAGAATGTGCTCTGATACTCCTTTCTCTATATGCATGACGTTCATGTAAGTCCATGCTACCTCTCCCAGTACTTTCGGGCATGCGGAATTTGGTGAAAAACAATTTTTCTAGAGGTGGTAACATGGACTCAAAACCGGATCTTTATTAAATATCTAACTAACAATCTAAGTAGGAGTTGTTAACTACTCGGTTAGGGGGTTATACCTTTCTTTCTTGAACTCCTTCTTCTTTGACTCTCGATGGTCGTCCGGATTGGCTTCACTCCGTCGTCTCCTTGCGCCGAAGATAGATCCACCTCGAAAGCTTCTACCTTTGGCTTCTTCTTCGATCTTTGAAGAAACTAGTTCACTTGGTTTGCTAAACCTTGTGAACTAGAGTGAGTAGAGAAGAGTGTGTTGGGATTTTCTCTATGATTCTTGATTCTTAACACATGAGACAAGTGAACCATAGACTAAGAGAGGGAGAGCAAGAGGAAGGAGATGAGAGCTCAAGAACAAGAGAGAGAATGAGAATGATAGAATGATAGAAGACTTTTCTCTCTTGGCTCTCATAATCCATAACCATCATCACAAAATAGTAATCAAGTATTGTGTAAATGGTTTAAGCTACAATAGCCATATCATTTCATGCACTCATTTCTCACAAGAGAAACAAGCAAGTAAAAAGTCTTTGCCATGAAATGATAGCCATTGTCATCATGATGGTCGACTAGTCCAACTTAGTCAACCGGTCAACAAAGTCAACAAGTCAACAAAGTCAACCCCTCATCAACCATGTCACCACAATACTTAATTAATATTATTATTAATCATATATCATATTCTCATTAGGGTTGAGCAAAAAGTCAATAGTCAACAGTCAACGGTCAATAACCCTAATGAGAATCCTCTGCCTCTGTCTCTCCGTCAACTGTGCATACACACCCGCATCCGCGTTCCGAGGAACACGAATACATACTGGATAAATCCAATCCCAATACGTACACTAGGATCTGGCTTAAACCAAAGCCCGCTAGTGTTAACTGTCCGGACACTGTACGTGCATAAGTGCACGGATGTGACCGAACCCTGTCGCAAAACCATGCGACCTGTCGCAAAACCATGCGACCTCTACTCTTTTGCCTAAAGGCGAATAGCTTTCTGTGTGGGACTCTAAAGACTCGACACTACACTGGCAGTGGGTTTAACCACAGACCGCAAGCGGCACTAGCTGTGCGTAACGGTCCCCAGGTAGATACCGACAAGAAGACTGACGAGGTGAAACCCATCTGAACTTCTACTAAGCCTGAATGTGACAGTCTCCGTACAGTCCGGTCTGATCATCTGATACATCGCATGGTGGGCCTAGGGGGGCGGTAAACGTCAGTCCCCTAATAGCGGTACAAGTCATGTCGGAGTGAAGCCCAAAACACCCTGAGATAACACTGGAAGCCTACCAGTATATCTCGATTGCCCTGGCCAGGGACTACTCGTGTAATGGCTCTGCTAGACACAGCGCGATGTCAACCCCCAATACTGGGAGAGACGAATCCTGTCTAACAGTCACTGCCTCCAAGTGCTTCGGGACTGTACCCAACTACTACCTGTTTGCACGACTCCTTTGAGCCGTGGTAGGGTAGTAATCAAAGTACAGTGGGAACACACTCGAGGCGAAGTGACAGCGTCAAGTCAGCGGACTAAGATGCACTCATGTCACCTGGGAACTGATAACTGACGACAGGTATAATACCAACCGGTCAGTTCCCGACGAGTCCTGTCCAGTGTACTTGTCACCCAACGAGCACCCGTATACTATCTCTAGTACGACGTACTGATGGCTGTGGGACAGACCACCTCCCACTCTGGGATGAGAAGCGCATACGCTAGTCTACTCCGGAGTATCGATGCCCTGTCTCGATAGTCCTGCGACTAGGGACCTGCATAAGGATGTGCTTATAGATTACCCAGCCCCCACTAGTGTGACTGCCATCACAACGCTGGTAATCAAGCAAAGATCATAAGGGCTCCACTAATGTGTATAGGTGATATACTAAAATAAACACATGTACACATTGAAGTAGAAACAAACCAAGTAGCATACTACTATTTTGAGCAAGATTGTACAAACAAGGTGAATATCCCAAGCTTCCATTAAGTAATATACAAACTAGTATGATACAGTAATGGCCTCTAGGGCATATACACTAATAATCTCCCACTTGCACTAAGGCCATGTACTGGCGTATCGAAGACCTATCATCTCGATCAGCCGCTCGAACTGAGTCTGGGGCAAGGCCTTGGTGAATGGATCTGCAGTGTTATCTTCTGAAGCGACCCTCCGAACCTCGATCTCCTGGCGATCCACGATCTCCCTGATCAGGTGATACCGCCTCAAGATGTGTCTGGATCTCTGATGGGACCTGTGTTCCTTCGCTAAAGCTATAGCCCCGTTGTTGTCGTAATACAGAGGTATTGGATCAACAATGGACGGAACCACCTGAAGTTCTTTCAAGAACTTCCTCATCCAGACAGCCTCTTTTGCGGCATCAGATGCAGCGATGTATATGACAGGAGGGGCACACAAGCTTACCTTAAGTCTTCTACCCCGTCAGCATGCCGTAGGCAGGAAAATCATTAATAGTCCATAACAAAGCAGCCCGCACCTAAAAAATTGTTTACCATCTGCGTCATAGGTTCTCACACTAGGTTCCCACATCAAGTGTAACTCATCGATTAAGAGTTGAAGGTACACGTCGATATTTTTACTAGGAGACAAGGGACCGTCGATTAAAAGCGCCAACATAAAATAAAACTGCATCATACTCCTCCATGGTAGCATGTTGTATATAGTCATCACAACGGGCCAAGTATTGTGAGTACGCCCGCCACGAACCATCCCAAATGGACTGAAACCATCGCTCGCACTCCCCAGCCTCACGTTATGAGGGTGTACGCTGAACGAAGGATGTTTTTCATCTTAAACTTTCCACGATATCGAATCTCTAGGATGACTTATTTTTCCTTCTTTACAAGGCGCTTTATGGTGACACTGCATTTTGGACGTCGTCTCCTTACACATAAATAACCATTGCAGTTTCGGTATTAACGGAAAATGACGAAGAATCTTCATGGGCACATCACTCGAACGAGAGTCTTTCTTAAGCTTGAATCGGCTTTTCCTGAACACTGGACAACTTTTGAATGTGGCATGTTCATTATAGAACAAAGCACAGTCATTCTCGCATGCATGTATCTTGTCACACTTTAAGACAATGTTTGTGATTATTTTTTGCTCCTTGTACCAGCTCGGTGGCACTTCATTTCCATCGGAAAAAACTTCCTTCAGCAATGCTAGGAGATTGGTGAAAGACTGCTTACTCCATCTGTTCTTGTACTTAATCTGGAAGAGACGTACGGAAAAGGATAGTATCTAAAACCCTTTGCAATTTGGATATAGTGGGATTCTCGAATCAGTCTTGTACTTTTCCAATAATGCGGGTCCAGTGCTTTCCGTATCATAAGGAACTCCAGCGACATTTATAAGCCCATCCATGTCATCGACCAGCACGAACACAGCTTCGTCTTCGACGGCTTCCTCCTCTTCAAATCGCAATTCCTCCTCTTCCTCCTACTATTCCTTGCACTCTTCAGTTTTCGCTTCAATGAATTTCTTTTCTGTCTCTTGCACTATCCATGCCTCATCTTTTTCTTCGTGAATATCCCATTTAGTGTAATCTCTAAGGAAACCGCTTTTCACGATGTGTAACTCAACATCCTACTTCTTGTGTAATTGCGTGTTCATATACTTATAGAAAGAACAATAGATTTCGTGCTCTTTTGCTATCCTAAGACATGTGTAGGCACACGCTGTGAAAAAGTGAACACCGTTAAAGAAAAAATCAGTGGCTCTTGAGAAAACGTCGACATATATCCAACTCTTATCGTGGAGATATGGGAATGCCATATTGGAACAGTCCGGATGAAGCAAGGTTTTTATAGATAAGAGTCATGGAATTAAGATTCCGTGACAGATACGCGATAGACGGATAATAAGAAGCGTTAGTGTTAGGTTTAATTGATGACTTGGTTAAGTTTGTTTTCAATTGTTAATGGATAGGAATTTCCTCCAACTCCTATCGATAAATTTCTTCTTCTAATCTTCTCCAATTTCTATTGAGAACTTTCTCTTTCTAATCTCAAAACTCGAGAATTGGATTCTTCTTCAAAGAAAAATGATGATAATATTAAATGTTCTTTATTGGATGTCGAAGGTAACGGCTGTAGAAAGTAAGGCACCTATCCCATTAAGAATGTATAAAGTATACACCCATTCATTTGTGCTTTCATCTATTTCAAGAAAATTTCGGCAGCATCTCACCGCTGTTATCCGAATACACTGTAATAGAAAAGATGATCGTTTCAATACTGTCAAACAACATTGAAACGAGCATCTAATTTATAGTTATATACGGAGAACTTGCGGAAAGGTACCAACGATATATCTCGAAACGAATGAAAAACACAAGTGAATGCAGGTGTCTGCTTTATACATTCCTAAGTTGTCCACAAGGGAAAAATCTATCGGTTATCATATGATTGAATATTAATTCTCGTCATATAGACTACGCGACGGTAGTTAGAAACTGAACGGTACCATCTGATATTTAACAAGCTTCGTGTAGTTTTATGTCACGACAAATATCGCACATATGTTAACCAATAAAAGAGAACTAAGTTGTGTTTTGATTTTCACATATGATTAGTAACGATAATATGAAAATTTTATATTTTCATCGAGTATCATACGTGCGAGTTTAATATTTAATTTTAACTAGTTTTACGTTTACGTTTCGATTTCAATGTGTTGAAGTTTTTATTTTAGGGTAAAGTTTATAAAACTTAGGGTTTTCTTAATCAAGTTTAAGATTTTGGATTCAGAGTTGGGATTAGGATGGTATTTGACAAGAGTTCAATGTTGAGATAATGATCGAAGATGAATTATGGTTTGGTCTTGTACATGTGTATGTGTGCGCGCACATGTGTGTGTGTATGCTTGTGTGTGTCTTTATGTATATTACACTAAAATACCTTTAACTAGTGGGGTTTTCACAAAACTATCTTAACAAATTTAAATAAACAACTCATATTCTTAAATTAACTAAGTTAATATAAAATTTACTAAAATACCCTTAATTATTGTTATTTTTCACTAAACTATGATTAAGTTTTTTAATACAACACTCTTTCGCTCAACTATATTTTTTTACACTAAAATTCCCTTAACTTCGGTAACTATGTCACTAAAATACCCTTAACTATTCTTTCATTTCACTAAACTACCTATTCCTAACTCTAACCCCAACCTCAAACGTTAACCCCAACCTCAACCCTAACCCCTAATTAACTACCCTAACCACTGACCCAAATCCAAACTCAAAACCTTAACTCAGTACCTAACCCTAACCCCCTAATTAACTACCATAATCACTGAACCTAACCCTAACCCAAAACCCTTACTTAATCCTTAACCCTAACCCCAACCCCTAACCCCTTAATTAGCTACCTAATCGGCGCTAATAATTATCAAAATCAACAACATCCACATAATTGGAATTAACAAAATCAACACATTAAAAATTAAAATACTAATCTAGATTGGAAGAGAGGAGGCGAGGCAGCACGACGACGAGACAGGGCAGGCGACTTCGAGCGAGGCCGGAGCATGCGATCGAGCCACGGAGCAGACGATCGAGACGACGATGGCGACTTCACTGAAGTTGATCCGAGCAAAGAGGCTCCAGGTGAGGCGACGACGACTCCGATCGACGAAGGCGCGGCAACTCTAGTCGACTAAGACAGTGGTGACTCCAGTCGATTTGGGGGGAAATTTTGGAGGGGGTTATTTTGGGAGGGGGAAATGAGTTTGGGTTTTGGAGAAAAAAGGGTAAATATTTTGGGTTTTGGAATTTTATTGCCCAGTGGGCTGTGGGGCATGCATCATCTTCGATTTAGTCATGGTTCAAACCGTTACCAAATTAATTTCACCCGTTATGAAAATATGGTAACGGTTTGAACCGTAACTAAATCCTCGTTATCTTTGAGCACTTTTGTAGTAGTGTTTTTAGTATTTGGCACTCATCTATCTCAATATTCTCATTTCTATCATATTCACCTTTTCCCAACTGCTGATCCATGAGATGATGCTAGTGTTAGAGCTGTTCCTAATATTTCTTTTCAATTTCAAAAATATCCTGCAATCGCATAAACCTCCTCCAGCAACAACAATTGGGATTGTAAATTTTGAATTTTCCTTTTCAATAGAAAAACAGATAAAAATGTCAAGTAAATAGTCTGACTTCATATACAACCACTCTCTTACAGAAACATTACTACGAAACAGCTTGGAGCATACAATATTCCAACAAAGAATGAGAGAAAAGGGGATTGAGAAAGAAGGGAACAAAATAGCAAGAACAAGTTGCCTCCTATTAATAGATAACGTTAAGGCACTAGGCATATCTTCATATCTGCTATGGACATCAGAAAAGATTTGATCTAGAATTAATGTGTTGAACATGAGCTTTGTGTAGTATGAAGTCACTCATGCGCTCGTTAATAAGCTTTGACATTTAGCCATACAAGTCAGCCATTAGTTGTAAGGCGCTTTAAGTATATAGATAGGCCAATTTTTAAATGAGGACCGACTAAGACGACGGTCTACACGCCTACAGCCTCGAGGGAGATCCAAGTTTAGATTATGCCATATGATGTCCCAAGATCCGAAGTGCTATATCCCAAGATGAGCCTCATTGTAGTTGATCAGTAAAATCATCAAATAATTTTATGATAGAATCGAGGCTCATCAACAAAATATGTAGCATAATTAATTATACTTGTTTACCATAAGGATATCGACAATAACATACCAAGTCTCATCGACATTGTCGAACAAGGCAACTAACAATTTTGCCTAAATAAGACCACTCATACTCTACTGGTTACTTGTCATGTACTCGCCCAAATTTAATCTTCATCGATGTCTTCATTGAGCCACTAATACTCGGGTTAACGATCTCACAACGACCAGGATCCATGTATTGTAAAGATTGGTTCAAAAGTGTCTATGTGGCTACAATCTTGCATATGATCACTTAAATAGTTTTCAAGATGGTATTTCATGTAATCACTTACCAAGTAAATTTCATTGTACATAAATAAAAGTGTGCACGAGAGGAATGTTAATATGTGGAGAATCTTCCTCAGACGTCTGAACAAGAAAGGTTCAAACGTCTGACCATGCACAAGTATCAAGCCAGAGCAAAGCCAGACGACTGAAGGCAAAGTGACAGACATCTGGACCAAAACCAAAGCGTCGGCAAACGTCTAACCAAAGCATGGTCAGACGTCTGGGCGGAGTCTGGGATAAAGTCTAAGCCGTATCCAGAGCATTGGCAGACGTCTCAACAAGGAGTGACAGACGTCTGCCCAAGGAACTGAAGAAAATATAGACCGTCGGCAGATGTCTGATGAAGTCTTCATCAGACGTCTACGTCTGCGAGCGAATTTTCTGTGCGAATAGAATATTTACCATATTCTGTTTAAATCTAATTTATATAGGATTAAGGTTTGGCTGTATATAAGATCTCTCATATAGAAAAACATGAAGTCTATTATTGTATAGAGAGAATGATGGCTAAGAGAGATTAGAAAGATTTGAAAAAAATCTCTTAGGATTTGCTCTTTATGTAACTTGACTAAAGATATAAAAGAAGTTTTGCAGATTCCGCTTTACCGGGGACTAGCTATATGGTGGGTGAATCTCATTAACAAATGCTGTGTCTCTCTTTGGTTTGATTCTTTTATTCATGTGTTCTTTTTATTTTTCGTTATTTTATTGCGTTTTGCATGATTGGCCATTTATCATAGTTCCGCGTGTTCCTTCTCCCTCTTCCCCCAACAAGTGGTATCAGAGCAACCAAAGAGTCTTCGATTCTACAATCTAAATTTATGGTGGATGACAACGCTTGTGTTCGCTCCCTATCTTCTTAGTTTGTAATTCGAAGGGGTTTGTTCAAAGTTCCGAGGGAAAACGTTAAGTTTGCTGCGGCGGTAAACGAAAGATAACCGAGAATAAGATCAGAATTGAGAAATTTAATGGTCATAACTATGGTTAGTGGCTTATGCAGATGGAGGACTATCTATATCAGAAAGTTTTGTATCTTTCGTTATTGGGCGACAGGCCCGAGAAGATGTCCGATAAGACATAAAATCTACTGGATATGAAATTCTTGGCGACAATTAACTTATCGTTGACTCCGCAATAGCCTTTAATAACTTAAAGGAGAAAACAACCATGGGGCTAATGATGACATTTGCAAAGTTGTATGAGAAGCCTTCAACGTCAAATAAGATATTTCTGATGAAGAAACTTTTCAATATGCTAATGGTAGAAAACGGTTTAGTGGCAGAGAATCTGAACGAGTTCAACAGTGTGACAGGCCAACTCGAACCAGTCTGAATCACGTTTGAAGATGAGATTCAAGCCCTATTGTTTCTATATTCGTTGCCGGAGAATTAGGAAAACTTGGTTATGGCGGTCAGCAACTCGATCTCAGAGACTCTCACATTTAATGATATGATGAGTTGCATATTAAATGATGAGATGAGAAGAAAAGCTGTGAGTGAAAGTTGAAACTTCTACACTCTCAGTAGAGAAACGTGGCAGGACATTAGAAAGGGGAAAGGGGAAGAAGAGAAAGTCAAAGAGCCGGGGAAAGTCAATAGGAATGATCCAAGATAACCGTTGAAACTATGGAAAGAAATGTCACTTGAAAGCGGACTACAAACTCTTGAAAAAAGAGAAGGTCTCAGATGGGAAGTCAGATGAAAAGAAAACCAATGTGGTGTTTACACATGAACAAGGGGAATATGGACTTTGTCTTTCGGCGAGCGAGAGCATAAAGGGATATTCTTGGTTTCTAGATTCGGGGGTATCTTTTCACTGCACTTCATGTCAGCATCACTTTAGAGATTATGTTCAAAAGGATCTTGGGCATGTGACGGTGGGAAACGGTCAGCCGTGCAAAATCGTTGGTAAAAGGAACGATTATATTGTATCCATTAGGAGGAGGTCAGATAAAGCTGAAGAACGCCAGACACATACCAGCTATAAAGAAGAGTTTAATATCTACAGGTCTACCGAACAACGAAGGATATGTTACGGTATTTGGGAATTCTTAGTGGAATATTTCCAAAGGATCGTTGGTAGTCGCAAGGGGTAAATTTATCGGTACGTTGTTTTCCTTCAGTGGGAGCAGTGGCGATTCGATTGCATTGACGATAGGGTTAGATGCGGATTCTGAGACTTCGTTATGGCACAAGAGATTGAGGCACCTTAGAAAGAAGAAGATGAAGATTTTTCAGGGTAAGGAGCTTTTATCTGGACTAAAGAAGGTAGAGTTGGGACTCTGTGAGAATTGTGTTTGTGGAAAGCAAAGCGCACTCAGGTTTTATATTGACGGCGTAGCAAAGAAGACCAAGAAATTAGAGTTGGTGCATACGGATGTATGGGACCAGTATCAGTAGAGTCTTATGGAGGAAATCGGTACTTCGTTACTTTCATTGATGATGTAAGCAGGAAGACCTAGGTGTATACAATGAAGAAGAAGTCTGATGTGTTTGGTTACTTCAAATACTGGATTACACAGGTGGAGAACTAAACAGGGATGAAGGTTAAGTACCTAAAGTCAGCCAATGGCAGGGAATATTGCATAAAAGAGTTCGAAGGGTTTTTCTCACATAAGGGTATACGTTGGTTAAAGACAGTACCATAGATACCGCAACAAAAAGACATCGCTGAAAGGATGAACAAGACTATTCTAGAGCGGGTAAGGAACATGACCTTGGATGCAGATGTGCCCAAATTCTTATGGGCAGAAGCTGTCAATGCTGCTGTGCATCTGATCAATCGAACCCCGGCAAGTACACTCGATGGAGGAATTCTGGAAGAAATTTGGTCAGGTAAACTAGTAAATTACTCGCACCTTAAAAATTTTGGTTGCATTGCTTATTTGCTGATAAATAAGACGGAAAGGAGTAAGCTTAACTCCAAATCTTGGAAGTATGCATTCATTGGTTATGGAGGAGATAAGTTTGGATATCGGCTGCGGAATTATTCAAGTAAGAAGATAATACGAAAGCCGGAATGTCGTCTTTGATGAGCAACACTTATACAAGGAAAGGAAGCAAGACAATGTTGACAATGGTGCAGTATCTGAGTTCGTTGAGTTAGATGAAAATCAGGAGAATGGTCAGGTGCCTACAGGTGCAGATCAGCATATGGAGGAGACAAGCACTACAATGCAGGATCAACTTCAGAAACTGGTTGAATACCAGGTTCAACAACAAGATATTCCAATTCTAAGGAGATCTACACGAGAGAGGAGACCACCTGAAAGGTTAGTTACCAACTTCATATTGTACATTGATTCAAAAGAGCCCGAATCCCTCATAGAAGCTGCGCGGGACAGTGCTAGCAAGCAGTGGGAGCAAGTTATGGATGAAGAGATGGATTCATTGAAAAAGAATCATACTTGGGATCTAATGAAGCTACCCAAGGGTTGAAAGGCAATGCTGAATAGGTGGGTGTACAGAATGAAGAATGAGGCCGATGGTATGAAACGGTACAAAACTCGTTTGGTCTTCCAGAGATATGCGCAACAGCATGGAATAAACTATCAGGAAATATTTTTCTCAGTGGTGAAGATAACTTCGATTCGGGTTATACTCTGTATGGTGGCAGTGGAAGATTTGCATTTAGAATAGCTAAATGTGAAAACCGCGTTTCTTTATGGAGATTTGGAGGATGAAATCTATATGATACATCCACCAGGATACGAGGTTAAGGGGAAGGAAAATTTAGTTTGTAGATCACGAAAGAGTTTGTATGGTCTTAAGCAATCTCCAAGATAGTAGTATCTCAAGTTTGATCGATTCATGTTGGAGTTAAGATTTGTGAGATATGATTCAGATCACTGTATTTACGTTCAGACATTTAAATATGACGACTACATTATTGTATCACTCTATATAGATGATATGTTGGTAGCGTGTCCGAATTTTAAGAAAATTCAAAATCTTAAGAAGCTGATGGCTGAACAATTCTCTATGAAGGATTTAGGAGCATCCAATAAAATTCTGGGCATGAAGATCATTAGAGATATGCAACAATGAAAGTTGTGGTCGTTGCAAAAGACTGCGTAGAGAAGATTTTGAAGCAGTTCAACATTGACAAAGCAAAAACGGTTAGTACGCTTTTAGTGAAGTATTTCAAACTCAGCAAAGAGTTATACCTAACAACTCAAGAGTAGAAGGATGACATGACACGAGTGCCATATGCATCAACGGTTGGGAGTTTGATATATGCAATGGTGAGTACACGACCAGATATTGCACAAGTAGTAGGAGTTATAAGCAGGTACATGCAAAATCCAGAGAAGGAGCATTAGGATACAGTGAAGTGGATATTGAGATATTTCAGTGGAATATCCACTCATTGCTTATGTTTCGGACGTGATTCTCTCAATATGCAAGGTTATGTTGATGTAGACTAGATGATCGAGATAGTGGGTAAAGCACAACACGGTATGTATTCGCAGTTGGGAAAACAACAGTCGGTTGGATTTCCCAGTTGTAAAAGATTGTTGCATTGTCAACAACAGAGGCCAAATATGTGGCTATCACGGAAGCCAGCAAAGAGATAATATGGTTACAAGGGTTACTCGAAGAATTGGGTAAGAAATATGATTTCAATGCCTTGTGGAGAGATAGTCAAAGTGCAATACACTTAGCCAAGAACGCTGTATATCACTCTAGGATAAGGCATATCAAGATGCGGTATTATTTCATACGCATAACATTGGAAGATGGTGAGTTGATACTGCAGAAGATTGTGAGAGAGAAGAATCCTGCAGATATATTCACTAAAATTATAGTCAGAGATAAGTTGGATCTCTGTTACAGGTTGGTGAACCTTTTCAAAAAGATTTGAATAGGAGAGAGCAGATGGCGGAATCGTGTAAAGTCTACTAGTTTTTTGGGAGTCAAGACGGAAGAATCTCCAAGCGAGAGAATTTTAGTATGTGGAGAATCTTCCTCAGACGTTTGAACAAAAAAGGTTCAGACGTCTGCCCATGCACAAGTATCAAGCCAAAGAAAAGCCATATGTCTGAAGGAAAAGTGACATACGTCTGAGCCAAAACCAGAGCGTCGGCAAACGTCTGACCAAGACGTGGTCAGATGTCTAGGCCGAGCCTGGGCCAAATTCTAAGCCACATCCAGAGCGTCGACAGACGTTTGAACAAGACGTGGCAGACGTCTTTCTAAGGAGCTGAAGAAAATATAAAGTGTTAGCAGACGTCTGACGAAGTCTTCATCAGACGTCTGCATGCGGGTTTTCTGTGCGAATAGAATATTTACCATATTCTGTTTAATCTATTTTGTATAGGATTAGGATTTGGCTATATATAGGGTCTCTCATATGGAAAAACATCAAGGCTATTGTTTTGTATATAGAGAGAGTGACGGCTAAGAGAGATTATGGATATTTTAAAGAAATCTCTTAGGGTTTGTTCTTGGTGTAACTTGACTGAAGATCAAATGAAAATTTTGCAGATTACGTTTTGCCGGGAACTAGCCATACGATGGATGAATCTCGTTAACAAATATTGTGTCTCTTTTGAGTTCTTTTATCTTTCATTGTTTTATTGCGTTTTGCATTGTTGGCCGTTTAACATAGTTCCGCATGTACCTTCTCACTCCTCCTCCCAACAAGGAAAATTACGGGATTCACCAGAAGGAGGATGAATGGTAACATTATGCACCTTTTTTTCGCAGATGACCTAGTTGTATTTGGCAAAACAAGCCACTGTGAAATGCAAGAATGAAAGAGCCTCTTAGATATCTTCCAACAAGCGTCGAGACGTCGCTTCAACATGGCGAAGTCGGTGCTCAAGATGAATATCGATCGTGCATCCCTTGCCACGGTGATCACGGATAAACGGACGTTCGGCCTCGCTGTAACTGATGACGACTTTGACTACCTTGGAATGCCAATCACTACGAAGAGGCCGACGATGATTCAGCTTAGACCTACCTTAGAGAAACTGATGAAGGCGATGTCTAATTGGAACGGATCACATATTTCGTTTCCAGGACGGTTGGAATTGGCTAAATCGGTGTTAACGACGATTCCTAACTCTTATACCGATCCGTTGCACTGCCGAATGCATTGTTTGATCGAATCGATAAGATAACGTGGGGATTCATTTGGGGACATGGAAAATTGAGCTACTTAAATTGGCGCCAAGCGTGCCGACCGATCAGCGAAGGAGGACTCGGTTTGAAGAACAGAAAAACGAGAGACCAAGTTTTTCTTGCAGCCAGAGAAAACATGGGGACGTTTTTTTATAGGGGAAGGTCTAGGAACTCGTCACCAACATGGAAAGCCATGTCTAATATTTTTCCCGACAATCAGAAGATCCGTGGATTGGACTATTGGGAATGGAGAAACAGTCAAATTCTAGTTTGACAGGTGGTTGCGGCCTGAACCTCTTGCTCTCTATCCGCTTGAAATCAATGCTGACTGCATCGATGATAGATCGGTCAACAAGATGCTGAGTTCCACGGACTTTCCACTTTTACGACAGTCCTTCAGTGATGAGATCATGCCTCTGGATCTTACGGTGGAAGACGAACCGCGTGTTGAGGAATGGCAAGATACAATGTAAAGCACGGATATCATACTTTTGACAATGATCGATGGAAATCTGGGCCCAACCCCATCCTGACATACTTTCCCATAATTAGGCGCATATGGTGGTTCCTTTGGCGTTTTTTAAGGTGTAAAATACCCGACTGCGGATTGGCTTAAGATGGAAAGGGGTGAATGTGGACGAGGGCTGTTTCATGTGCCTAGTGGGAAATGCAGAGACTTTGGACCACCTCCTTTTCTTGTGCAGTGGTTTTAGTTTTTTTTTTTTGGGAGAGATTGCGACTTGAGGACAACTCCTGAAAACGCCCTTCACGGTCCGCCAAATTGCTTATTTTATGATCGGTTCACGAGATCCACGGATTGAAAAAAGACACTTCCGTTATATCAGGACTATCACCGCTCATGCCCTTTGTCAGTTGTGGAAGATGAGAAACAAGCAAGATTGCAAAAGGACATGAGTTGGAGCATTACTCGAGAAGCTCGAAGCGCGATTTTGCAGATCACTGAAAGATTGAATGTAAACAAAGTTCCCTCAGTAGAAAGGGAAAAAGAATTTCAATGTACAATTTTGTGACATCAGTTAAAAAACATGCTTTTAAGTTTGGAGTGTACACTTGAAAATTGAAACCAAATGCATATTTTTCAATCCATAACTGAGGAACAAGACACATGGTTAGTCAGTCGGCTGTTGAATAATATAAATAATATATCTACGAGATTCAATAGTCACCCCTAAGAATTATTCATTTGGTTAGAAAATAATTTGTTTATCATGAAACAATTTCAACAAAATGTACTACATGTGAATAATACTACAATTAAATAATAATATGCTCTTATCGATCCTTATCTTTGACAAATAAAATATCATCCAAGGCTAGCATCTATAGTTATATATAGTTCAGTTCATGAAATTAGATTGAAAAAAGAACTAAATTTCCTTAAATATATATGATTCTTTTATCTCTTTACAATTTCAAAATACACAATCGCCTGTGTCTTTAAGTTTTCTCTACAGCAAAAGCCTCATATAAGTTATTTCCCTACAATTTGATGACATGTAATATCAAGGATACTCTTAGGATCCACAATGGTAATTATATCGGTAACAAATGAGAAGAATCCATAAATAAAAGAACTTTGATACACCATTATTTTATTATTGTCTATCATGTAGAAATTTCATTAAATCCAATAGCAATATATCCTCTAGATCTCATGAGAATGAAAGAGAAGTTTGCCTCAGAAATTTTCCCAATTCTCTTCTCCTTTTCTTATGTTCTTCTTTCATTTCCTTCTTTCTTTCTTTTTCTTCTATGACATTCTATTTGGATGGTCACTCTCTATTTCTCACAGCTGGGGACGAGGGGAATTAATCTCCCGACTGACATCACCATCTTTGATAGATTGAATATGGATTGAATATATATACAGTATCCGATAAAGTCTAATAAGGATACAAATATGAAATGAATATTGGAAAAATAAACCCAATAAAACCCAACATATTCACATTTTATGTTAGTTAGATATGTTTTAGAAAATTAAATATTTATAGTGTTATGCTTTTTATTAGAGTACATGGGATTTTGAATATATTTGGGGTTCTACCAAAATACTTGAGAATTTTAGTGGAGGACCTATAGATTTCTTATACTCATCTCTCTCTCTCTCTTTTTCTAAAATAGGACTATTCCAACACTTTTGTTATTTCCATATTGAGAACACTCCCCCTTTCCCATGTGCAACCATGTTCCTCTCTTTCACTCACTACCTTTTCCTCTATTTTACTTTCTTTTTAATTTTTTGTATAGCTAATCTCTTAGAGACACTTATTATACCTGGTGCTTGTAGACTGCACTTTTAGAGATATTATTGATCCGGACTCTGATACCATATTAGGTAATTTAGCATTTAAAGTGCTAGGGTTTTATGAAAGTGCATACGATTTTGATATATTTGTGGTTTCAGTCAAAAGACATAAGCGCTTTGGTGGGGTCATTTATATCTTAAACTCATTTACCCCGCTTCCCAAAAGAAGGTAGCATGCACGTGACTAGCTCCGCGACGTATTTATTCCGAGAAGGGTCTTTCTCGAGATAAATACGTTAAGCATATTATAAATAATATAAATATATAACAAGAATAAAGCAAGAGAATAAAATCCAACTACAATTATAACATTCAAATCCCACAATATTTCAAATAGTTGACAAGAATATGATAATAAGATACAATGAAATAAAATAACGAAACCCGAACAAATAGGCATACTGAAAAAGATAAATGCTGAAAATAAGACTTGTAATCCGCCTGCGATGAAAGCTGAGAGTATTCCTTCTCTGTCGGCTCAATCTCTTCTGTCACTAAACTATCTGATGAATATTCCCAAAGAAATAAAGAAAATAAGAAGTAATAGGACTGGGGGACGGGGATGTGTCAACGGAGGGCCCGTCCATGTGTCTCTTATTTCCTTAAATGTCCGTCAGCAAACTTACACTCGGTAAGTCCCAAATTAAAGGTATAATTTTAAAAGCGATAAGCGACGAGCATATAACGAGAAAACGAAAATCATGATGCAGTGAACAAGTATGATACGACAAGTAAACATGAAAGATATATAAGCATGATAGTTCATTATAAGTATGGCAATTCTATATTTACGTGTTTGTTGTAGTGTGATAGTGAAGATATGCATGTATATGAATATAGTCCGTCAAACCCCAAGGACCAACGACACGTTGAGTTAAGCTCAGTCAAACCCCACAAAACAATGGCACACAAGATTCAGGTTAAATGATTTTTAGTGAACTCGTGCCACGCAAACGCTCTTTACCAAACTACCCCCTTTCCCCGCGTAATTTAATTTATAAATAATGACACAAGCCTTACATGAATCATGAATACATAAAAAGGTACAAGTTCAAGTCAAGTTTCATATCAAGTTTCAAGTCGAGTTCATGTCGAGTTCAAGCAGAGTTTATTACGTATTCATGGTTCAAGTCAAGTTGTGTCAAGCATGAAGTAGATTATCCACATGATTCATATAGGTACAACAAAATGCGAAGGCACATAGCATAAAATGGGGCAAGTACAATATTCAAGTAGTATTCAGAAACAAAACTGTAAAGAAGTATTGTGAACTACTAGTTACTCAAGTCAATTGAATTCAGAAATTAAATAGGAATTATAGCCCTAGGTGTTATACAAACGTGAGTTCAGATCTCGCCTAATTATGACAACTAGTTTGGGAGATATACATGATTTTGTATCATGGCGCAGAACAGATCAGGAACTGTCCAGCTCCGACACATATTTTTAAAACACGGTTTGCTTTAATTTTCGTCTGTTTTAAGTTTTCGAAAATTATTAGAAACTTGTAGGTCTTTCGGTCTATATATCCAAACAACTAAGTTCCATGTGATTTGGATTCCTGAAGATCTAGTTATTTTAACATTTCAGAAATATAAAATATTATTTTTGGAATTTAATATTAAAATAATATATTTCGTGAAAACTATTCGGTTTGCGAATTTGGGGTTTTCATAAAATGGTACAAATATATACCAATATTTGGGAAATAATTGGAGATTAAAATAATTTATTCATTTAAAAATATATTTATCGGATTTGGGTATTTTTATAATTAATTATATGCAGGTTTAAAATTTGACTTGATTAGTGCACTACTAATCACGACTATGCCAAATCCGTATTGTCACATTTGCCATGGCTAGTGCACCATGACATGTTGCATTCTTGTTTCATGCTGTTTCATTGTACTTGTTCCATTTGTATTTGGACATTGTGAGAAAAGAAAGAAAAAGAGATGGCATGATTGAGAGGAGAGAGAGTGAGGAAGGGGACACAATGATGACTTGAGATATGGCATGAGAGCATGCCATGAGAGAGAAAGAGAGAGGATGGCATGCTAACCCTTAACTCTTCTTCATTTCTTTCTTCTTCATTTTATTTTCTTAACTCCTCCTTCATCTTCTTTATCTCTTCCTCCACCTCCTCCACCTCCATAGATCACCTCTAAAACCTTGCTAAAACCCTATACTCCCTTCATTAAAAATGATCTCCACATCATCCTACACCTTATGGACCTTCCAAGCTTGGATTTTGAAGACCTTGAGCAACTCAAAAAAATTCTTGAGTTGCCAAATGAGGTAAAACCCATATCTTTTGGTTAAGCTATTATGTTTAGTATACCCTAGTTTAGTTTAGAGTTTGTATTAGTTGGGTTAGTGATGCTTGGAAATTCCAAGAGGGGGTTTAGGTGATTGTGTGGACTTGTGACATATAGTGACTGTTTACAAGACCTTAGTGTTGTTTTTCTGGACCAAAACAGCGATTAAAACCCGATACACGAACTTAAGATTTATTCCATGTCGGTTTGTGAAGTATTGTTGGACTACAGGAATCTAGAGCAACCTGGAATGTTTATGAGGAAAACAAGCAATATCATTAACCTAGATAAACCCCTAGAAACCCACCACCAAAGTACGAGCCCCTTTGTCTCCTGTACGACCGGCGACACCGGAATTTCTGAGCCTTTCGCCGGATTTCCTTCATGCTATGGTGTTTGGGTTTTACCTGTGGCTCAATTTCCTTATAACCTATCCCCTGTACATGCTTGTTTAGTCCCAATTTAACCTGAGATAAAATCTGGGAGCTGTTGCGAGTGCTTTGGATACGTTTTCCCGATATTTGAATTCGTGGTTTTGGTACTTGATATTGTATTGGGTCGTTGGATGTTTGTACGTCAACGACGAGGGTTGTTTGGTTGTTTTTGCATGCGTAGGCTATAGGTTCTAACCTATGAGCGCACCGTGTGCCGTATCGGTTTTCCGGACTTGATTTTAATAGTATTGCGACTGTGTATTTATTGTAGGTATCTTCGCGTGGATTCCGAGACGACGAAGCACATCAACTATGGCTGAACAAGGAGTTCCGCAGGTAAGTAGATTTATATCTACGGGGGAAGTCGGGTGGATGGCGTATAGCACCCCCGCAACCATTGATATGTGATTTGTAATTTGGAAACAAGATATGCAACGACTTAAGTTATAGTTAATGGTTTTAGTATGAAATGATATGATAGAAAGAATGTCTTGAATTGATATATAAGGATGTGAAACGTAAATGTGAATCATGATATATAAATATATGTAGTTGCAAGAGAATCAGTATGAGATTATAGTGGCATGTTAAGAGGTCGATAAATACGACATGAGATTAATAAGATGACTTGATGTGAGATATTGATGTGATGAAAATAGTATACGATGAGATATGATGACTTGGATTGATATGTCGTTATACGGATGCGAGACAATATGAGATAATTGATACCTTTGTCGGTCCCATAATATGAGATTGATTCAGATGTGATTTGAGATATATGTGTATATATATATAATTATGTGAATAATGAGTGATATGCCGTACGAGATGTTAGATCCGTACCCTCATTGTTATATAGGTCGATTGAATCCCTATTATGTTTGCTGTCGCTGTACGATGGTTTACCGCACACGATGTTTTACCGGATGATTGATCCATAACCTTGACTAGAGGATGTCGTACGATGGATTATACCGTACGTGATTTTGTGAGGCTGGATGCCGATTGATAGATTCACCGACTCAGGTATGTTAGATTAGATACGTATACCTTATAGCATCACGCTCACGATTTACCTTCTGCTACGTCCATGATATTCTCATTGCATTACATATACCTGTGCTAGTACACCTACACAATTATCGATGATGTGTATGTTACACTTACACAGATTGCCGGCTCACACACTTTCATAATCGATAATTGCTATGTAACTTACACAGTAGAATTGCTACATCATGCTATTACTCTTAATTGTTCAGTACTGTCACATGACTCGTTGGCATGATATTTTGCTATGCTCACATCCTTATGCTATGTTGCATGATATACTTGATATGCTCACATTTCTGTTCTATGTTTGCATACATCATGCTTTATGATTATACGCATTGAGATGCAGTTTTCATGAGATTCTGGATTTTGAGAACCGTGGTTATATTTCAAAGGAAATTATGTATTGTTTTAAAAACCCAGTTTCTCTTGATATGATATTTCGAGACGTCCACCATGAGTTTTCTCGGTTCTGAGATTGGTATGTGAAACCCGATTTGAGGAGATGGATGATCCGTTTGCGGGTTCATGGTGGACCCGGTATGGTACCCCGGTGTAAGAAAGGTATGTTGTGCAGTAGATGATGAACCTGGCAGAGGGACTATTACCTATCGGTGATTGGTTGGACCTGACGGTTATCTGGAGGATACCGACCGGAGTCGTGAGATGGATATAGGCTGATCCGGACTGACGGAGCCCGTGGGCCGATCCGGACTGATAGAGCCCGAGATATGAGGATTTGCGTTCGGTGCTGGACATGGGGTTCATGATATTTCGAGTGTCGATATTGGACACTCAGGTTCCATGATTTTGATGTGTCGTTGATGGACACACGTTGGTTGATATCCTCATATTTACATGCATATGATTTCATGATGTTTCGAGTGTCGATGTTGGACACTCAGGTTCCATGATGTTGTTGTGTCATTGATGGACACGTGGATGATATCCACATGCATACAGGCATTGATTATTGTTGGCATATATGCAGATAGGGTCACCCTAGATATCATAGTATTACCTTTATGATATAGTTGACCTAGGAGTCGTTGTTTTATTTGATTTCTACCTGCTGATGTTTTCTACTCACGTGTTAGCAACTCACCCCCGTTGTGCCACAGTTCTTGCAGGTTGACCGCATAGATCAGTAGCGGTATCGCTGGCACACAGCTTGCTTTCGGGTGATTTGCTATGGTAGGTGGGACATATTAGATCGTGCTCACTCTTGTATTTATTATTCCTGTTATATCTAGTCAACTACATCAATCAGAAACTAGTATTTGTATAAGTAGTAAGACTTAGAAAGACTTGTGTTTGCGAGACTTAGAGCGACGGATTATATGTTCGCTATTGGGGGATTTGATGTCTTGCTTTATTTACATTATCTTTTTTTGTTGATCTTCGCCATTGGGCGTCGTATACATATATTTCTGACTTACGTGGTTGTGATTCCGCCGATTGGCGAAGAGCTAACCTCCACTTAGGGATGCCTTTATTGTTGTTATGTATATGTGGTTTTGGATCAAAATATATAAGGGAGGTGCTGCCCAAAATTTTAAAAGACGAAACATATTTTTCAACTAGTATAATCTACTTGTATTTCCATGTTCCATTTTCTATGCATTTAAGAAAACGTTTGATTTCATCATACCTTTATTTCAAAACTTCACCTCTTTTATTTTATTTAAAAAGGTTTAGATTTCTGGGCATCGGCTTACTTAAGTTACGTTACGCCTTTAGACGCTGCATGATTTAAGTGCCGGCCACGAACTAAATTTCGGGCCGTGACAAAGTTGGTATCAGAGTGTTAGGTTTAACATTGGTTCGAGTCTAGGTTTGACTATATGGAGTCTGGGGCGTAAATATTTCGGAACCTAGGCTTGACCTTACGGAGCTTAGACTTGAACATAGGGGTATTAGACCTGAACTTTCGTTACTTAGGTTGACCCTGATTGATGGAGTAGGTAACTCAAGTAGAGTAACGTACCGTGCGTATGTTCCGCGGTATACTTACGATACGATGCTCCGCTTAAGTGACCTTAGGATGTACATATCTTGAGATCTGTGATTCTCTTCGTTCCTATGATTATACATATATTTGAGATCCTTGATTCTATTCGTTCCAATGATCATACTCTCATTTATTCCGTTCCTCCTTATGATCATGTATCCATTTTGGGATCTGTTGATTCTTTTCATCCTTTTGATTTATCTTCATCGATACATGCTTGAGGTTCCTGTCATCATGGTTTGAGCGTAGATTGAGGTGCTGGTAGTGATGAGATCAGGGCGAGCTCGTCATGGATGAGGAATGACCATCGTGTTTTCTAGTGACATGAGAACGTCTCGATTTAATGTTTGTGTTGTGACCTCTCGTTTGAGGCGAGTGTTCGGTTTTGCACCGGATGATCGGGCCACTGATAGAGGCTGCCAGTTGTGAGAGGACTGTTGATGTACGACCTATCTCAGAGTTTGTGATGTCGTCTACCTTGCAGACAGATGACCCAGCTGTTGCTGAGATTGATTGGATGTCGCTTCCAGATCTTACGAGCTGAGATCGCTGGAGCTTTCAGGCAGAGATGTGACAAAAGATAGCTAGGAGTTGAGTTGAGCGACTGAGATGATTTGTCTGATTTGATGCGTCGATGCAGGCTCAGTTGAGTTGAAGATTTCCAGTGTGAATAATCTCATTCAGATCTAGAGTAGATCGATCCAGAGATGACGTTGTTCGTTGAATGATCCGATAGGAGACCAGTAAGTTGACCAGCTTTGGATAAAGGACCTCACCCAGATGCGTTGTAAGTTGATCGAGAACTGACGAATATAGAGTATTCCTCCGATGGTTGGGACGAGTTCCCGAGGACGTGTTCAGCTAGATATCTTCTACAGATTGATGAAAATACTGAGTTTGTAATTTCGAGTCTGTGTGAGAGACTCCGGATTCAGTGTAGCCGAGAACAATTGCAGTACGCAGATAGCATGACGTGACGTCGAAGTGGACGATAACAAAGACGAGTGGAACAAGAGGTTCGTGCGAGATATTAACAAGCTGTTGTTACTCCCCGTTGAGATTAGAGATCTGATATGTATACAGAGGCATTGGGATACGAACAGTTCCCGAGGAAATGCTGTGCTTAGAACGCAGATGTCCAGAAGACGATAAAAGATTATGTAAGAGTACCAGCCTCCGTATTGTTCGGCATATGCGAGATTGGAAGAGACCTTGAGCAGGTTCCTTCCAGGACACTGCTGCGATAAGATTTTCACCGAGAATCAGTTGTGTCATGTATATTCAGAGGGCCAGAGGCCGACGCCAGTGATGTGCTGCTTTACGAGCGGTCATGTTAATTGGCCGATAGATGACCAGAGGAGTGTCAGAGCGGAATCGTTTCCGTTAGTACACCTGACCTGGCGACGAGCCGATGGATTGTGAGATTGGTAATCCATAGAGAAATGAGGACCCAGAGACAGAGGATGCTAGACCGTGAGTAGGAGGCAAGCGGATGTTCTTGCTCTTCCAGTTTTGGGCGCACCGACATGTTTCGACATTATAGGAGATGTACCTCAATATCATTTGTTGCGATTTGCGTTTATGATCCGAGTATCACGCTTATATCGCTTGGATTTGAGTTTTGATGATTGAGTTTCATGTTATTGATTTCGTGCACCATGGCTGCACCTACTAGATATTTACATTTTGTGCATAGTTATTGCACTTGATATATGTTTATACACCGTTGTGTTGGTTTATGAATCGTGCATATCAATTGAACCTAATATTGATTTTGTGCCTTGGCTGCACGTGTTTATGATTTCATGGATTTCATACGGTTGATTTGATTTTGTGCATGTGGTACGCACTCGATTTGATTTTTGCACTCGGTATAGCTCACATGTGCTTGCAGTGCATTGATACATGTTTTGTGCACGCAGTTGCACACGTTTATGATTTTATACACATTGGTACACTCGGTGTTGCTTTTTATACTCATTTGAGTTATTGATGAGTTTTCGTGCATTGTTTGCACCGGATTTATATTTCGTGTATTTGTTGCACCAGATTCGTATTTCGTGCATTTGTTGTACCAAATTGGTATTTTGTGCATTGGTTGCACTAGATATATACTCCGTACATTGGTTGCACCTGATTTATGTCTTTGAGCATTTGTTTCACCAGATTTATGTTTTTGTGCGCGTTTGCACTTGACGTTCATTTTCGTGCATGCTACTGCACTAGATGCTTTATACGGACCTGACGCACTTGGGTTGGATTTTTACGCATATTAGGCGATTGGTATTGGATTTTGTGCGCATCGGATGCACTTGATTTAGATTTCATTCGTGCATGGCGGATGTACTTGAGTAGATTTTATTCGTGCATGTTGGATGCACTCGATTAGATTTTATTTGTGCATGTTGGATGCACTTGATTGAGATTTTATTCGTGCATGTCGGATGCACTTGATTGAGGTTTTCATTCGTGCAGGTTAGTTTCACTAGGTTGAGATTTTCGTGCACTCTTGATGCACTTGATGTTGTTGTCATGCACATCCGTTGCTTTAGACAGATGCTTTTGTGTACACCGGTTGCACTTAGTTTGGTTTTGTGCACATTCGTAGCACTTGTATTTGGCTTTAATTTCCGTGCGGACCAGACGCATGTGATTGTTGGATACGCCTTTCGAGGCTAATTTTTCTCTTGAGCACTTTGTTTTCATGATGGGCACTATATTATGTAGTAGCCGAACATGACTGATCTGCGGACAGTACCTGAGTACTTTGCATACATTAAAAGTTTAACAAGAGGTTTTCAAAAAGGAGCTATAGTCTCGCTATTTCCTATGTGTACGCGAGCGACATGAACGTTTACAGAGGAAAACCTTTTGGGATTTTTCAAAAGGGCGGAACGTATATTTGAGCAAAACATATATGAACGTATATTTATTACTTTACAAATGAGCGTCCGTCACTTGTTGCGAGTTACGCATCACACGGCGATTCAGAAAAGATTTTGCATGTGTTTTATTCAGTTTTAGAAGATTTTTCCAAAGATGCATACTATACACGTATTATAGTATTTGACTAGTGCATATTGGATTTCAGTAGTGAATTTCGAGATCTGTATCTCTATTGTAACTCCGATGATTGCGTGACGCTTGACGGAGTTCAATTTTGAGTTTCGTACTCGTTTTCAGGCGCACACGATACACTGTGGTATTTCTATATCTTCCATGATTTCGGAGCCCCGTTGATTTGAGCTGATTATTAAAATGTTTTAGCATTTGGGGGTCAAATTTAAATTCGGGGACCGAATTTATTTAAGGGGGGAAGATTGTAATATTTCAGAAATATAAATTATTATTTTTGGAATTTAATATTAAAATAATATTTCGTGAAAACTATTCGATTTGCGAATTTGGGGTTTTCGTAAAATGGTATAAATATATACCAATATTTGGGAAATAATTGAAGATTAAAATGATTTATTCATTTAAAAATATATTTATCGGATTTGGGCATTTTTATAATTAATTATATGCAGGTTTAAAATTTGACTTGATTAGTGCACTACTAATCACGACTATGCCAAATCCGTATTTTCACATTTGCCATGGTTAGTGCACCATGACATGTTACATTCTTGTTGCATGTTGATTCATTGTGCTTGTTCCATTTGTATTTGGAACTTGTGAGAAAAGAAAGAAAAAGAGATGGCATGATTGAGGAGAGAGAGAGAGAGGGGACACAATGATGACTTGAGGCATGGCATGAGAGCATACCATGCGAAAGAGAGAGAAAGACGATTGCATGCTAACCATTGACTCTTCTTCATTTCTTTCTTCTTCATTTTATTTCATCAACTCCTCCTTCATCTTCTCCATCTCTTCCTCCACCTCCTCTACCTCTATGGATCACCTCAAAAACCTTGCTAAAACCCTATACTCCCTTCATTAAAAATGATCCCTACCTCATCCTACACCTTATGGACCTTCCAAGCTTGGATTTTGAAGACCTTGAGCAACTCAAGAAAATTCTTGAGTTGCCAAATGAGGTAAAACCCATATCTTTTGGTTAAGTTATTATGTTTAGTATACCCTAGTTTAGTTTAGAGTTTGTATTAGTTGGGTTAGTGATGTTTGGAAATTACATGAGGGGGTTTAAGTGATTGTGTGGACTCGTGACATGTAGTGACTGTTTACAAGACCTTAGTGTTGTTTTTCTGGACCAAAACAACGATTAAAACCCGATACACGAACTTAAGATTTATTCTGTGTCGGTTTGTGAAGTATTGTTGGGCTACAGGGAATCTGGGGCAACCTGAAATGTTTATAAGGAAAACAAGCAATATGATTAACCTAGATAAACCCCTAGAAACCCACCATCAAAGTACGAGCCCCTTTGTCCCCTGTACGGCCGGCGACACCGGACTTTCTAAGCCTCTCGCCGGATTTCCTTCATGCTATGGTGTTTGGGTTTTGCCTGTGGCTTAATTTCCTTATAACCTATCACCTGTACTTGCTTGTTTAGTTCTAATTTAACCTGAGATAAAATCTGGGAGCTGTTGTGAGTGCTTCGGCTATGTTTTCCCGATATTTGAATTCATGGTTTTGGTACTTGATATTGTATTGGGTCATTGGATGTTTGTACGTCAACGACGAGGGTTGTTTGGTTGTTTTTGCATGCGTAGGTTGTAGGTTCTAACCTATGAGCGCACCGTGTGCCGTATCGGTTTTTCGGACTTGATTTTAATAGCATTGCGACTGTGTATTTATTGTAGGTACCTTCGCATGGATTCCGAGACGACGAAGCACATCGACTATATGGCTGAACAAGGAGTTCCGCAGGTGAGTAGGGGAAGTCGGGTGGATGGCGTATAGCACCCCCGCAACCATTGATATGTGATTTGTAAATTGGAAACAAGATATGCCACGACTTAAGTTATAGTTAATGGTTTTAGTGTGAAATGATATGATAGAAAGGATGTCTCGAATTGATATATAAGGATGTGAAACGTAAATGTGAATCACGATATATAAATATATGTAGTTGTAAGAGAATCAGTATGAGATTATAGTGGCATGTTATGAGGTCGATAAATACGACATGAGATTAATAAGACGACTTGATGTGAGATATTGATGTGATGAAAAGAGTATACGATGAGATATGATGACTTGGATTGATATGTCGTTATACGGATGCGAGGCAATATGAGATAATTGATACCTTTGTCGGTCCCATGATATGAGATTGATTCGGATGTGATATGAGATATATGTATATATATATATGTGAATAATGAGTGATATGCCGTACGAGACGTTAGATCTGTACCCTCAATGTTATATAGGTCGATAGAATCCCTATTCTGTTTGTTGTCGCTGTACGATGGTTTACCGCACGCGATGTTTTACCGGATGATTGATCCTTACCCTTGACTAGAGGATGCCGTACGATGGATTATACCGTACGTGATGTTGTGAGGCTGGATACCGATTGATAGATTCACCGACTCGGGTATGTTAGATTAGATACGTATACCTTATAGCATTGCGCTCACGATTTACCTTCTGCTACGTTCATGATATTCTCATTGCATTACATATACCTGTGCTAGTACACCTACACAATTATCGATGATGCGTATGTTACACTTACACAGATTGCCGGCTCACACACTTGCATCATCGATAATTGCTATGTCACTTACACAGTAGAATTGCTACATCATGCTATTACTCTTAATTGTTCAATACTGTCACATGATTCGTTGGCATGATATATTACTATGCTCACATCCTTATGCTATGTTGCATGATATACTTGATATGCTCATATTTCCGTTCTATGTTTGCATAAATCATGCTTTATGATTATACGCATTGAGATGTTGTTTTCATGAGATTCTGGATTTGAGAACCGTGGTTATACTTCAAAGGAAATTATGTATTGTTTTAAAAACCCGGTTTCTCTTGGTATGATATTTTGAGACGTCCACCATGAGTTTTCTCGGTTCTGAGATTGGTATGTGAAACCCGATTCGAGGAGATGGATGATCCCTTTGCGTGTTCATGGTGGACCAGGTATGGTACCCTGGGGCAAGAAAGGTATGTTTTGCAGTAGACGATGAGCCTGGCAGAGAGACTACTACCTACCGGTGATTGGTTGGACTGGCGGTTATCCGGAGGATACCGACCGGAGTCGTGCGATGGATATGGGCCGATCTGGACTGACGGAGCCCATAGGCCGTGTTAGTGTATATGCCCTAGAGGCCATTACTGTATCATACTAGTTTGTATATTACTTAATGGAAGCTTGGGATATTCACCTTGTATAAACAATCTTGCTCAATATAGTAGTATGCAACTTTGTTTGTTTCTACTTCAATGTGTACATGTGTTTATTTTAGTATATCATATATACACATTAGTGGAGCCCTTAGGATCTTTGCTTGATTACCAGCGTTGTGATGGCAGTCACACTAGTGGGGGCTGGGTAATCTATAAGCACATCTTTATGCAGGTCCCTAGTCGCAGGACTATCGAGACAGGGCATCGATACTCCGGAGTAGACTAGCGTATACGCTTCTCGTCCCAGTGTGGGAGATGGTCTGTCCCACAGCCATCAGTACGTCGTACTGGAGATAGTATGCGGGTGCTCGTTGGGTTACGAGTACACTGGACAGGACTCGTCGGGAACTGTTGGTTGGTACTATACCTATCGTCAGTTATCAGTTCCCAGGTGACATGAGTACAGCTTAGTCCGCTGACTTGACACTGTCACTTCGCCTCGAGTGTGTTCCCACTGTACTTAGATTACTACCCTACCACGGCTGAAAGGAGTCGTGCAAACAGGTAGTAGTTGGGTGCAGTCCCGAAGCACTTGGAGGCAGTGACGGTTAGACAGGATTCGTCTCTCCCGATATTAGGGGTTGACATCGCGCAGTGTCTAGGAGAGCCATTACACGAGTAGTCCCTGGTCAGGGTAAGCGAGATATACTGGTAGGTTTCCAGTGTTATCTCAGGGTGTTCTGGGCTTCACTCCGACACGACTTGTACCGCTTTTAGGGGACTGACGTTTACCGCTCCCTAGGCCCACCATGCGATGTATCAGACGAACAGACCGGACTGTATGGAGACTGTCACAGTCAGACTCAGTAGGAGTTCAGATGGGTTTCATCTCGTCAGTCCTCTTGTCGGCATCTACCTAGGGACCGTTACGCACAGCTAGTGCCGCTTGCGGTCTGTGGTTAAACCCACTGCCAGCGTAGTGTCGAGTCTTTAGAGTCCCACACAGAAAGCTATTCGTCTTTAGGCAAAAGAGTAGAGGTCGCATGGTTTTGCGACAGGGTTCGGTCACATCCGTGCACTTGTGCACGTACAGTGTCCGGACAGTTAACACTAGCGGGCTTTGGTTTAAGCCAGATCCTAGTGTACATTTTGGGATTGGTTTTATCTCGTATGTATTCATGTTCCTCGGAACGCGGATGCAGGTGTGTATGCACAGTTGACGGAGAGACAGAGGCAGAGGATTCTCATTAGGGTTGTTGACTGTTGACTGTTGACTTTTTGCTCAACCCTAATGAGAATATGATACACGATTAACAATAATATTAATTAAGTATTATGGTGACATAGTTGTTGAGGGGTTGACTTTGTTGACTTGTTGACTTTGTTGACCGATTGACTAGGTTGGAGTTGACCATCATCATGACAATAGCTATCATTTCATGGCAAAGACTTTTGCTTGCTTGTTTATCTTGTGCAAAATGAGTGCATGAAATGATATGGCTATTTTGACTTAAACCATCACATAATACTTGATTGCTATTATTGGTTATGATGGCTTTGGATTATGAGAGCAAAGAGAGAAAAGTCTTGCTCATTCTCTCATTTTCCATTCTCTCTCTTGTTTTGAGCTCTCACCCTCTTCCTCTTGCTCTCCCTCTCTCTAGTCTATGGTTCACTTGTCTCATGTGTCGAGAAGCAAGAACCATAGAGAAAAATCCCAACACACTCTCCTCTACTCACTCTAGTTCACAAGGTTTAGCAAACCGAGTGAACTAGTTTCTTCAAAGTTCGAAGAAGAAGCCAAAAGTAGAAGCTTTCGGGTGGATTGATCTTCGGCGCAAAGAGACGACGGGGTGAAGCCGATCCGTACACCATCGAGAGTTGAAGACGAAGGAGTTCAAGAAAGAAAGGTATAACCCCCTAACGGAGTAGTTAACAACTCCTAGTTAGGTTGTTAGGTAGATAGTTTAACAAAGATCCGTTTTGAGTCCATGTTACCTCCTCTAGAAAAATCATTTTTCGTCATTTCCGCAAGCCCGTAAGTACCAGGAGCGGTAGCATGGACTTACAGTGGTATCAGAGCCTAGTTAAACACTACCTAACATGTTAGCAAAGTTAGTAGAAATTCGATCGGAGAAAAAGTCGCGAAATACACCCGGAAATCAAACTTGCTGTCGATTTTTAAAGTGCTTTAAAAATAATAAATCATGCTTCAAAAATCGACTCAGGGTTTTTATAGTCTACTGTAGAAAAACGGTCCAGAGAACCCATCAAAGCGCAGCGGAAACGCGGCAGGAGCTTGCTCCCGCCGCGGTTCCGCGGCCGATTTAACTCGGCTGTGGATCGTCTTTTCTGCAGAATACTTTGTGGGGTATTTTGGGATTTTTGGTATATGTTTTTTCAGCCCAGATTTTCCAGAAAGAAAAATTTGTTTTTGGGGCTTGAAAAACCGTATTTTTATCGAACTTCTAAAGATTAAGGCTAACGGGTTTATATCTATGATGTGATATTTGTATTGAACGTCTGCTAATCGCTATATGTCGATTAGTGGGAGTTATACAAATCTGTGATCTGTAATGTTGATGGTATGTGTATATGAATTCTTTGGATTGTCGCAGATGAATAGCCGGGGGTTGTGAGATGAGAGTTTTCTTTTATTTCAATTCATGTAATATGTAAATTGATGTAATATTATTTTTGGCCGCACAACCGGGTCGGGGTTGTAGCCGTCATTGTATAATTTCTTTTTACTGTTTTTGCTCCTAGGATAGACCCAAGGTGGGGTGCACAAACTACCGGGTATCTCGAAGTGCCGAGTGGCCTACTCACGTCGTTGAGGGAGGTTGCTCCACTTCGGATATTTGGTGGGTAGTTTGCCGCACCCGTAGGGGTCTAGGGTGGGGTTTTGGCTATTCATCGCGACCGTGTAATCCGCTTTTCGTTACAGGCACATACGAATTGCGGATTCCTAGTATATCCATTGTTTTCATCTGTGATCTGAAATGGCTATCATTGCAATATATCTATATATGATATTATTTAGGCGTTGCTTATGTTTTGCAGCCGCGCTAGCCCAGCCCTCGCTCTGTCGTTAGTTAAGTAACCTAACGGGTAATGACGGGGCCCCGTGGCGAATGCAAATGGCATAAGCGTACGTCATATTTTGGTTGTTTTCTGCAATGGTAGGATTAAATGATGGGACGCATTAAAAGAACTAATGCAAGAAAAACACGCATTAAAAGAACTATTGCAAGAAAATAAACCAAGTAAAAGTCGTTGGGACACTTTCAAAAACCACTCGGTTTCTTTTCAAAATAACTTTTAAACGCGGAGATTAAGCCACTCCTTTTAAAAGCTATCTCGTTCCATCGATTATATCAAGTTCACTACGTTCACGGTTTCGCCAAAACCATTCGTAGCCCTCCGTCGTTTCACATGGATGGTCAATAGTATTCAAGCTATGTATGTTGGCCAAAGTCAAGGCATAGTGATTGGTAGCTATTGGGTATTCATGTGCAGCATAGATAGATGTGTTGGTTTGGGGCAGTCGTTTTACTATTTTGGCCAAAGTCAAGGGTATGTGCGGATGGGCTCAAATTAACCTGGAGAATGACGGGTAGAACTTGACATGTGACTTATGATATTTTGGCCAAAGTCAAGGTCATAAGAGCATGGGGCAAAAATCCACATCGGGAGTTTCAAAAGAACTGAAACTTGCTAGTGTTGCATACCATTTGGAGTGTGATAATTCTAGTAGGATTCCTTCAGTTTTGTCACGCAATGATATTTGGATCCCGATCCTACTGCGAGTATATGCTACTCCTCGGGAAATTTCTCATTTAACGATCAATGCTATAAACCAAGTAGGTGTTTAGAAAGGTGTTAGCGGGGCTACGCCCCTAGGGAAAAGAGGTTCTTAAATTAAGAAACTTCGCGAAAGCGTTGGAAACCTCCCTCGAAGTACCGACACCAGCCTGGCCGAACGGTTAAGCAGGTATTGTACGGTGAGATTGATCCTGACTAATTCTTCCTTTTTGGTTTGAGGAGGGATTCGAGAGACAGTGGGAGCCATCCTGTTTAGACAAATTAAAAACCACTCTAAACTTGCAAGAGCATCATGCTAAAGTGTTTCTTCTCTCTCTCCTAATTGCAGCGACCAATCATCATGACCGGACTTAAGTTACTTCTAGATAAAAACATACTGACAGGGACAAACTACAAAGATTGGCTCAGGAATGTCAAAATGGCAATCACTTATGACAAGTTGGGGTATCTCCTTACCACCAAAGCTCCCCCTGTCCCAGGTCCCAAAACCAGCGTCGTGGATAGGGAAATCCGTAAGACCTGGGAGATCGATTGCGCGAAGGCCAAGTGCCTCGTGCTTGCCTCTATGGACAACGAACATCAGAGGAGGCACGAGAATATGGACCTCGAATCCATATTTCTCCATACAAAAGAACTGTATGGAGAGCAATCTCGTATCGCAAGATACGAAGTGTCGAAGAAGCTATTTTCGGCAAGGTTGGCCATCGGATCATCGGTAGCGGAACACGTGCTTAAGATGATTGGCTTCATTGAGGAGCTCGCGGAACTTGGGACCACGTTGGAGAATGAGCTCTATACGGACTTGATTCTCCAGTCCCTTCCTTCTACTTACGCCCAGTTTATCCTGAACTTCAACTTACAAGAAAAAGAAGTTGAACTTTCAGAACTTCTCAACATGCTGAGGAGTGCAGAGGGCACCCTACAGAAAGGTAGGGAAACATCCACTTTGTTTGTAGGAGGATCTTCCTCTTCTAGGTCCAAGGCGAAAGCCAAGGGAAAGAAGAAGAAAGCCCCCGCCAAACCAAGGGGCGGTGTTAGTTAAGTGGATACGAAGGGAAAGACAAAAGCAACAAAGATAGCGGGGAAGCTTATAGGGAAGGAAGAGTGCTTTTTCTGTCATAAGAGTGGGCACTGGAAGAAAGATTGCAGGGCTTGGAAAGCCAGAACACAGGAACTGAAGCAAGTTGCGGCTTCAGCTTCAGGTGTCTATGTTATTGAAAACTGTCTATCAATAAACTCTACTTCCTGGGTATTGGATACCGGATCAGGATCTCATATCTGTAATTCTTTGCAGGCGTTGAGAAACCGTAGGGTTTTGAAGGCAGGTGACATGACCCTCAAAGTTGCAAACGGAGCTAGCATGGATGCTAAGGCCGTGGGGGACTATCACCTGGGAATGTCAGATGGACATGTTTTGGTTTTATGTAATTGCTTTTTTTTACCCAACGCAACTTGTAATATCATTTCTGTATCTTTGATTTCTAAAGAAGGTTATGAATTTGCGTTTGTAAGTAATGTTGTAAACATTCACCTTAATCAAGTTCTGATTGGGTCAGGTACATTAAGCAATGGTATATACATACTAAACCAACCACAGATTTTCAATGTCCAGAATATACACAAAAGAAAGTCTCCGGAAATAAATCAGACTTTCTTATGGCATTGTAGACTGGGTCACATCAATGAGAGAAGGTTGACGAAGTTACATACTGAAGGATGTTTGAATCCGTTCGAATATCAATCGTATGCCACTTGTCAATCCTGTCTCAAAGGAAAGATGACAAAGACTCCGTTCACTGGATACGAAGTAAGGGCGAGCGAGCTCTTGGGACTCGTACACAGCGACGTATGCGGTCCAATGTCTACACATGCGCGAAGCGGTTATTCTTACTTCATTACTTTTACGGATGACTTTTCAAGGTACGGTTATGTCTTCTTAATGAAACATAAGTCCGAAGCCTTTAGAAAATTCCAGGAATATAAGAATGAAGTAGAAAAACAAACCGGCAAAAGTATCAAGACACTAAGATCGGATCGAGGTGGTGAATACTTGAGTGCCGAGTTCTTGGACTATTTAAAAGAGAATGGAATTCTCTCTCAGCTTACTCCTCCATACACTCCGCAACATAACGGTGTATCGGAGAGAAGGAACCGAACCCTATTGGATATGGTACGGTCCATGATAAGTAACGCTGAGTTACCACGATCATTCTGGGGATATGCACTAGAATCAGCTGCATACCTTTTGAACCGAGTTCCAACTAAGACTGTGCCTACTACACCATATGAGATGTGGTGTGGGAAGAGACCCTATCTTAATCACATTAAGACATGGGGAAGTCTAGCTTTTGTCAAAAAGCAGCATGCGGACAAGTTCGAGGCACGCTCAGTACAGTACAAGTTTGTGGGATATCCAAAGAACTCCAAGGGATATTTCTTCTATTGCGAAGAGGAACAAAAGGTTTTTGTTTCTCGGCATGCCCACTTCTTAGAAACTCAGTGTTTAGAGAATCAGATAAGTGGGAGCGCAATAGAACTGGAAGAAATTCCAGAGCCACGAGCTATTACTGAAAGCTTAGTAGAACTAGAGGGTTCGGAAGATCATGACTTTCCTGCGCCGCTCCGCAAGAGTAGTAGGCAGTCTCATCCGCCCGAGAGATACTACGGTTTTCTCATAGACATGGATAGAGAGGATTGCATCATAGATTATGATGAGCCGACTAGCTTCCAGCAGGCCATTCAGAGCGTTGACTCGGTAAAATGGCTGGATGCAATGCGGACCGAAATGGAGTCCATGTACACCAATAAAGTATGGACGTTGGACGTTACTCCAGATGGGGTAAAACCCGTAGGATGCAAGTGGATCTTCAAAAGAAAGATTGGTGTAGATGGACAGGTTGAGACCTATAAAGCTAGACTGGTTGCAAAGGGTTTTCGTCAAAGACTTGGTTTGGACTATGACGAGACCTTTTCTCCAGTAGCTATGCTGAAATCCATTCGGATCCTTCTTGCCATTGCTGCCTTCCACGATTATGAGATTTGGCAGATGGACGTAAAGACCGCTTTTCTAAATGGAAATTTAGAGGAGTGTGTTTATATGGACCAGCCAGAGAGTTTCATTCAGAGTGGGAGCAGCGGAAAGGTGTGCAAGTTGCTTAAGTCCATCTATGGACTAAAGCAGGCATCGCGGAGTTGGAACATCTGTTTTGATGAGACGGTCAGGGAATTTGGCTTTATCAAAAATCCAGATGAGCCATGCATCTATAGTAGATTTGTAGCGAGAACTGTAGTATTCCTCGTTTTATACGTGGATGATATTCTCTTAATAGGAAATGACATTCCTATGCTACAATCTGTCAAGGGGTTCTTGTCACACTGGTTCTCCATGAAAGACCTGGGTGATGCCTCATACATTCTGGGGATCTGGATCTATCGTGACAGATCCAAGAGGATACTGGGACTCTCACAGTCCGGGTACATTGACACCATACTGAAAAGATTCAATATGGAAGATTCCAAGCGCGGTAATCTACCGGCTTGTCACGGGATCACCCTCTCCAAAGAGATGTCTCTCAAGACTGATTTGGAAAGGGATCGCATGTCTATTATACCCTACGCTTCTGCGGTAGGCTCTATAATGTATGCGATGTTGTGTACCAGACCAGATGTAGCTTATGCACTGAGTGTGGTAAGCCGGTATCAGTCAAACCCTGGGGAGAAACATTGGATAGCAGTAAAGAACATTCTCAAGTACCTGAGAAGGACTAAGGAGATGTTCTTGGTGTATGGCGGAAAAGACCTCCAGATCGAGGCCTATGCTGACTCCAGCTTCCGAAGTGACAAGGATGAGTCCAAGTACATGTCGGGTTATGTCTTTACCCTCAATGGAGGGGTGATGTGTTGGAAGAGTTCCAAACAGGAAACCGTTGCTGACTCCACGATGGAAGCGGAATATATCGCTGCTGCAGATGCCGCAAAAGAAGCTGTCTGGGTAAGGAAGTTCTTAACTGAACTTCAGGTGGTTCCGTCCATTGTTGATCCAATACCTCTGTATTGCGACGACAACGGGGCTATAGATTTAGCAAAGGAACCAAGGTCCCATCAGAAGTCCAGACACATCTTAAGGCGGTATCACCTGATCAGGGAGATCGTGGGTCGCCAGAAGATCGAGGTTCGGAGAGTTTCTACGGAAGATAACACTACTGATCCACTCACAAAGGCCTTACCCCAGACTCAGTTCGAGCGGCTGATCGAGATGATAGGTTTTCGATACGCTAGTACATGGCCTTAGTGCAAGTGGGAGATTGTTAGCGTATATGCCCTAGAGGTCATTACTGTATCATACTAGTTTGTATATTACTTAATGGAAGCTTGGGATATTCACCTTGTATAAACAATCTTGCTCAATATAGTAGTATGCTACTTGGTTTGTTTCTACTTCAATGTGTACATGTGTTTATTTTAGTATATCACCTATACACATTAGTGGAGCCCTTAGGATCTTTGCTTGATTACCAGCGTTGTGATGGCATTCACACTAGTGGGGGCTAGGTAATCTATAAGCACATCCTTATGCAGGTCCCTAGTCGCAGGACTATCGAGACAGGGCATCGATACTCCGGAGTAGACTAGCGTATGCTCTTCTCGTCACAGTGTGGGAGATGGTCTGTCCCACAGTCATCAGTACGTCGTACTGGAGATAGTATGCGGGTGCTCGTTGGGTTACGAGTACACTGGACAGGACTCGTCGGGAACTGTTGGTTGGTACTATACCTATCGTCAGTTATCAATTCCTAGGTGACATGAGTACAGCTTAGTCCGCTGACTTGACACTGTCACTTCGCCTCGAGTGTGTTCCCACTGTACTTAGATTACTACCCTACCACGGCTCAAAGGAGTCGTGCAAACAGGTAGTATTTGGGTGCAGTCCTGAAGCACTTGGAGGCAGTGACGGTTAGACAGGATTCGTCTCTCCCGGTATTGGGGGTTGACATCGCGCTGTATCTAGGAGAGCCATTACACGAGTAGTCCCTGGCCAGGGCAAGCGAGATATACCGGTAGGTTTCCAGTGTTATCTCAGGGTGTTCTGGACTTCACTCCGACACGACTTGTACCGCTTTTAGGGGACTGATGTTTACCGCCCCCTAGGCCCGCCATGCGATGTATCAGACGAACAGACCGGACTGTATAGAGACTGTCACAGTCAGACTCAGTAGGAGTTCAGATGGGTTTCACCTCGTCAGTCTTCTTGTCGGCATCTACCTGGGGACCGTTACGCACAGCTAGTGCCGCTTGCGGTCTGTGGTTAAACCCACTGCCAGCGTAGTGTCGAGTCTTTAGAGTCCCACACAGAAAGCTATTCGTCTTTAGGCAAAAGAGTAGAGTTCGCATGGTTTTGCGACAGGGTTCGGTCACATCCGTGCACTTGTGCACGTACAGTGTCCGGACAGTTAACACTAGCGGGCTTTGGTTTAAGCTAGATCCTAGTGTACGTTTTGGGATTGGTTTTATCTCGTATGTATTCATGTTCCTCGGAACGCGGATGCAGGTGTGTGTATGCACAGTTGACGGAGAGACAGAGGCAGAGGATTCTCATTAGGGTTGTTGACTGTTGACTGTTGACTTTTTGCTCAACCCTAATGAGAATATGATACACGATTAACAATAATATTAATTAAGTATTATGGTGACATGGTTGTTGAGTGGTTGACTTAGTTGACTTGTTGACTTTGTTGACCGGTTGACTAGGTTGGACTAGTTGACCATCATCATGACAATAGCTATCATTTCATGGCAAAGACTTTTGCTTGCTTGTTTATCTTGTGCAAAATGAGTGCATGAAATGATATGGCTATTTTGACTTAAACCATCACATAATACTTGATTGGTATTATTGGTTATGATGGCTTTGGATTATGAGAGCAAAGAGAGAAAAGTCTTGCTCATTCTCTCATTTTCCATTCTCTCTCTTGTTTTGAGCTCTCACCCTCTTCCTCTTGCTCTCCCTCTCTCTAGTCTATGGTTCACTTGTCTCATATGTTGAGAAGCAAGAACCATAGAGAAAAATCCCAACACACTCTCCTCTACTCACTCTAGTTCACAAGGTTTAGCAAACCGAGTGAACTAGTTTCTTCAAAGTTCGAAGAAGAAGCCAAAGGTAGAAGCTTTCGGGTGGATCGATCTTCGGCGCAAGAAGACGACGGGGTGAAGCCGATCCGTACACCATAGAGAGTTGAAGACGAAGGAGTTCAAGAAAGAAAGGTATAACCCCCTAACCGAGTAGTTAACAACTCCTAGTTAGGTTGTTAGGTAGATAGTTTAACAAAGATCCGTTTTGAGTCCATGTTACCTCCTCTAGAAAAATCGTTTTTCGTCATTTCCGCAAGCCCGTAAGTACCGGGAGCGGTAGCATGGACTTACAGGTCGATCCGCACTGACGGAGCCCGAGATATGAGGATTTACGTGTCGATGCTGGACATGGGTTTCATGATGTTTCGAGTATCGATGTTGGACACTCAGGTTCCATGATTTTGATGTGTCGTTGATGGACACACGTTGGTTGATATCCTCATATTTACATGCATATGCTTTCATGATGTGTCGAGTGTCGATATTGGACACTCAGGTTCCATGATGTTGTTGTGTCATTGATGGACACGTGGATGATATCCATATGCATACAGGCATTGATTATTGTTGGAATATATGCAGATACGGTCACCCTAGATATCATAGTATTACCTTTATGATATAGTTGACCTAGGAGCTGTTGTTTTATTCGATTTCTACCTGCTGATGTTTTCTACTCACGAGTTGGCAACTCACCCCCGTTGTGCCACAGTTCTTGCAGGTTGACCGGATGGATCAGTAGCGGTATCGCTGGCACACAGCTTGCCTTCGGGTGGTTTTCTATGGTAGGTGGGACATATTGGATCATTCCCACTCTTGTATTTATTATTCCTGTTGTATCTAGTCAACTCCATCAATCAGAAACTAGTATTTGTATAAGTAGTAAGACTTAGAAAGACTTGTGTTTGCGAGACTTAGAGCGACGGATTATATGTTCTCTATTGAGGGATTTGATGTCTTGCTTTATTTACATTATCCTTTTGTGTTGATCTTCGCTGTTGGGCGTCGTATACATATATTTCTGACTTGCGTGGTTGTGATTCCGCCGATTGGCGAAGTGCTAGCTCCCGCTTGAGGATGCCTTTATTATTGTTATGTATATGTGGTTTTGGATCAAAATATACAAGGGAGGTGCTGCCCAAATTTTTAAAAGACGAAACATATTTTTCAACTAGTATAATCCACTTGTATTTTCATGTTCCATTTTCTGTGCATTTAAGAAAATGTTTGATTTCATCATACTTTTATTTCAAAACTTCATCTCTTTTATTTTATTTAAAAAGGTTTAGATTTCTGGGCTTCGGCTTACTTAAGTTACGTTACGCCTTTAGACGTTGCATGATTTAAGTGCCGGTCACGAACTAAATTTCGGGTCGTGACAGTTATGGTCATGTTAATATCAGGTTTTAAGAAATTATTATTTCAGGACAACAACTATGGGTGTTTTGCAGGACATATATCGGGTTGTTTTATACATTTCTGGGTCACCAGTTATATAAGAAAGTTATAGGTCTTCCTATTGGGCATCCATAAATCTAAGGTTTGTTAGAAACCGATGTCGGGAGCTCGAGTTATGTCATGTTCAAAAATAGTGTGTGAAGTAGGAAATATTCTGTCTAGATTCGTCACATAATTTTAAAAGGTAGAATTTTATAAATTATGTCGGTTTCCAGGAAAACATAAAAACTAGGAAAATCTATATCTTTCGATCTAGATGCCCAAAAAACTTGAGTTTACTCAAAATAGACCTCGAAATATAGAGTTATGGGTTTTCGAAAGTGGCTGATAAAATTTGTTTTCCTAAACCGTAATTCAATTCGATATGCAATTTTTATAATGAATTTATAAAATTATATATTATTTTAAATAACTTTCTTGAAATATCCCGAGATTGGAATTATTATATGAACCCGTCTCAATGTCGGTTGATGTCAAAAGTCGGTTTACTTTCAAGACATAAGATATCAATTTAAAAAATAAATACGATTTAAAATTCTAAAAGAAAGTAAATAAGGTAAATTTTGTGTGAATCTATTCTTGTACTGCAAACTAATCGTGTCAGTGAAGTATAGAAGCGAGCATAAGAACCAGATCATGAAACATACACTAAAAATCATCATAGCAGTTATACTAGAATCTTGTACAAAAAACCCTTCTATAAATAATTAGGTTCCACGAGTTGTCATGCAAGATATGTATTGTGATACGATTCATACGTTCTCATAAACTACTAATATGGTGTAAGTGTATATGTGCTCCTTGCCGTGACAACTACGTCTATGCGGAATCAAAAAACTTTAAAAACTTGAGCACAATACACTAAAATCTCATGATAAAAGCCCAAACACTAAACTAAATAAAGCCTAACTAAGAGTTTTAGCTACTAAGTTAGGATTACAACCTTTGTAGACGGTCCTTTTGGTCTTGAAAGGTGGACTCCACAGGCTCCTTGGGTTGATAGAACGAGCTCTCAAAGCCGATCTTCCACGTCAAATACGATCCATCTGAGGATATCGATTCAAGCGATAGTTTCGTCCGAAGCAACTAAAGATAAAGTCTTGCTAAGACAAGATATTTAGAGTGGTGTAGTTTGTGAACAAGATGCTCTCTTTTAATCCTCAAAACTCAAGTGGAGAAATTAAGGAAGAAGAAGGAGGAGATGGCAACTCAAGATTTTTCCTCACTTGATAAAAATCAACCATCTCAAATATCCTATACTACTCTCTCTTCTTATCTCTTCTAGTGAAAAACAAAAGAGTGGATGTGTGGGTTGCGACTCACTAGTGTGCGTCACAAGCCCACACAACTCTAGAAGAGGTGAGAATGAGAGAGTGTGAGAGAGGCCACCTGTAAACACCCTAGTTCATTTATACCAATTCCAGTTCAAGTATTTACTTATTTATGGTAGTTTCTTGGTTTACTGTGTTTTGGGTGTGAATAGTATTTTGACATTTGTATTTGCATTTTACCCGACCCGCTTGCTTGAAACCTGTCTTGATTCATGTTTATGATTTATCCTGACCTGTTACATGGATTCGTGCATTTTCATTTTTTACTGCATACTGGCATTTTATCTGGTATCTGCATTTTTTTAATATAACATTTAAAGTCAAGTAAAATATTTTTAAAATATCTAGTATGGCCTGCATGATATCCCTGGCCCAGTCGTAGCATCCGCGCTTCTTGTTCTCGTCCCGTTCAATGAAACAGACTTGTTTGGATGGCTACGCGCACGTACGTGCATCTATTCTTGGGGGTATGCATTTTCGTTACCCGGACATCCAATTTGAGTTTTGGTCAACATGTATATTTTTTATATTTTTGAAACTGAATTTTAGACCCAACCCGGGCGTATTTTGGACTAAATATGTATTTACCAGAAAATCCAATTTTATTTCATTTAATATCTTTATTAAAATTTAACAGTTTAAAATATTTATAACTTACAAAATCTTTTTAAATTAAAATCTAAACCTTAATAACAACCCCTTTCTCTCTCTCTCTCTCCTCTGCATATATATATATATATATATTTATATATTATTTATTTATTTATTTATTTATTCATTCCTTATTTAATACACATCCTCTTCTTCTTCTTTCTTTTTCTTGATCTTGTTTCTTGATTCCGGTGATCACCGCCTGAGCCGTGCTCGTCGCCGACGATCCGAGTGATCCAGTGAACGTACCTTGCCTGTGTGATCACCATCTTGCCTTGCCTAGACCCATCCCGCGTGCCACGTGTGCGTTGCAACGATTTACTGACGTCGGACGTGCCGTGCGTATCCGTCGCGTGATTCGATCGATGCAAGTTTACAACTTGCTACATGCTATGCTTTATGTAATTTATTTATATGTTTCTGTATCATCATCATCATCATCATCATTATACAGCTATATCTATAATTTATACACCGTAATTATTTAAAGTTAATCGGTTTTATAATATAAAATGTATGAAAGTTTACAACTTGCGACATGCTATAATTATATCTATAAAAATATATATCGTCGTAATATTTCTTATTATTATCTTTAATTAGTTTATAATCTGCATTTTATAATGTTATACAAAATATAGTTTGAAACTATTATAGTTTACACATGAAACGTCGTTGCAAAGAGGATACGAAAAATCTGAAATTTACTGTACACCTTACCTTATAAAATTCATTATAAATCATAGAAAAATCATTAGTGTGCGTTCTTTAGTCCGTTACGAAGATAACTCAGAATACTATAACTCTATGAAATATTTACTTACAAAATAAATTGATTAAATAATGTAAAATGCAAACGAAAATATCTATAAACTGTTGTCCAGGGAAATTCCAACAACAAACTTTCAATTTTGAATGTTCATAACTTTTTGTAGGAACAACTTAAGATACTTCAACTTATAAAAATGAAAACCTTATTGAATTATCTTTGTTTTGGTATAAGACACGTCCCTTTTGGAGGACGTTTGTTATTTTTAAGCTATTTTACAAATCAGGGTGACAATGAATTTCTGAACGAAACTTTCTAGTGCATGATTAATCAATACCAGTTTTATAGTTATTAATCGGTTTGAATATTTTATCCATGTTAATATTATTATATCAATATCTATTTAATAAATAATAGTGCTTGTGTTTTAATATTCGATTTTTTTTTACCGATTTACAGTTTTATAGTATCCGTCTGTATCTGTACGGTTTATTACATATCTAGTTGCACGCCGAGACCATATTATTTCATTTTACTATTACATTAGTATCCCATACTTGATCTTGTGCATCCTACGTAGTCATGATGTAATCCCTGATAAATATTTGTGCATCCATGCTTTATTTGTGCACCCGTACCTGTTACAGTTTTATTATGAGCATCCGTTTGATACCTGTACACTACTTGACATGACCTGATACACCACTACTTGACATGACCTGATACACCACTACTTGACATGACTTGATACATGTACACTACCTGACATGACCTGATATATCATTACTTGACATGTTACCTGATCCTGTTTCTAATTCCGACAATCCTGACATGTTGTCCTGATGGACATATCATGTTGTCTGTATAGAAAAACCTGTTCCTGCTTGATCCTGTGTTGGCATTAGTCTCAGATTTATCAATACCTGACTTGAACACAGAACCTTGGGGGTATGGGGAAATCAAAAGTGTAAACTAAAGTGTAGCCTATAAGGGTATTACTTGATCCGTGGTCCCGGGGGATAACGGGACAGAATCATTCGTGATTCTTACTTGATTCGTGGTCCCGGAGGATAACGGAACAGAGTCATTCATGACTCCCACTACCTGATCCGTGGTCCCAGGGGATAACGGGACATATCCTTTGAGTTACATGGAGGATTACATTAATTGATTTCGAAGAATTTAGAATAAATAACCCAGTAGCACAGTTTAGATTACTCACTGCACATCACATGTGCTTATACCCTTCACGGTTCCTTATTCGTGATACTGTTATACTCTAATTACTGTTCATACTCATGCCTTCATGTCTTGTTCTCTCCTGATTGTATTATTGTTGATATTATGACGCACTGACGTCTGGATTTTGCATGGCCCATATCCTCTACCTTTGTCGTAGGCTTATCATGAGTATTTCGGCCGTCAGGCCGAGCAGTGAGGATCTTGTTAGTATCCAGTTAGTTTAATTATTTCCGTACTTTCCAGTTTTCATTGTTACTTGAATTTATTGCTTCCGTATATTATTTCTTGACTCGTTATTTCTGGCTCATGGACATGTACAAGATAGTTTCTTTTATTTTCCTATTCTTGATATCTATAGACAGTCGTAATGTGACTGTGGAAGGATGTTTCCTAGCCACAGGTAGCATGGTTGGCTCTGTCACGTGCCGATCTTAGCGCACTCTAGGAAGCGGGGTGTAACACCACCTCATCAAGTATACATACACATACACATATATAAATATAAATGCATGTATATAAACAAGTATACTTAAACCCGTATAAATACGTATACCGTATTTCTACCAAAATACGAATACCGTATTTGTACCAAAAAATAAAATACACGTATTCATATTTAGAAAGAAATACATGTATTTGTATCAAAGCACAAATAACCGTATTTATAAAAATACATGTATTCGTATAAATACCGTACTTGTGTTAAAATACAAATATCCAAAACAGAGCAATATAATACTAGCATCATAACTGACCGTTTTTTCAAACCTGCTAGTACTACTAAACTATTTGATTAAAGCACGTGTATAAATACACGTGTTCAATCGAACACCCGTATGTAAAACCATACGCAAACTACACCGTTTCGGTTGAACCGGGAAACCATCTCTGTGGGGCTGTAAAGATTCGACAATACACTAGCCGTAGGTTTAACCACAAGCACATCAGCGGCACTAGCTGTACGTAATGGCTACCCAGATATCCGTCGAAGGGGAGATCGACACGATAACTCGTCCAACAACCCTACTGGGCCTATAGGTGACATTCTCCATACAGTCCGATCTATTCGTCTATGAGTATCGCATGTTAGGCCTAGGAAGTGGTAAACGTCAAACCCCTAATAGAACAATAAGTCGTGTCGGTGTGTAACGAAATACACCGTGAGAAACTACTGGTGTACCTACTAGTAAATCTCACTTGCCCTGGCCAGGGACTTTGTGTATTGGCCAGCCGTGCATAGCGCGAAATCAACTCCCAATACCGGAAGAGACGAATCCCTTCTAACCCTTACGGCTTCCAAGTGCTTCGGGACTGTACCCAACTACTACCTGTTTGCATGACTCATTTGAGCCATGGTAGGATAGTAATCTAAGTACAGTGGGAACACACTCGAGACGAATAGTGATGTCAAGTCAATAGAGTAACCTGTACTCATGTCACCGGGAAACTGCTAACTGACGATAGGTATAATACCAACCAGCGATTCCTAGAGAGTCCGTCCATTATAACTCATAACCCAATGAGCACATGTATACTATCTTTGGTACCGTATACCAATGGCTACGGGACAGGCCACCTTCCCTGACTGGGATAAGAAGCGTATACACTAGTCTACTCTGGAGTATCGATGCCCAGTCTCGATAATTGTATGACTAGAGACAAGTTTAACGATGTGCTTATAGACTACCTAGCCCCCACTAGTGTGTCTGCCATCACAACGCTGGTATTCAAGCAAAAATCCTAAGGGCTCTATCAATATGTATTAGCGATATGTTAAAAAAATATATACACATGTTAAGATAGACTCAAACCAGATAGCATACTATCATATTGAGCAAGACTGCTATTATATCTGTGAATATCCCAAGTTTCCAAAATATAATATACAATCCAGTACTATACAATAATGGCCTCTAGGGCATATATCACTAACAATCTCCCACTTGCATTAAGGCCATGTATTATGTAACACCCTAGTACATTTATACCATATTTGATTTGAGTATTTTATAATCCTGTAACTATTTCTTGATTATTACTTGTTTTGGGTGTGGATAGTGTAAGTCCATGTTACGCACCCCACGAACTTGCGGGGAGGCGGAATATATGAAAAACGATTATCAAAGCTTCGTAACACGGACTTGAGCGCATGAATCGTATCTAAACCGTTACTAGCAAACTACGAGAGGTTTTAACTACTCGGATTCGAAGTTATACCTCACGTTACTTTTCCTTCGGGTCTTCATCGCTGTCCTCCACTCCTCGTAGGCTCCTTGGAACATCGGCACCTCAACGGCCTCCTCGAGTCAAAGACGATCCACCCGAGAGCTCCTACGCCAAGCTTGATCTCTAACTTGAGATAACTAGGTTGCTCAAAGTGCTAATCTAAGCTACCTAGGGGATATAGAGTGAGGTTATGGATGTATTAGTCTATCTAATCCTTGATCTCAACACATGAGAGGGGAGGATTAGGGTTTCAAGAGAGAGCTTGAGGAGAGAGAAGGTGAGCATAAGTAGTGAATGAAAAAGCTTCTCACTTCTAATATATTATGAAGCATAAGAAAATCAAAAAGAATAAATCAAAATGCATTATCATCATGCTTCATTAAACACATGCAATGAATCATCAAGTGAGTCATTAAGCAATAAATGCTTCATTAACTCACTTGAATGATTCATCTAAGTGAGTCACAATTTCATTAAATGTTAATGCCACCTTACCCTCAATCTAGAAGCTTCTCGACAAATTACGAGAACGCCCCTCCTTTCCGTGAAAACACGGAAAAACATTAGACTGTATAAATCCAATAACCTGATACTAGAATCTGGCTTAAACCAAAACTGACTAGTAAAAACTGTCCGAATATCGTACGTGCGTAAAAACACGTATGCATCCGAACCCTGTCGTAAAACAATACGACCTCTATATCGTTTCGCCTGGAGCAGGGAAACCCTCTGTGTGGGACTCTAAAGACTCGACACTATGCTGGCAGTGGGTTTAACCACAGATCGCAAGCGGCACTAGCTGTACGTAACGGTCCACAGGTAGATGTCGATAAGAAGGCCGATGAGGAAACCCATCCGAACTCCTACTGAGCCTGATGTGACAATCTCCGTACAATCCGGTCTGTTCGTCTAAGACTATCGCATATCGAGCCTAGGGGGCGGCAAGCGTCAGTCCCCTAATAGCGGTATAAATCGTGTCGGAGCGTAGCCCATTACACCCTGAGAAACTACTGGATCCTACCAGTAAATCTCGATTGCCCTGGCCAGGGACTTTGCGTAATGGCTCTCTGACACAGCGCGATATCAACTCCCAATACCGGGAGAGACGAATCCTGTCTAACCGCCACTGCCTCCAAGTGCTCGGGACTGCACCCAACTGCTACCTGTTTGCACGACTCCTTTGAGCCGTGGTAGGGTAGCAATCTAAGAACAGTGGGACACACTCGAGGCGAAGTAGCAGTGTCAAGTCTGCGGACTATGATGTACTCATGTCACCTAGGAACTGTTAACTGACGATTGGTATAATACCAACCAACAGTTCCCCTGCGAGTCCTGTCCGGTGTACCCGTAACCTAACGAGCACTTGTATACTATCTCCAGTACGACATACTGATGGCTGTGGGACAAACCATCTCCCCAACTGGGATGAGAAGCGTACACACTAGTCTACTCTGGAGTATTGATGCCCTGTCTCGATAATCCTAGGACTAGGGACAAGTATAGGATGTTGCTTATAGACTACCCAGCCCCCACTAGTGTGACTGCCATCACAACGCTGGTAATCAAGCAAAGATCCTATGGGCTCTACTAATATGTATAAGTGATACGTTACAAGAAACATAAGCACATATTAAAGTAGACACAAACCAAGTAGCATACTACCATTTTTAGCAAGACTGTATATACAACTGTGAATATCCCAAGCTTCCATTAAGTAATATACATACAAGTATGATACAATAATGGCCCCTAGGGAATATACACTAACAATCTCCCACTTGCACTAGAGCCATGAGCTGGCATATCGTAGACCTATTATCTCGAATAGCCTCTCGAACTGCATCTGAGGAATGACCTTTGTGAATGGATCAGCAATATTATTCTCCGTCTCTACTCACTTTATCTCGATCTCCCGGCGATCTACAATCTCCCTGATCAGGTGATACCGCCTTAAGATGTGTCTGTATTTCTGATGGGACCTGGGTTCCTTCGCTAAAGCTATAGCGCCGTTGTTGTCACAATACATAGGTATTGGATTAACACTGGTAGGAACCACCTGAAATTCTGTGAGGAACTTCTTCATCCAGACAGCTTCTTTTGCGGCATCGCAAGCAGCTATGTACTCCGCTTCCATCGTTGAGTCAGAAACGGTCTCCTGTTTGGAACTCTTCCAACAGACCGCCCCTCTATTGAGGGTAAAGACATAACCTGACATGGACTTGGAGTCATCTTTGTCACTCTGGAAGCCGGAGTCGGCAAAGGCCTCAATCTGGAGGTCTTTTCCGCCATACACCAAGAACATATCTTTAGTCCTTCTTAGGTACTTGAGAATGTTCTTTACTGCTATCCAGTGATTCTCCCCTGGGTTTGCCTGATACCGGCTTACAACGCTCAATGTGTATGCTACATCTGGTCTGGTACATAACATCGCATACATTATAGAGCCTACCGCTGAAGCGTAGGGTATAATCGACATGCGATCCCTTTCCAAATCAGTCTTGGGAGACATCTATTTGGAGAGGGTGATTCCGTGACAAGCGGGTAGGTTACCGCGCTTAGAATCTTCCATACTGAATATCTTTACTATGGTGTCTATGTACCTGGACTACGAAAGTCCCAATATCCTCTTTGATCTATCACGATAGATCCGGATCCCTAGAATGTAGGTGTCATCACCCAGGTCTTTCATGGAGAATTTCTGTGATAAGAATCTTTTGACTGACTGTAACATAGGAATATCATTTCCTATTAGGAGAATGTCATCCACGTACAAGACGAGAAATACTATAGCTCTCCCTACAATCTTACTGTATATGCAAGGTTCATCTGGATTTTTGATAAAGTCAAATTCTTTGACAGCATCATCAAAATAGATGTTCCAACTCCGCAATGCCTGCTTTAGTCCATAAGTGGACTTAAGCAACTTGCATACTTTACCGCTGCTCCCATTCTGGATGAATCCCTCTGGCTGATCCATATAGACGCTCTCTTCTAAATTACTATTTAGAAAGGCCGTCTTTACGTCCATCTGCCAGATTTCATAATCGTGGAAGGCAGCAATAGCAAGAAGGACCCGAATGGATTTAAGCATAGCCACTGGAGAAAAGGTTTCTTCATAGTCCAAACCAGGTCTTTGACGGAAACCCTTTGCAACAAGTCTAGCCTTGTAGGTTTCAACCTGTCTATCTACACCAATCTTCTTTTTGAAGATCCATTTGCATCCTACGGGTTTTACCCCATCTGGAGCAATGTCCAAAGTCCATACTTTGTTAGTGTACATGGACTCCATTTCGGTCCGCATTGCATCCACCCATTTTACCGAGTCGGCGCTCTGAATGGCTTGCTGGAAGCTAGCAGGGTCATCATCATTAATGATGCAATCCTCTCTATCCCCATCTATGAGAAAACCGTAGTATCTCTCAGGCGGATGGGACTACCTACTACTCCTGCGGAGTAGCGTCGGGATGTCCTGTTCTCCTGAACCTTCTGGTTCTTCCAAGCTTTCAGTAATAGCTTGTGGTTCTGGAATTTCTTCCAGTTCTACTACGCTCCCACTTGTTCCTTTTTCTAAAAACTGATGTTCCAGAAAGTGGGCATGACGAGAAACAAAAACCTTTTGTTCCTCTGCGTAATAGAAATAATATCCTTTGGAATTCTTCGGATATCCCACAAACTTACACTGTACTGATCGTGCCTCAAGCTTGTCCACATGCTGCTTTTTTACAAAAGCTGGACATCCTCATGTCTTAAAATGTTTTAGACAGGGTTTGGTCCCACTCCACATCTGATATGGTGTGGTAGGCACAGTCTTGGTGGGAAGCTGGTTCAAAAGATATGCAGCTGATTCTAGTGCATATCCCCAGAATGATCGCGGTAACTCAGCGTTACTCATCATAGAACGAACCATATCTAATAGGGTTCGATTCTTCCTTTCCGATACACCGTTGTGTTGTGGTGTGTATGGAGGAGTAAGCTGAGAGAGAATTCCATTCTCTTTTAAGTAACCCAGGAACTCGGCACTCAAGTATTCACCACCTCGATCAGATCTCAGTGTCTTGATACTTTTGCCGGTTTGTTTTTCTACTTCATTCTTGTATTCTTGGAATTTCTCAAAGGCCTCGGATTTATGCTTCATTAAGAAGACATATCCTAACCTAGAGAAATCATCCGTAAAACTAATGAAGTAGGAATAACCACCTCGCGCATGTGTAGACATTGGACCACACACGTCACTGTGTATGAGTCCCAAGAGCTCGCTTACTCTTACTCCGTGTCCAGTGAACGGAGTCTTTGTCATCTTTCCTTTGAGACAAGATTCACAAGTAGCATAAGATTGATATTCGAACGGATTCAAATATCCTTCTCTATGTAACTTATTCAACCTTCTCTCATTGATGTGACCAAGTCTACAATGACATAAGAAAGCCTGATTTATTTCTGGAGACTTTCTTTTAAGTGTGTTCTGGACATTGAAAACCTGAGCTTGACTCAATACGTATATACCGTTATCTAATGTACCGGACCCAATCAGAACTTGATTTAAGTGGATGTGAACTACATCACTTGCGAATGTAAAATCATATCCCTCTCTTAAAAGTGAGGACACTGATATGATATTACAAGTCATACTAGGTACATAAAGACAGTTACATAGAATCAATATCTGCCCACTTGTCAAACCTAGGCGATATTCTCCCACGGATTCAGCGTCCACGCTCATTCCGTTTGCAACTCTGAGAGACAAATCACCTACCTTTATAACTCCATGGTTTCTCAAAGCATGTAATGAATTACAGATATGAGATCCAGCTCCGGTATCTTGTACCTAGGAAGTAGAGTTAATTGACAAACAGTTCTCAATTACAAATACACTTGAGGCTGAAGCCACAACATGCTTCGAATCCTGGCTACTGGCTTTTAAAGCCCTGCAATCTTTCTGCCTATGCCCAATCCCATAACAATAGGAACATCCATATTTTACTATATCCAGTCCCGAAACTTTTGCCCTTCTCTTTCCTCCTACTTCCCTGGTTTCCTTTAGGGTAGGAGGCAGAGACTGTAGAATCAAGTCAGTATCTGACTCGTTTCCCAATGCGATCTCCAGGTCTTGGAGCTCATCAATACAGGTAGTCATTGTAAGGACGTTGTCCCCTACAGATGACCCGACAGCCAACCTCGCTTGAATTAATTCGTTCGAGATCTCATATCTTACGATATGAGATTGCTCTCCATATAAAACTTTGTTATGGAGAAAGATGGAAACTGAGTCCATCTTCTCGTGCTGTTTCTGGTATACACCATCAACTGAAGCTAACACGAGGCATTTGGCTTTCGTTTTATCCTTTTCCCTTGTCTGGCGGATATCCATATCCGTGACGGTGGAAACTGGACCTGGGACGGCGGGATCTCGAGTAGTAATAGGGTGGTCCAGCTTGTCATAGGTAATGGACATCTGGACAGACCTTTGCCAGTCATATAAGTCAGATTCAGTCAATTTGTTATCTAGATGTAACCTATGTGTGGTCACAAGGTCGCTGCAATTTAAGAGAGAGAAGAAAATACTATTAGCATGATGCTCTTGGAAGTTTAGATTGGTTTTTAATTTATCTAAACAGGATGGCTCCCACTGTTTCTCGAATCCCTCCTCAAACCATAAAAGAAGAATTAGCCAGGAATATTCTCACCGTACAATTCTTGCTTAACCGTTCAGCCAGGTCAGTTTCGATACTTCGAGGGAGGTTTTCCAACGCTTTCGCGAAGTTCCTTAATTAAATAACCTCTTTTCTCTGGGGGCGCAGCCTCTCTGACACCTTTCTAGGCACCTACTTGGTTTATAGCATTGATCGTTAAGTGACGAATCTCCTGATAAGTAGTACATACTCACAGTAGGATCGGGATCCAAAATATCATCGTATGATAATGTTGAAGGAATCCTACCAACATTCATCAAACTCCAAAATGGTATGCATCTCTCTGCAAATTTCAGTTTCTTTAGAAATTCCCGATATGGATTTTGCCCCATGCTCTTATGACCTTGACTAAGGGCCAAAATGTCATAAGTCACATGTCAAGTTCTACCTGTCATTATCCAGGTTAATTTGAACCCACCCGTATATACTCCTGACTAAGGGCCAAGAAAAGTAATACGACTGTCCCAAACCAACGCATCTATCTATGCAACAAATGAATACCCCAGCAGCTACCAAACACTATGCCTTGACTAAGGGCAAAAATACATAGCTTGAATACTACTGAATACCCAAATGAAATATCGGAGGGCTACGAATGGTTTTGGCAAAACCGTGAACGTAGTGAACTTGATATAATCGAAGGAACCCGATACTTTTTAAAAGGAGTGGTTAAAGCTCTGCAATAATAAAATCTGATCTTTTTAAAATAACCGAGTGGTTTATTTTAAATTTGTTCCAACGATTGAACTTTGGTTTATTTTCTTTGCATTATAATAATACGTCCTATCTTTATCCTATCATTGCAGAAAACAATGAAAATACCACGTCCTCTTATGCCATCCGCATTTGCCACGGGGTCCCATCATCACCCGTTAGGTTACTTAACTAACGACAGAGCGGGGGCTGGGCTAGCGCGGATGTAAAACATAAGTGATGTCTAATAGCTATCATATATAGATATTGTACATTCGTCAGACGCAATAATAAGCATTCCAGATCACTTATGAACTTTATTGGATTTACTAGCAATCCGCATTTGCTTTGAGCCTGCAATAAAAGACGGATTACACAGTTGTGATGAATAGCCATTACCCCACCCTAGACCCCTACGGGTACGGCAAACTACCCGCCAAGTACTCGAAGTGAAGCGGTCTCCCTCAACAAAGTGAGTAGGCCACTAAACACTTCAACGTACCCGGTAGTTTATGTACCCCGCCTTGGGTCTATCCTAGGAGCAAAAACAGTAAAAAGAAATAATACAACGGTGGCTACAACCGCAACCTGGATGCGCCCCGCAAAAGAATATTACATCATATTACATTTACATCGAATGAATGAATATTAAACCCATCTCAAACCCCGGATAATCATCACAACACTCCAATCAAGTCCATATACACAAACAATAAACATTACAGAAATGTGCAACCCCCTTCCAACTGACATACTAGCAGTTAGGGGAGGTTTACGAACACATTAAACAATACAGATAAAAACCCAATTAGCAAATAACTTAGAACATCGATCGACAACCTTTATCTGTGTCTACCCCAAAAGCAAATCTGCACTGAAGTAGCCTGGGTAGAAACAGAACATACTGGAAAACAATACACCAAAATATATGAATAACAGAGCAAATCTGAGTCAACTCGGCGTTGACTCGGCGGCGGATCCGTGGCCAAAAGCACCTTCTTGCCGCGGATCTACGGCCGTCTTGCCGAGTTACTGGCTCGTATTTTCCCAGTATTCTTATAATACCCTGCTATGAATTTTAAGGCATATCAAATAATTTTTTTGACATGTTTAAAATTAACAGAAACTGTTAGGGTGTTAGGGTTTTGTTTTCGTGTTTTCCGTCGATCGAACTTCCAATTAGTTGCTAACAAGCTAGTAATGGTTTAGTTGGCTCTGATACCACTGTAAGTCCATGTCACGCACCCCACGAACTTGCGGGGAGGCGGAATATATGCAAATAGATTATCAAAGCTTCGTAACACGGACTTGAGCGCATGAATCGTATCTAAACCGTTACTAGCAAACTACGAGAGGTTTTAACTACTCAGATTCGAAGTTATACCTTACGTTACTTGTCCTTCGGGTCTTCATCGCTGTCCTCCACTCCTCGTAGGCTCCTTGGAACATCGGCACCTCAACGGCCTCCTCGAGTCAAAGACGATCCACCCGAGAGCTCCTACGCCAAGCTTGATCTCTAACTTGAGATAACTAGGTTGCTCAAAGTGCTAATCTAAGCTACCTAGGGGATATAGAGTGAGGTTATGAATGTATTAGTCTATTTATTAGTCTATTTAATCCTTGATCTCAACACATGAGAGGGGAGGATTAGGGTTTCAAGAGGGAGCTTGAGGAGAGAGAAGGTGAGCATAAGTAGTGAATGAAAAAGCTTCTCACTTCTAATATATTATGAAGCATAAGAAAATCAAAAAGAATAAATCAAAATGCATTATCATCATGCTTCATTAAACATATGCAATGAATCATCAAGTGAGTCATTAAGCAATAAATGCTTCATTAACTCACTTGAATGATTCATCTAAGTGAGTCACAATTTCATTAAATGTTAATGCCACCTTACCCTCCATGTCATCATCCATCTAGAATCTTCTCGACAAATTACGAGAACGCCCCTCCTTTCCGTGAAAACACGGAAAAACTTTAGACTGTATAAATCCAATAACCTGATACTAGAATCTGGTTTAAACCAAAACCGACTAGTAAGAACTGTCCGAACATCATACGTGCGTAAAAACACGTATGCGTCCAAACCCTGTCGTAAAACCATACGACCACTATATTGTTTCGCTTGGAGCAGGGACCCTCTGTGTGGGACTCTAAAGACTCGACACTATGATGGCAGTGGGTTTAACCACAAACCGCAAGCGGCACTAGCTGTACGTAACGGTCGCCAGGTAGATGTCGATAAGAAGGCCGATGAGGAAACCCATCTGAACTCCTACTGAGCCTGATGTGACAATCTTCGTACAGTCCGGTCGGTTCGTCTAAGACTATCGCATATCGAGCCTAGGGGGCGGCAAGCGTCAGTCCCCTAATAGCGGTATAAGTCGTGTCGGAGCGTAGCCCATTAAACCCTGAGAAACTACTGGAACCTACCAGTAAATTTCGCTTGCCCTGGCCAGGGACTTTGCGTAATGGCTCTCTGACACAGTGCGATATCAACTCCCAACACCAGGAGAGACGAATCCTGTCTAACCGCCACTGCCTCCAAGTGCTCGGGACTGCACCCAACTGCTACCTGTTTGCACGACTCCTTTGAGCCGTAGTAGAGTAGCAATCTAAGAACAGTGGGACACACTCGAGGCGAAGTAGCAGTGTCAAGTCTGCGGACTATGCTGTACTCATGTCACCTGGGAACTGTTAACTGATGTTTGGTATAATACCAACCAACAGTTCCCCTGCGAGTCCTGTCCGGTGTACCCGTAACCTAACGAGCACCTGTATACTATCTCCAGTACGATGTACTGATGGCTGTGGGACAGACCATCTCCCCAACTGGGATATCAAGCGTACACACTAGTTTACTCTGGAGTATCGATGCCCTGTCTCGATAATCCTACGACTAGGGACAAGTATAGGATGTTGCTTATAGACTACCCAGCCCCCACTAGTGTGACTGCCATCACAACGCTGGTAATCAAGCAAAGATCCTATGGGCTTTACTAATATGTATAAGTGATACGTTACAAGAAACATATGCACATATTAAAGTAGACACAAACCAAGTAGCATACTACCATTTTTAGCAAGACTGTATATACAACTATGAATATCCCAAGCTTCCATTAAGTAATATACATACAAGTATGATACAATAATGGCCCCTAGGGCATATACACTAACAATCTCCCACTTGCATTAGGGCCATGAGCTGGCATATCGTAGACTTATCATCTCGAATAGCCTCTCGAACTGCGTCTGAGGAATGGCCTTTGTGAATGGATCAGCAATGTTATTCTCCGTCTCTACTATCTTTATCTCGATCTCTCGGCGATATACAGACAGTGCTTTAGTATCTGTGATTAGTATCCGATCCGACCCGCATGCTTGAAACCCGTCTTGGTTCTAGATTACGACATATCCTAAGTAGTACAGAGGATCCGTGCACACATATGTTCTATATACATGTATAATATTTTTGGTATCTTAATATCGTTAAATAATACAAATTATAACCAAATATAATATTTTTAATGTCTAGCATGGCCTGTTATCATACCCCATATCTTGTGGTTGCATCCTGACATCGTGTTCATTTCCAGTTTAATGAAAACAGACTCATTTGGATCGTTACGTGTTTTTACGTGTATCCGTTCTTGGGGGTATGCATTTTACTTAACCGGACTTCGCATTATGATTTTGGCTTGTACGTATATTATTCATATTTTAAAACTAAATTTTTAGAAGAGACCCAGATATTTTTCGGAGTATTTTTGATATTAGCTATAAATCCTATAAAATATATTATAATATATTTCTAAACATTAAAAGTTCAAAATCTATACATAATATATATAAATATATTTTTAAAATCCTAATAATATATTTTGCATAGTCTCTCTCTCTCATTCTCTTTCTCTCTCTTTCCCTTCTCGTACTCTCTCTCTCCCCATATATATATATATAATCTTAATATATTTTTCAAATCCCCAGCTCTTTCTCTCTCTCTCTCTCTCTTCTGCATTCGTCTTCTTCCCATGACGTAAACCCTAGCCTAGCCCCTCACGTCGCCGACGACCTCCCCTTACCATCTCCTCGCCCTCGACCATCTTCTTCACCTCCTTGCAAACCCCCGACACCACCAAGAACCCGACCCTGATGCCCACACCTGCAACCTCACCTCTCCGCGAACCGACGCCCGAGCCCTAGCCTCATTGCCGACCTCACAACCTCATCACCTCATCCTCGTCGACCTCACCTTCACCTCCTCACCTTTTCCCCGACCACGATCCCTGCAAACTCCCGAGCACCTGAACCACAATCCCGAGACAACCCAAGAACCCATCGCAGCAACTTGCCGTCGACACCACCCTCGTATCGCCACCCTCATCACCACCCTCACCACAATATCTTCTTTCTCTACCCGAACTCCCTGCGCCCGATGACCTACGACCCGAGAACACCCTGCTCCCAAAGCCCGACAAGATTCTTGCACTGCTGAAACCTAACCTCATCGCCGGAGATCTCGTCCTCACCAACCAACGTCACCTCCTCCTTCTCCTCACCTCCTTCGACTCCCTGACACCTCATGCCGCCACCACAACCATCCCTACAGCCCCCGGCAACTTTCCAGCAACCGCAAGAACCTATCATCATAAACTTTGCCATCGACGGCTACCCATCATCGCCGTCATCACCTCCTCGGGTTCTCTGTCCCCTGGACCCATAGCTCGATCACCAATACCGCAGCCCATTCCCTCTATCTCCTTCTTCTTTTTTCTTTCTTCTTTCTCTCTTGCTTCTCGGTTCTTGACCGTCGCCGGAGTCGCGCACGTCGCCAACGATTCGGGTAACCCAGTCGTCTTCTTCATCCAGCGTGGTCACGTCTTTGAGTAGCCAAGTCCAGTTCTGTACGCGCATGGTTGCATCGCGACGTTTATCCGACGTCGAACATGACGTAGTACCCTGACGTGAGATCTGATCAGGCAAGTTTATCTTTCTACATGCTATGTTAATATATTTACATCCATATGAATAAAAGTATATCACATATACAACTTGTGTAATTCAAGTGAGAAAATCCATTTAAAGTGAACAAATACTAGTTAATGCAAAGTAATATATCAAATATATAATTATGCATTAAATTATTAAATCAATACTTAATTTAACGATCCGGTCATATCGTATATAACCGACTAATATCCAATGTATCGGCTTATCGAATCAATCCTTGATTCGATAACTAGGTTATATCACATACAACCAATTGATACATTCATCACGAGAATAGAATACGGTATCACATACACGCATTATTCTCAGTCCCGCACATATCTCATATGCGCTCCTATTTCGTTTCGCTTGAGCCAGGAAACCTCTGTGTAGGACTCTAAAGACTCGTCAATACGCCGGCAGCAGGTGATGATCATATCAAACACCCACAAGCCGCAAGCGGTCTGCTAAACGTAACGGCCACCCGGGTATTCAGCGATCAGAAGATCGACGAGCAAGCCCGCTCACACTCCTGTGAATCCAACCAGTAACACTTACCGTATAGTCCGGTCTGTTCGTCTGATATGTCGCATATCTCGCCTAGGGGTGGTAAACGTCAGACCCCAGTAGCTCGATAAGTCGTGTCGATATGAGGTCTATAACAGTTCGAGAAACTACTAATAACTCTTACCAGTACATCTCAGCAACCCTGGCCAGGGATTTCCGGTTATAGCCAATCGAACACAGCGCAACATCAACTCCCTATACCGGGAGAGTCGAATCCCCTCCTATCGCTCATTGCCTCCATGTGATTCGGGACTGTACCCAAAATCTACCATTTTGCACGCCCTCTTGGACGTGGTAAGGTGGAAATCAAAGTACAGTGGGAATCACATAAGACTCTATGATGATCTCGGGTCTATAGACTAACCTGTACCAGTGTCACCAGAGAACTGCCATCTGACGTGAGGTATAATACCATCTGGGAGTTCTCGGCGAGTCTGTCCAGTGTACCCAGTCTCCACCGAGCACCCGTATATCATCTCTGATGTCAAACACCAATGGATATGGGATCATCCATCGCCCATCTGTATGGGTCGAGAAGGTATACGCTAGTCTACTCTGGTATATCGATGCCCCGTCTCGATACACCCACGACTAGGGACCTTGAAGGATGTTCTTATGGACTACCATGTCCCCACTAGTATGATCCGCATCATAGTTCAGGTAGTCAAGTACACATCCTAAGGGCTTTACCAACATGTAACAGAGAGACAATCAGTGTACACGTTAAGGTAAAGAGCAACCAGATAGCATACTATCATATCGAGCAAGAAATTCATCTCTATATATGCCCAAGCATCCACTACAATATACATCCTATGTATAGTAATGGCCTCTAGGGTATACATATAACTAACAATCTCCCACTTGCACTGGGGCCATCTGATAGCAGTGGTTGTAGTATCTCATACTCAACCATCCCATAAAAGTCTCTCTCTAGGAATAGGCCTTCGTGAGTGGATCCGCCGTGTTGTCCTCTGAGTCTACTCTCCTAACCTCGATCACCCTGGAGATCAACTATCTCCATGATCAGGTGATACTGCCTTAGAATATGTCTGGATCACTGATGGGACAGACGTTCCTTGGCATAAGCCACAACTCCATTGTCACACAATGGGAGGAACTAAGTTCATCTCAAGAACTATTATATACCCAGACTGCCTCTTTGGTAGCATCTTAAGTAGCGATGTATCCAGCCTTTATCATCTAGTATGCCACGGTATCTAGCTTGGAACTCTTCCAACATACCGTCCCTTTACTGAGGGTAAAGACAAAGCCTGTGACTGACTTTCAGTCGTATTTATCACCCTGGAACCTTTCCAGTGATTCTCCCCAGGATCGATTGATACCATCTCACTACAACTAGTGAGTATCCTAACATCCAATTAGATCTATCTCATAGATCCAAAACCCAGGATTTAGTAGGTATCACTTTGATCCTATGTGGAGAATCATTGTGATAAGCGGAGATTGACCGAGCGTAGCATAGGAAACTCCTTTCTTATCAAGAGTATGTCATCCAAGTACTCTACGAGGATCACTACCATACTCCCTACTACCTTTTTGTATATACAAGGTTCATCTACCATTTTGATGATGTCAAACTGTTTGACAAACTCATCAAAACAGATGTTCCAACTCCGCGATGCCTGCTTCATCACATAAAACATCTTGCACACGTTTCCGCTGCTCCCACTGTCTACGAAGCCCTCTGGCTGTGTACTTATAGACTCTCTCTTCTAAAACATCATTTAGAAAAAACAGTCATGACACCCAACCGCCAGATATCGTAGTCATGGTATGTAGCCGTGGCAAGTAGGATCTGGATGGACTTAAGCATAGATCCTTAGAAAAGGTTTCAACATAATTCATACCTGGTCAATGATGCAAACCTTTAACAAGTCTAGTTTTGAAAGTCTCAACTTTTCCATGTACACCAAGTAATCTTCTCAAGATATACTTGCTCCTGATGGGGATTTAACCATTCAAATATAGCAACTAAAGTCCATACTTTGTTGGTGTATAAGGATTCCATCTCAGATCGCTAAGCATCCAGCCATTCTTACAGAGTCCCACTCTTGATGGCCAGCTCGAAACCAGTTGGGTCATCATCTCATGATGCATTCCTCGCTCCCACTGTCATAGAGAAACCGATGTATCTCTCAGGCGGGTGAGAAACCCTACTAGATCGGCGGAGAGGCTGGGGTTCGTTGGTTGCTATTGAATCCTTTGGTTCTGCGAAATCATCAGCTTCAGTTTGTATAGCTGGAACATTTCCAGTTCTACATAACAGACCTTGCCTCGAGCTTGTCCGGATTTTGCTTTTAGACATAGGACGGACAACCCCAAATCTTAAGTAACTTAAGATATGGGCTCTTCCCTTTCCATATCACATATGAAGCGGTAGGCAACTGATTTGATTGGAACCCTATTCAATAGGTATGCAACTTCTCAAGTGCATAACACCCAATAGAAAAAAGGTAACTCAGTAGTACTCATCATAGAGCACACCATATCAAATAGAGTGTATCTACTCCGCCCCGATATACCATCGTGCTATGGTGTATGTGGAGGAGTAATGCTGAGAGAGAATCTCATTCTCCTTTAGAATAATCCAGGATTTCCGTGCTCAAGTATTCTCCTCCTCGATCACATCAAAGGACATAATACTTATACCCGTATTTTGGTTCTCTACTTCTAAATCATATTCTGTGAATATCTCAAAAGGTTCGGACTTGTGTTTCAACAGGAACATATGTTTGAATCTTGAGAGATTATCAGAGAATGTAATGAAGTACAAAGAACCGGTCTTGGCATGTGTAGGCAGGGGACCTACATACATCAACATGTATCATCCCAAGAGTTCACTAACTCTTTCTCTGTTTCCAGTAAACGGAGCTATGGTCATCTTATCTCTGTGACATGATTGGCAAGTTTCATAAGATGTAAATTCAAACTGATTTAAATATGCATCTAAATGTAACTTTAGCTAGTCGGGTCACATTGATCTGACCTAGTCTACAATACCTCAAGAAGGATCTGTTCATTTCTGAACTATTCCTCTTGTGTGTGTTCCGTATACTTAGAACTGTAGTTTGATTTAGAACATCAATGCTTTTAGATAACGTGCCTGAACCAATCAACTTTTGATATAGGAAATGTTCAAAACATTATCCAACAATACAAAATTTTATCATTTCTTTACTAATAAAGAGACTGATATGATTTTGTATATCAGGTTCGGTATCTAATGACATTCGTTCAGAATCAATGTATTTGTAATACAGGGTGACAGTGACCAACAGACTTGGCTGCAACACTTGCCCCGTTTTCTGCCTCATGAAACTTATCACCCGTTCTCAGTTCTCTACCTATCTGTAGCCCTATGTAACAAATTACATATGCGGGATCCTGATCCGGTATCACATACTCAGGACATAAAGGATACTGAGAAACAGTTCTCTGTAATGAACACACCCGAAGATGATGCATCATATGCACTTTCTTCGTTTGGGCGGCATGGGAATCTTAGTATTCCCCTATTTCCTGCTCTGTCTTATAACAATTATAAGTTAGAGCGGGACCAATGTTCCCCAGCTCAGTATAACAAGAGGGTTCGGTCAATATCTGTATTATTATCTTGATTAAGGCGTGATATGGTCGCTACCTGGAGAGAGAGAGAAGAAAACACTCAGCGTATGCTCTTGCAAAATCAGATTGGTTATTATTTTATCTAATCAGGATGGCTCCCACTGTTTTAATCAAATCTTCCTTCAAACCCTAAAAGGAAAGACTAGCCGGGATTAATTACACGCTACAAGTTCGCCAATCGATTCAGGCATGCGATGTCTGAGGAGGTTGCGGATTCCAACTGTTGTAGTTTTTCACTTTCTTTTCTGTGACCGTAAGTGTAATATGTGATATCGCCCCGATCGAACCGAAACCCTAACTCAAAAATGCTCTGGTACCACTGTAGGGTTCCTAGGCACACTAATGAGGTCTCACAAGGCATCAACCATGCCAAATTCAAGTTTTACAAGTGCCGAGAAACCCTAATACGGATCGTTAACTAGAGAATAAGGCGAAACAAGCAACTAGTTAACAACTTAACTAAGAGTGAATGGAAATACAACCTTTGTAGATCCGGTCCTCCACCTCCATAGCTCCATGATGATGTCCCCTCGTTGCGATCCTCGGATCCCGGGCTCTAGCGTCGGCTTCATCGGAGAAATGGGCGGGCTAGGTCGTTGACTTCGATGCCGAAGATGATCTACATCGAGGCAACTCAAGATCAAACTCCAACTTCATCAAGTCATGAAACTTGTGAAGAAAACACTCTATACTACTTGGTAAGTGGTAGAGGATGAAGAAATAGGATGTGGGTTCACTTTAGAATTGGATTTCTCACTCTTTTTCTCAAGTTGCCATTAAAGGTTGCAAGCTTTTCTTCTTGTTGATGAAGAAGAAGAAGAAGAAAAGAATATGATTAGTATTATCAAAATAGAAAATGAAATGATACTTATCATATAGAAACCATGGTTAAGTGTAGAGACTAAACTAGGGTTAGGTGAATGGTTAGGTTTAGGAAAGAAACAAAGTGGTCAAAGCTTCATGAAGCTTCAAGGTCAAAACAAAAGATGCCACCATTTTGTTTCTTGCCCAAAATAAACAAACAAATAAATAAAATGAATAAGTGAATGAATCAAAACCCTAACCATTAACATAAGCATGGTTTAAGTCTTTACACAAACCCAAGTATGCATGTATCATCAGACATGATACAAACAAGTGCACAAAAGTATATCACATATACAACTTGTGTAATTCAAGTGAGAAAATCCATTTAAAGTGAACAAATACTAGTTAATGCAAAGTAATATATCAAATATATAATTATGCATTAAATCAATACCTGATTTAACGATCCGGTCATATCGCATATAACCGACTAATATCCAATGTATCGGCTTATCGAATCAATCCTTGATTCGATAACTAGGTTATATCGCATACAACCAATTGATACATTCATCGCGAGAATAGAATACGGTATCACATACACGCATTATTCTCGGTCCCGCACATATCTTATATGCGCTCCTATTTCGTTTCGCTTGAGCCAGGAAACCTCTGTGTAGGACTCTAAAGACTCGTCAATACGCCGGCAGCAGGTGATGATCATATCAAACACCCACAAGCCGCAAGCGGTCTGCTAAATGTAACGACCACCCGGGTATTGAGCGATCAGAAGATCGACGAGCAAGCCCGCTCACACTCCTGTGAATCCAACCAGTAACACTTACCGTACAGTCCGGTCTGTTCGTCTGATATGTCGCATATCTCGCCTAAGGGTGGTAAACGTCAGACCCCGGTAGCTCGATAAGTCGTGTCGATATGAGGTCTATAACAGTTCGAGAAACTACTGATAACTCTTACCAGTACATCTCAGCAACCCTGTCCAGGGATTTCCGGTTATAGCCAATCGAACACAGCGCAACACCAACTCCCTATACCGGGAGAGACGAATCCCCTCCTATCGCTCATTGCCTCCATGTGATTCGGGACTGTACCCAAAAGCCACCGTTTTGCACGCCCTCTTAGACGTGGTAAGGTGGAAATCAAAGCACAGTGGGAATCACACAAGACTCTATGACGATCTCGGGTCTACAGACTAACCTGTACCAGTGTCACCAGAGAACTGCCATCTGACGTGAGGTATAATACCATCTGGGAGTTCTCGGCGAGTCCGTCCAGTGTACCCAGTCTCCACTGAGCACCCGTATATCATCTCTGATGTCAAACACCAATGGATATGGGATCATCCATCGCCCATCTGTATGGGTCCAGAAGGTATACGCTAGTCTACTCTGGTATATCGATGCCCCGTCTTGATACACTCACGACTAGGGACCTTGAAAGATGTACTTATGGACTACCATGTCCCCACTAGTATGATCCGCATCATAGTTCAGGTAGTCAAGTACACATCCTAAGGGCTTTACCAACATGTAACAGAGAGACAACCAGTGTACACGTTAAGGTAAAGAGCAACCAGATAGCATACTATCATATCGAGCAAGAAAGTCATCTCTATATATGTCCAAGCATCTACTACAATATACATCCTATGTATAGTAATGGCCTCTAGGGCATACATATAACTAACATAAAAGATTATCATGGATAGATACTTGTGATCCGTGCATTAACCGTGTTTCGATATTCGTTACAGTTTTACATTGGATATCTAGTTGATGCATATACATCACCTGACAGGTTCACTACACACTACTGACTTGTTACATGGATTTTGTTACTAATGCCAACAATATTGACATGTTGTCCTGACGGGCGTAACCTGTTGTCTGCATAGACGAAAACCTGTACCTGCTTGATTCTGTGTTGGCATTAGATCTATCTTGGCAATACCTGACTTGAACAAAAACCTGGGGGTAAAGGGGAAATCAAGAATGTAACCGAACGTAAATCAAAAGGCTATTATTACATGTTTGCCGTTTTTCCGGGCGTTACGAAATATCTTATTTTCTGTTTTTCCCGGCGTTACGGAATATCATGTTTGCCGTTTTTCCGGGCATTACGGAATAATTACATGTTCGCTGTTTTTCCGGGCGTTATGGAATAATCCTGTTACCGTGGTCCCGTAGGGAATGAACCGGGCATAGACTGATGAGTTACGATGAGGATTACATTAATTAATTTCGAAGACTTTAGAATTGATAATCTAGAAGTCCAGTTTTAGGTTACACATCACATAGACACACGTACCTCACTGTTTATATTTATGTTATGAATTATATTCATGTTTACCTATATCGTTACATCCTGGTTATTATTGTTATTTTGATGTTATGACGCACTGACGCCTGGGTTTTGTATGGCCCAGTTTCTCTATCTCTATCACAGGCTGAATAAGATTACTTTAGCCATCAAGCCGAGCAGTGAGGAATTGATTATGTGTGATTTAGAGATGTTTAGCTTTTAGACTCCTAGCTTATTATTTCTTGATGTGAGCCCATATTGGGACGTATTTCCAGATGTTGTTTATTGAATATTAATTCATTTTCACTTATACATTTTCTTGACTCTTTTATTTGGTAAATGGACATGTACTAGATAGATTTTATATTTTACTGTTCTTGATATCCTATAGACAGCCATAATATGACTGTGGAGGGATGATTCCTATTCATAGGTAGCATGGTTGGTTCTGTCACGTGCCGTAGTTCATGCGCTCTGGGAAGCGGGGCGTGACAGGGTTTTTTTAGTATCAGAGCCATAGGATTTAGGATTAGTCGGGTTTGGTTCTTTTGTAGTTGGGTATTGAACCCAATATACTAACCAGAAAACCCGTAATTAGGAACATGTCCTGCCACATTATTGTCGTGATTCTTGAATCTTATCTTTCTCTTGATCCTTTATCTTGACGATATGGAAATGACTTTGCATCTCAACTTGGAATCCTCCTGATTCCTTATTGTTTCTCCGTTCTTATTCCTTCGATTCTGATAGTAGGATCTGGGGAGACTTGAATAGAGTTATGTGATTGTAACTATGTACCGCGGCATAGTTACAAAGAGGTACTCTATTTTGGTAACCTGGGATCCTATTTTCTTGACTTTGTTCATTGTACTACTTTGTTTCTCTCGGTTTCATTGCTTACCAGTTTATGCTTTATCACATACCAGTTTATGTTTTATCGCAAGCTTGAATCCAACAACCGCGTTGTATCTTTCCCCTTGTCCCGTAGTGACCAATCCGTTTGTGTTTCGAAGAATAGGGAGAAACACAGGAGAACACATGATGATTGCAGTAGTACAGACTGCTTCAAGGCCGATCAAATGTAAGATATTTGATTGAAGAAGTTCTGACGAACTTACCTCAGTTTATCAAAATAGAGCAGAGGAAGTGTGGTTGGCTGATAACCCACAAGTCTTAGAACAAACTTGCAAATTCATGATGAAGGAAATCGTTTACTGAAAGGTGAAGTTTGTAAACAAGTTGCAGATGAAGCGTTGATAGCAGTTCGGGATTTCATGGATGTGTTCAAGAACATCTCGGGTTTACCAAAACGAGATGTGGAGTTCTCGATTGATCTTAATCCTGGAGCAGCGCCGATTTCAAAGGCGTATTATCCGATAGCACCGGTGGAACTAGAAGAGATAAAGAAACAGGTTGCTGAATCGCTAGAGAAGGGTTGGATTCGCAGCAGCAATTCACCATGGGGAGCTCAAGTTCTTCTAGTTAGGAAGAAGGATGGCACGCGGAGGATGTGCATCAATTATTGAGAATTAAACCGGGTGACTATTAAGAACAAGTACCCAATCCCTCGCATCGTCGAATTATTCGATCAACTCAGTGGTGCGAGGGATTCTTGAAGCTAGATTTGAGATCCGGATATCATCGAGTTCGGGTGAAACCAGAAGATATTTGCAAAACGGCGTTCCGAACTTGATATGGGCATTACGAGTACTTAGTGATGCCATTCGGAGTCACGAACGCACCGGCGATATTTATGGACTTGATGAACCGAATATTTTCACCGTATTTGGACCAGTTCATATTGGTATTTATTGATGACATTCTGGTCTATTCGAAGAGCCAAGAAGAGCATGTAGAACACTTGAAGATCGCACTGCAAACGTTGAGGCAAGAAAGGTTATAGGCTAAGAAGAGCAAGTGCGAGTTTTGGCTTGAAGAAGTAAAGTTCTTGGGTCATGTCGTATCCATCGATGGAATTGCTGTGGATCCTGAAAAGATTGCAGCAGTTCATGATTAGCCGATTCCAAGGAACGTAGCGGAGATTAGAAGTTTTCTTAGGCTCGCTGGATATTATAGAAGGTTCGTAGAGAATTTCGCTCGAATAGCTGACCAAGCTAACACGAAATGAGGTACCGTTCGTATGGACGGATAAATGTGCGTCAGCTTTTGAAGCGTTGAAGCAAAGACTGGCCACCGCTCCTATCTTGACAGTGCCAGACAGTTCCGGAGGGTTGGTTATTCACAGCGACGCATCTGGGAAAGGCTTAGGATTTCTAATGCAGAATGGTAAGGTTATAACCTACACATCGAGACAAGTGAAGACCCATGAGAAGAATTACCCGACTCATGATTTGGAGCTAGCAACAGTGATTTTCGCTTTGAACATTTGGAGACACTACTTATTGGGCGAAAGGGTAGAAATATTTACCGATCATAAGAGCCTAAAGTATGTATTCACATAGAAAGAGCTCAATATGAGGCAGCATAGATGGTTAGAGATGATAGCCGACTATGATCTTGATCTAAAATACCATCCGAGGAAAGTTAATGTAGTGCCGGATGCGCTAAGTCAGTTGCCAGCAATACGGATGTTGACTGCACAGAAGGAGCTTATAGATGATTTTCAGAGATTCGAGTTGGAGATTGTATTACCGCATTCTTCGGGACAGTTGATGCAATTACAAGTACAATCGTCCTTGATTGATAATATTAAAGCAGCGCAGTCGTGCGATCCAAGATTGCAGGAGTTTTGAGACCAAGTTGAAGCGGGACTTTGAACGGACTTGTTGATTCATAAAGATGGTTCGTTACGATATAGGAGCCGTTTATGTGTGCCGAAAGGAGATATTCGTGAAGAAGTTATGAAGGAGGCTCATAGTTCCGCATATTCCATACATCCGGGAGGCACAAAGATGTACCGAGATCTACGACAACATTTCTGGTGGGTAGGCATGAAAAGAGAGATTGCTCGCTATGTATCGAAGTGCTTGGTGTGTCAGCAAGTCAAGACTGAACGTCAAAGGGTAGCTGGTTTATTGCAACCACTTCCGATTCCACGGTGGAAGTGGGAATATATAACCATAGATTTCATTATCGCTTTACCACAGAGTCTAAGGGGAAATTATGCAGTTTGGGTGATTATTGATCGATTGACCAAGAGAGCTCATTTAATATCGTTTCGAGTTGGTCAGTCGACGGAGGCTTTAGCAGAGTGGTACATGCAGGAGAGTGTGAGATTGCATGGAGTACCCGTAAGCATCGTTTCCGATCATGATACCCGATTTTTATCGCACTTTTGGAGGAGTCTACAGGAATGTTTGGGGACTCGATTGAAGTTTAGCACCGCCTATCATCCTCAGACATATGGCCAGTCAGAAAGAACGATCCAAAATATTGAAGATATGTTGAGAGCATGCATGATAGACTTCAAGGGTTTATGGGAGAATCATTTGCACTTGGTGGAGTTTTTATATAATAATAGTTTTCAGGCGACTATTCAGATAGCTCAATTCGAAGCATTATTCAGTCGTAAGTGTCGCTCGCCCGTCTCTTAGGATGATGTTGGAGAAAGAAGATTATTGGGATCGGATCTTATCGTGCAAACCGTGGAGAATGTTAATGTGATCCGAAACCATATGAAGGCGGCACAAGATCGACAGTAAAGTTGGGTCGATACAGGAAGAAGACCTCTGTAGTTCGCAGTTGGTGATCTTGTATTCCTGAAGATATCACCGACTAGAGGAGTTATTCGATTTGGTAGTCGAGGCAAGCTTAGTCCTCGATTCGTAGGCCTTTCGGTATCATCAAGTGCGTTGGAGAAGTAGCTTATTGATTGGCTTTACCACCATCCTTGGCAAGTGTTCATGACGTGTTTCATGTATCTCAACTCTGCAAGTATGTTCGAGATGAGACGCACGTCCTAGATAACTCGGAAGGACTTGACATATGAAGAACGACCAATGGCGATTGTGGATCGATGAGAAAAGGTCCTCAAAAACAAGGTTATCCCTCTAGTGCTTGTTTCATGGGGGAATCGTTCGCACAGAGAATCCACTTGGGAACATGAAGATGAGATTCAACAGAAGTTTCCACATCTCTTTTCTATGATTCAACAGATTTGATTATGCTACACTCAGTCAAGCTCTTCTTATCACAAAAGTTCTCCATGAAAGATCTGGGTGATGCCTTCTACATCCTGGAGATAAAGATCCATAGAGATAGATCTAAAAGAATGTTGGGATTGTCCCAATCCAAGTACATTAACACCATACTAAAGAGGTTTACTATGGAAGATTCTAAGCATGGTAATTTACCCGCTTACTCAGGAATCACTCTCTCCAAAGAGATGTCTCCCAAGACTAATTTGGAGAGGGATCGCATACAAGGGATACCCTATGCTTTTGTAGTTGGGTCTATCATGTACGCGATGTAATGTGTTGGCTATAGTGCCCTCAAGGCAATTATCATAGTCGCGGACTTGTGATTATGTTGATTGAGTGAGGACCTGTACCGATAAAACAGTCTTACTCAAGATGATAGTATGCTATCTGGTTTGTCTTTATCATCATGTACATGTTGATAGAGCCCATAAGATTCTTGCTTGACTGCCAGCATTATGATGGCGATCATATATATGGGAGCTGGGGTCTATAAGCACATCCTTAAATGTCCCTAGTCATAAGAGTATCGAGACCGAGCATCGATACTCCAGTGTAGACTAGTGTATACTGATCGAGACCCCGACGAGGGGCGGTGGTCAGGTCTCACAAGCCATTGGTGTTAGTTTGTTCACCTAAGATAGTATGCAGGTGCTCATTGGGTTATGAGTACACTGGACGGACTCGCAGGGAACCTGCTGGTTGGTATTATACTTATTGTCAGATAGCAGTTCCCAGGTGACATGTGTACAGGTTAGTCTGTCGACCTGAGATTGTCATTTGTCTCGTGTGAGTTTCCACTGTGCTTTGATTACTACCCTACCACGGCTCAAAGGAGTCGTGCAAACAGGTTTTAGTTGGGTACAGTCCCGAGCCACATGGAGGCAGTGATCGGATCGTCGGGGATTTGTCTCTCCCGGTATTGGGGGGTTGATGACGCGTTGTGTACGGATGACCATCACCCTAAATCCGTGGCCACGGTAGACGAGAACTACCGATCCAGGATCGATAGTTTCTCAGGTGGTGATGGGGTTTCATACCGACACTAAATATCACGTTGTTGGGGGTCTGACTTTATCCACCCCCTAGACTCGATATGCGATACTCTTAGAAGAACAGAACGGACTGTACGGATATTGTCACTGTCAGGCTCAGTAGCAGTTCTGCATGAGTTTGCTCGTCGGCCTCCATTTCGCTCAATACTTGGGTAGCCGTTACGTACAGCTAGTGCCGCTGACGTGCTTGTGGTTAAACCCACTGCCAGCGTATTGACGAGTCTTTAGAGTCCCACAAAGAGGGTTTTCACGGTTCAGGCGATATGGTGTGCATGAGGTATGTTGGTACATACAGGTGTCTGGTTAAATATGTGCACATGCTGCACAGACTTTAATCGGACGGTTGATAATACTAGCGGCTTAGGATTAAGCCAGATTATTAAATCAGGTTTTGATTTAATAATATACATATGTATTTATATATATGTATTCTAGTATTATTGTTTGCTATTTATTTTCTTTCTCGGCTATTCGTATTTTTGTACGAATACGCGTATATGTATTTCGATACATATACCGGAAGTATTCCGTATTTTATACGGAATAGCTTCTAAAAGGTGACACCTCGTTAATGATTTTCTTTATTGAAAATCATTTGGGAAATGAGGTGGAAAGAAGGTATGGGTCAAAGCTTGGTTCAAAGTATGGTGCATTGTTTATTTGATTAAAAGGAAATGATATTTTTTTTGTGGGGATGAGAGGGGGGCCGGCCACTTCAAGGGGGGTTCTTTTCATTTGGAAAAATTGCAACATACATTACACATGATGCTAGCCCACTCTCTCACTCTCTTTACTTGCACACTTAGCCATTTTTGCTCATGCAAAGATCACCTCCTTCATCTTCTTCTATGGTTGCTCCCATGAACATAAATGTTGAGAGAAAAATGTAGTGACATTTTCATACACCCCCACTCTCCATCGCTAGCGACTTTGGAGCATCGGTTACCTCGTTCGACGAGGTTGGAGCTTGCGCAGTTTCCTTCGGGTGGATCATCGAAGATGGAGGAAGACCGGCGACCAAACCACAACAAAGAATCACTAGGAGCTTGGAATGAAGACCGAAGGATACGGATCAACTCGGTATAACAATTCTAACTCTTAGTTAGTTTGCTAGTTTAGGGTTTAAGGTCGATCCGGGATTCGGGTAGTGGTAGCGCCGGTTTCAGAAATTTTTGTTCCGTATTTTGGCTGCGTTTCGATGGCCGGGGCGTTGCCGGGACCAACATGGTATCAGAGCCACCCTTTAAACCCCTTACTAGCTTGTTTAAACGTTCTTAAAAGATCGATCGACCAAAGTTTCCGAAATCACGATTTCAATTTTCATGTTTCGGCCGTTTTTCAAATGTGGTCTAAAAATATTTTCTAGAGGCTTAAAAATCCGTGCATGCGATTTTATGGGTACAGAAAAAATTCGGGCTCCTGAAGCCTCCAAGGCGCCGCGGAACTGCCGCACTTACCCCCTATTGGCGGCGGTTCCGCGGCCATTTAGTGGCGACGGGCCATAAATGTTTTCCTGTAGCTCAGAATATGGAATTGTGATTTTTGTGATACTTGGTTTTGGCCCAGTTTTCAGTGATGTGCAGGTTTTGCAATTGGGGCAAATTTGGGAATTTTAATCGATCGATGTTTTAAGTGGGCGTTTAACAGTGCATACATTTCTATCTGCGACCGTGAATGTCATTTGATCGGTAAACTCGTCTAATTGCTATATGTCTTTTAGACGGGTTTGCGAACGTGACATTCACGTTGATGTTCTGTGTTATGCTGTGATGTTGGTTGGATTATCGTGGTGGATAGCCAGTGGTGTAATGATAAGACAGTTTTAATTTTATTTGTACATTTGATATTGCGGGGCGAGCGTCCGACATGTGGACTGCCGTCACTGCCAATTTGTATATTATTCTTTTGGGGTACGACAGGGCTGAGGTCGATGTCACCCTTGTATATTATTTTCTTTTCTGTACTAAGATTACCCCGCAGTGGAGTGCACGAATAGCCGGGTTCTAGAGGGCAATTGGTCCGCATCACATGGCGTTGAGACGGAGGGGACCTTACTCTAGAATTGGAAGGCTATTTGCCGCACTCGTAGGGGGTATAGGTTGACCCAGGAGGGGTGCCCAAGTTACCGGATTCCGTGAAGTGCTGGGTGGCCTATTCACGTTGTTGAAAGGGGCTGCCTCGCTTCTGGTTTTGGCGGGTAGCTTGCCGCGCTCGTAGGGGTCTAGGTTTCATTGCATAGGCTATCCACATGACAGGGAACGTCGGGTCTCATTTGCGGCTCAAGTGAAACCCGGGGCTCCAGATTATCCACCATTCTGTGTTACTTCTGTGATGTTTCTGTGATGTTGCTTATATCATGCCTGGGACGAATGTTATATATATATATTTATATATACTAGTAGATGTTGTACATGTTTTGCACCCGCGCTAGCCCAGTCCCCGCTCTGTCGTTAGTTAAGTAACCTAACGGGTGATGACAGGACCCAGTGGCGAATGCGGATGGCATATACGTACATTTTATTTTCGTTCTTTTCTGGTGTGATTAATTGATGGGGTTGCATTGATTCTTATCAATGCAAGGATAAAACAAACCTATTTATGATGTTGTTGGAACCAAGTTTTTAAAAAAAAACTGACATTACAAACGTTTTCTTTTACTTTGCACAGTGGCATTCGATTGGGAATATCCTGCACCTCATTCGACGAGGCAAGGGCCGAGATCCCTTAATCGGGAGTGACCCCTTGAGTAAAATTTTGCGTCAACGTTAAAACTTCATTATAGTCGATTACTTTTGCTTTGCATCGTGGTATTCAGTTTGGGATATCCTTCACCCCAGTCGACGGGGAAAGAGCCGAGATCCCTTTACCGGGAGTGACCTCTTTAGTAAACGTTTTCGCCCCTATATATTTATAAAACCACATGGATTCCTTCAATGATATCAAGTTCATTAAGTTAAACGTTTTTCGCCAAAAACCAGCCGTAGCCCTCCGTCATTTCGGATAAGTAGCGCATAGTATTCGTGCAGTGTTTATTGGCCAAAGTCAAGGCATCGTGTGCGGTAGCTGTGTGTTGCTTGTCTGTTGCATGGATATGCATTGGTTTAGGGCAGTCGTACCAGTTTGTTGGCCAAAGTCAAGGGTGTGTGTGCAGGTGGGTCTAAATCAATCAGGAAAATGACGGATAGAACTTGACTTGCGGGTTATGATTTGTTGGCCAAAGTCAAGGTCATAAACCTCTTGGGGTAAAAATCATATCAGGAGTTTCAAACATACAGGAAACTTGCCAGGCTTGCGCATACCTTCTGGAGTATGGTGACTTGAGTGGCTTCCTGTAAGTCGATGTGCAACACCCCACGAGTTGCGGGGAGGCGGAAATATGAAAAACGATCTTGTTCTTTAAGCATACATCGACTAACCGAAGATCTTTGCTAAACGATAATTAACAACAACCATAGAAGTTCTTAGCTACTATGTAAAGAGATTATACCTCGTGAATCGTGTCCTTCGTCTTTTCGATCTATACGTCCTCCTCGGCCTCCTCTAAGTGATAGATGATCCACCCGAGAACCCTAATCCAAGGTTCACCTCCAAACTTGAGGTAACTAAGTTTCTCTAGTTGCTAATCAAAGGAACTTAGATCATATAGAGTTAGGTTATGGAGTGTTTAGTCTATTCTAATTCTTGATCTCAACTCATGAGTGGTAGGATTAGAGTTTGAAGAGAGAGTGAGGTTGAGGAGAGAGAAGGTGAACAAGATCATGATAATGATATTGTTTCTCACTTGATATATGAAGCATAATGAATAAATGAATAAATGAATAAAATGAGATTATTCATCATGCTACATTAATGCATTATGAGTGATTCACTATATGAGTCATTAAGCATTTAATAATGCATTAATGAATCACACAAAATGAGTCACAATATCATTTAATGACAATGCCACCTAAACCCTCAAGTCACCATGCTTCTAGAAGCATCCCGTATAATTACGAGAACGCCCCTCCTATCCGTGAATACACGGAAAAACTTTAGACTGTATAAATCCAATAACCTGATACTAGAATCTGGCTTAAACCAAAGCCATCTAGAAAAAACTGTCCGAATGTCGTACGTGCGTTTTAAACACGTATTCGTCCGAACCCTTGTCGTAAAACCGTACGACCTCTATATTGTTTCGCCTGGAGTTAGGAAATCTCTGTGTGGGACTCTAAAGACTCGACTACTACGCTGGCAGTGGGTTTAACCACAGACCGCAAGCGGCACTAGCTGTACGTAATGGTCCCCAGGTAGATGTCGATAAGAAGGCCGATGAGGAAACCCATCCGAACTCTTACTGAGCCTGTCCGTGACAATATCCGCGCAGTCCGGTCTGTTCATCTAAGAGTATCGCATGTATGGTCTAGGGAGGTGGTAAACATCAGACCCCTAATAACCGTACAAGTCGTGTCGGCATGGCTCAATTACCATCCGAGAATCTACTGATCAGTCTATTAATAATTCTCAATCAGCCCTGGCCAGGAACTTATGGTAATGACTAACCGATCATCGTGCGATATCAACTCCCTATACCGAGAGAGACGAATCCCTAACAGTCACTCACTGCCTCCACGTGGCTCAGGACTGTGCCCAACTAAAACCTGTTTGCACGACTCCTTTGAACCGTGTTAGGGTAGTAATCAAAGCACAGTGGGAACTCACACGAGACAAATGACGACCTTAAGTCAACGGACTATCTGTACACATGTCACCTTAGAACTGCTATCTGACGTTAGGTATAAATACCATCCAGTCAGTTCTCGGCGAGTCCTGTCCGGTGTACTCACACCCAGTGAGCATCTGTATACAATCTTAGGTGCACTCCACCAATGGCTGCGGGACCAATCCATCACCCTTTTTCAGGGTCTAAATATGTATACACTAGTCTACTCCGGAGTATCGATGCCCAGTCTCGATACTCCTGCGACCAGGGACATCTAAGAATGTGCCTATTGACTATCCAGCTCCCACAAGTATGACTGCCATCACAACGCCGGTAGTCAGGCAAACACCCTATGGGCTTTATCAACATATATATATATATATATATATATGAATACTACGCAAAATATATCATATGTTAAGATAAAGACAAACCAAATAGCGTACTATCATATTAAGCAAGACTGTCATGTACATACATATCCCTAGCATCCTATACAATGAAGGCCTCTAGGGCATATATATCCAGCAATCTCCTACTTGCACTAAGGTCTATAATTGGCGCAATGAGTACCCACTGTCTGCACTAGATCCAGTTGCTGGCGTACCGCATGCCCAACATCTCAAACAGCCTCTCGAACTAGACTTGATGGATGACCTTGGTGAATGGATCTGCCGTGTTGTCTTTTGTGTCCACTCTCCGTACCTCGATATCCCGACGATCCACGATCTCCCTGATCAGGTGAAACCGCCTTAAGATATGCCTGGATTTCTGATGGGACCTTGGTTCCTTCGCTAATGCTACAGCCCCATTGTTATCATAATACAAAGGTATTGGATTGGCAATGGATGGAACTACCTGAAGTTCAGAGATGAACTTCCTCATCCAGACAGCCTCTTTTGTGGCTTCACTAGCAGCTATATACTCAGCCTCCATAGTTGAGTCTGCGACGGTATCCTGTTTAGAACTTCTCCAACATACCGCCCCTCCATTGAGGGTAAACACAAATCCCGAAATGGATTTAGAATCATCTTTGTCACTTTGGAATCCGGAGTCGGTAAAAGCCTCAACCTGGAGGTCCCCATTACCTTAAATCAAGAACATCTCCTTAGTCCTTCTCAGGTACTTGAGAATGTTCTTTACCGCTATCCAATGCTTCTCACCTGGGTCAGATTGATACCTGCTTACCGCACCAAGTGCGTAAGCTATATCTGGTCTTGTACATAACATTGCATACATTATAGATCCTACTGCCGAAGCGTAAGGTATAATGCCCATGCGAGCCCTCTCTTCATCAGTCTTTGGAAACATCTCTTTTGAGAGGGTGATCCCGTGACAAGCGGGCATATTACCGCGCTTGGAATCTTCCATACTAAATCTCTTTAGTATAGTGTCAATATACCTGGACTGTGAAAGTCCCAACATTCTATTAGATCTATCACGATAGATCTTAATGCCCAAAATGTAGGTTGCATCACCCAAGTCTTTCATGGAGAATTTCTGTGACAAGAAGAGCTTTACTGATTATAGCATGGGGACATCATTCCCTATCAGTAGTATGTCGTCGACGTACAAAACGAGGAAGACTACTGCTCCTTCTACAATCTTCCTATAAATACATGGTTCATCTACATTTTTGATAAAATCAAATTCTTTGACTGTCTCATCAAAGCAGATGTTCCAACTTCGTGATACTTGTTTTAATCCATAGATGGATTTAAGCAACCTGCACACTCTTCCGCTGCTCCCACTGTCTAAGAAACCTTTTGGTTGATCCATGTAAACACTCTCTTCTAAATGTCCATTTAGAAAAGCTGTTTTTACGTCCATCTGCCAGATTTCATAGTCATGGAAGGCAGCAATGGCAAGCAGGATCCGAATGGATTTAAGCATAGCTACAGGTGAAAAGGTTTCATCATAGTCCAATCCTGGTCTTTGACGAAAACCTTTTGCAACGAGTCTAGCTTTGTAGGTTTCCACTTGTCCAAGTGCACCAATCTTCTTTTTGAAGATCCATTTGCATCCAACTGGTTTCACCCCAGGAGGAGCAACTTCTAAAGTCCATACTTTATTGGTGTACATGGATTCCATTTCGGATCTCATAGCATTCGGCCACTTCACCGAGTCAATACTCATGATAGCCTGCTGAAAATTAGTAGGCTCATCATCATCGATGATGTAATCCTCTCGATCCCCATTTAGAAGAAAACCATAGTATCTCTCAGGAGGATGAGAAAGCCTACTAGATCTGCGGAGTGGCGTTGGTTCGTCATGTTCTATTGAAATCTGAGGTTCTACTAAGTCCTAGGTAGCAGTTTGAGGTTCTGGAATTTCTTCCAGCTCTACCGCGCTCCCACTAATTTCTTTTGCAAGAAATTCGCTCTCTAAGAAGACAATGTGTCGAGCGACAAACACCTTTTGTTCTTCAGTGTGGTAGACCATGTACCCCCTTGAATGTTTGGGGTATCCTACAAACTTGCACAAAACCGATTGTGCCTCGAGCTTGTCCGGACCATGCTTTTTGACATATGCCGGACATCCCCATATCTTGATATACTTGAGATATGGTCTCTTCCCGCTCCACATTTCATATGGAGTGGTAGGCACAGACTTAGTTGGAACTCTATTCAATAGGTATGCTGCTGATTCTAGAGTATAACCCCAGAAGAAAAGTAGCAACTCAGCACTACTCATCATTGAACGCACCATATCTAATAGCGTGCGATTCCACCTTTCTGATACACCATTATGCTGAGGTGTATAAGGCGGAGTAAGCTGAGAGAGAATTCCATTCTCTTTTAAGCATTCAAGGAAACTAGTACTTAAGTATTCTCCACCTCGATCAGATCGAAGTGTCTTGATGCTTTTACCAGTTTGTTTCTCTACTTCATTTTTATACTCCTTCAACTTCTCAAAGGCCTCGGATTTATGTTTCATTAAGAACACATGTCCATACCTAGAGAAGTCATCAGTAAAAGTGATGAAGTAGGAGTGACCGCTTCTCGCATGTGTAGACATTGGACCACATACATCACTGTGTACAAGTCCCAAGAGTTCTATGGCTCTTGCTCCGTGTCTGGTGAACGGAGATTTGGTCATTTTTCCTTTGATACATGATTGACAAGTTGCATATGATGAATATTCAAACGGATCTAGATATCCATCTTTATGTAACTTAGTCAACCTTGTTTCGTTTATATGACCAAGTCTACAATGCCATAGGAAGGCTTGATTTGAATCTGGAGCCTTTCTTTTAAGTGTGTTTTGAATATTGAAAATTCGAGGTTGATTAAGTATGTATATGCCGTTTTCCAGTGTGCCATACCCAATCAGTGCTTGATTTAGGAGAATGTTCATGATATTTCTTTCAAGAGAAAAATTATATCCTTCATTAGATAACAAAGATACTGATATAATATTACACAACATACCGGGAATACAAAAACAGCTGTACAAAACCAAAATGTGCTCACTAGTCAACCCTAGGTGATATTCCCCTATTGCAATAGCATCTACATGCATTCCATTGCCCATCCGGAGAGTCATATCACCTGTCCCCGGTACTCTACTATTTTTCAGATCCTGCAATGAATTACAGATGTGAGAACTAGAACCGGTATCAAGTACCCATGATGTGGAGTTTACTGAAAGACAATTTTCGATTACGAACACACCTGAAGCAGAAGCAACAGCTTGCTTCTTGTCCTTGGCTTTGAAGGCCATACAATCCTTTTTCCAGTACCCTTGCTTGTGACAATAAAAGCATTCGTTTATATCCGCTTTCACCCTTCCTGCCTTGTTCGTTCCCTGCACCTTCCCTTTCGGTTTGGTGGCTTTCATCTTCTTCTTCCCTTTAACTTTCGCTTTAGTTTTAGAAGAGGATGATTGGCCAACATACAGAACGTGGGTCTTCTCCTTTTTCAAGGAGGTCTCAGCTACCTTCAACATGTTGAGGAGCTTTGGAAGATCAGCTTCCATTTCGTGCATGTTGAAGCTTAGCACGAACAGATAGAAGGTGTGGGGAAGGGACTTCAAAATCAAGTCGATATACAAATCATTCTCTAGCACGCATCCCAGGTTTGCGAGTTCCTCAATGAGGCTGATCATTTTGAGGACGTGCTCTCCTATAGGCGATCCTGGAGCTAACCTCATCTGGAAGAGTTTCCTTGAGGTCTCGTACCTTGCGATACGGGAGTGCTCCCCAAACAATGGAGAAAGATGGATATAATATCCATACTCTCGTGCTATTTCTGGAGTTCATTGTTCATGGACGCCAGCACGATACACTTAGCTCGCTCACAGTCTAGATCCCAGGTTTTGCTAACTTCCTTGTCCACAACTGAGGAATCTGGTCCTGGGATAAGGGGAGGAACACCGGTGGTAACATATGCTATTTTGTCATAAGTCAGTGCAATGTTGACGTTCCTTATCCAATCTTTATAGTTCTGCCCGGTCAGTATATTTTTTTCAAGTAATAGTTTTAGTCCTGTCATGTTAGCTTCCAGAGAGAGAGAAAAGAAAACACTCAGCTTATGCTTCTTGCAAGTTTAGATTGGTTATCAATTTATCTAAACAGGATGGCTCCCACTGTTTCCTCAAATCCTTCTTCAAAACCTAAAAGAAGAACTAATCAGGATTTAATCACACGTCACAATTCTTGCTTAACCTTTCAGCCAGGCTAGTGTTGGTACTTCGAGGGAGGTTTTCCAACGCTTTCGCGAAGTTCCTTAATTAAATAACCTCTTTTCCCTGGAGGCGTAGCCCCTCTAACACCTACTTGGTTTATAGCATTGATTGTTAAGTGAGAAAGTTTCCCGAGAGTAATCCTACTCATCAGTGGGATCGGGATCCAACTATCATTGCATGATGCACTAGATGGAAGCCACTCTAGTCACCACACTCCAGAAGGTATGCTAAATCTGCAAGTTTCCTTTATGTTTGAAACTCCCGATGTGAGTTTTTACCCCAAGCTCTTATGACCTTGACGTAGGCCAACAAATCATAAGACGCAAGTCAAGTTCTACCCATCGTTGTCCTGATTAATTTAGGTACATCGTACATGCCCTTGACGTAGGCCAACAAGGTTGTACGTCTGTCATATACTAATGCATCTATCTATGCAACAAATAAGCAAACACACTGCTACCATCCACTATGCCTTAACGTAGGCCAACAAGCATAGCATGAATACGATGTGCTGTCTATTTGAAATGACGGAGGGTTACGGCTGGTTTTTGGCAAAAAACCGTTAACGTAGTGAACTTGATATGATCGAAGGAACCATGATAGCCTTTATTAAAAGGAGTGGTTTAAACTCCGCATTTAAAATTTTCTTTTTGAAGAAAACCGAGTGGTTTTGAAATTGTTCTAACGATTCAGTTTAGGTTTTATTTTTCTTTGCATTAAAATTAATGCGCCCCATCTTTAACCTATCATTACAGATAACAACGAAAATACAACGTCCTCTTATGCCATCCGCATTCGCCACGGGTCCCGTCATCACCCGTTAGGTTACTTAACTAACGGAAGAGCGGGGGCTAGGCTAGTGCGGGTGTAAAACATAAGTGACGTCTAAATAGCTATCATATATAGATATTGTACATTCGTCAGACGCAATAATAGGTATTCCAGATCACAGATGAACTTTATTGGATATACAAGCAATCCGCGTTTCTTTTGAGCCTGCAACAAAAGACGGATTGCACAGTTGTGATGAATAGCCATTACCCCACCCCAGACCCCTACGGGTACGGCAAACTATCCGCCAAGTACCCGAAGTGAAGCGGTCTCCCTCAACGACGTGAGTAGGCCACTAAACACTTCGAAATACCCGGTAGTTTGTGCACCCCACCTTGGGTCTATCCCAGGAGCAAAAACAGTAAAAAGAAATAATACAACGGTGGCTACAACCGCAACCTGGATGTGCCCCGCAAAATAATATTACAACTTATTACAATTTCATCTAATGAATTAATACAATAACCCATCACAAAACCCCGGCTAATCATCACAACAATCCAATACAGTTCATAATCACAAACAGTTAAAACATTTCAGATATGTGCAACCCCCTGCCAACCGACATACTAGCAGTTAGGGGAGGTTTACGAACACAAAATACAGTTCACAGATATAATCAAACAAGAAAACATGTATAATTTCGATCGATCAAACCCATTAGATTCTGCTCCAAAACTTCTCTGTAAAAATGAGACCTGAGCAAAAATAAACATTCCAGAAAAGACAAAATATTCACAGGAGAGTTACTGGGGAGATTTGGGGTGAATCAGGCTCAACTCGGCTGCGGATCCACGGCGGATCGGTGGGATCGGCAGCGGTTCCGCGGTGTGTTGGCCGATTCATGCACCCAAATTTCTCCAGTGTTCTTAGGTTTCCCTGTAGGTTATTCTGGAGGTCCCTGAAAAATTTTTGGACCTCAATTTAAAATCGACAGAAACTATGTGAATACGATATATTTTCCGGTTCTTTTTGCGTTCGAAATTCATACGACTTTGCAAGTGAGTTAATTATTGTTTAGTGAGGCTCTGATACCACTGTAAGTCGATGTGCATCACCCCACGAGTTGCGGGGAGGCGGAAATATGAAAAACGATCTTGTTCTTTAAGCATACATCGACAAACCGAAGATCTTTGCTAAATGATAATTAACAACAACCATAGAAGTTCTTAGCTACTATGTAAAGAGATTATACCCAGTGAATCGTTTCCTTCATCTTTTCGATCTCTACGTCCTCCTCGGCCTCCTCTAAGTGATAGATGATCCACCCGAGAACCCTAATCCAAGCTTCACCTCCAAACTTGAGGTAACTAAGTTTCTCTAGTTGCTAATTAAAGGAACTTAGATCATATAGAGTTAGGTTATGGAGTGTTTAGTCTATTCTAATCCTTTATCTCAACTCATAAGTGGTAGGATTAGAGTTTGAAGAGAGAGTGAGGTTGAGGAGAGAGAAGGTGAACAAGATCATGATAATGATATTGTTTCTCACTTGATATATGAAGCATAATGAATAAATGAATAAAATGAGATTATTCATCATGCTACATTAATGCATTATGAGTGATCCACTATGTGAGTCAATAAGCATTTAATAATGCATTAATGACATAATGAATCACACAAAATGAGTCATAATATCATTTAATGACAATGCCACCTAAACCCTCAAGTCACCATGCTTCTAGAAGCTTCCCGTATAATTACGAGAACGCCCCTCCTATCCGTGAAAACACGGAAAAACTTTAGACTGTATAAATCCAATAACCTGATACTAGAATCTGGCTTAAACCAAAGCCATCTAGAAAAAACTGTCCGAATGTCGTACGTGCGTTTTAAACACGTATTCGTCCGAACCCTTGTCGTAAAACCGTATGACCTCTATATCATTTCGCCTGGAGTTAGGAAATCTCTGTGTGGGACTCTAAAGACTCGACTACTACGCTGGCAGTGGGTTTAACCACAGACCGCAAGCAGCACTAGCTGTACGTAACGGTCCCCAGGTAGATGTCGATAAGAAGGCCGATGAGGAAACCCATCCGAACTCTTACTGAGCCTGTCCGTGACAATATCCGCGCAGTCCGGTCTGTTCGTCTAAGAGTATCGCATGTATGGTCTAGGGTGGTGGTAAACGTCAGACCCCTAATAACCGTACAAGTCGTGTCGGTATGGCTCAATTACCATCCGAGAATCTACTGATCAGTCTATCAGTAATTCTCAATCAGCCCTGGCTAGGGACTTATGGTAATGACCAACCGATCACCGTGCGATATCAACTCCCTATACCGGGAGAGACGAATCCCTAACAGTCACTCACTGCCTCCACGTGGATCGGGACTGTGCCCAACTAAAACCTATTTGCACGACTCCTTTGAACCGTGTTAGGGTAGTAATCAAAGCACAGTGGGAACTCACACGAGACAAATGACGACCTTAAGTCAACGGACTATCTGCACACATGTCACCTGAGAACTGCTATCTGACGTTAGGTATAAATACCATCCAATCAGTTCTCGGCGAGTCCTGTCCGGTGTACTCACACCCAGTGAGCATCTGTATACAATTTTAGGTGCACTCCACCAATGGCTGCTGGACCAATCCATCGCCCTCCTTAGGGTCTAGATATGTATACACTAGTCTACTCCGGAGTATCGATGACCAGTCTCGATACTCCTGTGACCAGGGACTTCTAAGGATGTGCCTATTGACTATCCAGCTCCCACAAGTATGACTTCCATCACAATGCCGGTAGTCACGCAAACACCCTATGGGCTTTATCAACATATATATATATATATATAAATGAATACTACGCAAAATATATCATATGTTAAGATAAAGACAAACCAAATAGCGTACTATCATATTAAGCAAGACTGTTATGTACATACATATCCCTAGCATCCTATACAATGAATGCCTCTAGGGCATATATATCCAACACTTCCATCAAGTTATCATGCGATGATAGTTGGATCCTGATTCCCACTGATGAGTAGGATTATTTCTCGGGTGATTCCGACTAATTCTCCTTTTGGGTTTGGAGGAGAATTCGAGGAAACAGTGGAAGCCATCCAGATTAGATAAAGTGATTGACCATTCTGATTTAGGTTAGAGTGCACGCTGATTGTTTCTTTTCTCTTTCTCTCTGGCTGCGACTATGACCTAACCTTTGACTAAAACTCATGAAACCAAGTTAACCGATCCTTCTTAAAACACTTTGGCTTTTGGAATGTCACGGTGTCGCATACATCATTGCCATTTCTATATCACCTTTGCTTTTCTCCAGAACACCTCGTATCACTACGAACATCCACTTCCATTGGATAAATCCATCGTATAGTTACATACGAACTCGAAGGAACTTTTTCGAGGATGGATTCTGGTTCTGGAGAGATTGAATAGGATTATTCGGTTGTCTTTTCCCTTTACCTTCTCTCAGGTTGTGAGGGCTCATAGGATTAGGAGAGGGTACACCTATTGAGCTTATTGGATAGTCTTCTTCCAAACCATAGGCAGGTGCCGAATGGTAGGGAAGGAAGAAAACCAATTAAGCTTAAGTGTGGTGTACAGAAGGTAATAAGTAAAGACATATAAAGGGATTAGAATAATGGCAAAGGAAATTGCGACCATCATCATTCACGACAAAAACCGTGTATACCCCTGCTACTCCTACATCACCTTTGCTTTTCTCCAGAACATCTCGTATCACTACGAACATCCACTTCCATTGGATAAGTCCATCGTATAGTTACATACGAACTCGAAGGAACTTTTTCGAGGATGGATTCTGGTTCTGGAGATATTGGATAGGATTATTCAGATGTCTTTTCTCTTTACCTTCTCTCAGGTTGCGAGGGCTCCAAGGATTAGGAGAGTACACCTATTACGCTTATTGGATAGTCTTCTTCCAAACCTTAGGCTGGTGCCGAAGGGTGGGGAAGGAAGAAAACCAATTAGCCTAAAGAAGGTGTACAGAAGGTAATAAGTAAAGACATAATAAAGGGACTGGAGTGAGGGCAGGTAAGTATATGGTTACTGTCATGAATAAAGTTTGTGGAAGAGGCGTTACTAGGAATACCAGTTACCCCTTTTGAAACATTTTCATGTTTCAGTTTCACTGTGCGATGTTAATTGAAAAACTGTTTTCCCGATTGGAATCTAACTCCAGAGTATGTATTTACCAGATCAGTTTCTCACATCTGTATGCTATTACGTATGGTGAGTGGGAGTAAGATATTGGGAATTGGGTGATTAGATCCTCATTATATCGGAATTCATCGTAATTGGTGATATTTGAGGAAATCATCTGGTTTTTGCCGGATGGAAAATATTTGGTTTTGAATATCCGTTGTTATGCACCAATTTCAAACTGATATATCTGTACGTTTATTTTATAAAGTGAGATATAAATTTTTGATATCATGTCTGTGACATTTACCAATATCAGTTGGTGATTAGGTAAGGTGCATTCAACAGCGGTGTAATTCTTCTTAACCATACTATAGTTTTTCAACCTACGACGCAGAGGGTTTGAGTTGTTGAACTCAGGGTATTTATACAAAGTATTGTATGTTGTCCAGTGTCCATTAGGACAATGGGGTTGGTACTCGTACTATATTCTGTTTACTTGTGACTTCTCCAGTTCTGGACAAGTATTTTGTTGAAATGCAAGGTCCAGATATTGAGAAGTTATAAGAATAAAGTAGAGAACCATTTGTTGGAAGTATCAGGATTCTTCGATGAAGTCAAAGATGTAGATACTTGTATTTGGTATTCCAGTGATAGTAATGGTTTTGAAAACTTTCTTCTCTTTCGGGTTACTCATATATAGATGCACTCCTAGATGAGTAATATTGATTGACCTCCTTCTATTTTGTTGATATGCACTGGAAACAGCTGCATTATTTTGAATCTGGTTCCCATTAAATTAGTGCTTTTGTTTTTATATCAGATACATATAGAATCAATTTATATCTTGACGATGTTAAGGTATAGGGAGTTGTCCGGCTGATACTTAAAACCAGAATCCGGATAAACTCGAGGCACGTTTCAGTAAGGGCTGTTTGTGGGTTATCCCGAGCTTTGATGATAGTTAACTTTCTACCATCAGGAAGATCAATATTTGTATTGTTCTTAACTCGCCACAGTTTTAGTAAAATAGATTTTTTCAGAAAACAAAAGTGGGAGTATGGTAGAACTGGAAGAGATTCCAGAACCACAAACGATCACTGATGATTTAAATAGAACCTAAGGATTCAATTAGTTTCGACATTCCATTAGCCACTCCGCAGATTTGGTGGGTAACCTCAGGCACCCGAGAGGCACTTCGGTCTTCTCAGTGACGGTGACAGGGAGGTTCTTGTTTACCCAGACTTGCCATTGCTGATGTTCTAGAATATAAGACCCGGCAGGAGGATGAGTATAGCGTCGTTCTAAACTAGCTTTGGAAGTGCACGTGTATATGACTCTGTCAGAGGGTTGTTGTAGTCAGTGGGAGCAGCGGAAGCATAGTGGGCACGTAGCTTATGTCTATTTAAAGACTAAAGCAAGTATAGCGGAAATAGATCATCTATTTTTGATGTGACAGTCATAGGCTTTGACCTCATCAGAATAGGAGATGGATCTGGTAAGAAGGTAGTAGAGAGTGATGTCCAGTTATTTGGGAGGACATGCACTTGATAGGAAGAGATATTCCTATACTACAATCGGTTATGCTGTGGTTGTCACAAAGTTGTTTCTCCATAGAGGATGTGGATATAATATCAGGTTTTCTGGTTACTAGATCTATGGTTTTGGATCTAGATTTGGGAAGTATCCCAATTTGGGTACTTTGACATTATTCTAAAGATATTTTAGAATAGATGACTCCTGGCATGGTGGTGTACCTGCAGGTGATGGAGTCACCCTCTCTAAAGGTGTCTTACAGACTAACGGGGAGAGAGATCTGCATGATTGGCATATCACTTGCTTAGGCAATTGAGTTAATCATGAAATGTCAAGTACCACACCAGATATTGCTTTTGCACTAGAAGCAATAAGCAGAAATAATCCAATCCTGGAGAAACATTGAGAAGCAGTTATTGAACATAAATGGATGTTCTAGGGATATGGTAACGGAAGCCTCCTTCGGGAGACGGTTATCATTCCAGGCTTCCATGGTGACCTGGATGACAGAGTGACTGTCAGAGTTATAGTTTTTCCCTCTTCTGAGGGACAGTATGTTGGACAGGTGGTCCAAGCAGATACTGAGGAAAGGCATGGCACAGTATACTGATTAAATTCAGTGGATGATATAGTCTAAGGAGTTTGCTAGATTTGGAGTTCATTTATGAACTGGGTCCCATCGGACATCCAGACAAATTCTAAGGCAAGTATTGCTCATTTCGGGAGATAGTTTTCTCCGCGAAGTTGAGATATAGAGAGAAACAGAATGAAACATTGGAGCGGATCCACTCACTGAGGCTATTTCTCGAATGCAATCATTTTCGCAAATGCGATTTGCGAAACTGATTAGTAGAGAAGTTGGGTGTTCGTTATCACACGGGCTGTGAGTATGCGACATCGCAATAATTGTCCTTAAGTACAAGTGGGAGATTGTTGGCTATAGTGCCCTCAAGGCAATTATCATAGTTGCGGACTTGTGATTATGATGATTGAGTGTGGACCTATACCGATAAAACAGTCTTACTCAAGATGATAATATGCTATCCGGTTTGTCTTTATCATCATGTACATGTTGATAGAGCCCATAGGATTCTTGCTTGACTGCCAGCATTATGATGGCGATCATATATGTGGGAGATAGGGTCTATAAGCACATCCTTAAATGTCCCTAGTCGTAGGAGTATCGAAACCGGGCATCGATACTCCAGTGTAGACTAGTGTATACTGATCGAGACCCCGACGAGGGGCGGTGGCCAGGTATCACAAGCCATTGGTGTTAGTTTGTTCACCTAAGATAGTATGCAGGTGCTCATTGGGTTATGAGTACACTGGATGGACTTGCCGGGAACCTGCTGGTTGGTATTATACCTATTGTCAGATAGCAGTTCCCAGGTGACATGTGTACAGGTTAGTCTGTCGACCTGAGATCATCATTTGTCTCGTCTGAGTTCCCACTGTGCTTTGATTACTACCCTACCACGGCTCAAAGGAGTCGTGCAAACAGGTTTTAGTTGGGTACAGTCCCGAGCCACATAGAGGCAGTGATCGGATCGTCCGGGATTTGTCACTCCCGGTATTGGAGGGTTGATGTCGCGTTGTGTACGGATGACCATCACCCTAAATCCGTGGCCACGGTAGACGAGAACTATGATCCAGGATCGATAGTTTCTCAGGTGGTGATGGGGTTTCATACTGACACTAAATATCACGTTGTTGGGGGTCTGACTTTATCCACCCCCCTAGACCTGATATGCGATACTCTTAGATGAATAGACTGGACTGTATGGATATTGTCACTGTCAGGCTCAGTAGGGGTTCTGCATGAGTTTGCTCGTCGGCCTCCATTTCGCTCAATACCTGGATAGCCGTTACGTACAGCTAGTGCCGCTGACGTACTTGCGGTTAAACCCACTGCCAGCGTATTGACGAGTCTTTAGAGTCCCACACAGAGGGTTTTCCACGGTTCAGGCGATATAGTGTACATGAGGTATGTTGGTACATACAGGTGTCCGGTTAAATATGTGCATATGTTGCACAGAATTTAATCGAACGGTTGATAATACTAGCGGCTTAGAATTAATCCAGATTATTAAATCAGGTTTTGATTTAATAATTTACATATGTATTTATATATATGTATTCTAGTATTATTGTTCGCTATTTATTTTCTCTCTCAGCTATTTGTATTTTTGTACGAATACGCGTATATGTATTTCGATACATGTACCGGAAGTATTCCGTATTTTATACGGAATAGCTTCTAGAAGGTGACACATCATTAATGATTTTCTTTATTGAAAATCATTTGGGAAATGAGGTAGAAAGGAGGTATGGGTCAAAGCATTGTTCAAAGTATGGTGCATTGTTTATTTGATTAAAAGGAAATGATTTTTTTTTGTGGGGATAAGAGAGGGGGGCCGGCCACTTCAAGGGGGGAGTTCTTTTCATTTGGAAAAATTGCAACATACATTACACATGATGCTAGCCCACTCTCTCACTCTCATTACTAGCACACTTAGCCATTTTTGCTCATGCAAAGATCACCTCCTTCATCTTCTTCTATGGTTGCTCCCATGAGCATAAATGTTGAGAGAAAAATGTAGTGACATTTTCATACACCCCCACTCTCCATCGCTAGCGACTTTGGAGTGTTGGTTACCTCGTTCGACGAGGTTGGAGCTTGCGCAGTTTCCCTCGGGTGGATCATCGAAGATGGAGGAAGACCGGCGACCAAACCACATCAAAGAATCACTAGGAGCTTGGAATGAAGACCGAAGGACACGGATCAACTCGGTATAACAATTCTAACTCTTAGTTAGTTTGCTAGTTTAGGGTTTAAGGTCGATCCGGGATTCAGGTAGTGGTAGCGCCGGTTTCAGAAATTTTTGTTCCGCATTTTGGCCGCGTTTTGATGGCCGGGATGCTGCCGGGTCCCAACATTATGTACCAAACCGTATATAGCTTACGCACTAGGTGTTGTAAGTAGGTATCAATCAGATCCTGAGGAGAGCATTGGACTGCTATGAAGAACATTCTTAGGTACTTGAGAAGGACTAAAGAAATGTTCTTTGTGTATGGTAATGGAGAACTCCAGATGGAGTCCTATGTCGATTCGAGCTTCCAGAGTGATATGGACGACAGTAAGTCGGTCTCGGGTTTTTTCTTCAACCTCAATAGAGTGCGGTATGTTGGAAGAGTTCCAAGCAAGATACCGTGGAAGACTCGATGATGGAGGCTGAATACATCGCTGCCAACGAAGCTGCCAAAGATACTGCCAAAGAAGCTGTCTGGATGAAGAAGTTCATTGCTGAACTTGGTGTGGTTCCATCCATTGAGGATCCAATACCCTTGTATTGTGATAACAATGGGCTGTGGCTTTAACCAAGGAACCCCGATCCCATCAGCGATCCAGACATATTCTTAGGCGGTATCACCTGATCCGGGAGATGGTTGATCGCTGGGAGATCGAGGTCAGGAGAGTTCACACGAAAGATAACACAGCGGATCCACTCACGAAGGCCCTCCCCCAGACATGGTTTGAGAGACTTTTTTGGATGTTGGGTATAAGATACTACAACAACCGGCCTTAGTGCAAATGGGAGATTGTTAAGAATATATATACCCTAGAGGCCATTATTGTATAATATAGTGGATACTTAGACATATATATAGAGGACTTTCTTGCTCGACATGATAGTATGCTATCTGGTTGCTCTTTATCTTAACATGTACACTTGTATTATTATACTGTCTCTCTGATACATGTTGATAAATCCCTTAGGATGTTGGCTTGACTACTAGGACTATGATGCAGATCATACTAGTAGGGCCTGAGTAGTTCACAAGTACATCCTTTAATGGTTCCTAGTCGAGGGAGTATCAAGACAGGGCATCGATATTCCAGAGTAGACTAGTGTGTACATTTCATGACCTTGTATAAGGCGATGGTTGATCCCATAACCATTGGTGTTTGACATCAGAGATTGTACACATGTGCTCATTAGAGAATGGGTACACCGAACAAGACTCACCGAGAACTCCTAGATGGTACCATACCTATTGTCAAATAGCAGTTCTCTGGTGACACTGGTATAGGTTAGTCTGTAGACCCGAGATCATCATAGTGTTTTGTGTGATTCCCACCGTGCTTTGATTTCCTCCCTACCATGGCTCAAAGGGGTCGTGCAAACAGGTGGATTTTGGGTATAGTCCCCAGTCACATGGAGGCAGCGAGCGATAGGAGGGGTTTCGTCTCTCTCGGTATAGGGAGTTGATGTTGCGTTATGCTCAATTGGCTATAACAAAAATTCCCTGTCCAGGGCTGATGAGATTTACTGGTAAGTGTTATCAGTAGTTTCTTGAACCGTTATGAGCCACACATCGGCATGACTTATCAAGTTACTGGGGTTTGACGATTTCCACCCCCAGACTCGATATGCGACATTTCAGACGAAGAGACCGGACTGTACGGTAAGTGTTACTTATAGGCTTCACGGGAGTTTGGACAAGCTTGCTTGTTGATCTTCTATTTGCTCAATACCTGGGTAGCCGTTACGCCCAGCTAGTACCGCTGACGGCTTGTGGGTATCTGATATGATCATTACCTAATGCTGGCGTATTGACGAGTCTTTAGAGTCCCACACAGAGCTTTCCTAGCTTAACCGAAATGAAGTAGGGCACATATGTGATATGTGCGGGGGCTTGATTAAATACGAGTATGTGATACCGTATTCTAATCTAGCGATATTTGATATCGGTTAGGTTATATGTGATATAACCGGATTATTGAATCAAGTGTTGATTCGATGATTTGTTATATGTATATATATTTGATATTGGTCGGTTATATATGATATGACCGGATTATTGAATTAAGTGTTGATTTAATATAAGGTATTGAATAAAATACGGTTGTATATGATATAACCGGGTTATTGAATCAAGTGTTGATTTAATAATGTGACACACACACACACATATAATATTAGTTGCTTATATATGATATAACTGGATTATTGAATCAAGTGTTAATTTAATAATTTGATATATATTTATATATTTGATATATTAATATATATTAACTAATATTAGCTCACTAATGAATTTCTTCTCTTGTGTGTGTGTGTGTATATATATATATTTATTTATATATATAATATACTTTTGTGTCATGGTGGATGATACAAAGATCATAGGTGTATGAGACTCACACCAAGACTAAAGATAATTTGGGTGATTATTTATTAAGAGGAGGATAAAAATTAGTGGAAATGAGCATGGCTTAGATGCTTGTAGAAGCATGTAGAAGTCATGACTCATCTCACTTAATTTTGTTTTACTCTAGATATTTTCTAAATCCAACCATTTATCTTTAGCCCATTGTTAAGTCTCTCATATCACTTAAGATATTTTTCTTCACCTAAGTTCTTCTTCTTCCTCTATAGCTTTCTTGAGTTGGAAAACCAAAAAGAGAAAAGGATTTCTAAAGTGAGCAAAATTCCTACTTCATCAACCTACTCTCACCTAGCCCATTAGATTAGGTTGTTTGCTTCACTAATTCTTTGATTAGTCAAGAGGTAGCTTGAGTTAGATTAACTTCAAAGTGGATCATCTTTGGCCTCGAAGACGACAAAGCAAGCCCGTTCCTTTCACCAAATGGAGCCTAAGAAGAGTTCTAGGGACAACTACTTGTAGTTTTAGAAGTGAAGGACCGGTCTACAAGGTTGTATTCCCTTTTCACTTAGTTATAGAACTTGTTTACTTGCATACAAACCCTAATTCTCTAGTTCGATTCTAGGTTAGCATGCTTTAGCACACTAGATTTTTAAAAATTGCATACTTGATTCTTGTATAAACCTAGTGGTGGTGCTAAGACATACTTTCACTGTCATAGGGCGAACAACCTATGCCTAATCTGTGGGTCTTCTACTCACGCCATTGGAGCATACCCATAGAACCGAGGACCCAATAACCCTCCAGCTAGACCGACAATCCAAGCTCCTCCTACCCGGTTAGCTCTACCAGCTCCAGCTCCCCGCACCTAGACCACTCAACCCCAACGTCAAGTGTTTAACTAGGCATATAGGAAAGTGCCACAACGCCAAGCATTCACCATGTCGGTCAAAGAGACCGAAACTACGGGTCAGGTAATCACTGGTAAATCCCTTCCCTATTCGCTTTCAAATCCTTTCAATTCAAAATCATCTTATATCTGTTATACCTAAACCTATCCTATACAACTCAGGTACAATCTTAGTAGTCTCTCTACCTGCTCTAGCACTCTTCGACACTGGGGCTTCACATTGCTTTATGTCGCAATGGTTCATCCGAACTCATGCGATCCCAGTTTAACTGCTCGTATTCACATAGAATGTCAGTTCAGGGAACGACGTTCTAAAAGCAACTTTGGGATACGATCTGTGTCTACTGGTCGTCTGCAGTCGAGAATTTTATATGGACTTCAAGGTGCTGGACATACCAAACTTCGACGTAGTCTTGGGAATGAACTGGCTAGGAACTTTCTTCGCTACCATTGACTGTCGCTAAAATAGGGTAGTGTTCGAAATACCAGATCACCAGTGTTCTATTTCAATAGTGGAGACCGTACCTTGGAACCTAGCGTCTACAAAGAAAAACCAAAGAAGGCAGAGGTTACAACATTGCAAGCGGAAGAATTGAAGCTATAGGTAGTTCGAGAGTTCGAGGATGTATTCCCGGAAGATATATCAGGTTTGCCTCCCGATCGAGCTCTTGAATTCAGCATCGATTTACAACCCGGTGCACAACCAGTAATAAAATCTCCGTACCGATTGTAACAACCCTAATTTTTCTATACCAAAATTTTTCAAATATTTTTTCAAAAATCCACAAAAGGGGTATTTTAGCATGAGCACAAGATATAGGTAATTATTTTGTTTTTAATTACAAGCTACAAGAATGTAATAACTCCATTTTTAGTGTACAAGAATTTACTTTAAATTTAATGTATACAAGGAGTATTTATTCTTACTGCTATCAGTTTAAGTAATTAAAAACCACAATAATTACAAGAAGGAGCTTGTAGCTCATTGGTAATACCTTGCATTGCTGAACCAAGCCACCAGAGTTCGAATCTCATGCCCCACATTATTTTTATATTTATTTTGTTTTAAATTTTTGGAAAGTCAACAGTCAAACCGTCATAAATCACAAAACTTGAACTGAACCCAAAAAGTTAGATATACCAAAATTCCCCCCAAGTGAAGACCCACCCGATGGTACCCCGACTCGGCCGGACGAGTCGTCAACACGGAATTTCTCCGTGTTGACTTGGTCATACCCCCAGCATACTTTATTTTTTTTGATCGGTTACCGAATGCTCATTAAACCTTTTTTACTCCTAATTTTAATGAATTTTTTATATTTTAAATATTTTTTTTAATTAAAAACCCTAACCCTAGCCTAGCCCTATATATAAACACCCCAATCCTCTAACCTTTCACCCTACATTCCTAAGTCCACTCTCCTAAAATCTCAAGAGAACTCGGTACGTTAGAAAAAGAGCGAAAGGCGAAGTGCTGCCGAAATCGACGACGAATTCCGGCGATCGTACTAGGACCCTTCATGACGCTTCGACGCATCGACAACCCTCTACCTCCCTCTCACTCTCTAACGTGTCCAAAACCCGTAAGTCCCCCTCTTTCTATCTTCCTTTTCTTTTAAGAAAAATACGACTTTTTAAAACCCGACGGAAATCGGAACAAACCGATTTCCGATTCGGTTTTCTATCAAAACTCACTTGTCACAAATTACATAATGCTTAAACATATTCATGTTGACTATTAATCACTTAGAAATCAATTTGGATAAAGTTTTTCACATGAAATGATAACGTTTCCATTTATCGTATTTCTTTCACTTAAATACCACAATGTTTAGTTATCACATTTAACCCTTAACAATTGCTATACCTTAACATAGATCACGAGGTAATGACCTACCTCCATACACATGCAAATACAGCCCTAATTGATAGCATCAAAACTTAGAATACGATAATACAAGACTTTCATTAAAATACCATTTTCTTTATAAACCTTTTCTAAAAGTTCTAAGTTGTTTACAATTTTAAAACAAAATCTTTTAATAGGAAAATATGATATGTCATGGACATCGATCGTTTATCTAAACTGACTTTGTGGTGTCTAGGCTAGGCAAGTGAGCTTGGGTAACTTTAAAAGGCTCGCCTCACGATTCGTGAGCGGATCCCTCCCTCCTCACTTGTACTTACTTGGCCGCAATTGGCGGTGAAGAGGCGATTTGAGGCTTCTAATGACTTATCGTTTAGACCCTTTAGAAATAGACTAGTTGGCTTAGGAAACCCTAAAAACTAAAATACGGAAATTTACACCTTTTTACAAATAAATACCTCATCTTTATAAAACCGTTTTCTAAATGATTAGTATTTATTAAATCTTTGCAAGGCGCCACTACAACCCATCTTTGGGGTACTCGTTAGGGATAGTACGGTTTATCGTGCACCCTCGAGCTTAGTAGTGCGAGATTCAGACCTCCGCAAGGAGCATTCGGTCTCGAAAGGTTTAAAATACGACATTTAAGAAAAATGAGATTTTGGAAAATAGAATATTTATTTTAAAAATCATTCTTGTATTAATATATATATAATTATCATTTAAACGCCTATTTTGTTATAAGATAAAGTTTCCACCTTTTCCTAAAAATTACAAGATTAAAAGTTACATTAAAATACCATGAATTTCAAATAAATCTATATTATAATTTAATACTTTTATTAGGATATATTCACTAGAATAACACCAATAAAATTTACACTCATTATAACAATAAAGACGAATAATAAATACTTGGGGTGTATCTTGAAAACTATGCAAAAGTATTTTTACATAAAACCCCCTCAAGTTTTATAATTTACAATAAGGATCCTAACAATTATAGAACTTCAAATTACTTTTCTTTTAGTCTGACTCGGGTTTGAGTCTGACTATTTCTGACTTGAATATGATTCAAGTCATTCTATATTCTTTAATATTCCAACTCAATATGAACACATGAATTCCAGAATCCAGTTATCAATCTATATTCTTTAATTTTCCAACTCTATATGAATACATGAATCCCAGAATCCTGTTAACAATCATTACAACTTGACTGAATCAAACCATGGATATACATCCATTATTCCGTTATTCCATTTACCTGATTATGCAGTTACAACATGATTACTAACATCATGGTTTTGATCAGTCATCCAACTTATACAATACAATACTACAATACAATCATAACACTACGAGATTTAAGGGGAAGACTGGTACGGAATATGTTAAAGGTGGCACGAGGTGGTCATTTAAGACGTAATTACATCCATGCCGTTGTTCCGTGGTATTATCGACGGAGCCTTGTACTACAGGTTACCAAGGTCCCCGGTGTAAGTGGGACTCCCCTCGTATACACTGGCATCTTCTGTACCAGGCTACAAACAACGTTAATACAATATTACAATATTATAATACAACATTAAAAGCTCTCTCTCTCTCTCTTTCTTACTTTCTGTCTATTTCTCCCTTATCTTTGGGACTTACCGAGCGACCTGTTCGCTGACGACATTCTATTTCTTTCTTCTTTGAATGTCGTCGGGTGCTTTGGACCCAGCAGAGATCGAGCCCACCGGTGAAGACTTGGAGCAGTTTCACGAAGATCCCGAGCTCTAGATATTGTACCTTGTTCTATTCAGTATTTTCATTTCCTGTTATGCCACTGTTTAGTCATCGCTTTCCATTTCAGTTGTATTTACTTTTCATGCATTGTACAAAAGAATGTTATTAATAAAGTTGCTGTTATTTCTATATCTCTTGTCCCTTGTGTACTTATTTTATATTGCTTAGATACGCTTAGCGTATGTACTTCTGAGTATATACGTAGCGGGCCTCGTCGCGTCCCCTTCGCCGTACACTGGGAAGCGGGGCGTGACACCGATTAAGTCCGGAAGGATTGAAGGAGATCCGCATTCAGTTGGACGAACTCCTGAAGAAAGGTTAAATTCGTCCAAGTACTTTAAGCTGGGGATCTCCGGTGCTACTGGTGAAGAAGAAGGAAGGTTCATACTGGATGCGTGTGGATTATCAAGCTCTGAACGAAGTGATGATTAAGAAAAAAGTATCCACTACCCCGCATCGATGACCTTTTCGATCAGTTAAGTGGGTTTGGTGTCTTTTCAAAGCTGTATCTTCGTTCGGGTTACCATCAGGTGAAGGTCAAAGAGTCCGACATTTCGAAGACGGTGTTTAGGACTCGTTATGGTCATTATGAATATCTTGTAATGCCATTCGGAGTGACCAATGCACCAGCTATCTTTATGAACCTGATGAACCATGTTTTCTGAGAGTACCTAGACATGTTTGTTTCCCGCCGAAAGGACGCGACCGGGACGTTGGGACGTCATGGCCTGAACTTTGGGGGCAGATGCTAATTGGTGCTACCCGTCCACCTTTCCGAAGATGCCAAGTTGATTTATGGCACCATATATCGAAGGTTTGAACGAATGCGGCCGATGTAGCAGAATTCGTCAAATTCCCCCTCGTTGAGGGGTTTTTGATTGTGGGGACGCTCTTCCCTGTAGGCGCAACCCTCTGCAGATAATTACGCTACCGCATCGTGGTAACCACTTTCTCCTTCTCCAAATGGTCACTTCGTGTCGTGGGTGTTTGTTTTTTTTTTTTGGTTGCCCATGGATTGTATATGGAGACTAATTTATGTTATCGCCCGTAGGGCGTGGATTAGTCCAAATCCGTATTTTTCTTAGATTTGGGTTTGGGGTTGGGTTTAAGGATACGTTAGTCTCATTCGAGACTAAGATCAACTTAAACGTTAGTTAAGGATACGTTAGTCTAATTTTAGACTAAGATCAACTTAACAGGGTCGTTTAGATCAACAAGAGAGCATTTGGGCTCTATTGTTTAGTTTAGGGACATTGTGGTCGATTAGTTTAAGGACATTACGGTCCAAGGTTAAGGACATCATAGTCCATCAGTTTAAGGACCTCACAGTCCATATAGGTTAAGGACATCATAGTCCATGGGTTTAAGGACCCCACAGTCCGAGGTTAAGGACATCATAGTCCATGGGCTTAAGGACCCCACAGTCCGAGGTTAAGGATATCATAATCCGTGAGTTTAAGGACCTCACAGTCGAAGGTTAAGGACATCATAGTCCATGGGTTTAAGGACCCTATAGTCCGAGGTTAAGGACATCATAATCCGTGAGTTTAAGGACCTCACAGTCCATAGAAAGTCTGGTTGTCGGGACCCGTCACCTCTCTGAAGACGTTGAAGGATTATAACGACAAATATCAGAGGAGTAAAGAGATGTACCCTTGAACCGATATTGGTTGGGATCTATAGTCCAATTTGGGACTAAGATCAAAGATTTATGAGCACATGGGCTCAATTAATCTGAATGAGGGGTTTATGGCCATTTTGGGCTCGTCCTACTCAGTTAAAAATGTTAAACATTTGACAATGCTGAGCATCGATTTGAGCATCTGACAATTTTTGTCTTTTATGGAATGCTGAGCATTCATCATAGCTCTAGGGCTTCATTTAAAGAAAAATTTAAGTTCTATCAGTGCACACGTGAGGGTCACGTGGTGCGCTTGATGCTTTGCTCCGGTCCATGAGCGCAGTGCGCTATATTTGGAGCGCTTAGGCGCTGCAGCGCTTTGCACTAGATGCAGAGCGTCAAGGCGCTTCTGTTAAGTAGCGCACACGTGGTGCGCTTAGCGCTGAGCGCCAAATTATGAGCGCATTGCGCTTGTTTATGAGTGCAAAACGCTATTTGTTCAATGGCGCACACGTGGAGAGTACGTTGTTCGCTTGGCGCTGAGCGCCAGTCTATGAGCGCAGAGCGCTATTTTATGAGCGCAAAGCGCTAGTCCAAGAGCGCAAAGCGCTATCTGTTAAGTAGCACACACATGAAGAGCACGTGGTGCGCTTGGCGCTTTGCGCCAGTCAAAGAGCACAGAAGCGCATCTGGTCAATTTTATGATCTGAGAAATAAATTCTCGTTTATAAGAGACTTTGTCTCAAGATTCTAAGAACAAAGTTCTTATTTTGTAGGAGATGTTTCAATCTCTTATCTTGATGAAAGGCTTTGCCTTTATGGATCTGTGATCCTAAGAGAATTGACTTATTCTCCTCATTTTATAATGAAATGTTCATGATCTCTTCGTAAAAGATCTGGGTCTGATAGATCTATGATCTTAAAGAAAGAGGTGAGTTCTTCTTTTTATATGAGACGATTTCGTCATTCTGTTCTTTTTACCTTGAAGAAAAATCTTCTTCTTCTGAGAGCTTTCTCTTTATCATTGAATTCTTTTCAAAGTTTATGGGGGGAGGGTTTCCTATCTCTGTTTTTCTATATCCGAGACTTGAAGTCTTGGGCCGTTTATATAGGGTGAACTGATTTGTTTAATCAGTTAAGGAGACCCTTTCTCCAATTGATTTGGGGATTTCCCTGCCGTTGGATCTTTGATCCAAGGGCTTCTGATTTAAAGAAGGCAATCTTCTTGTTTTTAACAAGATTGAGAAATGTTTCCATACAGAATTTATTCTGTATCTTGGTGATTTTTAATCACCTTTGGATCATTGATCCAACGGTGCTCTGATTTACAGAGCACAATCTCTTTGTTTGAAAAGATTTTGAGGAATCTCTCCTTAACAGAATTTTATTCTGATTAATTAATGATTTATCATTATTATTGGATGTTTGATCTAACGGTGGGGAACATTTAGTTCCAGCGCTAGCGCACTTGTGCTTTGCACTTGATGCGCTTCTTCAGAGCGCTGGCGCTCTTGGCGTACTTAGCTCTAGCGCACTCGTGCTTTGCACATGGTGCGCTGCCTCAGAGCGCTGGCTCTCTTGGCGCACTTAGCGCTAGCGCACTCGTGCTTTACACGTGGTGCGCTACCCCAAAGCGTTGGCGCTTTTATGAAGCGCCGCTTCATTTCAAATTTTGAAAATTTGAACAGAGCCTTGCTCTGGTTGGGGGGAAACAAATGCCCCCCTACCGTTGCGCTCATGTGGTTCACACGTGAGTGCAGCGGTGGCAGCATCTCCACCATTAGATCAACTTAGAAGTTGAAACAGCACTCAGTGGCTATAAATAGGACCTTCGGTCCTTAGGATGATTTCTGTTCATCTTCATTTTTGTTTTCTGAGAATTTTATTCTCTTTCAAAGCATAGCTCTTCATTTTAAGAACTTTCAAGAGTCAAAACTCTGCCAAATTTTTGGTAATATTTGAACTTTATCAATAGAGCTTTGCTCTTTGATTGGTAGAGTTTTTGCGTGCAAAGTTAATTACCGCAATCAAGACGGTTTCGCTTGTAGCTAGCCGGTTGAGTACGGGTCGTCCGCAGGGAGATGGGAATCTTTTTCTATGTGCTTTAACGAGTTAAGTCCAAATTTCCAGGTTTGTTTTGAGATTAACTATGTGTTAAAATGTTATATAAAGAGAGCTTGTTAGGGTTAGGATTAGGTTAGTTTGAGTTAGGAGTCGCTCACTTCTTTCATTGCCACTCTTAATGTCGGTGTTACGGTAATCGGCAACAACGGGGATTAGCACGACTAGGAAGGAACTTGCGAGTATAAGCAAGGCTTTCCAACGCTTAAGTTCTTCCTTTTGGTGCTTGTCCGTCCGTTCTTGGCTCTTAGCCTTAACCTCCGGTGAATTCAACCACAACCGGTCTCGCTAAGGAATCACCGCTATCATGTAGGATAAGGTGCCGTAGGGAGCGGATTGTGGTTCAATTAACGGGAGTCTGAATTAAGATGTTGGGCAAGGAAAGAGTGAGAGAGATTTCCTTCTCTCAAACTTTCCTTATCCTACCCTAACAAGTAAGAAAACTACTCACCCATTACAAGAAAAAGGAAAATAAAACAAAGGAGGAAGATAGAAAGAAAGAGGTTAGAAGATTACAACTAGCTATTTGAGACCTCACTTTGGCAAGGATCAAGCTTAAGCATCATTGTTGTTTAATGATAAAGAAAAAGAGAACAAGAAAGAAACAAATACCAAATAACAACAACTAGATTAGCAAATGAAAAATACAAGCAATTATAATTAACAATAAGACAAGCATGGTAACAACAAGAACTCTTTATTCATCACTTCACTCACAAAAGCTCACTACAAGGTTTTAATGGAGAAGAGATGAGAAGAGGAAGAAGAACAACATGTATTCTAAAATCTAAATACAACAATAAGCACCCTTGGCTTTGGTAAGTTCTGGATTATTTATAGACAGGCAACAGAAAACCTAGGGCAACAATCTGTCCCCACATGAAATACCAAAACTGCCCCCAAAAGATCATATGCTGCGGAGTCTATCAGGCCGCGGATCCGCGGCCTAAGTGCGCTTATGCCACGGAACCGCTGCCCTTTAGAGGAATT